>JARDWD010000395.1:1215931-2431863 GCA_029034505.1 Ornithoptera priamus
CATATCTTAATAGTATATATATTAAATACAAGGAAACTAGCAGATCTTATTGACAATGAGACTGAATGGCGAAAACTGCTCGGCATAAATGGCCTTGTTCTCGTTGATAGCCGGAACACAGCGATGCTGTTATAACAGCAGGTTCACAATATGAGGATGGTAGCTATCCTGACGGGTTCCAAACAGGACGTGGATCGGTAATCAAACGAGACTGTAAGCAATCTTCCTATTAAGACGAAAGCCGTTACCCGTGCGCTGCTAAAGCAGTATAAAGGTCTCGTGGCGGAAATGGTGATCATATCATAAACTTTTGTATTTCAACATTTTGAAGTAATTATACTTCATTATTATTGTCGAATCCGGCATTTTCTCGTCCCTTAACATTATTGATTTTTTTTTTGAGTTTTTCCAGTTCGATCTCGTGTTCGACGCTTTCTATGGTTTCAACGAGCGGTGAGTCTTTCGTCTCTGGTGTAAGTGTGAGGAGCAATCCCGAAGCGATGGACAGGGCGCCGAAGATCAAAGGTGGCAGAATGATTGATACGGTTGACTGCAACATTTGAACGTTAAAAAATGTTTTTAAATAAAATATCCCTGACAGTGACTAAAATATTTTTTAATTCAATGAAACTAAGGATTAAGCAGGATGATGGTATTGTTAAAATCATATACTAAATCGCAAGGCTATACTATAGATTATCTTTTCAAGATTGATGAATAGAGAATAACAATAGACAACAAGGTGTAGGAGGTACAGCATAAGAACTAACCTCACCTGCTCTTTGCTTGTTTTCAGGGTCCCCCCACACACTCTCCCCCCCCGGAGCGCACACTAGCAGTCTCCGAATCTGAAGAGAGGATGTATGACAGAGGAAAAGGTATGTAGAGTGATAGAGAAGAAACGGATGAAAGATAAGTAGAGAGCAAAAGTAGGAAGAGTGAGTGAGGAGAATGAGGAAACATGAATAAATGATGGTAATTGATAGATGGATAAATAAAGACCCTGACCCAAAACACGCAGGGGAAACGCTAAAAAAAAAAAAAACCTCACCTGCTCGTGGTGCACCCTGCTAATCAACAAACAAGGCCCAGACTCCCACCAATCCTCAACGGGCCAGCATGGTGGGCAATGGCCCAAATTAACCCATATGAACCCCTTCAAATGACGATCACTTAAGCCTGACGGCACCAGAAGCCATGCTGACCGTGATGACGTGGGAAATCGCTGGATGCGGGCAACGAAGGACTGATAGATGTGGAGACCTCTAGGGGAGGATTATGTCCAGCAGTGTACATCTATCGGTTGATGATGATGATGATGAATAACAATAAGCTGAAATTTCACTCGTTTTAAACACATTTATAGTCAATAAAAATAAGGTCGTCTTACCAATATCGGAGTCAATGGTGCGATCACGTTTCCGGAGGTGGCGGTCAGCGCGCTGAAGCCGAGCAATGTGCCTCTGACGCTGGTGGGAACCATTTCTATCGCGTAAGTGACCACTCCTATGAAGCACCCGGACACAATCAGCTTACCGAGCAGAAATAAACTAATTTTGATCCACGTGTACTCTGGAATAGAGAAGAGTTTTTTTTTAATCTCTACCTATAATAAAATAGCTGGTATTAACCATTGACCTTTATACAGTTATCCGAACATTTACTAATACTAAGAACGCATCTAATTCGTGATTGCATATAATTAAAAAAACTATTTTGGATTATACGCAATCACGAACCAGTTGTATGCTACATTGTTCGTCATACTACCTCCATACCTTGCAGCTCAATGTGGCAGCTCTAATGCTCACTAGTCACTAGACTACTAGACTCGGAGATCGGTACTGCGCTCCCCGGATCTAGCAGCTTCCCGCGCCCTTAATCAAATCGTCGATCCTTGTGAGGGGTTAGCTAGCACTACGTATATATACGCCACTTGAGAACCTTACAATAAATGAACATTGCTTATAAATTAACCAGTATTCATGAAATAAAATAAATTCAAATATAATATAGGTGAGGTTACTATAACTATCTACCATTAGTACTAAAACAATCACCAATAGTTTCACCAAAACAGCGTAAGAAGGAAATAGAAACAGATGTGAAGTTATTTTATTTATTTATCCTCTATTGTACACCAGTTACAAGATATGGAATACATTATATATATATATATATACATAAATGTACAATGGGCGGTCTTGTTGCTCAGAAAGCAATTACTTCCAGACAACCCATTGGCAAGGAAGACGTGAACTAAAGGTAAAGATAAGATAAGATACGTGCTGCAATAAATGATTAGAAACTAAACTAAAGCGCTAGGTGACAGATGCAAGCAATAGCACAATTAGACAGGATGTATAACTTAAACTTTACTGATAGTAGTTACTTTAGTGTCTTTTGAAAGAAAATAGGGGTTTGGAGATACGAATGGGGTTCGGTAAAGAGTTCCATAAGCGAACCGCCGGAACGGAAACGGAGTTTTGGACAAATGAAGAGGAATGCATGGGGACGCGAAGGGAGCGTTTATTGAAGAGCGAAGAGACCAACACAGAGAACAAGAGCCCCCCAACGGGTTCCCGCCTTGTCTTGGCGGAGGCGCTTAGTAACCGTGGACCGACACACGGTGAAGAGAAGTGGAATCCACTCGGCCGGCCTGCGGCGAAGGGCCGACCGAAGCGGCAGCTCCTCGTTCGAGCATCGGTTGGATAACTGGAGCTCATGGGAGTGGCCGGGGGCTGCAGGTGCGGTTTTATACTGCCCATTGCAGCCGAGGTGGATTCGCGGAGGGCGCACCCTCTGCGACTAAGCGGTGCAGCACCGCTAATGCGGCGGCGGCGGGGCCGCATGGGAAGAGGAGTGTCGGTGTTGCGATGCACCGCTCTGGCTGTCTTCTGCGGCCGTATAACGGGTGGTAGCGGGCCCAACATCGGATCCGCCGCAGGGAGCTGGAAGAGTTTTTTCTATTGGCTCCCATGACCTCTGGGTGACGGGTTCGGGGAAATCCGTTGCACGACTGTAAGTAGCCGAAGAGGAGGCGCGCTACATGTTCCGGCGTGCCCCCACAGAGGTGAAAAGGGAGGGTTCTTCCCTACCTCCCGAGATGGTGCTGCGTCATGCGGCCAGCGCTGGCGGGGTCGCGGATGGTGCGAAAGCGTTCCTGCAACTCCGCCATGAGGCGACGAGGTGGAACATCGTTGGGGTTTTAGTCGGTGCAAATCCGATATAACCTGTCTTTGCCCCCGCGAGGACGGGTATACGCAGCCATTTCCCCCACGTTAATAAAAAAAAAACCTTAGTGTCTGTTGGAAGAAAATTGCGGAGTCTAAGCAACGAGCATATGGCCCCATACAACTTTCTGCTGACGTCGTTAACTTGCGGTGCCCAGGATAGGCAGGAGTCAATGTATATACCTAAATTCTTAACTTTACTATTTATTATAAGGAGTTACGTTACCGTTAAGAATAACAGGCGGTACACTGGACCAGCTAATGTTGGAGCTCTCCAAGACTACTCAGTCTAGAGCTTCCGATTATGACTGATTGTGTCTTGTTAGGGTTTACGTTCAGACCAAACAATTTAGACCAATTCGTAATACAAGCAAGATCAGACATAATGCGGTCGACGGCTTGACAGAGATCACCAAGAGAAGGTTGAGTGTAAATTTGGGATCGTCAGCATACAAGTAGTAAGAAGAAATTAAGTCGTGGGTATAGAACTGATGAAAGTACCGAACAGGGTTGGAGACAACACGTCACCTTAAGGCACACCAGCATCGGTGTTTAACCAGGTGGAGAAATTATTCTGCACTTGGACGCGCTGCTCACGGCCAAACGAGTAACTATGAAACCAGTCAATAACAACCGGATATATGTTAGTAGTTCGCAGAATACTTAACATGATATCAAAGTCGAGAGTGTTAAAGCAATGTAAGTATTGTTAATTTTTGATTTTCCATTCCAAGACGAATGTCATCGGTGATTTTCAGTAATGCAGTAGCTGTACTATGACCAGGAGGAAAACCGGATTGTACGGGGTTGAAAAGGTTGTTTTTTAAGGGATATGAAGTAAATTGGATAGATATTAAACTTTCTAGAACCTTGGAAAGAAACGGGAGTAAAGAAATTGGGCGATAATTAAACAGGCAAGATGGGGTTTTCTTTTTCAAGAAAGGAATTATGTTCGCTTTATTCCAATGGGTAGGAAAGGATGAAGTAATAATAGATTTGTTAAAGATAGAAGTAATGAAGGGACAAATGATATCTAGGATGCAAATTATCATTTTACGACTAATGCAAAAAAGAATTGCCCGCCTAACATCACAGTTGTTCAATTGATTAAAATTAAAAAAGGATGTGTCAGGAGTTGGTTTAGCTGAAAGATTTTTCAGCGTTGTTTGTTTAACTTGCTCATCAGTGCCAGAAGAAGAAGAGAAATGCTTATTTAAAAGATTATAATCGATATTTGATTATAGGTTCGAGTTTGATTTTCCGACACGTAATGACTTAAGGAGCTTCTAAACCCTAGAAGGATCTGGATCTTGCACAGATTCATGAATATGACGTCGTTGTGCATTTCTACACACATTGTTGCAACGATTCCGTATTAAGCTGTATTTCTTTTTATTGTCATCATAAGGATCCGCTTCGTATTTCGATTTTAAACGATTTTTCTTATTAATACTATCGTCCAACCAAGGAGAAAGGAGATGACGGACGAGTAGGAGCATGAACGTCATATAACTGTATCAGTTTAGAGTTAAATAGAGCTACTTGTTCATCTACGGTAGGTGCGTTCAAGACATCAGACCAGCTAATTTGTTCTGCATCTTTTAACAGACGTTTAGAAACTAAGCCACTAAAGTTATGCTGAAGTAATTTTCTCGATTAAGCCTTAGGAGGTTTCATTTTGTAAAACAGTCAAAGAAGGTCGTGATAAGAGAAAGCATCAGCAGCTAGCTGACCATGTGTTGTACATGGTCAAGGGAGGGCACAAACGTTTAATTAAGCGGAGAAGGTCAGTTGTGTGTTAAGCTGTTCTACACAGACCAAATTATTGTATTATATTTAAGTGATTTTTTTAAAAAACGAACAATAATTTAAATAGTCCTACAAATATTATCAAATAATAAAATAAATAAACAGAATCACTCACCGTTTGGTACGCATCCGGACCCAATACAGAGCAAACCACATAAAATGAAACCGTAGATCAATGGAGTCTTTCTTCCGATCTTATTCATCAAATACAAAGCCAACAGATCACCCGGATACGACATCAGCGATGATAGAAAAAAATTAGTATATTTATTTCCCGGTAGATACACCGAGTTTATCATCAGGCCGTAGTATACCAAGCAAGCGGAGAATCTACAGAATGCGCCAATCAAGACTCGTTTCATCAATTCTTTAGATCTCAAAGCGTCTTTTATAGTTTCCTTTTGTGTATAATTAGTAATATTGAACACTTTTTTGAGTTCGTCTCCCCCCATACTAGTTAATTTCTGTTTATTTATATTCACATTATTAACTTTTGATATGTGAAGAAGGGCGTCCTTCGCATTTTCTATTTTGCCGTTAAGTATTTGCCACCTCGGGCTCTCCTTTATAAGGTATATGAAAGAGAGAAAGATAACAGGTGGGCTGTATATTATTTTGATCAAATTCTTCCAATTGGGCACAAACATAGCGTAAATGGCCAACACCGATTCCCCCAAGTATATAGAGTAAGCAAAAATTATTCCAGCCAATAGTCTGTTTTTCTTCCCTCCTATTTCCATCACTAAAATCAAAGTAGTTAGTATTAAACTACAATTAGAAACTTAGGCTCTATATATTGAGGAATAGTTATTTAATACGTTTAGTAATAATTAGACAACGAAAATGGAATATTAAAAATGAACGAGATGAAAATATTATAAAATGATGAGGTAATCTTATGGATATTAATTCTAACAATTTTCATGATAACAAATTTTATACACGCAACTTAAAGTATATGAATAATAAGTTAGTATTTGAATAATGAAACTACAAGACAATATTTAACTGTATTATTTATCGAAATTTCTCTTCATCATAAAAGGCTATATTTCCATCAGGTCGAATCGTGGTCATTCGCTAGTTTGTAATATTTAAAAAAAAAATTAAAACTCTCACTTAGAATCGCAGCTGTACTATATGTGCCGCCGGTTAGCACAGCTTCCAGTAACTCTATAGCCAAGTAGACGTAGTAAGACGTCGTGTACGCCTTGAGGAGCCCGACGCAACTTGCAACTAGGCAGAATACTAGCACCGGCTTCCGACCAAATCTGGAACATCAAGGAACCCTCGTAACTTTTTTTTTATTAAAATACAAATTGATTCCGTTTAGCTTATTGGGATAGAGAGAATATAAGCGTTAGTAAGGGAAGTGTAGGGGGTCTCGCACAACAACTCACGGGATCCAAGAGAACCTGACTTGCTCGTAGTGCACCCTACTAATCAATAAACGAGGATAGCTATAGCTTCCACCGACCCGCATTATGCTAACGTGGTAGGAAATGGCCCAAATCTCCCATGTGAACCTCCATCGATATGGAGATTTTGGGGGAGACTTATGTTTACCAGTGAACGCCTACCGGCTGATGATTGAAGCATTAATAAAAATGGAGAATTATTATGAATATAGGGAATACTTTGGCGCGCGTAGTAATTTGATAAGAGTCACAGGAAAAATTGCTGTGTCATCCTAACTGGCGCCGCGTCGTGATGAGCAGGAGTATCACATACCAACAGATGAACGTGTCGCTCGTATCACCGCTTCGTAGGATAAACAGAAAAATAACAAGATTAAAAAGCTTAATAAATACCGGATATATTAAAAAAATGTGTGTTAGTTTCGTACGGAAATTAACATTATCAATAAAATCAGTATATTCTCATTGAAAAAATAATAATAATAATAGTTTAACTGGAAATATTTGTACCCATAGTTGGTAAGCGTATATAGACAGTAGATATAATATGTAATATAAATAATTATTGTGTAATTTTAGATGTTGACGTAGCTATGGAATGAATGTATTATGAACAACAGAGGAATTCATAAGTTCCAGAACTGTATTCATTTTATTATAGTAGCTGTTCCTCGCCCTGTTTGCTGGCAGTAATATAGGAATAGATTTGAAGTTTGTCAGAAATATTCCCGCCCGTCAGCAACCCGCTGCTCCTCTAAGGGTAACATGCCCTGAAATACGTTCTTAGATGACCTAGATGCGGCAAAAGGAATATTCGTATCAGATCTCGTAATCAGTCTCCACAGGTGGAGGTAATCTCTTGTGTGTAGATTATAGTTAATCGATGGCTCTTTACTTTGTCAGAAAGTTTGCTAAATAGTTAAACGTTTTGTTAACAGATGGCATTTAATTTGAATAAATTATTTTATTACAGTGTGTGAATTCAGTGCTGAAAAATACTTGGCGAGAATCTTTAGGAAACTCTTCAGTAAATTTTCAGGAATTAGCAAAAACATTTTTGTTTTATAAATAACATGACAATCGTGCAAGATGCAGACAGGATGTTAGAGTGCTACTTCCTGCGGATAACAATGTGCTGTTACTTGACATTATTATAACCTTCATCAACAACATATTGCGTTAAATATGGTAGATAATAAACGCAAAAGTGTTATACATTTGCGATTTGATATATTAAAAAAAAATTCCTCAATGGCTGGGAAAGTGAGAAAGTTTGAATTTTCACACATTAATACTTTATTATCAAACTAACTTCATTTAATTTGTATTTTATCTACAGTGGGATAACGTTTGATATCAATTTGACAGCTGGAATAAAGCAATGGTATTATTGCACTATTGGGGTGGTAACTAGCTCGGCGGATTTGAAAAAACACCAGCATTAACAAAATTCAACAGTAAGTGGCCCCAGTAACGAAACAGGATCCTCTGTGACAGCAGACGTTGCGTCATGAACGCTATAACAATTGTTATTATACAGAAATTAACTTTACCTGTCCGACATCCAACCGGCTACAACGGTCACCAGAAGTATTCCAATACTGTGTATTGTACCTATCATATTAGACATCCACGGCTGGCATGCGAGGTTGAACTGAAATTGATAAAAATCTCAATCATGTACCAAAGTTAAAATCAACGTAGCAAATAAAAAGACCTATCTCATTCCAACTTCATGTTCTAATGGTTTTATGTACGAGATGTATATACAATAAACTCTGTACGATATAATGCGTTTTACATTAAAAAAAATATTAACGTTGCAATTAAATCTCATCTCTCCATGGTTAAATATCAAAGCAGGAAAGCCTGGGTTAGAATCGTTTGGCAATATGTCTGTATAAGTAAAAGAATAAATGAATTTCACAAGACGTTGGAATGAATTTGATACGCATGACTATATTGATTAAGTATTGTAAAAAATATTACACAGTAAACTCTTGATTAACATAATTAATTAAACAGGAAGATAGTAAGTTATTGGTTGACTAGCGCCGGTAACTAAATGCGCACAAACGTTTTATGTACGACTATTGCTTTACACCTGAATCATTTAAGACTATTATCCAACCAATACACCTGTATGATACATATTAGTTTAATTAATAAATATAATAATAATAATTTTGGACACGCATTAAATTGTAAAGTGTACTCCTATGTGGCCTACGGTGCAGAAGCCTATGTCCAGCAGTGGATGTCTGTCGGCTGATAATGATGATGATGAATAAATTTTAAGAAAGTACTTGCAAATTTAATAAAAGCATAGACAACCCACACGGTATGCACTTGAGTTTTGTGTCTGAATGTAGTTGAAACTAGATAAAGAGCTATAAAAAATTACTTATTCGATTATAAAAAAAATTAACAGCTTCCGTAGTTTCCACTGGTAAGAAATGCGGCTCCTCTTCTCTCCATTTCAGGAGAAGAGAATCAATGACATTTATTAACGGCACTGGCCGAGTGTTTGTTCGTGTATAGTAATTTACTCTGTTATTTACGTTTCAAAGCATGTTTGGATGGTTTGGTTGATAAGACTGATATTGTACTAATAGTGTAATTATAAATTGTTAGTTATTATACGAGTAAGTTGTGCAATTGTATTATTTCTCCTCGCCCGTTTATCTATGCGTTGTCACATTGAGCTGATAGTAGACATCCAAATGACTCAATGTCGTCACACCGAAAATCGATCTACAGCGTTATATTAAACTGAATGAATTATTTTGCAATGTTATCGCGTAATAGCATATTATTAAACGTTTATCTGTTTCAGTTCATTCGTCGCTTTTCTCTTATCAGTCTAAAAGGTTTTTTTAACCAGCAAAATATTAACATTGTGTATTATCGCTAGAATTAGTTAACTGTGGGGTTTTGCGGAACCTTTGTAGATAATTGTCTAATTTATGTTTAGTTATACTCCATCTTGGGGATATAAGTAAATATAATACGGCTTTGTACTCTAATCAATGAGAAGTTAATCTACAAAAAATCTGTTGCTATACGTTTGTAATGCCTTTCTGCTTTGTGGTCTCTGTCTATTAAGAATAGGCGTGAGTTAACCCCTGCCTGTAGTAGAAGATGACTAAAGGTGTTTTTGGGTTCGTGGGCTCTGAACGTCGGACCCCCCATTGTTCACTAAGCGAATCCAGGGTGAACGAGAAGTACGAGATAGCTTCATACCTGTCGTAGGGGTTCTGGTGTGGTATACGGTACTATCCGGGAGGTGCTTTGGCGCAGTGCGGAAAGGCACCGGCGTGTTCCGTATTAGATCCCGGGGTTTTTTGTAAAGCAAATGGGATGATTACCGAGGGGGTTTTAGTAGGTAGAAATTCCACATAACCCTGTGTTTCCTCCCAGAAGCAGGAATATCTTTATGGAAGAGTTTTACCTCAACGAAAAAATGAATTTCTAGTGCCCTAACAAATGACCTACCATCATAACGTTTTATTTTTAATGATTATCAGTGGTGTGTTAACATTTTTTTATACAAAGGGTTAGTTGTTAATAATGGTCCCTTCAGTAGCAATGAAGCGTTAGTTAAGATATTTATACATCCGGTTCGAGTTGAATATCATTACCACAGTATGCTCTTACTCTTTGTTCCGGATAATACATTTATGTAAACTTGTAAAACAATGTTACTCACGCCTTCTATCACACTATCGTTGCTTTCATATATCCATTCAGTGCATTTTTCGGTCTCATCGGAAAAATTTTCATTTGTGCATGTTTGTTCAAATGTTTGCACCAAATGTTTGTATACTGGTCGAGTGCATCTGTCTATTGTAACGTTGGGCCACCAGGTCGGACTGAAGCTCGAATTCTCACTATCGCATTCGGGGACACGGCAACTGAAATTATATTTATCATCATCTCATTTAATGGACGACCACTGCTGGACCTAAATGAGTCTCTTATAATGTATTATATAAAATACTGTAGGTTATGACATTGGCTTTTGATAATTGTTGTTTTTTTAATAATGTAAGTATGAATATTTTGTGAGGTGGCTCATAGAAGAGTTTTAGACAGTATGATTATAATTTTTTCACTATTTATGTTCTTGGCAGCTGTGTGCAAGTATGTTTGTTAGTGATGACCTTGACGGCTTCATCTACGGCTCTGAGACACAGCGCTCGATCAACGGCTGGTCCACAGGCTCAAAATCACACAGGAAATGTTCGGGAGAACTGTGCTTGGTATTTTTCTAAGAGATAAGATCCAAAACGAAGAAATTTGACAGAGAACTAAAGTTATTGATTTAGTTCTAAAAGTCTGCAAACTGAAATAACAGTGAATCGGATATGTTTGTCTTCTCAGTGACGGCTGATGACGAGGAACAGTGGGTTAAAATGAAAGGTTGATGATTGCATTTGTTAGAAGACACTGGGGAAGAATCTAGCAGTGGATCAATAAATGCTGATAATGATGATGATGAAGAAGTCCTGTAGAAAGGTAACAAATGTTTCAGGAACGGTAAACCTTAATGTGCATATAACTAGTGATATTATGAACAAAAAACTGAATCCGCGGTGCAACCTGATGGTTTAACCTGCTTGCAGTATACTAAGATTACCAGTTCGAATGTCCCCACATTTGAACGTTTTGTAAGGCTTTGTTGTTGACAAGATTTTTAAAAACCGCGTAGTTAGCTACCATCCTTATATTGTAAATCTGCCGTCATAACATCGCTGAAGATAATTAGATATATTTCACTAACCGATAGTTGAGATCACCAGCAATAAATACGTAGTTTATTTGTGTTAAAGTGATGACAAGTGTTCCAAGGAATGAGTAAGCGTACTGACACATTTGAAATTTGCCAAGTTTCTCCATAGTATCACATATTTCGACTTCCTCATTTCCATTTGATCCGCTCCTAGTTGTATCCATTTTGCGTTGTGCACTGGCTACTGTGTGAAGAAACAGTGAATTATAATTTAAAGTAATAACTATAATTAAACGTTTTTTTTTTTCATTAAAACAATATTTGTAATTATGTATACAACCGACCGCTTCAGTTTTTTTTTTAAACGTATTTCTTTTTTTATAATTGCAGGCAACACAACACGGTAGACTAGTTGTCGGGACCCGCAGTTGGTACAAAAAGAATAAAAGCCAATGTTTATAAAAAACAATTGTTTACACAGTACCAAACAAATAAAATTATTTTATTTATTTAATAAATTGTATATGAATTTGTTTTGCTCAGTTTAATTAACAGATAACATCCTTCCGGTGGAATTACATCGCACTCAGTCTAGGAGCTGTTTTCTGATGAATAAAAAGTTTACATTGGTTGCTGATTCTTATTAAAATATTGTTAATTTCTCGGTACGAGGCCAGGCAAGAAGTTATAAGACGGCATCTTATATCACGAAATCGTGTTGCAGGATGCAGCTAGTTTTTGTTTTTATCTTTAAAATAAAAAAAAAACGAGTGTCACTTAAGACGAGGTAAGAGTGAAACTTTGTAATCCGATAAAAATGTAAGAGAATGAAATGAATACACTGTGGAGGTGATGTACAAAGAGATGAGAGCGATTTGCCGACAATTTTGTTTATTAATTCAAGTAGGAAAGAACGGAAGAGAGAGATAGAGATGAAATGAAACACTTAAGTTTAAGTAAACACGTTTAAGTAAAGATAAAAATTGTTCGAGTAAATATTAATATATTTTAATTAAAATATTATAATAGAGCAAGAGTATACTACTGGCGATAAGTGCTGCACTGGTCGCACTCAGCGGTTTCCGGCGACCGTCAGCAGGATATCGGTTCTCCTTGTGAGGCGCACTTATCACAAAGCTTATTGCTATATATTATCATCATCATCATCATTAGTCGATAGAGATCTGCAGCTGAACTTAACCCTGCCCCATAGAATTCCACTCCTTGTAAGGTAACTCTCAACAGTACCTCCACCGGCACGCGGCCGCTAGAAACCTACCGCCCGCAATGTTTTGGGCCATTGTGACCTTATTTCTTCTGCGGATACTGCTTTTACTGACCCTATTATTAACTAAATCAGCTATACATCCTTTGCGAATTAGAGTGATGGGTCTGCAAGTGAATTATGAATCACTAAGTTAGACTTGATTTGTTTAAAAACGACATAAATAAACAAGATTCACAAACCTCTGTTTAGTAACGATGCTATTCTTCAATACTTATTATACTTAAACAAATGTAGTTACGGGTATAATAGAATTGTTTTTGCCATGTTGTATCATTTCCAAATTATATCACGGTCACATCGAATTTTTTTTTTTTATAATATAACTCTTAAATGTTCAATTTAAAGTGATGATACAATTAACAAACGTTTCGTATTAGATTAGATTAATATATATGAACAACGTGAATTCCTAAACAATGTAGGATACGAATAGTGTTTTTTGTAAGACTTGTAACCTGTTTAAATTTATCATTAACTGTGCAGTGTAATTAAACAAGGTTCGCAGGTTTTCCTCCCCCCTCCATCGTCGCATTGCCCCATAGTCATTTTGAAATTGAGTACGTTCTTGTAGTTTTAGGGTTCCATAAAACAAATAAAGAAACTTCCCATAATCTAACAGGCGGTACATAAAACTAAGTGGCATTTAAGCTTCGTGGTTTACTTTTATACTTTTAATATTATAGGTTTTGTTTGCTCGCCATTCACGTGAAAACCGGTGAACGTATCTCTTATACTCGTATATATAAGGTGGCGGTAGTTATAAGAAAATGTATGGCGGTGGACGGAGAATAAATCAGCGCTGATCGAGCGAGTCGTTAGATGACATGGTGACAGCGATGTTTAAATTATTTCGCAACTCAATATCGTTTCATTAGTTTTTTTCTTATAGTGAAATAATAAAATATGTCATTAAAGCGTTAATTTATAATGGAGCACCCTGGACCGCCTGCAGAGATGACCCTTGATGGCGGTCCAGTCAGTTGGGCAGCGTAGCGTAAATGGCGGCAGTAGTTTATATTAATCCTTACGGCATCCAGGGTTCACAAAGAATCTTACTACTTCAAGTTATAATTTTGAATTTTTAGGTGGATTTTGTATTAGCTCAATCTTTTACTGGTGGTGGATGTCCTAGTCGGAGATGGTTTAGATAGCTACCATCGCAGCCAAAAAACAGTAGTGTGCCATAATTTCTGTGTTCCGGTTTGAAATTTGCTGTAGCTAGTGAAATTACTGGGGTAACGATACTCAACATCTTATGGCTATGATGACGAGCACAATGTGGTCCAGTGTATAACTAGCGCCACGTTGTTATGGGCAGGCATATCACTTAACATTATAATTTTTTTTATATAAAAATGATAATTTTTAATATTATTATCAAGGCCTCTCTTAAAAATAGAAATAGAAAAAATAATATAAATTAACCTAAATCCTATCTTTATATAATCGATTTATTTTATTTCCAACTAGATTTTTTTATAGTCTGTGCTTATTCATTGTTCGTGTCACTTCGCGAAGTGGGCGGTAATTTTTCATGAAGTTATTCATTAGGTTTAATTAAAAAAAAACGCGGGACATGATAGAATTTGGCGGTCGCGGTTTTTGTTTGAATTTGCTGTAAAATAATACTTTTAATCCATTAGGTGATCAGAATAGTTAAAATTTGCATATATTTGTATTATTATTTTTATTTTTCCTCTACTTTCTTCGAGTTGGGGTAAACTTTTTGAACTTTTATTAACGAGCCTCTACACCCCGTGGGGCGCGGCGCCTGCCGCGGTTGCATTTGTTACGATCTCCAGTGAATCCGGAATGGATTCTGACTACTCTTTGTTTTCTAAAAGGAAGCTGAAGCGCAGCCATCTCCACAAAGTTTGTAAACATTGCAACAAAAGAAAACGAAAAAATAATTCCGAAACTTGTAAACAATCAGACTGTTAATGCAAAGACGAATTTGCTGAGTGCACTGTTGATTTTCCTGCACTTGGTCCTTTCACTGATACTTTTTCAATGCGTGTTCCTTCCACCAGTATTTCTCCTAAAGCCCCCACACAAATTGGCAGGGCTAATTATGATGCCAATGACCACGGCCCGTTTGTGGTACGTGTGCAGAAAATATAGTCTGCTGACGATGATGGTACAACATTACACCCAGTTGTTTCCCCAATGGGTTCCCGCCTTGTCGTGGCGGAGGGGCTTAGTAACCGTGGACCGACACACGGTGAAGTGAAATGGAACCCACCTGGCCGGCCCGCGGCGAAGGACCGGCCGAAGCGGCCGCTCTAGGTTCGAGCACCGGTTGAATAACTGGAACTCACCGGAACGTCCGGGGGCTGCAAAGGCAGCTTTATGTTGCTTGTTTTAGTTGCTAATTGACAAGTAGCATTTGCATTCCTATTCCCTAAAAACTCATTTTGAAGAATAGTTTTAATGCTGATCACTGCTCTATAATTCGGTGAATGCATTGATGTAGAGAAAGCCTAATATCATAATCACGAAGCATATAGTGAGTTGGAGTGTCAGTAAAATTTTGAAATTCAGCAAACTCTCTTTCTCGTTGGCTACTGTGAGAGAAGTATGAAAAAACATCTTCGATAAACAATTCTATTGAACGGGGTAATTTTTTGCATGCATAACTAACTCACTGAAAGGTTTGTTGAGTGGGAAATACATTTGAAAGAAAGTAGTTTGGGTTGATTTCTCTAATTTTAGATACCTCGCTATTCCTGTTGCCGAACATAACATTCGTGGTATAAGCAGCGAACTCTATTAAATTGACTATGTTAAGGTTTCTTTCAGATAATGCACATGTTAAACTATCAAACAAATCCTGCGCAGTATCACCTATTAATTCCACCATACAGAAAAATTTTATTTGTGGAGATTGCATTTTTTCGGAGTAGTACTTTATTGCTGCTGCAAGTACCTTGGTAGTACTGACATCTGTGCTCTAGTCGTTAATCAGCGAAAATACTGGGCTTCCTCAGTTTCAAAGTTATTGTCTAAGACGTAGGCAATTGCGACAGATTTAGTTTTTATATCTACAGGAAAAACGTAACTTGCATACCTGAGAAATGCTGGAACATACTTTCATTTTTTTTATATGCTTTGATGTAGCCATGTGTTCCTTCAAAGACGCCACTCTACTTAGTACTTCACTGTTGCACGCTTTACAATGAGCTTAGCTTTACCTTAGTTTTACGTAACGAACTTTTAAATGAGGGATCTTGCTCCTATTCAGCGCGATATCCTTGTGTATATTTACGTTTATAAAAATTCGTAATAAAGGAATTCCTACTAGTTTATTACACTGCATGCTTGCGGCACGAATGGTAAAGAAAAGAATGAAAATTAAATAGTTACAATCCATTAGATGAAAGGGGGAATACCTCGCATTTATCCGATATGCCAAAAAAAGTACTAGAATAACTGAAAAGCGTGAATTCTACTAAAATATACCAAATAATTTTTACATACTAAATTCTGTTGCCAGCACCTTAAAATCTACCAAAAAAGTAGAAATCTACTAAATATGGTCACGCTGCCCATATTCCTTTTTATCTTACTGTAGCGAAAATGGTTAAATTACTTTTTGAATTTAATAGTTCTATTGACAGGTGACATTCTGCCATCTTGGCGAAGTGTTGCCATTTTTAAAACCGTCTAAGGTACAATCTGATATCAAATCATATCGTCCCATAGTTTTGTCATCGGTCAACATAAAAGTTGTTGAACACTTAATTTAAAATCGGCTAGAATGGTACATAGGAAATAACTAATGTCTGTCCCAAACTCAGTTTGGATTTCGAAAAGGTAAAAGTGTGGGTAGACAATTTAGGTACATGAGTTACGGACATTCGTAATGCTTTCTCAGATAAAAATTCCGTAGTTGCTGTTTTCTTGCATATTAATTCGGGTTATGATAACGTTCTATTACATATTCCAAAAAGTAAAGTAGATAAATTAAAGGTTCCTTATTTTTAAAGAATCTCATTGTTAATCTTTATACGGAAAGGAAAATTATTTTAGATGTTGGCGGCCCTTACATGTCTAGTAGGCTGGTATGGAGGGACTTGCCAAAGGGTTCTGATCCTTTATTGTACAATATTTATACATATGACTTAGAAGGTTTAGTCGGAGATTCAGTTAGTTTATTACAATATGCCGATGACTTGGTTATTTATGGCTCTGATATGTCTGTAAGTACTGTTGAACAACATGTTTCTTCCTCTTTATCTTTGCTAAAAACCTGGATGGCTCCCTCAAAAAGTTCCGCGGTGCTTTTCCTTTACCTGTCTATTAAAAAGTTTTCTGAAATTCAAAAATTACAAGCTTCAATTCATTCCTTTAATGTACTTCTTCTATTTAGCTCTTCTTATGTTTCTCTTCTTCTTTCTCCAGAGATGTTTTTTCTTGGTTTTGAAAAATTTGATTTTAATGCCATTGCAAATTTTAATTGCAATGTCAATAGTAAACAACCTAACTGGCATCAAATTTATACGTATGCATCTAAATACTCCAATGGGTGTGTTGGTGTTGGAGTGTATCACAAACAGTACAACATAGATCAGAAAATTAAACTACCTCCAGAATCATCTGTCTTTACCGGTAAATGTTTCAAACTCAAACAAACCGTTGTATTTACTGATTCCTTAAGTGCATTACAGAGCTTAACAAAATTTTCACTAAAACTTAACCCTTTTTTTTATGTAATATTTGAATGTATAATAAGAGAAAGCTAATGCCCTGCCAATTACACAACTATTTAGAGTATCATTTTGTTGGGTACCTAGTCACTGTGGCATCTCTGGAAATGTGAAAGCTGACAGTTTGGCCAACAGTGCTACTGTGACCGGTGACGTATACCCGTACAAGAATTTTGGCCATGATCTTGCTGCTTTGCCCGGCATATATCTCCACAAATCGTGAAATATGTGTTGGGAAGAGAGAGGTCGGATTAAGGGTCATTTCCTGCATGCTATACAGTCTTCCGTTCCCAGGAAGCCATGGTTTGCCATATTGTCGTTTGGTAAAATCGCCACTTCTACTATAATTGGTATGCGTCTGGGACATAACAGGCTTCCAATTCATTTGCACAAACTTGGTATCGTAACTAGTACCGATTGTGAGTGTGGGGAAATCTATTTTGACCTGAATCAAAGTTTTCTTTTCTTGTCCTAAATATGATCATTTTCCTTATATATTTCTTTAGTATCTCTTTCTGTTCCCTTTCCTACCAACATTTCTTTACTAGTTCGAGATTTTAATCCCATTTTTTTTGTTTAACGTAGGGGAAATGCCTGCGCATACCCGTCCTTGTGGGGGCAGGGACAGGTTACGTCGGACTTGCACCGACAAAAACCCCACGATGTTCGACCTCGTCGCGTTATGGCGGAGTTAAGGGAACGCTTTCGCACCATCCGAGACCTCGCCGGCCCTGGCCGCTTACGCAGCCCCACTTCGGGACAGAGGGTTGAATCTTTCCCTTCCACCTCCATAGGGGCACGCCGGAACATACAGCACGCCCCCTCCTCGACTTCTTGCAGTCACGCGGGCAACGGATTCTCCTAAACCCGACGAAAAACTCTCCCGACTCCCTGCGGCCCATCCGATGATGAGCCCTCCGCCACCTGTTGTTAGTCGTAGAAAAGAAAAAGCCACAAAGAGCAGCTTAAGCTGCTCATGTAGCCCCCGGCTGCTCCGGTGAGCTCCGGTTATCCAACCGGTGCTCTAATCTGGAGCGGTCGCTTTGGGCCAACCATATCGCAACAGGTAAATTGAAAACAGCAATTATTTTGAAAGACAAATTATTATTGTTTCTTGAACAATAGTTTATAATTGCAGTTTAATTGTTGTTCTGACACTTACTATGCTGTCAGGGAATAACCGACATAATTTGGTTTGATGTGCTCGACAGCTGATAGCGCAGCAAGGTCCACGAGTGGCGAACCGGATGATGCAAGTAGTGTTAATAGGACCTTCAGAAGATAGGCCGTCAAACCAGTGAATGTCAATTATAATGAAGATTTTTAAGAAAAACTTATGTCTAGTTTATCGGCAGAAGATAAGTCTGTTATATTATTAATAAGAGATTTCCACGTAAGTAGAGAATCATCACGATTTCTCTAAAACCATAATGCCTTTTTTTTTTGTTTCGGGGGGAAATCTTCGAAAGATACCCTGCTTCTGGGGGGGAAGTCAGGGTTATGTGAGATTTTTACTCACTAAAACCCCCTCGGTGTTCTACATCAATGCATTCGGAGAGGCTCCGGGATCTCGTATAGAACGCACCGGTGCCCCTCTACACTTTGTGTTAACACATCTCTGAGGAGGGGCTTAACCCTGCGAGGCTGTCTCACACAGATTCGCATGTTGAGCGATAAGGGCCCCCACCATCAAGGCCTGCGAAACTCCCAGGCCCTTTTAGTCGCCTTCTACGACAGGCAGGGCTTACCTTAGTCTTATTCTCACTAGCCCGACACACAGGGCTGGGAACCATAACGCCTATAGATTAGAAATTTGGTGGGAATACTGCTTTTAATGAGTATAGGTCTGCTAAGAACAGATTTTACGAAACGTTACTTCCTAAAGGGGTTGCAGAAGTGTTAATAAAGGGAAAAGGCCGTAGGAGCGGTGGGTTGCCGCCAGGGGTCAATATTTCTGACAGATTTCAAGTCTAATTGTATATTACGGTCAGCAACTAGGCCGGGAACAGTTAGTTTTTTTTTATATGAACGTCGATTTGAATTAATAACAGTTTATATGAATATACTTTATTGTAGGTTACATTCGTTTTTATCTATAATACGTTAGTTTCACACCTCAATCACGCATGGTGTTAACTGACATTGAAATTGTGGATGTGGCCCAGAATACTCCTCCATTTTTTTTTTAATTCAATGAAGCGAATAGACCAGCAAACCTTCTCTTGACGGTAAATCTTATGCCTGCTTGTAACAACGTGGCGGTATTTAGGATGATATATACTGCATCACATTACGCTTATCGCTTTGCGATATGAGATGTTTAGTTGCGGTGAACCATAGTAGATTCGTTAGTTATAGCGCCCTACAAACCGGAACAAAATAATGTTTTGCTGACAGAAATAGGCGCTGCGATGGTACCTATCTAGAGGGTTGGAGGTTGGAGGGGAAGCATTATTTTTGGATGGGGTATTCCATACAGAGATAGATAGGGATATGAGCTATAATTTAGCTCTTCCAGATGTTTTACTTTCCACCCTGTATAAAGATGAAAAGGAAATGAATTTTACCGAGTGTTGTCTAAAATATACAAATTAATATAATATTAAAAAAAATAACTTAACACCATAAATAAGTGGTTCATGTCGTATGTAGTTTACTAAGCTTCGGTTGCAAGGGAAAAATTTATCGGTAAGAAAAAGTTTACTAAGTGGGATCCATTTTTGTAAACAATAATACTTGAGTAAATACAGTTTATGTCTTAACTTATTTATTAAAACCATAATTCACTTCTCCACTTTCGTTCGTTCTGCTCGTTACTTCTCTTCGCGCGCTGTCTACTTGTTCTATCGTGTCCATCAGAGGTAATTCTTTTGTCTCCGGCGTTAGCGTGAGTAGGGCCCCTGATATGATGGCGAAGCCACCGAAGAACATTGGTGGAAGTATCACAGATACAGAATTCTGAAATTGAGTTTATTATTACTTTACAAAAATCGTTTCAAAGATAACATACAATATAAACGTTACGTCAGGGTCCTGGCTCTAAATCAGTTCAGTGCTATTTTGTGTTGTTTTAGTTTCAGAAGAACTTCCTAATCAAGTTAATAATAAAATACCTATTAAAATGTTAGTACTTATAAATAACTTTCGTTAGTATTTATTTTTATTTCATGCTATAATAAACGGAAAATCATAAATAATAGAAAAATTAAACACAGAGCCATCTACCGAATACTATTATAAATTTTAGACGTTTTAGATTCATTAAACGACTAAAAATATATAGATATTTTCGTTTATTCTAATTACATTGAATACTAACCAGAATTGGCGTTAACGGTGCAAGCATACTCCCCACGCTGGAGGTTAAAGAGCATATACCGAGCAATGTGCCCCTGACGCTGGTGGGGAAGAGCTCCATTGTGTACGTGATCACGCCGGTATAGCATACCGATACCACCAGCTTGCCGAACAGAAATAGGCAAATTTTCAGCCAAGTATAATCTGAAAAATAAGTAAATGTCAAGGTGCTATGAAATCCCCAAGTTTGTCCAATTTCTATTTTTAATTGAATTGATAATAGATTATCATCGTTTTAGGTTTATCTTTCTGGATATTTTTGTAAAAGGGTCCTTCGAGCAGATACCACCGCAGCGATTATTTCCGCTGAATATAGTATATTTAAATAGTACGGTACCTCTGTTCAATGAATGCTATAGAAATTTAGATAATGATACTATAAAGTACAAAGGCATTGTTGTGTACGCCAGTAGGCATACCTTTGATTGTTTTATAGCTAATTTCATTTACGAGTATATCAATGATGATAAGTGCATTGTAGTAACGCGAAAACATTGAGTATACCTTCAGGAACCCATCCGGAGCCGGCGCACAGCAGTCCACAGATAACGTATCCGTATATCAATGGGATTTTCCTCCCGATTTTGTTCATCAAATACATTGCCAGCAGCTCTCCTGGGTACGACATTACCGTTGCCAACATGAAATTGGTGTACTTGTTGCCCGGCAAGTATACCGAGTTCACCATCAGACCGTAATAAATGAAGCTAACTGTGAACCTACAAAATGCGCCGACTAAAACTCGCTTAATGATTTCTTTAGATTTAAATATATTTATGCAATTTTCTTTTTGTCCATAATTCTCCATTTTGAATTCATTTTTCAATTCTTCCTGAGTCATGTTTGCTAATTTAGTCTTATTTATATTTATTTTGTTAACTTCGGTGATGTGAATGATTGTTTCCTTAGCAGATTTCGTCTTGCCGTTGAGTATTTGCCATCGCGGGCTTTCTTTCAGTAGGAATATTAAAGACAGGAATATTATAGAAGGACTGTAAATGATTCTGATCAAGTTCTTCCAATAAGGTGTAAACATTGCGATCGCGGCGAACAGGGATTCTCCCACGTAGATAGCGTACGCGAATAGCACACCAGATAGGATTCTGCTCTTCTTGCCACCAATTTCGATCACTGTAATTTAAGATAAATTTTGTTCTAAGTAATGCATTAAATTTAATTTTACTTCTTAAATATAGCGTTCAGTGATAAAATTTCAACGTTTTTCTATTTATATTTTAAAATTTTTGAAGATATTCTATCGTGTAGAATATTATAATTCCCCTACGATGACATTAGATGTGCTTCATTACCTTTTCTAATGCAACCTTAGTGGTGATCCCCCCAACAGATTACTGCCTTTTCGTGGCAGGGGGGCTTAAAAACCGTGGCATGGTCGCCCACGGTGAAGCGAAGAGGAACCTACCCGGCCGGCCCAAAGCGGCTGCTGCGCGCCGGGGCTGTAGGGGCGGCTTTATGCTGCCTTGTGCAGCTAGATTGCTGGGGCGGTTTCATACTGCCCCTTATGGCCGAGGTGGAGTCGCGGAGAGAATACCCTCTGCGACTAAGCGGTGCCGCACAGATGCTGCGGCAGTGGTGAGGAAGAGGAATGTCGGTATTGCGATGCTGTTCTCCCTATCCTCCACGGCCGTATAACGGGTGGCGGCAGGCCCAACATCGGATCCGCCGCAGGGAGCCGGGAGAGTTTTCTCTCTTGGCTGATTTCCACTTACTTAGAACCATTGCAGCAGTATAAGCGCCGCCAGCTATCAAAGCCTCCAGCATCTCTATCGACACGTACACGTAGTATGATGTGGTGAAAGCTTTCAGATGTCCGATGCAAGTTCCAACTGCGCTACATATTAAGGTGGGCTTACGTCCAAATCTGCGAAAGATAAAAGTCAAATAAGGACATATTACTTTTCTTGTATTAAAACCTTTTGTATTTTCACATAATATTTGAAGAAGGTTCTTTTTAAACAAATGAGTTTTTATCTTAAAGTAATATAAGCTACACAAACGAAAGGTTACTGGAAATTTCATTAATTAAAAAAATATCCATACTGCCGTATAAATATCAACTATATTCTAGTATTTTTAAATGTAATTATATTTAAAGATTGTCTTACTTATCGGCCATCCATCCTGAAGCGAGCATCGCGAACAGCATTCCCACGTTGTGGATTGTACCTATTAAGTTGGACATCCATGGCTGACATGCAAGATTGAGCTGAAAAAGATGGAAGTTATTTCTATTTTGCAAAGAAATTAGACTATGGTCATAACAAAATGGAACTAACAATGATATTTAATAATACCATATTGCCTTTAAGAGTAGTGACCACACTTATTTCACTAGCTGGTATCTCTGAAACTAGCTATTGAAGACAGTAACAGAATGATTACTCATTGTTGATTTATGTTTTTACCGGTGATAGTTCTCTATTGGCAGAGTCAAACAGTAAAGTGAAAATATTACTGTGTTCCAGTTTGAACGGAGTTGTAGCTATTGCAATTACTGGGGTAATGAGACTCAACATCTTATGTCTCGATGCGACAAGTACAATGTGGTGCTACATACATCATCCTAACAAGTGCCTACGTTGTTATCGGCAGGTGTATCATTTACCATTAAGTGTAGGTCTCATCGCTTTCTTGAATAATAAATATTACAAAAAAACCTTCGCAAATCTACGTGTTGTATATATCACGCATTTCCGCCAGATTAGTTCCTGTTGAGGTGTACTACCATGAGTTTTCTATCAAACGAAAAGTACAAACAAATATAATTTTAAAGAGACTAAAACTTAACTTTTTAATAGTGAAAAATGATTTTCAAGTGCAAAATTAACAGCGCAAATATATAATAAGTTGTAAAACAAAACCAGTCATTACATTATATTACCATAATCTTCATAGATAACGACGTTGCGCAGGCGCAACGTTGTACAAGGCTCTATTCATCACTAAGCCCATTAAGTTTTATTGCTATTGACTGCATGTACAAAATAACATTTACCGGATGGAAAGTGAACGTATGTGAGAATGTGTGCATGTATTTGTATTTAATACTTTATGATGCTATAAACGTTATCTAACGAGCTCGTCGGTTTCCTCGTAGTTCAATTTGCATAAATGAGTCTGTAGCATATTCTTGCAGGTGTACTGGAATCTATATTTTATATCAATTTCTCTTAGAACATTGTTGTACACTTGGTTTTGCGCATACAGTGGGTTCCTTTTGCATAATTCCGATTTGGACATTTGTTCGGGTCCTCAAAATGTTCGTTTACCTGTCATCTTTGTAATCTCGGATTTTAATTGTTTTATGTACTTTTAGCGTTGCTCTAAGTATGTGTAACTGGCGAACTCTTAAGACTTTAAATTCCTTGTATATGAAATCTGTTGAGTACCTGATAGGTTTTTAAGGCGCAACCTTGGTCAAGGCTTGCTAAGATTTTTCTAGAGTTGTCAATACCGTTTTTCCAGGACAATCCCAGACACTAATGCAGTATTGGATTATCGACTGACATAGAGAGAAGTAAACAGTTCGCAAGGTGTCCAGAGGCGCAGTGTCTCGTCTGCTTCTAATTGTATAAATAAGATTACGCAGTCGAGAAGATAAATTTAAGACATAGCTGCTAAACGTAAGGTTTTCATCTAAGATCACGTTGAGATATTTTATTGGTTTTACTCAAGTAATTTCACTACAGCTTCAATTGCGGTTGAGAATGTCAACAGATGAGCAGTGGAGTGTAATACCTCTTATACCCGTGGCCTCTAGTTTTTTAAAGTAAGCAGGTTGAGACTGTGCCAGAGGCTCTAGAGAGACCAAGAGAGACACCCAAGCAGTACTAACCTTTATTTATTTATTCTGCAACACGGTTTACTAAAACGAAACTGCATCTTCGGTTGATCTCCCACGGCAAAAATCAAAAAATCGAACTAATTGCAGGTTTACAATTTTTTCTAAAACTTTTGACATAACGCTAAGCAAACCAATCGCTCTATAATTATCTGGGTTGTTATCGACATCATCTTTATATATTTGTTATGCTTAGATGAATTATGTGTAAAAGAAAATGCTGGAAAGGATCTTTCTAAGAGAGAAACTGTAATATGGTTCATACCTGGAGAGCTATCAATTTTGAGGCTAAGGATTATCTGCCTTGAAATCATCCTCGTTTGTAGGGTTCACGATGTGAATGTTAGGGTTTGATTTGGCGCATTTATAATATGGGATAATTAATTCTTGAATTACCCCCATCTTTTTTATAATCCGCTGTGTGTAGGTCTCGCCTACCAAAGCAAAGTGTTTATTATACAGATTTAAGGATGCTGATGCAACAATTAAGGACTCAATTAGGTTAATATTCCGGTTTACTGACGCAGTGTTGGTGTATAGTTTTTTCAACTTGTGCGATAGTTTTCGAGGGTTATTTTTACTACTAATTTCCTTTCTATGGTATTCCAATTTTAAATTTCGAAGCAATGTTTAAAAATATTTTCTGTATTGTAAATCTGATGCGTTATTTCGTTCTCTGAGTCAGCTTTTTAGGTTTGATGCAGCTTGTCCCGATGTTTCGTACATCTAAGAATGCCATGTGTGACCCAGGGTTTTAAAATGTTTTTCCTCCTACATATTTTGATCACTTTTGTGCTGTTATTGATACAATGTGTAATTTTTGTACTAAAGTTATGTGAAGCTGCATTTGCATCTGTCTCCCTGTGAAAATTTTCCCAGTCCGAGCTTTTAATAAATTTGGTCACCGTAATCCGATATGTTTACACATAAAGGATGATAATGAAACTCGCATTTTAGACACTTCATTACTTGATTACTCCTTATGATTTTATTGCAAGCAGCACAGTTTACCATCTCGGCTTGTCCTGAAGTATTTTTTTTAAATATCTATTAAATATATATTCTGCAAAATGCTGATAAAATATCAGAATCAAAACAAAACATAATAATGAAGATCAGGAAAAGTAGTGATTAAGTTTCGTGCTTATGAACTCAGCAACAGTGGGTAAACAGGAGATACTTAAAAAATATTCTACGTATTGTTGACAGCGAGAGATTTTTTATATAAAAATAGATTAAGATAATGCAGACTATCATCTATTGTTTATTTTGTATGTTCTGTGTAAATATTCTATTACGATGACGATATCTGTGTACACCACATTGTTTAATTTTACAAGACGGAATTTCCCACTTATGTTAATATCATATTGTTGTAGTGAATTATCTGGGATTAGTGTAAATACCAATCCAACAGCAACAGTAACAAACAGTTATTTGTATGCAAAATAAATTAAAGTTCTTTTTTCGCCCGAAGTGAAAATTGAGTATGCGAGAAGTCGTTTCAATAATGGTAGTCCTCTATTCCCAGACTTATCTAGATAGATGCCGCCAGAGGCGTGCGCTGCATACAGGCAAATAAGCACTGCATACCCTGGCCCCCTAAACCTATCTAGAAAATAATCCTTCAACACTTTTAAAAGGGTCACATTTATGCTTATACTATAACTAAATTTAGTTTATAAAAGTTTATTTAAGTATAGATAAGCACTGAGATTTTGGGTGTGCTTACTCTATCCAAAATCTCTGTGTACGTCCTGGGGTACCACCGTATTGTATATATTACTGGTAACTGTCAGTAGGTCTCTATATCTCCATAGGCCATCAAGATAGACTCTATCGCTAAACGAGGAAGTTATTGCCTCTCTACTGAGTGAAGATAAAAGTCGAGAGAGTGAGACGAAAGTAAAATTATGCTGAAATTTTGCAGGGCAGCCATAGCAGATACAATACAAATAATCGTGACTTAAAAGAATAGTCTATTTTATTAGAATGAGCTAGAAGTTCGATTAGATCGCCCTTACGAGACGCACGTCCGATTGAGCTCCAGCCAGCTCTCGTTCGCTGCTACCGTCCGCTAACCTAACTGTCCTAAATAAGTATCAACCGAACAGTTGCGCGGTGGTTTACCGAAAAATTTCGCGTATCTCCTGCGTAATTGTATTGTTGCTACCGCACCGCATCGTTCGTTTACGCGGGATACGAGCCGCCATGCGCGCGCGTCGCGTCCTATTGCGTCATCATTGCGTCATCCTTACCGTCGCCCGTTGACCGTTAAGGTACGCGTCCGCGACCGCGTCCTACGCGTTGTTTAGCGCGCAATCAATTGCCGCACTCAAACTTTTTATTTAGTTCGCGTTCCGCGTATATAATTACTTTGTATGTATAAGTGCTGCTCAGCCGGTAATCCCTCTGCTAGGTGAGTGCTGTAAACAGGTGCGTACCTTTTCTTTTATGTAGTAAAGTTCATTTGTACAGAATAGTAGGATTTGCCTGTGTACTTTATTTGATCCTCTGCTCTCCACCGTGTGGTGGGTAGCTAAGTAAACTACGATCGCCGAGTCCAAAGGGACTCAGTTCATCGAGTTCTGCAAGGTCGCGTGTTATCTTAATTCAGGCAATATTCCTGAAACCATCTCACCATGACCCTAAAATCGCAAACTATCACTCGTTAGGAACGACAGGTAGTCCGGTATGTACGGCGGCACTTTAATCTATGCAAGAGGTTACTTCACTGTCTCTTTTAAATGCCCTCACCTGAAAACTATCGAAGTTTCGGCGTGCAAAATCGGACTAACGGACCATCAAGCCCTTGTTCTCGTCTCGTGATATCTTTCACCATCCAAAAAGGTAGAAATCGAAGACATAAGGTCCCTAGCCGATCTCAGTCCATCTGTTGTGCTTGCTGGCAATTTCAACAGCAGACACAGTGGCTGGGACCTCCTCGGCCAGAATCCAAACGGTCGCATCATCTCAAAGTTAGCGGAAAAGCTAAACTTTGATATCATCGCCTCTTTTTCGCCGCCGAGAATCCCACAATGGGACTATCAAAAGCCTTCTGTCTTGGACATAGCGCTACTGAAAAATTTAGCTCTGCAGATCCATTCGGTCGAGGTCATACATGATCTCGGAACTGATCATCCCAGTCCTTTTCAAGCTGTGCCAGCGCGACGGTGAGGTCCCTCTGACTAAAACTATCGTTGACTGGCGTTAACTTGAGGTCAATCTTGAATATGCAGAAGATACTCTGCTTCTGGCGCAAAGGCTGAGTTTTTGAATTATTTCACTTAGCATTTGTTGTTCTCTTAAGGTTCGGTAATTAAGCTCCTGGACCACCCAGCGTAGGCTCGCGAACTCGCGTACCCATTTTAGTCACCATGTAGGGACAGGCAGGGTTTACTTTAGTGCTATTCTTACTAGTTCGAGACTACAGGGCAGAAAATCTACAAACATTCACAACATGTAGCCCTAAGATCCAACCAGTGTTAAAAAAAAATTACCTCTGATATGACACTATTGTTTGTTTCATACACCCATTCCGTGCACACTTCGTACGTATCCGTGAAGCTGACATTGGTGCAAGTTAAGGCTTCGGGATCCAACTTAGGTTTACTGCATCTGTCTATAGTTGCATTAGGCCACCACGTCGGTTTGTAAACTGGAATTTGGTCATCACACTCAGTGATACGGCATCTGCAAATTTGACCTTGAAAGTGAAGATTCCCTTTCTCTTCCTATCGATGTTTGGTCCTAACAGAAGTTATAGGTACAAAATCATTTCATCCTATTCCATTAATCATAAGGTTTATTTAAACGTTTTAATTTTATTGAGGTAAATCTGAAGCGTTTCTTTATAACAAAAAAAAATATTATTAAAGCTGGAAAACATTAAAACGTTTTGAATTGATGGGGAGGTTATCAATTCTTCCCTAATTTTCTTCCTGTGGTTCCACACATGAGAAATCCCTTCATCTTTTTCGCCGTTGCAAGGTTTAGGGTTATGACGTTTCTATCGCTTAATGTTCGCGAACCTAAATCCAGTTTTAGATGTCTTCAAAATTATTAGTGTTTATTGTAAAATATATTTAGTATTAGTTTCTACTGTATAGTAAAACAATGAGGATTACAAATGTAAAAGAGTTATTGTACCAATATACCCACCTGTAGTTGACATCTCCTACAACAAATATGTAGTTTATGTGAAGCATCGTCATAAACACGGCCGGGATACAAATATATAAATACTGGACCTTCTGATATCTACCAAATTTCTCTAACGATTCAACTATGTCAGTTTCTTCTTTCTCGTTACTCAAAGTATCGTTGGGAACCATTTTTTTAAAATATATCACTTATTTGTTTGGTAAAACAAATCTTAATGTGGCACCACTTCAATAGTTTAAAATTTAAATATAACAATATTTGATTTAAAGTTTTGTTCGTAGATGTGTTGTGTTCAAGAATGAATACTAAATGAATCTCTAATCAGAATACAGTACGAATATTTTGCATGTGTTTACCTTTGTTAATCCGAGCTCGGCTGTAGCCCGACGTACAATTGCAGATAACGATTTCTCAAGCGCCATTTTATATAAAGACTATATTTTTAACATGACTTTAATTAATCAACATCTTTCTCTGCTAAATTTGTTCTTCATTCTCCTCTTTTTAACATCGTACAATTAACTGTTAAACACAAGTTCTGTTGTATGGTTCAATAGTGTTTTATTTTAACGAATTTCATTGCAATATTTAGTTTTTTGGCGACGAATGGTTTTTGGGCGATTTCATGAGTTTTCATTTGTAAGACGATTTCTTTCTATATCGTTAAATCTGATAAAGAAGCAGTTCAAAGCTTTAAAAACTGTTTTTGGGGCAGTCAATGAATATTTAAACTTCGTTAATACATGTTATAGTGATATCATTTTATTAATAGGTCAATATAATGGTTGCAGTATTGATCTCGGTTTATCAAGGAATTGATAACGCATTACACAGTCTTCAACTTCTAAGTCATGCGCGCAGTTGTCGGAATTTCGGTTATTTTGTGTACGTATAGTATTAAAATATAATCAAACTTTATTCATTTGAGATGAAGTGTTCTATTTTTCTATACATAGTTAATACTTCTAACTAGTTAACAATTAACACGGTATTAGTTAGATGAATTGTGTAGAAGAATGCAGTAGCACCATCTTGGAGTATGTTAAAGTAAATTAAAAAAAAAATCGTTCTCAATGAAAAAAAAAATATACATTATAGATCATCTGTTCAGGTCTTTTTTAACAATTAATTTAAAAAAAATTACATTAATCATTATTTTATTTCAGTTGCCTCATGTCTCATATTTTGTGTGTTGTCCTTGATGGAGACAAATATGGCAGATTTATCGGAGGGAATCTCAGCAGAATACATTTGTATGAAATGCAAGGATAATTAGAGCAAAGTGAGAAGTGCCAAATTATTTTTGATATTATTAAATTCTGCCATAATTTCCTTCTTTAATTCTGCGTTCAAGCTATACTTCATATATTGGTAAAGACAGTTCAATAACTTAAATCCGGTAATAAAATTGCCGGATGCGACGCAGGAGTGTGGTGGACCGGTTTACATCCTTTAAGGATGCACAACAAAGAGCGTCTTCCGGTTGATAATGATGACGATAACGCCCTTAAGGTTAAATAAGGACACTGTAAGCGTTTGATAAATAAATACATGAATAACGCTATATTAAGATTACAGATACGTTGTATTCCACACAGATAAAGATAAGTCTATAGTATAAAAAATGGAAACGTTTATTTGTCTATTAATTTCCAAAGTAATAAACACATACTTGTGGAAATACTGAGAGGTCGGTCATATTATGTTTATTAAACGGTATGAGTTAATATAGTCAACGCATTTTAAACTGTGTCGTCGGGCAATAAATGTTACTGACAGTAGAAATGTGCACGCAATACGACCAGCTATCGATACTTAGCCACCTGCGCACGTGAGGACACTCACAACGTGTTCCTGTTTCTCTATGATTACGTCGAAACAAACATTTTATGTTACAAACTGAAAAACTTTTATTTTCAGATAACGAAAAATTATTCCTATTCACACTTAACACAATTAGGCATATCGATCGTACCTATCCCGTTATCGATAGGCACCTCTACAATTCTTACGCACATCACTACATCTCTCCGTAAGACCCGTAAGTGCGAGCGAGACAGACAGATAAAAACGATTTATTGCCCGACGGCTCAGTTTAAAATGCCTCCTCTATAGTTTAAAGAAATTAAGTGCTAGTAAAGGATTTAATACAGAACCACGTTGTACTAAGCGTCTTAAGACGTCAAGTCTCATCATCACGGTAATTTCAATAGCTACAGTGCTCTAAAAACCGGAACATAGTGATGAGAGCAGAAACTAATTTCTCAGCAAGAAATATAACCTTGTAATGTAGAATATTTGTTTATCTTGGAAAGTCAGCATATTTATCATCTCAAGGTATATTTAAATTAAAGTATCACAGAAAGATCAAGAAAATTCTTCTACAATGCTTTTCTTCAACAATTCTTTAATATGTAGTATTTAAACCGATACTGTTTTTTATAACCTAGAGCCATTTTTCTTTTTCTAGGATATGCACATACTAGAAAATACAACTGTTTTCATTTAAAAATTTCTGTCTGTGTCATGTGTTTATAATGTAGCAAACATGACCCGGTTATTTTAGTAGGTGAATACAATATTGTTTAATGCATTACTTTGTTTGAATTTAACGATAAAGAGCTTAAATGTTGATACATTGCCGCTGTTGTTTGGTCTTTTCAATAACATGAGCCGTGTCGGTTGATTGTAGACAGAAGTGTTAAATAAAAAATGCTTTTAGATTACGTATTTACTAGACAATATCACAAATACTAAATTCTATTAAAGTTATATATTAACAGTAAAAGAAAAGCCGGCAGGCTGGCTAGCTAGATGGCGAGGCTTATTCTTTGTGATATGTAGCTGCCGGCTCTGTTGTCTAGGGTGGTTTCCGTTATTTTTTTGGAACCTAATATTTCTACCCCAAATGGTTCAAATATGAAATCCCCTATATGTATTTACTTAGATTATAATTGTTAATATATCAAAATATGAATTAGTTCTAGAGGAAGTAATTTTTCTGTTAATAAAGGTGAAATTCTTAATAAATGTTCATTGTGGATTCTAGATTTAGAAAAGATCATAACATAAACACTGAGGTCAAGTAAAGAAATTAATAGATATTGATGAAAACGTTTATTTATGTAATATTGGTATCAAAGGGCATTTCAAATCAACGATGGCTATAAAATCATTTGCAAGGTCCTTGTTTAACGACTCTCAGGTTGGGGTTGGCGCATTCCATACACCGCTGGTTACCATACGTGACTCCGTCGGAGCCGCATACTGGTGCGTAGTTGAAGGGGCAGATGCAGTCGCTCTCAGCGGCAGCCAGGCTAAAGATACGCCAGGCAGAGCAGTACGCAAACCAAAACTGGAACGACGCCACAGATTAAAAAAAACAGTCTTTGTACAAACAATCGTGTACCGGTAGTCATCAAACATTCATAAAAATTATTATCACAGAAATAATATTAGATTTTAGCTTTTGTATAATTTCAATAAGATTCATCTGTTCTTAACACTTTTAGCTGCGGGGCCAATTTTAGAGGATTTACAGCCAGTGTGTTTGAGACATATTAGATCTCATAGCCGTTCTTAGTCGCAGTGCGTTTGGGATCTAAACGATTTCCAATTTTTTTTTTATTTAAGAGTCCAATTGAAAGCAAGGATCATAGATGTATAATATATTTCTTTCTGGCAGATATATGGAAATACAGAAATTATGACCTCCCCTCACATTAGGACAAAACACTATTCTCGCCGCGCCATATCGAAGACACGTTAGAGATCCTTTAGGTCTCTTGATCCACGGAACGTGTTAATAAAGAAATATGAATAACAAATATATCAATGCCTATAAAGTTAGCAAGGATATATATTACATTATACATTACATGTGTATTTAATTTTTATATCCTCACCCGATTATACATGGGGTACACCTTATGTACAAAATATTTTTTATACATAAAAACCATTTTTATTATTTATTTATATATAAACATTACTGAAACCTGAAACTATGAAATGCGGAGAATATTGATTTTTATAATGATCATACCTCTCAATATTAGATGTATATCTACAGCTGGAATCTGTTCAGATGGGTATCACTACAGGACTTACTATCACCCAACAATAGTGTAATGTACATTAATATATGCCAGTTAAAATAGTAAAGTATACACATGTGAATTTACTGTACTAACGAGACCTCTGTTCCCAAAGATTAATCATTATTTTGTTTGAATGTTTGTCGTGTTATATAATGAGTTACAATACATATACATTATATATGTATTCACGATAATTACGTTGGAAGCATGACCTGGCGATAAATCCATAAGAATTTTTTTGTAATAACTGGAATTAAGTATGAGGAAAGTGTGTGAGATAAAAGAATTGAATGATCTTTAGTAGCACAGTATAAAATTATCCATAACGAGAGCTATTCTTTGCAACGCTATGTATTATCAGTAAATATCTTGATTTCATAGTTATTTAATAATTACACGTCTTTTTCTAATTGATATGTCTGTTGTTATTTATACGATTGAGAAAAAACGAGCGTGACTTTCACCTGATGATGAGTGATACGTCTGTCTATAAAAACGAGGCGATAATTAATTTGGTATTTATACATTGTGCTCTTCACCTTGAGATATAAGATGTTTAATCTCGTTATCCTAATAATTGTAGTAGCTGTAACGCTCTTCAAACCGGAACGCAGTAATGTATGCACGATAATGTTTGTTGGCTGCAACGAGCGCTGCAGTGGTACCAACCTAGACGGTATCCTGAAACAGTGACCTACCACCAGGACAAGAACATTTGACGTCCAAATATAAAATTTCTACAATGTATTATAGAAAATATATTTATAAACACGTTTGTTAAAGTTATGGGGAATATGAGATCTTAAACTATTAATTTTAATATTTTTTATATTCATCCCCGATTATTTTTGCAAAAGTAACTTAAGTTACAACTTCCAATATTACACACGGTAAATTTTTCTGATTATTAGTCAGAGCATAAAGGTAGGCATAGAGATAAAAGATAAAGATTCTTTGAAACCAAATAGATAATAATGTTATACATGTATTATATTTCTTTTTTGACTAAGCTAGACTAAGCTGGTCCAATCTGAGGTCGGGCAAAGTAAGTTAATAAAGAAGTAATTTATCTGTAATATAATTATCAACGTATTTAAATCACTTACCAAGTTTAGGACCCATTTTAGATTTAATACAACTGAATACTGGAGATGTTTGATAAAGTTTTCCTCTTCTTTTATACTTAGCGATGTTTGTTTAGGTGCTTCGCCGAAGCAATTAACCCGTGACCTTGTCGAACTATATAAATATACGAGGACGGGTATTTTGTCGGTTTGTTTTTTCACCTATTATATACTAGATGTAGTGTTTGTGTACGTTTGTTTGTACAGGTATAAAAAGGAAAACCGAAATACTTTTTTCAAACTTATACATGTCCTAGTTCATTTGAGGTCAAACTGTGACGGGATATGTTAATAAATTAATAAGTTTAATTTTTGTTATATGTACATCGAAATTGACACCCTTTTTTTATTATATATCTCTTATTGCACCCCATTTTTATTACGTGCAATTAAATTCGAAATTTGTCCGAAATATTCTGGCCCGATGCTAGTTCGCCGCTCCCTGGACCCCTTACTGTTATTAACGCTCCCGCAACTATTTTGGGGGGTAACGTTTCGTAAAATCCGTTCATAACCGTTTTGTATTCGATGAAAGGAATATTCCCACCAAATTCAAATTCTCCGGACCTTATAGTCCAGAGATATCGTGAAGATTTTCTACATACGGCGAAGTCTCTTATTTATATAAGTGTCCTCAATATGATAATTAATTAGTAAAGCTATTATTTTTACGTCACAAACAAAAACTTCAATTTATTTTGTATGTATTTATTCTAAATTGTTTAATTTATTGTATAATATTTATTTAGTATAGATCCCAAAACGTGGGGTTTTGCTGCCACGCTGCATTGCAGGCAGCAAAAACAACAAACAACTTCTACTTCACTGGTGTTATCTCTATAACACAGATTTAAATATAACTCCGTAAACTAAGTTCTCGTATGCTCTCGAAAGAAGGTTCAATTGTCATGACCTGGTCGAGGATTAAATGTAGAAGTTTTGTCGAGCCCAACAAGAATATGTAATTAGGTTTTTCTTATCCGGGTTCTGGAGAAACATCACTCTTCAGCGAAGGAGGATTTGTTCCGGCGCGCCTTACAAGGACAAATAGGGGTGAGCCACATTACAGTCGCGGTAGTATATATCTATAGAAATCCAATATAAGCAATGTGGAGTATTGTCAAGTTATTTCCGCTACATAAAACCTTTTAAAATTTTTTAAATACAAACAAATGTTAATTGATAAATATGTTTCTTGTTACAAAATATATGTAAACGTCGATTTTCGTTAAAATGATCAAAGGTTGTTTTGTATTTAACCTCTGATAAATATAATACAGATATAATAATTTATCGAAAGATTTAACTAATGTATTGTTCGTAAATGGTAAGTAATAGGTCAAATAATAACGTGGCGCTACTCAGGATGGTATATACTTCACCACAATGTGCTCATGGCCTGAGACATAAGATGTCGAGTATCGTTATCCCAGTAATTACATTAGCTACAAGGCCTTTTAAACCGGAACATACTAATGTTTGAACAGTACTGTTTGAAATAGGCGTTGCGGTTGTACCCATTTAGAAGGTCTCCGGTAACAGTGACCTACCACTAGTGAGATCGCTTCATATAGTTGCGAAAACACATCAGGATATTATCGGTGCCATACCATATGCTGTTAAATAGTATCTTGTTAATTGTCATCAATAGTCTTGTGGCTTAAATAATTTGTGATTCAAGCATAAGCTAATGACAGTCAATTCATTTGAGGTACAAATTTCTTTTCCCGTTCGGGAGACAGTTTAGAACATTTAATGCCTTAAAGGTTCCGTGTGAACTATGATGTATTAAGAAATAATGACTAGAAAAGGACTTAATGACTGACTCCAACTCTAGAAATGAACGAAATATATTGTAGTTTGCTGCCTTCGTTCATTGATTATTGGTTGTACAGTGTAATAAATGATTAGCAATTTATTAATGAAATATAATGCTACACTAATCGAACAGGCGCTGTAACCTATTTATTGATAGACATATAATTCAAGTGGATTTACTTTCAGTGTCTCAAATACACATTATATGTGAAAAAAGAATAGTTTACTGTGCTATAATAATTTCTTAAATTTGTTATAAATATAACTTATTCAAATATATCATGTATAAAAAAATTATATTCTTTTATTATTTTGTATTCATTCTACTTTCAACTTTCATTATTCCCTTGCTAAGCGAAAGGCCGCTTAGTTATTAATTAATTACAAATTATATGTAAATAAAACAGAGGTAAAAGTTAAATATCACACTGGAACGGAAAATTAAAAGCGATAGTAAAATACTTGTTAAAACATCTATTATTGCAGTAATCATTTCAGAACATCGAAAAAAAAAATTAATTACAGGCTTCTTTTGCACGGACTTCTAGTTTCGGGTTTACACATTTCATATAACATTCGTTAGTGTATATTTTTCCATCAGAACCGCACACTGGAGCATAGATCATCGGGCAGAGGCATTTGGTTTTTTCAGCTGCGGCCGTGAGATTCAGGCACGCGAAGCAGAGTAGCAAGCAAACAAAAACTGAATTAAATCGTGAAAAAAAAAACAAAATTGAAATCCTTGTTTTTAAACACAACAAAAATATGATCCCTGTGTGTTTGTGTACTTTGATAAACGACGGGACATGTGGAGCGATTACCTAGATGTTATGATACACCAGTTCTGCAATAAGGCACTAGTTAGGTTGATATACACTGCACGTCATTGTGCTCATCGTCTTGAGAGGTAAGATATTAAGTCTAGCTAACTAGGTACGGGGTGTTACATAAGGATATGCTTGCTTCTAAATTCAGTTTTTGCGTCGATGTGTAATATAAATAATATCATAAAAAAATCTTAATTGGTTTAGCGATCCTAAAGAGCTGCGGAGATTAGAGTGATTACGTAAGGATTCAAAACTATCCATAAATAGGTTTATTCATACAAACTTTTACTTTAGACCTTATTAGTTGTTCCTCGCACGCTTTGCTAGCCCTAATATACAATATATATGTGAAATTATCCCTGGAATTTTAACTGGAATATTCCCGCCTAGCGGCAACCGGAGTGGGTTGCCCCTCGGTCATAATCAGCCGGTAGCCGTCCACTGCTTAACATAGGCCTCCCCTAAAGATCCCCACATCCATCGGTCCTGCGTTTCTCGCGACCTTTAGTTATTTGAAGGGGTTCTTAAGGGAGGAATTGAGGTGTTTCTCACTACGCTGGTCCAATGCGGATTCGTAGGAGCCAGAGCCTCGTTTGTTGTTTAGCAGGGTGCACCACGAGCAGGTGAGGTTGGCTTGGGTCTCGTGAGTTGATGTGCGGGAGCCCTTATCCCCGCCGGTCCGCTTTCCGTTATTAACACCCCTGCAACTCGCTTTCGGGAAGGAATTTTTTAATATCCATTATTCGTTGACTTGTAAATGACAGAAGCAATATCTCTACCAAATTTTTAGATGTATAGCGTGGTTGAAGATGTACTGACAAAGATAGAGAAAGGGATGCTTAGATGGTTCCGCCATGTGGTAAGAATGGATGAAAGAGGTATACAAGGTAAAAATGATTGGAAAAATCGGTGCAGGTTGATCTAGGCGGATATATTCTAATCAAATCGAAGATGTCTTAAAGAAAGGCCGGGTCAAGAGCACTCGCAGCCGATGAGCATGCATGAAGACACTCATGAAAGTGGAGGAAGCGATAGAGGTGTGCCATGATCGCAGCAAGTGGAGAGAGGTGTTGGTTGGTCTGCCAACACTCACTGGGAACGAGGCGTGATATATATGTATGTATGTTTACGTCTAATAGTTTCGGAGATCTCGTTCATGAGTCAATGTATCTTTCGATATCTCCTATAAATACATTTAGATTAACATAATATACATCTTTTTTTCATTTTTGCCACGTTTGATATACACAGAAGTCATAACAAAACAATATCTACTTTAAGAGATAGGCCTTGAAAAAAATTCTTTGAACTAACTTATCAACAAAACAGCTACATACATAAGATGTTATTATATTTACTAATCACCAAGTTCAAGATATAAAGGTCGTATTAAATTATGGTAGTTGTCGGAATTTATATATTTTCTACTTTATTTTGATATTTTTTGTTATTTGTGTCGTATAATTATTGTATAAACACATAAGAACTATTTTAAATTTTAACTGTGCTACATTGATTCAATAACGTAGGCGATGTTATATTTTACTTTTAGAAATATTCGTTGTTTTGTTATAAGAGGTATAATTATGTTATTTAGTATACCTGCGTATATCCTAAATAGAGCGAAGTGGGGTGGAAGAAGTAGGAAAGCAGACCCTGTCATAAGACGGGACAAATGCTAAGAAGTATGTCTGCGTATACATTAGTAACTACAACTATTCCATATAAAGGAAAATGGAGGAAAGAAAGTGTTTGTTAATGGTAATCGCTGATATCATTGCACTCATCATTAAGTACATAACGTTTGACATTTGTAGACTTGTTTTTTTTTTATAAATTCATTGAATCCTGCAAAAAAAATAAACTATTTAATATATAGTACTAATTGACCGGTATACCGTATTGTTGTTTTTTTTTTGTTTAACGTGGGGGAAATGCCTACGCATACTCGTCCTCGCGGGGGCAAGGACGGGTTATGTCGGATTTGCACCGATTAAAACTCCCACGATGTTCCGCCTCATCGCCTGATGGCAGGGTCACAGGAACGCTTTCGCTCACAACCGCGGCTCTGCCGGCACTGGCCACTTTCGCAGTCCCACCTCGGGAGGGAGGTATGAACTCTCCCATTTTAGGGCGCGCCGGAACATGCTGCGCGCCTCCCCCTCGGTCTTCTGCAGTCACGCGGGCGACAGGTTCCACCGAATACGTCGCCCAGAGGCCATGGGAGCTACGTGAAAAAACTTCTGGCTCCCTGCGGCGGAGAGATATTCGGCCCGCCGCTACCCGTTAACGGTCGCGGAGGATAGAAAGAACGGTGCATCACAATACCGACACTTCTCTTCCCCCACGGCTTCATTGCCGTCGCATTGCCGGTGCGGCACCGGTTAGTCGTAGAGGGTACTCCCTCTGCGACTCCACCTCGGCTGCAAGGGGCAGTATGAAACCGCCCTTACAGCCGGCCGCAAAGGGCAGAATAAAGCCACTCCTGCGGCCCCCGACAGCTTCGGTGAGCTCCAGTTATCAAATCAGTGCTCGAACTTGGAGCGGGCGTTTCGGCAGGCCCTTCGTAGCGGGCCGGCCGGGTGGGTTCCTCTTCGCTTGACCGTATCTCGGTCTATGGTTAATAAGCTCCTCCGCCACGATAAACGGGAATCCGTTGGGGGTCGGTATGGTAGGTCCCTGTTGCTGGAGACCGTTTAGATGAATACTACCACAGCGCCAATTGCAGCCAACAAACAGCTGTGTATAAGCATTGCTGTGTTCTGGATACAGGGCGCTGTAGATAGTGAAATTACTGGGGTAATGAGACTTTAACATAGGATACTATGTCTCAAGGCGACGAGGGCAATATAGTGTAGTGTAGAGCCACTTTGTGCAGGCGCATCATTTACAGTCGTGTATATTCACCGGTTCATCGATCAAAGCACGAATTTCTAAGTTTGATCCGGTGATCCCCTAGAAACAAAAAGATTTTGGGGGTCGCCAAAGCGATCTATCATATTACCAGGTATTTATCTCGCACCGTTTCAGACATACGCTATAGTCTACAACGTCTCCAATACGGTATTGCGATGTGCTGCTCTCCCTATCCTCCGTGGCCATATAACAGGTGGCGGCAGGCCCAAGATCGGATCCGCGGCAGGGAGTCGAGGAAGTTTTCTCTCTTGGCTCCCATGAACTCTGGGTGACTCTGGGTGAGAATCCGTTGCCCGCGCGACTTCAACAGGCCGAGGAGGGAGCACGATGTGTGTTCCGGCGTGCCCCCACAGAGGTGGAAAGGAAGGGGTTCCTTCCCTCCCGAGCTGGGGCTGCGTCATGCGGCCATTGGTGGCGAGGTCGCGGGCGTGTGCGAAAACGTTCCCGTGACCTCGCCTTAAAGCGACGAGGAGGACTATCATGGGGCTTTTAGTCGGTGCATGTCCGACATAAAACGTTAAACAAAAAAAATCATACATCGTAAGTTCTCAAAACTGGGTGCCAACAGCGTACGCGAGGGGTGCTGCGGCAATAATTAGGAAAAGTCCGTTAAACATTTACGAAGTGTCTAAGTGAAATATTGTTAGGTCTCCGTGTGATGCTATCATGTTTATAAAGAAAATCACATGAAGATGTGGACCTACTTGCAGTGTATCAGACGCACTAACTCAACCTATGAACGTAAAGGTAATGATGAAGAATTCATCCAAACGCATTAATGACAATCGAGCATTAAGTTTGCACATTTTTCATCTTTAAAGCTCCCCTTGCTGAGAAATATTTTTAACAGCTAAGGGTGCCGCGAAATATTTTTCACCAATAAAATTGCCGTGGAAAATATGATTGGTAACTTAAGTCCTACATCGGACTAAATTACACTACTTAGTTAACATTAGATCCTGGTTTACAGAACGAAGTAAGCCTTTAATAGCATTTTTACTTCCCAATTGACACTTTTTTTTATTGTGTAGACTAGGGCTTGACTACGATCCTACCTGAAGGTAAGCAGCGATGTAATCTTTGGTGGTAAAGCGTACTAGTGTAAAAGACAATGTATTGCCCTTAAATATAAAAAAACAGATATATATTTATATATATATATATATATATATATATATATATATATTATATAAATACATAGACAATATTAATATGAATATCAAAATTATCATATTAGCTTACCCAACTTCTGCGACATTTTGTAATGAATTCAGGATTTTAAAAACTATAGACGATTCTTCAGCGTTTTCAATTTCTTTTATAGTTAGCGATGTTTATTTAGATGTTCTGCAGAAGCAGCACCTGCAACCTTGGCAAAATGTATTAACATATTACTCTTTGTTCTCGCGGGCCTTCCGTGTGGAACTCGGACACGTGTGAAAATGTTTCCCAAGTAATACGATGCAGTAATACATTGCAGTGGTTGTAGTATGAGTTTTGATCCTAATTCATTATTTAATTCCTCCAGTATGTCCCTGCCTAGGGACTTGTCACCTTAGACCAGGTAACGGCCCACTGAGAGTTCACCGGATGCGTGCCGGGGGTTACAGAGGCGGATTTATGCTGCCCTTAGCGGCCAGGCTTAAAGTTTCACTATTTTATTTATTCTTATAAGCGTTGCCTCGTTTCAACGGAGTTCCCCCACTTCACGTTCCTTTCTATCCTACAGGCTTTCTATATGATTCATTAACTTTTTATTCAGTAAAGCTTTGGACAGGTTGCCACTAATATTTTCGGGAAGTGTGTAGTAAGCCTTATTAAGCGTAAGCTTTGGAAGGTTACCTTATTTTGAACAATTCTTGGTTACAAATTTTAATCCATCGATTAGTCTTTTTGTTATTATATCCTTCTGTTATATATGTATTATACAGGGTGTTAGGAGACCGCTTCTGAAACCGAAGAGACTATAGTACTAATGACACCTTTGATGATGGGACGGAAAGAAACTCGATCCTGATTAAAAAAAAATCATATTTTTAAAATGTTTTATTAGTATTACTTACGTTTCATTATACAGCGCGGCGGAAACTCGAAATGTATTTGGTTTCAATTTGAACCTTATTTTATAGGGCCACGGAACATTTAGATTGCGGACCCGGGCAATGATTCATCCGTCCATGATCCGAGCATCAACTGTGTTTCATTTTGAAAAAAACACGATGAAGCGTAAATAATGCTAATAAAACGTTTTAAAAATATGATTTTTTTTTTATCAGGTTCGATTTTTTTCCGTCCCATCATGAAAGTCATTAGTACTATCATCGATCTTCGTTTTGGGATGCGATCTTCTAACAACCAGTATGTTTATAAATCAGAAGGATAAAATAATTATAATCATACGATCATTTTACAATATTAATGTTCTTCACATCCCTAAAGGTAGACCGGAAGAGAATACCTCGTGCTAACAAGCTTGCATTTTTGATTATTCTATCTATATTGTATATTTTTTTCAAGTTGTAATAATTGTGCATAAAAGTGTAAATACATAAATAAATTTTTACACAACGTACCCATGAGCTGATCATACAATGAATGTGGATGTAGTTACGTCAATAATTTAACAAGAGGCTGTTATTAATATCGATGATATGCTCAGGTGTTTTTGTTAGCAAGATTGTACAGACTGGTACGTGAAGAAAGAAAATAAATTATATATATATGTCTACAACTGGACCCCGTTCATTGTAAGTTACAGTTCTGCACTTTGTTCCAATAACTTGATGTAGTTTATGCATTGTTACATTAGTAAGGACTAGATTTTATTTGTAAGCAAAGTTATCGTTAATAATACATCTACTATATTACTATATGTAGATAATCATTTGATATATTCATCATAATAATATTAATTTTAATGTTCCCGCAGCTGGGACTCAAGGATTTTTCTCACAAGTAGATATTCAAAGCACATCTTCACTTCGCCGGTCAAAAGCGGTTTGAATGATATCACATGTTGTTCCAACTTGTCAATTTCTACTCTGTGGTTCTTCACCAAAAACTCTACTCCTAATTCAGCAGGGACGCGACTTTTCGAGACGTAAAACGATCTACTCGTACAAACAGAGGTATCAAAGCTTCGTTGTCCTAATTTTTTTATCAGTTCTAAATATAACAGTTATCTATATTATGACAGCTCAAGTTAAAAACCTAGTTTAGTTATGTGACAGTTAGCCAAATGAAAAGAAAACACGGTTTTGTCGACATGGAAAAACATTTCTTACTTTATCAGAGCGGTGATTTATTATGAATATAAATTTTTTTTGGAGCATCATGTGGTCCAGTGTATATATCTCTATTGTAGACCATCCGGTGAGCCTCGCCTCGTCTCCTCGCTGCGTAAAATTAAAAAAAAAATTACGTTAATCAGAATCTCATCAAAGGTTAATAAACCAGAGTATCCCTGTTGTGAGACAGGCTTACGTTTACCGATCTACAGTTATTGATGACCAGGGTAAAGCTAAATTGCAACAGTTCAATGTTCATATTTGTAAACATGGATAGCCTGTAGGCTCCTCAGCGTTTTCACAACAAGGTGGAAGGCAGTTCTATGATCGGGTGTACCTAAGATAATAGTCACTAAAGGTCACTATTTTTGAGCAGCTCATAATAAATTACACCATGCTGATCCCACCAAATACAGAGAAGAACCATGGATATTTGGTTTTGCAGACGATGTTGCCGCATCGCCGGGCTTACCCCACGACCCTCTACGCTTTGGATTATCGTCATGTATCCACTTTTCAACGTTAGTTACGATGCGGTGCAACGGTGCATAAAACCCTTTTTTTCTGCCATTGAAGCAGAAGTTCAAAGTGAGAAAAGCAAGAAAAAAGTAGTGAGAAAACGCCTTCTATGTCTCTCGGCTTCAATTCATACGGTTCCGAATGTCCTTGCTTCTGGATTATTCCTAAAACTTTTAAACACTTCGAAACAGTTCACTCTGCTGTTGGGCAATTCCTCCAACTTTATGTCTTCGAATTTTTTCGGTGCGCCAGAAAGATCTTTATCCTCAAGTTCAAAATCATTATTTTTGAAGCGTCGAACTCAGTGTCTGCAGTCGTATCCGACAAAGCATTGTCATCATATGTCTCAACAGGAAATCTTTGTGCTTCAGCTGCAGATTTCTTTAGAATAAAGTAGTGCAATAAAATTTCCGGTAATACACTTTATTTAGCACAATAGTAGATATTTTTAGAAATAAGAGAAAATACTTTATTTACACTAAAGTGAACTACCATACTCTGAACTTTAAGGTTAGATGCACCTACTACCTTACATGTGCCATTCGAAATTCCACAAACGGAGTACTGCTACATCCATCTTTGAAGAAACAGCGAGAACTTATTCAAGGTCCTAATATTTTATGATCGTTAATCTGATTTATGGTTGAACTAATTTTTAATTTTCTGTACATCTGCGTCATTTTACCACAGATAACGAAGACCAAATATACTTTGATAATACATTAACAATAGTGTTATAGTATGAATGTACTAGAATGTTAGAGCGATGAATAAACGGGTCTGCATAAAGTAAATATGATACACATCGACATTCGAATAAGCCATCAAGATGAGATGAACAAACGAAGATTTAATCATAAGCAAAACTACACCAGACATTTTTAGTTGTGATACGTTAGAATTTAATAATTTTTACATAGCATAGTTCAGAATTATTTCTACGTAGTAGAGTCATAGACGAGAAGATTCAGAGGACTCAAACATTTCGAATTATAATTGGAAGGCATACATTATTGGTATATTTATGACCACTGACGAGATCTTTATAAAATGACAAACCAAAGGCGATATGCTTATGATCTATTAGTTTTATTTAAATTAGTTGGAAACAATCATGAACGTCGCAATTTCTTAGTGTTTGCTGAACCCTGTCAATTATTAGCCAAGGTACTCTAAATAATTATGTAGCTTTCTTGTTTAGTTATTTTTATTTGTTGTGTATTAAAGTGACTGCAGGTATACCGAGATGTATTTAAACATCTGTGCTTATCAAAAAGAAAATTATGTATTTATCTTCCAAAATGGATCCAGAATAGATATTATCGTACCGTAGAAACACAATTTAACAGTAAATCCAACTTATATTACTTCTTGACTTATTTAGACGAAATAATATCTTTTAATAATGTATTCAATAAATAATTAATTTACGATTATTGAAACGACACATTACATTTAGTATTCACTGTATACATCCTGTTCCGAGTCACTGGCGTTTGAGTCTTCGTCAAAACTTGCTCCGCAGGGTCCGTAGCTGATGATTTGTAGGTTTGGCTTGTGGCACCTCATGCATTGAATATTGGAATATGTGACTCCATCAGAACCGCAAACCGGCCAGTAGACTCGAGGGCAGGGGCATGCATCGGCCGTTCCAATGGTAATGATGACCAGAATTAAAGAAAGTAAAGCTGAAATGCAGTACAACTCATCATCGACATCATCAATAGTCTATTGGTTAAATGATTTGGTTAGAGAACTAAAGTTGTGAATTCGAAACAATCATACCTTTTTTATGTAAGATCAAAGGAGATTGAAGTGTTGCCATAACTAAAGCCTTGTCTTCCTTTTTAAAGATATAGTTTGCGTTATTTATTTATAATTTAATTATAGTTATAACTTAAACCGATACAGTTCCTAATAACACCCTACAACAGCTTGGCAACATTCAGGAGCTGCAGTATGATACTTCGATCGGTATGATGGCATTGAGAATAACAAGTATGGCGAGTAAAGTGCATTTGCAAGTTTCAATGATTTTAAACGGAAAACAATTGTTTAATTTACATAAACATAAACGTAATTAACGTTAATAACATTTATAAGCCGCCATCGAATTCACACAAAAAACAAACGAAGAGAATATACACTACTAATTTATTAATATTATCATATGTGTGAGGCGACGAGCGCAATGTGGTGCAGTGTACATCATCTCAACCAGCGTCACATTGTTATGGGCAAGTGTATCAATTAATATAAGGCGAACGTCTCCCACTATCACGCATTGTGCCATCGTGGTAGGAAATATCCCAAATCCCCCATATCACTATCCGAGCGATGTGGGAATCTTTGAGAGAGGCCTATGCCCAGCTGTGGATGTCTATCGGCTGATAATGATAATTGACGTATTGCTTCCTTACACCGCTTCGTCGAATAACATAAAATATAACAATCGTATTCATTCTTTCTCATTGTTATTTTTGTCTAATTAACCTTTCTACTTCAACTTAAATACTAGTGTAATTTTTGCTTCCCCACACTGTGATATCCCTTATATATTCATTAATATTAAGACTATTGTTACTTAATTAAACTTTAGCATCTAAATTATGTAACAACAGCTGGAGGTCTATTTAAATTAAATTGATGCTAAAATAATTGAAAATTAACTTACCAACTTTGAGGGACATTTTAAGTTTATTGATAATTATCCTCGAATGCACCTTTCCAAAAAGAAACGTTTTCTCTCCGTCTGTGCTTCTGCACTGAATTGATTCACCCATATATATCCCTCGTAATCATCTTGATAAGCCACTTATATTGTTTTACCACGGAGAACACTTATGTTACAAACTGTTTATCTATTGATATCAAGCTCATTTGTCAATATGCAATTTTTTTAATTAATTAAATTTTTAGTATATTCTTAGAATGCTACAGTTATAGCAGATGTTAGTAAACTTATAGCTGTAACTATGTGGTGCTAGCTAAGATGACTTACGTTGCATCTCTTTGTGCTGGTTACCATATACTCGGAATTTCGCTGCAGCGCTGTGTGCAAACATTACTATGCTGCAATGAAATTTCATCGAAGATAATAATAGCCATTCCGGTGAAAAATATAAAGACACTCCAATGTAGACAAACTACAGTTTAATAATTAACGTTTTAAATATTTCTACTTAGATATATTTTTTATTTATGGGCCATATCAACTGAGTTTACACTCATACTAAATAATTAAACTGACAAGCATATTCTAGATCAGATTGGTCTAGTAAAAAAATAACAAATTACCTTTTAATTTGTTGTGCACAGGAATCGGAATTTTACCTCATTCGTGTTATGTAATTTTATTTTATCTGGCAGAGAAGGAAACATCTTTACCAATAGTGTAAACATTTACACAAACAATTGTAACGCACTTCACGTAAACAAACTGACCAGTTATTACATGTTGTGTAAGTGACAATAATGCGACATCACTGGATGATTTATTTGTATTAAAGCAAGTTACTACTACGGAAGTACGTAAAATACCAATCAGCCATCAGTGTGGAATCGACTGGTATGAGTAAAGAAAAGTTTTGTCTAAATCAGGCCTTATTAAACTATACCCATAGTTGCTCTAAATGAGGTCGCGTAGCAAAATTCTGGAGTCGCGAGAGATTTTAATGCCAAATATTTAAATACACGATTTTATAACATTTAGATGTGTATTTGTGCAGAATCCCACTCTCACACTTGCCCGTTCAAGAAATCTTACGTCCAGCAGTGTCAAACATTCCACCAAGATTTAATTTGTTATGCAATAAAAAACAAACAGCCATCTCATCATTTTCTCCTTTAATTTTAATTTAATACTTGTGCTTACCACTCAACGACTGCATTCGAATATGTTCGAGCGAATTAAGACTGTCAGAATTCTCTTTTATTTTTATTATTGCGAAAAATGCAATTTGCAACTACAAACACAATTTTAAAACTTTTCTGCAATTTTTTATTTTACATTTTAGTATGTTTCTAAACGAATTCTAAAACTATATATTTTAATATGTACATTGTTACCTAACAAATAAATCATCAAAAAATATTTATTTATATTTCTTTTATATTTTTACGGGGTCTTCAGGAAACTCGCAATCATAAATGGGGTTGTCAATGAAAAAAGTTTAAGAAACCCTGGTCTAAATGATCTATGTCGCTTCTTTATGTAAAATTTCTTGCGGAAACGAAAAAGTGCTCGTTGTGGATCAATTGTCCCCAACACAATATGAATTAGTGAATTTAACAACAAGCATTCTGCGATTTTCATAATCGATAATCGTTAGCAAGTAGACGTTAGTACTGGTACAACGAGCAGATAAAATGAGGGTGATGAACAGGAACAATTCATGTTGTCATAAAGACTCGCCGCTAATCGAACAATAATGTTGCGCACATGAAGTTCTCGTTTCGTTTGAACAAGTAATGGCTAAAGGAAACAAACATTCCTTATATAAATTTGTGCTAAAAACAATATCGCAATATTTGAGATTTGACTTCACAATGACGGCTATATCGAAATTGGTGATTCTTGTTATTTTATTCTGCCTTGCAATTGTATTGGGACAACGACCTGAAGGACACCCGAAATTTAAGTCTCTTTCAATTTCCGGTTCAGAACACAGTTTTCCAGGGCGACAGAAAAGCCGGGTCGAAAAAAGATCTTTGGATAATCAAGATAGTGATCTCGGAGATAGCTTTGTGCAGCCGTCGTAAGAAAACGCTTTCGAAAGACCGCACAGGATCCGTTTATTTCCAGGATTTTTACATTAATTTGCATTGGTTAAGGTGAAGGGTTTATATATTTAAGCTTAAAATAGAAAATACTAATATTAAATTATGAGGTTTTTTTTATAAATAACACTTGATATCGCGATTTTTTTTTGAAATAGGAGAAAAAAAAAGTTAAATCAAATATTGATATTTTAGAAAATTTTAATAAAAATTAAGGTTTTTATACATTCGATTATAATAATATGTTCATCAATAATATTGTTATAAATATCTAATTACATAATGTAGAATATATTTTAAAACTACGCTTCAATGACTAAAAATTAAAAGAATGAATAAATATATCTTTTAATCTTTTACTTTCTCTAGTTTTTTTCTATGTTTCTTTTATAATTACAGTCTAAGCATAGTGGGTATTCATGAATCATATTTGCAAAACAACACCAGGCCGGCCTGGTGCTGGTGTTTTCAAAAACCGAGCTAGAAACTAGGTTGCAAATTACTTTATTCCATACTCCCTATATAAATCTAAGAATAAAAAACTCATCAAATTATTTTAAATAGTATAATTAACCGTTCAAAACGAAAATATTTTTAAGATTTGCCTTGATTTCTCGGTTTTTACTAAAACATTATGTAAATTTTACTATGGCATTTATGTTGAGTGCTGTGATAACGAGAGGAATCCATCAGTAATGTCTGTGAATTCTAATATGTTATAAATTTGTTTAAATTATTAAATACTATTATAATAGTTTTTACCGCGGCCACTTGATGTGCTTATTAAGAATCATATAGCTACATTTAGAACCTGATCGCATAAATACGTCTCATCCCTAATAGTATGCAACAAATCCTACATTAAATCTATATCTAGTTATTTATTTAATACTAACCTCTATATAAGAACTAGCAACATTGAGTATTGGCATTTTGAACGTTGCCAATATATACAAATACATGTAATTTAAAACCAATCGTACTTTTTATAACAAACGACATCATAAAATCACAAATAGTCGAGATAAATTTGAAATATTACATACATTTTCTTTTTATTAGTTAATGTTAAAACACAGGCGCGCTTATCGCTAAAGGTTTTCTTTAAGCTAATCTGCATATGAAAGTACATAATTCCAAAGTTAAAACAAGTATGTTTTTGTTAATACAGTATGTTAATGCTAAAGTTATGTATATTCTATTCGTTAAATACTTTCATAAATTTTTGCATTAAATAACTAGTTCAACGGTGTGCTATTTCTAAACAATAACAAACATGAACATATGCAATAGTAAACAGCATTTATCCATCCTACCCGTTTAATGTATTTTGGCAGGAATTGTACCCGATTAATCATGATGCTATAATTTCCACAACATGTAAGTAATATATATAAGCAAGTGTGATACGAATTTCTGCTAAATGATGCAATTTCTTGATTCCTTTCACAATGTCGTCTAAAAATTTAATATTAAAAGCACCGTTGATTCAGCAAAGAATTGAACTTATAATTATGATATAAATAATGTTCTTTACAATCAAAGTACATATAACAATGTGTTTATAGAATGTTTATTATTAGTATTACAAATTTTTATTTACTCATAAAATCTTCTAATTTATATAAGCTGTTATTTGGAACAATAATTTATTTTTATTGATCTTAATCTATTTTGAATGGTTTTTAAACTTGCTTTACAACTAATTTGATTATTAAATATTTGTGTAACATAATATTGTTTTTTTATACACTAATACAAATGGCACACAAACTACTATTTTAATTAAAAACCTTAATAATTTTTTGGCACATTGAGAACTCACTGGACTTATGATTGTATTTTAGTAAAAAATTAATCTTTAAAAAATATTGTCTATATTGTATAAAAAAACTTAAAAAGAGGAAGGGTTAAAAGTTAAATAATTAGATATGACATTTAATTAAGTAAACTATCTTTTTTATTTTGTTTCCTAAATAGGAAGTACAAAATGTTTTATTTTATTACTTAAAAAATAAATTAATATATGAAAGCTTTTTTTTTCTCAAGTTTTCTTGTACATGATAACAGAGACAATAATTTTTTGTAAAACTTCATAGAATATAAACATAGATTATTAACAACATCTGTAATATATTTTAAAGTGTATAAAATATTACATTAATTATTTATGTACTTTATAAACTATTTGTTGGTTAATAAAACCTTTAATATACAATGTAAATATCTAAATATACATATATTTTTATAATTATAATCACATAATCTATAAACATTAAATCTAAGGGTTTTAAACTAAGATAGTGTTTTAATAAACAATATAATAAGTAGTTTCATACTTTATTTTATTTATACTAATATTATAGGTGAAATGAAGATAAAACTAAAAACAAAAATAACTCTTACTGAATTATGTCAGATTTTCCTTACCGCACATTTATCAATGTATAATTTACATCTGGGAAAATATTTAGCTAGATTAATTCTGATCAGTCATCACCATGGCAATTTATTTTATCAATTCTCTAGTAAGGTAAATCTTACCAATATAATGAAGGCGTTGGCATTGACTTGCACTACTTCCTTCAACAGGTCATCAATCTGCTGTGGTTGCTGTTCCAAGCTCTATTTGCTATTATGTGGTCCTTCATTCCAGGAATTTCTCGTTTCGTCTGATATTCAAGAAATGCTTGTTTTTCTCTATATAATTAAACCAATAATAAAGAGGACTGCAGAATAAAAAGAAATGTTGCAATAACAAATTCAATTTCAGGGGATTGAACATTCAAGTTTCTTTAGACAGGACAAATAATGAGTAGGAAAACTCATTATAAATGATTTTTAATGGCTTTTTCCTTATTAAAACTAAGTTGAAAAAATTGGTTCGCCTATTTTAAACTATAATATGCAAATATTCTGGTTTGAAGGATGCTGCTAGTAAAATTACTGCTGTGACGAGACTATCATTAGACTCCATGTATCGAACACAATATGAACATTACATTCTCAAGCAGGATACAATTATATTAAAAATAGTCATTATAATAAATAAACGCAGACAAACTTCTTAGAAGAGATATATTTTCAATGGCGTGTTGCAATTTGATACACACAAAGTTTTAATACTAATGTTATTTCTAAAAACATGATTCATACATTAATCAAAAATAACGCGAAAATAATCTGCCTAATAACTAATATACTTAATAATATACATAAGTACCTCTAATGCCATGAGGAGAGTTATTTAATTTTATAAAATATAGACAAAAAAAAACTCATTTGTTTCATAAACGCTGAAATACTTTTAAAATAGTTATAATGTTATAAAACAGACATAAAGGATGTTAAGATGGTTAAGGAATCCTGATCCGGAATCTATCTTTGCTTCTGGATATCTAGATTTTTAGTAGGGCTATTTATTTGGTTTTTTAGAAAAAAATATTTTCATCTATTCAATTACAAGGTCAGAATGTATGTTAAATCTCATTTACTATGGACAAAGTAATTGTTATTGTTTAGAACTTATATATATTAAGAGTTTATATGTCTACGATTCGATGAAGGCTTCTTGTTATATATTCTAAGAAATGTCCATTGGGTCCTCTGAGCTCAAAGAGCTGTGGACTTCCATCGGAGATGATGGATTTAAACATTTCGTGAGTACAATGATAATGTAAAACTAATGTCCGAAAATTATTTTAAGTACGAATTTGTTCAACTAAAGTATCAAAGTATCTTGCTAACAACAGGGCGTAACTGTTACAAGTTTTCAAAAATACTATTATTCAATAAGGGCTGTGTAAAAATATTTAATTTTTACCAACTACCCTACACAGAAGGCGGTATATCTTAAAACATAAAACTTCGTAGATTATATTGGTGAAATTTCTTCATTTTTGGAAAAACTTTGGTTTAGTTTTATTATTAAAGTAATAATAGTAACCTTGATATGTTCTGTTTTTTATACATCATATCCATCTAATGAAGCAGATGCACAACAAGATGGTATCAGTAAATTTTTGGTTAATTGTCCATTTGTAGAACACATTACGTAATTTATAATACAAAATCTCATACATTTGTAACTCAAATCTAGGATGCCTGGAATTTTCATTACATTCATTAAAATTTTCATAAATAATGGTTATCTCAAACTATGGTGTATATATGTACTGTTATAGTTGAACGTTGATCTAATATTCCCGACGGCAGTAATACCCCAGTGAGCGGCACTTCTGGCAGAGATGCTGCGGGTGGATCTTCGATTGGTCGCTGACGTCCAGTCCATCAGGCTTCTCCAAGGGCCTCTGAAAATTTCGTAATAAACCAATCACAGTTTTTTTAATAGAATTGGGCAATTCTCATATGTAATTAATTATGAACGTAATGATCCCCGGTAAGGTACTTTTAACACCAATATAAAAAAGTACCTTAATTATTACCTGTTTATGTGGAAAGACGTTAATGCGACACTTGATGCACTCCTGGCCGTTGTTCGCCCAGGAGTTGCCGCTCATCCACTTGCGTTTGCACTTCGGGCACTTATATTCCCCGAAGCAACGCTTCTTACCCTGATAAGGTGTCAAACCCTCACCCTTCGGTCGGGCCTGCAACCGAAAAGAAATTTCGCTTTAAGCTTTTTTAATTATAATATTAAAATAAATTTGTAAATGGTAAATTGCATCCACAATTTCTGTAGAGAAGATCCGGTTTTAAGGATCCGATTCGTCTTCACGAGTGTGAGTGACGTTATTGACAGTTATTAGGAAAGCTGCTAGTTTTTTTCTTAGTCGTTTTCCACGACATTCAAGGGTAGAATAGTGGAGGAGATATTCCAATCCGACTCCCATAGTGGGATGATTTAACACTGCGTGTCTCCCAAACGGCCAAACATTTATTAACGGATACTTAAATAATTTTTTTAAATATAACCGTGTTGGTAGGTAATGAGTATTGAAATCGCAGTGCTATGCACAGTTGCTATTTAAGATGGAGTTCTCAGAATAATCGTGATCATAATGCGATCACATTGTAATACAATCTGCCTGTTATTGTTAGAAATAGACCTCTGCGAACAGAACCGCTTAGCTAAGGCACATCATGCAATTTTGTTGCATTTACACTGGGCTTCCGATAACTTACATGTTATGATAGTAATAAATATATATTTTTAATAATATTATATTGAAAAAAAAATGACGCCGTGAATAAACAAAAGATAATACTAATAAAAAAGGTGGTAATTATCAAACAGCTGAATTGACTTCATGGTTATAGCAAAAAAGTCTAAGCTCTGGTTACTCTTGTCCATCAGTACTTAGAATGCAAATGTTTTATTGATTCCGTGACAAAGCGGACAATATCATCTGACACGGGGTCCTGGTGGAACGATTTAGTGACCAGTTGGTAAGTCTTTGTACCTCATCTCCAAGTTATCGAAAAGAAGTGGTGTATTCGTTGCATAAACATTTGCGAGTTGGAGTATTCGGAGCAAACACACCTCACCATCTTCGATCTCATTGTTATTTAACATTATGAAAAATTGAGGTGTTAACCAAATGTAGTAATAAAGTTGTGATGGTTTCAATGGTTGCCTTACTAGTTTACTAAGGTGACTAGAGTTAACGTTGTCTCATCACTATTTCCTTTTATGTTGCACTTGCTGCTCATTATCTATGCCATAATAAACAGGTAAAAATTTCTTGTCTATTAAAATAAATGTATATAGTATAAAGTATTAAAAATCGAAATAAATAAATAAATGAAAAATTTGTCAATTTGCCAATAGCAAGCCCCTGTGTGCGCGTAAATAGCGCGGCGGTCACCCAAATCCATGATAATGGTCTGTCACATTAATACGAATAATTTCTTATATTATTTTATTGCTAATATTCAAGACCTAGATTATTCTGCGTAAATCGGAATGTATACAACAACTAAAAAGGCTGTAACAACATCGTACAACTTGATATCGTTCACTTCAATCTTCCTTAACCATGAAATGCAGAGAAAACCATAAAATTTAGTTCAATTAAATTGCTATACTGTAATTATCTTATATTAACATCGTGAGAATACCCGTGCACTGAAACTGCCTTTATGTGTGTGTGGTGGCCTCAGTAAAGTGGCAACAGGCTCGCCTCCTGTTACATGGGACCTAATCTGACCACATTTGGCGAAAAGTGGGTGTTTATTGGCCTCTGCCTACTCCTACTGGGGAAAAGGGCGTGATAGTATATAACAAAAAAAATCTGTAATTATTCTTCAGATATTTTTAGTTCAGACAATAGTAGTTATTTGTATATTTTACTATACTGCAATTAAGTAATGAGTAATTCTACAGTGAGTAAAATAAATATTTAGTTTCAATTCTATCCGATTGTGCAGAAGTACAGGAACTGAGTTGCATTTTTAAGAAATGACGTAAATCCTCCTGTTTTAAACAAGCTTTGGAATAAGGATCCGTTGGATTGGCGAGTTTAATAATTATATTTGATCCATCACGCACAAAAGACCACTCAACCGTCTAAATATAGAGAAGAGGCTCTTAAAAGTTTGTAGGATTTTTCAAGTAATTTCAATTTATTCCCTGAAACGATGAGATTCTCAGGATTATCATCTGTTGGAAAATGGTGCGTCCGTCTGTAGTAATAAGCTGTCAGTTAAAATGCTTACACTTATATCAAATTTTATTCTATATTGCGCTTCTCGTAATTAATGTAAATTCCTGTTACTAGAATAATTTTACTAGTGGCAAGGTCTTTAAAACCAAAGCAGGGTAATTTTTAAATATTCACGTCGGCAGTGAAACAGAAGCTGCAGTGGTACCTAATTAGATTGTGTGAAATCAACCACTAGATAACATACTAACTCTTATCGGTTTGGAAGCAGTAAACCTCTATTTCACAAGAGACTAGAGTCTAGACTTTTCTCGCTTACCTGCGGACAGTCACCAATGTAATGACCCTTCTTGAAGCAGAGGTGGCACATATAAGCCGGGGGAGGAGGCCTGGGCGGTCTTCTCAGCGACAGTGCCGCCAGCTGTTCTGCTAAAGAGCTAGTGTCGTCGGCCGGCGGAGGAGCGGAGCCCGGCGCTGCGGTCGGTAGTGGGCCCCAAACTGAACCTGGCACCCACTGAAATCATAAATTTACTCAAATAGTATACATAACTTAAATTTATAAACACCTTTTTCTATAAAATAGTTCAAGAGTAAACAGAATAGTTCAATAGATGGATTCTGTGATATATAGCCGTTCTAGTGAAAGGCGGCTGAAAAATCTGTTGCCGGAGACCGTCTAGGTAGGTATCGTGACAGCTCTTATTTCCGCCTGACAATAAACATTACTGTCTTCCGGTTTGTAAGGTGCTGTAGCTAGTATAATTACTGCGGTAACGAGACTCAACATCTTATGTTTCAAGGCGACGAGCGTAATATGTTGCAGTTTACATCATCCTAACCAGGACCACGTGGTTATGGACAGGTTTATCTCGTGTCAACATGTGAACGTCCTGCTCGTCTACTTGGTTCGTTGAATAAAAAAAATATCCTTTGAAGCTTCAAAATTCAGCCGTAGAGAAGTTTTTATAAGTTTGGTAGTAAAGGTTGAATATACCTTTTGGTTTAAAAGTCGTAACTAATGAAACTTTCTATTATCCCAAAGGTACCTGGTAATCCGATCACTTTTTTAAATTAAGATAAAAATATAAAAAAATCCTTATATTCGATATAATCGAACCATTGTACTGCCTGTCCTCTCAATACAATCACCAAATATGAGTAGTAGATAAGGACCAGCTAGCATGACTCTTAAGTAATATGTCAAGGTGACGGGGTTTGTCAGAGGCTCGATCATTTTCATAAGCAAGAGTACCAGTATAAATGCAGTAAGCCTTGAAAATGTCTCAGTACTACTACCACCCCCACAAGATCTAATATATACACAACCATAACTCTGACGAATATTAGGCGCATAAGCAGAAACTATATCAAAAGAACATCTGTTTTTTTTTGTTACCAGTCTAGTTCAAGACATCCGCTTCATCACAAGGAACGAGGATTGGACAAATGGATACGCGGTAAATATCCCGGCGGCTATTGGGCGGTCGGCGTGCGCGCGCGCATCTGTTTACTGAGTTAGTGCTGTTACTAGGGTTGTCAATCGTTTAATTTTCTCTCAATTCAGTACAAACGGTCATTACACAAACAAGCATATGTTATGTACAGTCGTTATTATTCGTCGAAGCGACGTGACGAGCGAGAGGTTCACCTGATGGTAAGTATCCATAATAACTTGGCGCTAGTTAGAACGGTATACACAGCACTAGCGCTCATTGGCTTAAGATGTAACATGTTAAGTCTCGTTACCCCAATAATTTCTCGGGCTACGATGCTGTTCAAACCGGAACACAGTTAGGTATACACACTACTGTTTGGCGGAAGAAATAGAAGTTGCGGTGGTACCTACCTAGACGGTCTCCGGCAATAGAAACCTATCACTAATAAAGTAAGTCGAGGATAAGTAGAGAACAATTAGTACCCGATTATACGTAATATAACACGGACCAGAGAAATAAACGATTCTAAAATCAGAAAAATAAACTAAATGAATTCATAGTTATATGCTTCTTTTTCTATATATATGCAACAGCTACAATAGCTATTAACATAGCTATTAGTCAGTTTGATTTATCAAAATTGAACATATAATCTCGAAATCAATCAATCCGTTATGGAAAAGATCAATCATCAACAAAAATTTAACTATCCATCGTTTTCTCCCATGTTGTGCAGTTCAGTCGCTGGTAGCAGCCGCCTGCTTGGTTACCATCATAATGCTATAAAATCAGCCTCCACAGTGGAGTTATTGTGTTCTGGCTGTCAAGACAAGACTGTCCCAATACTGTTCATGATCTACGCACTCACTGGCATTTAACGTCATGCGAAATTGCAGGATTAGGTTAGTGATAAAAGATATTAACTTATTAAGGAAAACGAAACGAATGAAACTCAATTACACGTAAGAGACATAATATAATAAACAAAAGAGACTTTCTGGAAATAGTCATAAAAAGGTTTCGTTCATCATAAGAACAGCAAAGTGGAGGAACAACTTGACGGTGAAAAGAGTGAATAGGCTGCTACTAGGTTAGTGCGTTTAAACACCACAGACCACATCACTTAAAATCAGGTGGAATCGTAGTCTAGCACTAACCTTATCAATTTAAAAAAAATATCTAGGTAAGTGTCAACGTTCATAACATCTATAGAGATTTAATAAAGACTTCTAAGTGACAACCTTGCAGTCGTTCCAATTCGGAAACGCGTGCTTTGACGCTGTGAGTCACGCTCACTCACCAGCTCGCTATCCGCACCTCTGTCCCGTCAAAGACCACCACTTTCGATTTCTCCAAAACTATGAAAGTGTCAGCTTAATTATTAATAGTAAAAACTGTAAGAACACAAAGTTAACAATATTCAGGCAAGACTATCTTTTTTATTTATTTATTTACCACGTTTGCAAAATATTGAAAGTCAATCTACCGTCCATATGTCACATGTATGTCTCAATGAATTTTATGACGTCAATCCTTTGAGCCTCTGAGACAAATACAGTTTAATTCAGCAGGCCTCAACACGTTCTTACCATCAGGTTAACTCCAATTATACCGCATAATAATGGGTGAGTAGAAATCACAGAGCGAACAGACATAAAACTGGGAGGTTATGTCTAGTTTGTATATAACGTACTGGCTTCAACCCCGCAACTCACTTTGGGGGTAACATTTTGTAAAATCCGTTGTCAGCTGACTTATACTCAGCAAAAGGAATATTCCTAACAAATTTCAAGGCTTCAAGGTTCCAGAGATATCGTGATCAGTCTCTTTATCATATATATATATATATATGACATAGCGGGAACCCACTGGATGTAAGCAACGTAGGACCGATATATAGATTAACTTGGTTACTTATATCATTTATTAAACGGAAACATTTTTCTTCACGTTAAGTTTAATGAAGTAAAATGCTGTTAAAGTGACCCGCGATTTTACAATGTTATAACAATAGGTTGCATACAAAATATGTAAGAATATCACCGTATAAGTCCAAAGTCGTATCTATTCACCCCCTTTTATGCTACACACCATGCTAGTCAATGTTCGGGTAATTTTGTTGTAAGTACTGATGGGGTGTTTATTGTGTGCCATCAATTTATAGAAATTATAATGACACTATGGGGCGTAATAATATATACCATAAACAAAAACCTGAAAAGCAGGGGTGCGCGCCCCATACAAGCACTAGCTCCCTAAACCTATAGGTACATTACTGGTGCTTTGACTGTTGCGATATGTTTATGTTTAAGTACATATAAGCACTGAGATTTCTGGTATGCTTTGTATACCCTACCTCAAATCTTTGGGCACGTTTCTGCTTGAAGGTATACTATAAACAGAAACCTCTAGAAATAATCAGGATATCATTTGGTCCCATACTAGTGTAAATACTTCATAAAATGCTTCAACTACTGTCAATATGTCATCGATATAACCTCAACCTACTACCTGGCGATGTACTAACTACCTGGTGAAAATTGCGGGGATCTATTGGATGCACCGTCGCACTGGAAATATGCATGTTCAGCAGTTTACTATAATAGACAGGAATGATGATGATGATAACATATTCACATGTAGACTACTCAACATTTTTTTTTTGCTTTGTTTTGATGCAGACCAACGTGACGGTGTATTGCGTAGGAGGAGAAGAGTTATATCGAGAAATATTTGAGTAGTTGTTTTTTCTTTAATAGCTCAAGGAGTACAGATAAATATCTTCTTAATCTTGGAATGAAACACGAAATTTGATGTAGAGGGTAATATCGGTTAGCTACTATCACATAACTACGGATTCATAAGCTACAGAATCTGATTATTCGGAAACTGGGAATCATATCTACGATGTTGAAGAGCAGTTGCTTTCTTTTATGAGGTTTTTCCGCCACAGCATGAGTGTTAAGAATAATGGAGAGGAGATCTATCAAGATTGAAGTCAAGGCGATCGTTTTGCAAACATGTTACAGTTGATCGATGTTTCTCTAATCAAGAATGCGAGATAAGAATGGAGATCTGTGTTTCGGAGCAATTCTCGAATAATTCGCTATGGTGATAACAACTAACTACATACTCTGCGCTTTATCACTTCCGGTATGGCGATTGTATTACCAATATAGATCAAGAAAGAAAAGGATTCTTTTAAAGCCGTTTTAGAAAAAGTTTAATACGTATATCCCCAAGTAAATTACCCTTGGAAGGTAGACTTCTCTCTGTCCTTTTTTCTTAATAAAACAAGCTAAATATAAGCTGTATGGTAAAATCTGTATTAAAAATTAAATATATTGCTGCTTTATAATCTATTGTCTAAGCTTCTCCAGGCTCCAACATTCAGTTCTTCTGGTAGTGCAGATACGCGAGTTTCTAATCGCGCTACTGGACAGAACACCTATCACTCTCAATTTGTATCATTCGGTTCTAGACCACGAGAGTAAACACATGAACAAACACTTGAGAAACCGATGAAAGCCTCATGTGACGCATCAAAGGGAGCCGCCGCCGGATGAATGCATTCGGTTGGATCTGTTATGACAGTTAAAACACTGTAACGCGAGTATCGGAACAACTAAAGGGGGGTAACATGACTAGCAATAAGATACCGCAGTGTAAAGTTTGCAATGAAGCTTAGTAAATAAGTATTTCGTGTTGATTTTGGATATTTTTGTTTTGTTTTGTTTCATCATCGACAAAATATAAAATTCTTTGTACCTAAAGTATCACTTATTTTTTTTCTCTAAGTATATCGGAGAGAAATAACTTCACCATCGTTGTACGTCCGGAGAGAAAAAATACGCATAGTCAATACAATATATATATATATATAAATAAATTTAGTAGGAATGTACCTTTTGCCGAGCATAGATCAGCTACGAACGGATATAACGAAATTCCTTCTCCGAACTCAGTTTTTAGAGACTTTAAGCTTTTGAGAGCCATATTAGTATAATATAAAATAGAAATAGATAGATGCGGGGCTCGTGAACCCAAATCGTTATCATCATCATCATCAGCAGCTAGACGTCCACTGCTGAACATAGCCCTCCCCCAATAATCTCCACATCGATTGATCCTGTGCCAGGCACTTGTAGTCGTTGTTTGTAGAAGTGTATATTGGGGGGATTTGGGCTTTTTCACACCACGCTGGTCCAATGCGACTTGGTAGAAGCTAGAACCTCATTTGTTCGTTTAGCTGGGTGCACTACGAACAGCTGAGGTTGGCATGAGTCCCTGGAGTTGTTGTGCGGGATCCCTTACACTCCAACGCGGACCCGGACTTCACAGCCTGTTATCTTCTCCTCGCAGAGGATTTGCAGGACCATTACGACCAGAAAAGATTGCGGGGAACTGCTAGTGTTGTATAGAGAACCAGAAGTTATCCATAAATACCGGAATATCTACCACCTTTTTTAACACCTAAAATTCTAGGACTTTCCATTGCATATTCGTTATAATATAAGGCATTAAAAATCAATATACATATCTATAATAGCAACCCTTTTTCAAGTCATGAAATACTTCCGTTTCAGTTTAAATACCTAGTTTTTTAAATAGTTAAAAACAATTAAGTTTCACTTTGTTACTAATAAAATAAAAAAAATAATATGTCGGTTTTAATAATATAACTTAATGCTCTAATTTAAAACAATTTGTTAAAGGCTAACTTATAAAACAATTGTAATTACTACAGGCGAGTTTACGGTAACCAGGCCTTACCGCTCCGCCCTTCAGTATATCCTGCTTCTGCTTGCGTTTGAGCTGGTGACGGGTTCTCTAACTTTATACACTAGCAGTAGTCTTCTGCTAGCAATTTTTTTATTATACGAAGCGACGAGACGAGCGGGACTTTTACCTGATGATAAGTGATACGCCTGCGCATAAAAAGATGGCGCTGGTTAAGATGTGATACATAGCACCATATTGTGCTCGTGGCTTTGAGACATAAGATATTAGATCTCGTTACCCCAGTAATTTCACTAACTACGTACTACTATGTTTTCACAGTACTGTTTGTCGGCTGCATTCGGAGCCGCAGTCTACCTAGACGGTCTCCGGCAACAGAGACCTACCACCAGTAGACTGAATCTGGTTATAACTTGAATAACCTATCTAGGCTCTCTATTAGAACCGAACTCGTCGTATGAAAGTAACGATGCTGCAAAGGAACATACCGACTTATAGGTTTGTATGTAAACGTAAGAGAAATAGAAATCTTCTCCCTGACCAGGGGTTAAAAAACTTCACATAAACCGCTTACTAGATGCCGGATAAACATTTGATTCTACCGAAATCCGGTCTATAAATAAACCTGGCGATAAGTTTTCGTGTTATAAATGTTTGTTAATAGTTTTATTTATATTATTAATACTAAAAACAAATCATATACTTCGGGAATACCAAAAGATTAATAACAAAAGAACTTGTAGGCAGCTGGACCGAAGGAATAAACATTCTTGATCAAATCACGAGAGGTTAGGGGTGGTGGGTCTCTATTGCTGCAGAGCGTCCAGGTAGGTACCACCGCAACTCCTATTGCAGCCGAGAAGCAGTAGTATGCAAACATTATTATGTTCCGTGTTGAAGGGCGCTGTAGCTACCTTAATTACTGGAGTAACGAAATGGATTAATATTAAAAACATTTATAAGCTGCCATTAATTTTACGCTAAAAACAAATAGAGAGAATATAGACTACTAATTTATTAATAACATATTAAGGCGATGAACGCAATGTGGTGTAGTGTATATCATCTTAATTAGCGTCACGTTGTTATGGCCAAAGGTATCACTCAACATAATACGAACGTGTCCTATCAACCTTCATTGGGTATGGTGGGAAATAGCCCAAACCTCTCCATATGACTACTCTAACGATGTGGAAATCTTTGGGAGAGGCATAGCCCAGTAGTGGACTTCAGTCGGATGATGGTGCTGACGATCTTGTCTCAGGCGTCGAACGCAGTGTGGTACAGTGTATGTCATTCTAACTAGCGTCACGTTGTTATGGATAGGCGTACCATGAAGTGGTCGTTTTGCCTGTCTTGTAGCTTTATATAATAAATAACGTAATGCTAGTTGGGATGTTTACACAGCATCACTATATGCTTCTAACGTGAAAACAAAACATTTGGTCTCATTCATCATCATCATCGCCCGATAAACGTCCACTGCTAGATATAGGCTTCTCCCAAAGATCTCCACAACGATCAGTCTTGCACTGCCCTGGTTCCAGCGCCTTGCCAATGTTCGTCATATTCAGCATGGCCTCCGGCACCGCCGGGCACAAGAAGTCGTCTTTTGTATGGGTTCATTGGGGGATTTAGGCTATTCCCCACCACGCTGGTTCAATGCGTGTTGGTGGGAGGCAGAGCCTCGTTTGTTGTTTAGCATTCTGCACCGAGCAAGTAAGAATGGCTTAGGTCCAGTGAGTTGTTGTTCGAGATCCTTTGGGGGTGCCATTGGTCTCATTACCACGATTATTTTACTGGCCACAGCGTTCCCTTAATCAGAAGACATTAGTGTTTTCACACTACCACAAAATCAAAATAATGATCGATACCAATACGTTTATTTATGATATTTTTTTTCATATGAACTAGTTAAAAAGGAAGAAATGGTTTTTGAAATCATCAATATCGAGGTTTCAAGTTTGAATCATTATTATGTTACTGTTACGTAGTATCCAGTGCAGTAATGTTGCATCTCAAATTGATGGACAAACAAAGCGTGGCCTGGCCGTGATGCCGGCACTCTTCCTGCTTAACTGAAGTAATTAACTGAGGTCAATGAGCTGCGCACACAGATTTTTGTACTCCGTTTGATTTGAAAACAAAGCAGCGGTACTATACTGTATGGTTACACTGCTTCCTTGGTAGAAGGAGCAGCGGCCAACAGGCTTCCCTGGAATCCAACCAGAGACTGATCAATTACTTAACCACTCCGCCACAGAGGCAGTTTTAGACTGGTGGAAGATCTCTGTTGCCGGAGATCGTCTAAGTAACTATCACTGCAGCGCCTATTGCAGCCGATTAACAGTAGTGTGCAGACATTACTGTGTTCCGGTTTGAAGGGTGCTATACCTAGTGTAAATACTGGGTAACGAGACTCAATAACACGTCTTAGGCGACGAGCGCAGTATGGTTCAGTGTATATCATTTTAACTAGCGCCGCGTTGTCATAACTACCTGCTCATAAGCAGGCGTAACACTTATCATCAGGTGAAAGTCGCGCTCGTCTTGTCGCTTAATTTAAAAAAAAAAACTATGTTAATCTTCACAGTCAACTTACTATGTAACTATGATAGATCTCCGTTTGCGAGTATTAAATGGTTTGTAGAAACTCTTTGCGTATGTTATCGATAAAAAGGTCATTAAAGGTCACTGTAAGATGTGAGTTAACTATTAAACACCCTAATTAGTAAGGTGTAACCGGAAACGTCGGTCAACTGTTGACTAATATCCGGGAATAAATGTTCATATAGTGATAGTTCTTGCTAATAGTGAATTAAACGAAAATAAGTTGTTTTTTTACTGATATCACATCTTTGTTGTCGAAGCATCTAGTAGCTTAGTAGTTACGGGTGGTAGGTCTCTGTGGCCGGAGACCGTTTAGATAGGTATCACCGCACTATTGCAGCCGACAGAGTAATCTGCAAATATTACTGTCTTCCGGTTTGAAGGGCGTTGCAGCTAGTGTAAATACTGGCATAACTATATCTAACATATCTATGTCTCAAGCGACGAACTCAATATGGTGCAATATATTACACCTAGACCAGCCGAGTTGGCCCCACGTTGTTATGGGCGAGCGTATCACTTAATATCAGGTGAACGTCCCGCTCGTCTTATAGCTTAATTGAATTTAAAAAAAGTATTGGAGCAACGTCTATTTGCTTATCACTGTAGGTGGAAACCTTAAACACTTGTTACCATTATTTTTAAAAAATCAAATCACTGCAAAGAAACTACATATATACATAAACTGTATTGAACATAGAAAGAAGGTTTAAAGTTATATTAACTTTACGAATTTGTACTTTAATAAAATTATACTGCTGTGCGAAAAGAGAAAAGAGGAGAATTTCATAGGTAAAAAAGAAATCAATTTGTGATAATTCTTTAATTTAGTGAAATTTATTATCTGTATCCTAGCAAACTGTTAACAATGTTAGTTCAGACGTAATATAAGCTCATTCCTTGATGAATTATATTTTTTCAATAATTGAAGTAATTTATAGAAATTTAGGTTAATTCTAAAGAAATTTATCATAAAATTATAGTTAGTTTAACTATATTTCAACCCCTATTTTACAATAGTTTACCCATGTTTGCCAAGTAATAATAGGCAATTAACTGGAGACGTATATCATCATGTTTATTTCGCTGAGTATTAATATCGAGGAGTTATATAATAGCCGTACACGTGTGGAAGATGGGTTAGAATATCCCTACTGTCATTCTACTGTCAGAAAAGGCGATTAAGATGAAATTACTACTGTGGAAGATCAGGTTTTTCTATGACTTTTATCAATATACTAAACAAGAATGGAGAGTTCGACATATTCCTCAAGATTACAGAGCTTTATGTTCAGCAGTGGACATATACGTAATAACGTGAGTGTATATATATATAGTATATTTATTCAGTATATATATGCTGTTATAATTATGTATATATATGTAGTAAAATAGATGTGGATATATATTAGCACCCCCTAATTTACTTTTTAAAGTTCTCCCGGGATTGACTGGTAGAGGAATGTCTTCAGGCATTAAGTCTGCCTACTGTACCGTCTTTAGAATATGCAATAGAGTTTTAATATAAATAAATCTACAGTCTGAAATCGATCGATGATGATATCTTAATGAAGGATAAATGAAAGCAAAGTGGAATTGTTGCGATTGCTCAAGGTTTTAAAGAATATTAAAAGTCCACTGCTGTCCCATTTCAGCACAACTCTGCCTTTGTGCTCAGTTTCCGAAGCAATCGTTTAACAACAATCTGTTGTTGTTCGTGATATGTGTTATCGCCGATTTATACTGGACGGACAACAGCAGCGTTTAAGCGTGTGTGCTACATACTCACAAACACACACACACACACACACACACACACATCAAAGATATTAGTTAGATTTTGTATGATTTAACAGTTAACCTCTTATATATTTCAAACAATGATCAACAAGGTTGTCACTGTTTCGGTTTCTGTTATTTGAAGGGTTTTGAACAAAGTTGATTGGATTTTTTGGATTAAGGGTGAAGCCCAAGACCAAACGCGATAGAGAATCACTGTGGACACCCTTTGCCCCATCTTGAGGCCGTAAGATATTAATCACGAATGATAATTATATACTAATTTCTAACTAACTGCGATCTTCTCTTAAGATATCGATTAGTGTAATACGGTATTATGTAAACATCTTTACCAGAATCTCGTAAGAGTCCGGTAAATGCGTTGCCACCAGGTGAACACTTGCTCGTCTTATGAATGTAAGAGTCATGGATTTTCGAGCATGTTTGACCGACATTGCCACTTAAATCAAATATGTGTCAAGTGATAGCCCCTTGTAAATAAAAAAATACAAAATAAAAACTGATTTTAACGATTCACAATAATGAGTGAGTCGTGACACTTGAACTAATAAGAAAATTAAGTATAATATAATAAAGTATTCTGTATATGTGAGTCTCGTCATAAGATTCAAGAAACCAACGTGAAACGTTCTGCGTTGAAAGTCCGAACTTTAGTTACATTTTAACCGACACCCAGAAAGAGGTTCTTAATTCTAAGCATATAACTATTATGTTATTGTAATTATAATAATATTAAATAAGTTATGATTTTACAGTGCGATCCTATTTTGACTATTGTTTCATTTGAATACAGACGTTCGTAAATGAAAATTATTTGTATGAACATAATCAAGTATTGAGAAAACACAGTCCGAGAATATTTATATGAAAAAAAGGATTGTTGTTATAAAAATAAATTATTATTTACACAAAATTAAAAATGAAAACTTGTTCTATGGTTGAAGACCACTAATTATACTTTACGTGAATAACTGACGTCACTGAATTATACGTAATTGAGGTCCCGTGTACATGAAATATAAACGTGTACATTTCTTTTGGTAAAGAAGGTAACCGGGCCTTTGACACCGATACCACGACGTGACATTGGACCAAAAGCTCCGACAGCCGGCCGACGTAAATAGATGTATTTATATAAAGTCTGGCTTTACAGTGAATGGTATACATTACCTGGTCATTCTGATCGTGGGTTAAATACAGCCAGCCGAGTAGCGCCTGCGGGCAGTTCTCCGTCTTGCCGCACCACTGAGGCAGGTCGGCGCCGATGGCGGTCGGCGACATTACACCATCAGTTCTGTACACGGGGCCCGTATCACCGACCTGTCGGACGTTCACCACGGTCTGTATTACGACGTTACGTTGAATGTTAGTGTATCAGCGCATGTCGGGGCAGCGGCCGGGCGAGTCGGTATTTTTGGATCGCGCTGCTGCGGGATGCGCGCGCGCCGGTTACACTGTGACTAGTAGCCGCCGCTCCTTAAGACGGGAGATGTTGGGAATAGCCGTAGTGCCGTCCACCTTTCCGTTTCATTTGTCGATATGATTGTTTTTATATATTTTGTTTAAACAATAAATTACAATATTTAATCGTTCTATAGTACTTCGGACCCTAATACAGCAAGAAATTATTATTAAGGTTCTGCAGGTCGCAACGATTACGTTGAGCAGGACACTTGACACGTATGGCAGTTACCAGAGCTGTAAGCAGACACGTGCACAGAGATTTCCGTTAGGAAACACACCCGAAATCTCTGTGCTTATCTATACTTAAACATAATCTTACTTATTTAAATGGCAGGAGTATGTAGTCTGTAACGAGCGCACGTCCCTGGCTATAAGTGCAATAAATGTAGGATCAGGAAAAGATGGATGCATAGTGTAGAACATCTTACAAGGATAGGAAAATTTACTCGATGGGGGAAGGAGGCTGATGGTTGCGACGCCTGGTGGAGAATTATGTAGGATGCCAAGACCCTCAGTGTTGTAGCACCATCGAGTATTTAATAATTCCTTGGCTTCTTTAATCTAATAGTTTGTGTGAAACCAGCACTTTTTTTTTGTTACGCAGAGGAGGGTACCTTTTATAAAGGGTGCGAATTTGTGCGAGTGATGTACCATGTAGTAAATGAAGTTTGACTACAATCATTATCAAAATATAATTTTTTTTAGCAAACTATTTTGGATTTCAAATATTATGAATAGGTATTTAAGATGTGTTTTTATTGTAAGATAGATAACGTTTAAATAAAAATCTCTCATCCATTACTCTTTTTATATTATAGGAAATTTTGTAATTAATGTGGGATATGGACCAGCAAGGAATTCATTTTTACCTGATGGTACATGACACGCTCGGTCATGGAGCTAGTATGATAAATACTGCACCAAAATGATGTGCATCGTTGAGACGTATAATACCGTCGCACCAGAAATCTCACTATCTACAACTTAAATATCATCATCAGGCGATAGACGTCCACTGGCTGGACATAAGCCTCCTCCAAAGATGTCAACAGAGTTCATTGAGGGGAATTGGGCCTTAGTCCCAGTAGCCCAGTGCGAGTTAGTGGGTGGTCAGAGCCTCGTCTGTTATTCAGCAGGGTGCACCGCGTGCTGGTGAGGTTGACTTGGGCTCCGGAAGATGTTAGTCGGAACCCCTTACACCCTCATTGTAAACGTTGACAGATAATTTTGAGAGAAAGTTTTATCTAAATTTATTTTATTGTATTTTACTTCATTATTCATAGGAACTATTTTTGGTATTATTCTTTTCATTCGTTGTTTTATGAGCAGCGATGGTGGTTCACTTGTGCGGCTATTTCGCTGTCGGTCTCTTTTTCCATCAATAATTAACAAAGAGATTAACGACAGAGCTATGGCAAGTGCGTGTCACCGCACTACGTGAAACATGTGGGCGCACCCGACGCGCGGGGACTCCGTGGAGCAATATTTTCGTTCAGCCCCCCTACCACGATATCCCGATCGCAAATTCTACGGTTAGCATTCACTAAAACAAAGCGATAAATTGGGACAACGTGCGTATTGCGAGGTGGATCTCCGACCTGATGAAGGTCGCGGGAAGCCGCTGGATATGCGGAGATCTTTGAAAGAGCCTATGTCTGGCTATTAAGAGACCACACTCGACTGATGATGACAATGTTTCTTCAACCTTTATTAACACCTATGTAATTCTTTTACCATCATTACAATATATAACTTTTTTAAACAGTACAAAGTTTGTTTTATTGTTACTTTTTATTTATAACAATACATAAAAGTTCAGTTCTATTTGGAAGATATCCGTCGTTCGAAGACAGGTAGGAGTGTTATAAAAGTCACCAAAGAGTTAATATCAGGAAAGGAGCAGCTACTTAGTCTGATCTATTCACCAACTCACACTGCTCCTCGCATGAAATACTAAAACAGCAAACATATAGGGATTTGTTAGGCCTATGATAATAATAAATAGCCCTCTTAATTGTCCCGCGAGTGGGACTTAGATTTCTCCAGGAACAGATACGAAGCCATTTTATCCAACACGCTAGCGAATTGTATATTACTGGAACGGTGTTACCTGTAATTGAAATATTAAATAAATTAAAACCATTCTCTATTTTTACTATATCCACACCATTTAAGTATTTCACTATTAGCAACTAAACTTCTTCAAATTTCCCACTTCTTTAACACATTCACAATATTATCGTCAACGGATAATAGTCCTATTAGCAAGTGCATTAAAGAACATATTGGCGTGCATGCTACAGGACACTCGAACACTTTAGAAACCGTATATCAATTTACATGCCATTTGAAATGTTATGTGTGCAACATTTTGTTTAAATTATGAGCTAAGAAAACAAAATGGACGTGCAAGAATAAAAAATGGAGCTCAAGTGGTAGCTGATATGAATTACAAAGGAAATACTTAAGATATCGAAGGAATATATATTAAAAAGGGACGCTAGAGCTGGTGAAATAGTTAAAGCAAACGAGACCAAATATCGTCTCAAAGCGATGATTATCGTGCAGTGTAAACATCTTAACCAGTGCTACCAGTACCGTAGAGTCTTACAGTGAGTTACTCCGACGATATGAAAAACATTGTCCGTTGAAGTCCAGCTCATCTCGGTCAGGTCTACATTCAGGATTGGGTATCAAATGCTAGTTAATCTTAAGCCGGTGGGAGTTATGTATACATCCTATTAAATGTTTATTATAATTCTCTCAATTTGTATCTTCTATTTAAATTATTATTATTGGTGCCAAAAGAAAACCCAGTGTCTGTTACGATTTCAAACACCACACAAGTTAATCTTAATTGAACTTTGCTTATATTTTAAGTTATCATTTTTTTAATGTTTTTTTTAATAAAGATAACTTGCTGTATGCTTTTTATGTTTTTAGCTATCTTATTTACAATTCTATTGAAATCAAATTAGCTGTTCCGGAAATTGCTTGAAGAGACAGATAAGAAAAAATTAAATAAATTTTTTGATATGTCTTTTTTATATATTCAAGGTCAGAGCTTGACCACGATTCCACATGATGTTGTGGTGATGTGATTTGTGGTGGTAACACTAGACTGGCACTAATTCATTAGCAGGTATTAATTTTTTTTAAAGACACCCTTAGGAACACTGATGTCGGTATATTGTTCCACTCTTATTCTGTTGTCATGAAGAACGAGGAGCTGGATCTCTTTGTTTGCAGACTGGGGATGTCCACAACATAAAGATGGAGACTCGCCGTGTATATGTATCTCATATAAACAGTTATTCCGAATTAAATTATTTACTTAGATTATCTAGGATATTTTTGTTTATATAAAATATATTTGTAAAAGCTTTTTATTTTAACACAATCGGTTAAATAGAAAACGGTACCGTCGCCGTAACGAAGTCAATTGGATGTCACGACGCGCTTTAATTGGTCACAATAAAGAATGCCCCGAGCCGGTAACCCGGCCGAAACGGACGCCGCCGCACTCACACTAAATGTTCCTGTGCGAACGCGATCCAATTCGGCCGCGTAATACCAATGTAAAACACAATGGATACAAATGGTGGTGAACTAGCAGTTCTATCGTAATAGACTGAATTATGACCCCAACTCCTACATTTGAATACTGTTCAATATATCGCGACTATTAGTATAATATATCTATCAACCTCGTTTCTTCTAAATCCTTTCATTTAGTTAAGGTTATAATTATTTACAAAAAAGTTATTTAACAAAATTTCGGTCGTTTCGGATATCAAACAGCTTTTTATTTAATATCTTTGAATGTTTAAACGATATTTATATCGAAAATTTTATTAAACTGTTTATTTTGTATCTTTATTTGTTATGGGTAATCTACATTAGAGAGATTTTCACTGCCAAATACGTGATGTAATAGGACGTTACATAAACTACTTTTATTAAACTAATTTATTGTAAATATAAAAATTAATGGTATAAATTGTTTAAATTCACGAAGCTCCGACACCACTAGATCGAGGACTAATATATATACATATATATATGCGTTTGCTGTAATATGCTAATAGTGTTGTAGTGTATATGTGTCATATTATTTTTATAATTTAAAAGTAAAGGCATTATTTAATTTTAGGTTTTAGTTTATTAAGATGTTTTTCTTTTTTTCCCTTCTATTATAATTAGTATTAGTATTTATCTTCTGTATATATATAGTAAAAATGGATTTCCTTGGTAGTACTTAATTTTTATAAACTTTTTCGTTTGATATTATTCGTGGATTTTTTTATTATTTTTGCTGGATTCAAACAGCGAAAGACCGTGCTTTATGGAACAGGTTACAAGAGATCTATGTCTAGCAATGGACGTCCATCGGTTGAAATAATGATGATGAAATTATTTATGCGATTGCTATAGATAATTATTTGCGTTTGCGATTGCTCTCAAAGTATATTTCAGACAAATTTCAATTCTATTTCTATATTAGGGCTAGCAAAGACGGCGGGGAACAGCTAGGTACTATATAAATATAAATAAATAACACTAATGCATTGAAAAAACAATTCTGTGAAAGTAGTTATTAAGTCCACAAATAAATAAATAAACTTTGTATCTAAAATTTTTTTCTAAAGATTCTTTTGAATAATGACTACATATTATATATATATATATACAGAGATAATATGAATATATACATTATGTTTCATTTTGTACCAGTGCAGGTTGACCTAGGCGGACATATTCCGATCAAATCGAAGACGTCCTAAAGAAAGGCCGGGGCAAGAGTACTCGCAACCGACGAGCATGCATGAAGACGCTCATGAAAGTGGAGGAAGAATAGAGGTGTGCCAGGATCGTAGCAAGTGGAGACAGATGGTGTCTGCCTACCCCATTGGGAAGGAGGCGTGATAGATACGAGTATGTATGTATGTACATTTTGTTTTCGGCGTTCCTTTGTGCAAAAAGTTTGAATAATAAAAATTAATTCATAGACCTGGCCAGCAATAAATTTTGCAATATGGCGGACAGCGTTTGACATTTCTTTACAAAAATTACAAAATTGACAGTTGGTATTGTCAGGAAGCGTTTCGATATTCTTACCTCTGTTTTGCTATATTATTAATTAAATAACAAAGAGACAGTAATAATTTCACCTTTTCCAAAGTTCAGTGATAAATATATTTACGTCTGGGAGTAACTTTGGTAAGTAGATTTTATTTTATTTCTTTTTATTTAATTAAGCGACGAGAGGAGAGGGACGTTCACCTATGATAAGTGATACGCCCACCCATAATAACAGGGCGCTAGTTAGGGTGATATATACTGAACCACATTGCTCTCATCGCCTGAGACACATGTTGAGTCTCGTTACCCCAGTATGTACACTAGTCAAAGCGCCCTTCAAACCATAAAGCAGTACTGTTTGGCGGAAGAAATAGGTGCTGCGGTGGTACCTATCTAGAAGTCGCTAGCAACAGTGACCTACCGCCAGTAAGTTTGCACTCCGTAATTAACATAAGTCTCTGCTGGTAGGTCTCTGTTGCCGAAGACCCTGTATGTAGGTACCACCACAGTGTCTATTGCGGCCGACAAATTACTGTGCAAACATTACCGTGTTCCGATTTTAATCGCGATGTAGCCATTGAAATTACTGGGGTAACAAGACAACATCTTATGTCTCAAGACGACGACCGCAATGTGGTGCTGTGTATATCATCCTAAGAAGCATCACGTTTGTAAAGGCAGGCGTATCACTTACCATCAGGTAAACTTCCCGCTCGTCTCGTCTCATCGTTGAATAAAAAAAACAGTTGTATACTTAGAATTGTGTTCAATTTCACTGAATGTTATCTGACGGTACGGCCCAATGTAGTAAAATAATGGCTTTCATACGTTGACCGGAACAGGAAAATACAGTTCAACATCATCATCATTTCATCTGATGGACGTCCACTGCTGGACATAGGTCTGTTGTAATGTGTTCCACAAACCATAGCCTTGCGCTACAGTATAGTAAAATATAGTTATTCCATCAAATTTACTATGAGACGTTGGTAGCTCGACAATCGAGAAAGAAATCATGTCACGTATAAACCCCACTATTTGATAGGCACTGGAATCGAACTGGTGGCCAAGGAAAGATTAGCCGCTATGCCACGTAGGCTTCATTGCAAACGTATGACAGAATGGTAATTAAACTTCTATTAAGCAATAGTAACTGATATGACAGTTAGTCTTTTTTCGCGCAAAATCTGGATCAAAATTATTTTGCAATGCGATAAAATATAAAAAAAATGTTTCTATTACATCCGTTATGCAGTAATTAGCTTAATTTGACACTTCGGATCAATAGGGTTTATTATAAGGGTTGTTAAGTCTCTACTCACTCTAGAAGAGTTTATTTTAAATTTCAATCCGATTAAACAATCATTCTAAGAAAAGTGCGACATAATAGCTAAGCTCGATAGTGTTCACAGAAGGCAGTATATGCTGACATCCCAACAGCGCTTAGTGGGAACTGATTAAGTTACATTGTGCAGCATTGCGTCCCCTCAGCAACTTTGTTGGCTCCACAGCTAAGTTCTCAGAAGCTTATCGCTTTAATGCAATTCAATACGAATAATAACGGGCTCGTAACCAAACCCCGTCCGCGTCAGCAATAGACCTACAAATAAAAAAAATTGTTATTATGCATAACTTATTACAAGTCGGATAGATGAGATATTTAAATGGTGCTAGTAGTTTTTTTTTTTTAATACAATTAAGCGACGAGACGAAGGGGACGTTCATCTGATGGTAAGTGATACGCCCGCCCATAGCAACGTGGCGCTAGTTAGTGCATACTGCACCCCATTACGCTCGTCGCCTTGACACATAAGATCGTTACTCCTATAATTACACCAGCTACAACGCACTTCAAATCGGAACACGCTTGACCAATACTGTTTGTTGGAAGCAATAGGAGCTGCGGTGGTACCTATCTAAACGGTCTCTGGCATGAGAGATCTGCCACCAGTATACGTTTCTTCGACAGGTTATTGTTATAATCGCATATAATAAAAAAATTATCTATGGAATTGACACCATTTCATGACCCACCTTCGATTCGTTGATCACATCGTGATCATAGCTGAGATCATAGAAAACCTTGGCAAAATGCTCGATGACCTCTGTGGTGCGTCCCGACGCGTGGGTCTTAAAATAAACATGGAGAAGACAAGGACTATGCCCACCCAATTGTACCCACGTCAATAATGGTCGAGGGCTCTGCAGTGGAAGTTGTCGACGAATTCGGTTATCGATGTGAAGATCTTTGGGAGAGGATTATGTCCAGCAGTGGACGTCTATCGGTTGACGATGATGATGAAATTTCCTACAAAACTATTTAATCCATTATTCTTTAGCAATCGATTTAAAGCACTATTTGATATCAAGCTACTTGTAAACATTTTGCTCGCAGAGCTTATGCATCAGCACCATCTACCGGACACAATGATCAAACTGCTCACACACAAGGTCTCCTCATAAATATACCGGCCGCAATATCTAAAATAAATTCTTCAATAACGTATTTACAAACAATACATCGCCGTGAGATAATTATATAATAGAATATGTTATATATATATGTATTAAAAATGGGTTTCCATTGTTCACCAATCACGTGAAAATTAGTGAACGTATCGACATAGTAACATGACCATTGAAAGCGGATTGATTTGTAAAAGCTCCTGATCCTGCTTCATTTTATTTCTAATGAACTTTTTACAAACATTTCCATTTGGTATTATTTATGCGGTTGCCATAGTAACGGTTGCTATACAAATTTATTTGCGGTTCCGGTTGCTCTCAAGGAATATTTCAGAGGAATTTCACGTCTAATTCTATATTACGACCAGCTTGAGGTCGGGGAACAGTTCTATATATGTTTATTTACTAAGCTATCATTGCTGGCACTAAAGATATCTAAATTTCATCTGAGCTGCTTTAACTTAAACTTTACCGTAAAGAATAACTTGTGTTGTAATTTGTGCCGTGTAAGTTGTATTCCAGATGTTTCCGTTCTTTTCGATTTTCAGCTTCTTCATATTATCTCGAGTTGTTCATTTAATTTTCTTCTGCTGTCGCGTTATTAACATTAATTCTGATGTTCATTTATTTTCTTCCATTTAGTAATGAGCTACGCAAGACTTGGACATCTTGGTATTGGTCTTCGTCTTGTCTGTTCGGTCTTAGTCTTGTCTGATCGGTCTTAATCTTGTCTGTTTGGTCTCAGTCTTGTCTATTCGGTCTTAGTCTTGTCTGTTCGGTCTTAGTCTTGTCTGTTCGGTCTTAATCTTGTCTGTTCGGTCTTAATCTTGTCTGTTTGTTCTCAGTCTTGTCTGTTCGGTCTTAGTTTTGTCTGTTCGGTCTTTGTCTTGTATGTTCGGTCTTAGTCTTGCCTATTCAGTTTTGCAAATTTGATCTTGATCTTGCATAATAGGCCTTAGTCTAGCTTAAAATTAATCTTAATCTTACGAAAAAGCAAAACTTTGACCAAATGTTCTAACTGGTTTCCGGTCCATCGCCATTTAAATCTTTTCTTTATCTCTCTCTGTCTCTGTTAATGGAGACGGTGTAGGTACAACCGAAATTTCTATTTCAGCCGCCAAACAGGAGCGTAATTATTATTGTGTTCCGATTTAAAGAGCGATTGTACTAGTTACATTTAATTACTGAGGTAACAAGATTTAACATCTTATGTCTTACGACGAGCAGGCGGCAGGTGCAGTGTATATCATCCGAACTAGCCTCATGTTTATGGGCAGGCGTATAAATACCGAGCTGGTGAATGTATCGCTCTTGTCGCGAGAAATGCATATTATCTTATGATCTCGCCTCTCTCCCCTCCTCCTCTCTTTCTCTTTTAGTCTGCTCCTCTTTTGACACTATCCAAATATCTCTAAATTCCCAATTAACATATATTTACTACGCCGACGTCACGTTGTTAGTTGAACAAGCGATTTTAATATAAAAATAAAACCTAATGTATAATAAATCATCAGCCACATTGCGTGATAAGCGTACATTATCGTTTTAAGATCTAAATTTCTAAGTTACTGCCACGGCTGGCGTGTCAATAGGTGCAGCGGTATGAAACCATAACTTAAGTTAAAAAAATCCGTCGATGTTAATACCATATCATTTAACTGCAGAAGGCATGTGAAGTTGATAACTTAATGCTTGATTATGTTTGTTCTGTAGTGTTTGATAGAGATAGAAGTCTTCGACGAGTTCTGGACGTGGAAGATGAGGGCTGTTCTTTTTTTTATTGTCGAAGCGACGATACGATGTAAACGTCTACCTGATGATAATTTGCCTATAATAAAATTATACGTTTATCTAGTTATGTATGTAAGGGGGTGTAAGGGATCCCGCACGACAACTCACGGGATCCAAAGGAACCTCATATGTTCGCGGTGCACTCTGCTAATCATCAAACCAGGCTCTGGCTTCTATGAATTTGCATCGAGCCAGCGTGGTGGAAAATGGCATACATCCTCCCATATGGACCAATAAAAATGATGGTGTTTAGTGCCTAGCGATACCAGAGGCAAAGCTGACTGCATGAAGGTCGCTGGATGCGGGCAGCACAGGACCGATAGATGTGGAGATATTTGGAAAAGGCCTATGTCCAGCTGTGGTATATATCGGCTGATGATGATGATCTCTTCTAAATGCTATAGACGACCACCCAACGGCTGTTATGGTTGAGAATCTTCACATTACAATGACTTCTCTTCAGAAGAATCTTTAGAGATTTTGTCGTCGGTACACCAAATTAAGGGTTGCGTCAATATAATGTTCTCTTTTCATCCTTGTCGATCTGTTTTCAGGTTTGTACTATAACCTAGAACCTTAGCTGATTGTTATGACAGTAGTTATACATAGACCTGGTTTCGCTGCCGGCTGCCCGCTGGACACTGGCCGCTGGCCGCAGTTTGGCAACATCCTTATTAAGGTCATACAGCGCGTTACCACCGTCGCCTGTTGTTGGCTGCGTTACGTAAAATTCACGTACCCTCGAACTTAGCCGCCGTTCCCCTTTCGTTAATATCCACACGGTGCACAGTGCAGCGATGCATTACTATAGAATAACTATGGAAGTCTATTTTCAAACCAAACCCCATTAAAAACCGTAATCACTAGGAAACGTGTCGACTGAGATGATCGTCTGATGATAAGTGTGGTACCCCTATCCTTAATAACGTTACGGTAGTTAGCATGATATATCATCATCATCATCAACTGATATACGTCCACAGCTGAACATAGGCCTACCACAAAGGTTTTGACATCGATCGGGTAGGGATTCAAATGGGGAGCATTTAGGCCAATTCCCACCACGCTGGCCTGATGCAGGTTGGCACATTGCGCACGTTGCCTCATATAATATGTTGACTTTCTTTACATGAGTAATTATATTAGATATAGCGCCATTCAAACCGGAACACAGTAATGTTTGCATACTACTGTTTGTCGGCTGCAATAGACATAGCGGTGGTACCTACCTAGACAGTCTCCAGCAACAGAGACCTACCACCTGCAAAACAGACTTTTTTAGGGCATAGGTTAGAATATTCCTCATTCACTTAACCTGCGTAAGTAATTTATTTATACTTACCGCATGGCCTTAAGCTGAGGGTTCAGAGGGAGGGCTTAATGCCACAAAGGCAATATGCGCTCTGCCAATCCCGTAAGGCCTAACTTTTATTTAATTATTTTTCCATACTTGGTACAGGGGGTGGAATGTGACACACGACTACGAAACATGGGGAGTTCCTTCATCACATATACTCGTATATTGGCTGAAATGATGATCATATAGCTGAATAATGTTTGTTTAATTTCTGCAAAGTGGTTTGGCGTATAGCTTGCACTGACGGCCGCCTCTTGACCGCTGGTGTGCCGCACGCGAGGGGCCGCTGACCGCAGTCCGTCTACGGCCCACCGTACCCTCCGCACCCTCACGCGCCCTCTTATCGCCTCATCTACGTAATAACAGCTGTGCAGCGCGAGCTGTGACGTTACCTGAATTACCATCAAATTGTTACGAGTCAGATTAACAGGCTCCGTAGAGTCAGCCGTCTCATCTCTCGTGAGTGTGGTGACTAGACGTGGGCGTGGGACTGACACGACTGGTATATTTTAATTTTTGATTAGTACCATAAGTCACCGTGTAGTTTCAACCCTGCATTTCAAAGTAAATAAAAATCCCCTTGTAAATTTTTTATACTTATAAGCATTTCAACTATATATATAGTTGAAACGCTTACGAAATATATATATATATATATTATATATATGTATATTTCCTTTATATATATATATATATATATATTTCCTTTTATTTAAACAATAATTTACAACATTATTATTTTAATTATTTAATAATATGTTAATGCAGGAAGAGAAAATATAGAGGTATTACTGACCCAAATGCATAGCAACAGACCAGATTTTATATCACAGAGGTCTTTGATTCGATTCCGTGGCCACGTGTACGTACAGGTTTGGAAGAGGACGAAAGCCTGGTGGTATACCAGGTATCAACTTATAATTTCTAGAATACTCTAGCCGAACTTTCCCCTTTATATTCAACTTTATTATCACTTAATATAATGGGAAGTTTAGGTATATGAAAGAATTTTTTTTTGTTGAAATACGAGGGATGGTACGTTACACGCGCTTGTTTGATGATATACAGCACCATATTACGCTTGTCGCCTTGAGACAAGAGGTTACGTCTCGTCACCCTAGTAATATCGTTAGCGATAGCGCCCTTCAAGCCGGAACACTAAATTTTACACAGTACTGTTTGACGGCAGAAATATGAGCTGCGGTAGTACCTACCTAGACGGTCAAAGAATAAAGAGAAATCTTAATGAAATATTAGAAAATAAAGGATATACTAATTTATTTACCGGTAGAAACGGAAGTAATTTTTTTTTTAAATTAAAATTGTCTGCTGAATAAACCGCGGTGCCGTCGCAGTGTAATTGGGTTAGAGAATTGCCATCAAGTTGTTAGATTTGCATAACGAACGGAATCTAAGGGTGGTTCGGTATGGTGGTTGAATTTTATGACAAAATCTTGCTACATTACGTACATAGTTATTTATGTATATATAATTGTAGTCTATACATACGTGATATCTAGATTTTTTTTTTATTTGACTAACCCCTTTGTGATACCCCTGCCCATAACGTGGCACTAGTTAGGATGTTACACCTGCACGACGTTATGCTCGTCGCTTTAAGACGTTGCAGTAATTGCATAAGCTACAGCACCCTTCAAACCGGAACACAGTAATGTTTACACAGTACTGTTTGACGGCAGAAATATGATTCATTGACTTATCACGAGATCTTAGATACTGTTAGAAGTAGACACTCAAAATTTGGTAGAGATATTGCTTCTGCCATTTAGAGGTCAGATAAAAATGGATTCCACAAAATTCCTTCCCCTAACTAAATTGCAGGGGTGTTACGGCGGTATTATTATGTTTTTAGACATTTTTGAATTTAAATGCTATTTATTCGTTCGTAACGTTTGCTTTTTAACACGTCCCGTTGTTGATACTTGGCCATATGTGATGGAGCTTGGTTAGTGGTGGTGGTTTTCTAATCTACCTGGTTAGCTACCAACTTATTGCTCCAGGTGTCAATATATAATAAACCAGGGTACACTGGATGATCACGTTTCATCATCCACTACCTCATTGGCATTCAACACTACGTGAAAATTGATGTAAAGTTTTTACAGGAGATAGGTTTCTGAGTGGCTCGTCTAGGTAGTAATGTGCAAGCGTTACTGTGATCTGGTTAGTAGGGCTTTGTAACGATTGAAACGAGACTTAACATCTAACGTTTTAAGGCGACGAGCATAATGTCGTGTAGTGTATATCATCTTAATTAACGCAAGCTTGTTTTGGGAAGGCGTATCACTTACCATCAGGTGAAATCCTCGACGCTTTGTAGAATATAAAAGAGCTCATTGTAGATGAAAACAGGAACTAGTGGGGGTTAACGACCACTACAGTAGTATTTAAGGTACTGATACCCGAATGTCGTGCGCTCCTGTTGCAGCAACTAGGGGATGTTATTACGTATCATGGGAATTATTAGCAATAGCGGAAATTGCACAAATATCCCTTTCCACCCTTAGTTATAGAATAACCTTAATTAAAAGACTTGTTTATATGGAGTTCTTTTATTAGGATATATATATATATATATGTAAATGTGTGCATGTGTGTGTATGCGTTACACTTAGAAGATAAAAAAAAATGTGTTCTTATGTAACCGGAAGTTACATAGAGAAATCTAATCATTATCATATTAATTACTATTTATTTTGAGCCTTTTTGATTTTTATAGAGAAATGTTATAAAGGTGGTTTCGAGATTACAATCAGGTGTTTGATTTGCCGTTAGATAAAGAGAGGACACCCCTCTCTCTCCTTCTCTCTTTACGTATTCAATAACCTATGTATTGTATATATAATATTAAGGTATCGGCGATAACTCCTTTTACAAATACTTTTTAGTAAAGGTGTGAAAGTTGCTCCGGTGACAGAGAAATTGAGGAGCAAGAGATTAGCGCGGTGCGGGCATATTGTGCGGAGGGATGAAGGACATATAACGAAGAAAGTAATGAGAATTAATGTGGATAGTTATAAGGGTAGAGGAAGACCGGCGAAAGTGTAGATGGATTGTGAAAAAGATGACATGTGTATGTAGAGTGTGAATTCAGATATGACGGCTGATAGAGGGATATGGAAGAGAAGTACACACTGTGCCGACCCCACATAGCTGGGAAAAGGTCATGAGGAGAAAGTATTATAAGTAAAAAAATTAAGTTAAAAAAGTTTAAAAATAAGTTTTTAGGTGACATTATTCATTTTCCTTTAAAGCGCTCTTTTAAATTACTTAAAAGCAATTGTTTTGTGTTATCGCTCGCCGATCGCCATGAGACATAATAAGCCTGCGACGATCGCATTGATTTATCACTGGGCGACGTTCCTTCGTAATGATACCTAGAGTAGTATATACTGCGCTACTTATTTATATTACTAACAAATCGTGTTTTTTTTTAATGAAATATGTATACTACGTTATTTCACTTGTGGTAGACTGTTGCTGGAGACCGTCTAAGGAGGTACCATCATAGCGCCTATTTCTGCCGCCTAACAGTATACCGGTTTGAAGGGCACTGTTGATAGTGTAATTCCAGACGACGAGCGCAATATGGTGCAGTACATATCATCTTAACTGGCGCCGCGTTGTTATGGGCGTATCACTTCACATCCGGTGAACGTCTCGTCGCTTTATTAATTCATAAAGAGGATCTGTATCTGGATTTTCAGTCTATCGGAACGACTGGAGCAAAAATTAGGAGGAAGTAACCAGAAGTAAGACAGATTGTTATTAGTGGAAGGTACCTGTTGCCGGAGACTGTTTATGTAGGCATCACTGCATCTCATGTCCGCTGTCAAACAGTAGTGTGCAAACTTTAATATTTAAAGGCCGCTGTAGCTAGTGAAATTACTAAGGTAACGGGAGTCAACATCTCATGTCTTAAGACGAGCACAACGTGGTACTATGTGTATCATCCAAACTAGCGCCATGTTGTTATGTATATAATCTCTCATGATATACATCGTTTGCTAGTCATTTCTGATTTAGACAGCTCATCTTATACCAGGCTGTGGACCGTGGTCCACGGCCTATTACTATTATGAGGAAGCGTATCATTTACCATGAGGCGAACGTATCGCTTATCTCATCGCTTTATAGTATTAAAATAAATATATAAATTGACATTGTTTTTGGGGGAGGCTTATGTCCAGCAGTGGACTTCTATTGGCTAATGGTGATGATGACGGTCATTATGTATTGACATGATTTTTTATTAATAAGAATAATTTTTTAATACATATAATAAATTCACTATAAAATAAAAACTCTGTCTAGTGTTATTGATAATAGCATATTAAGTAATAAACAAAAATACTAAGTACGTAACTACTGGTCTGTAGGCTCTTTATTGGATTGTTTGACTATTTCTGAATATTATGGAGAAATTATTACTATGTTATACAAGATTATTACGTAAATGTTGGGAACGACTAACAATAATGAAAATTAAGTTCTGTTAAGTTACAAAAATAACTGTCACGGGAAAAGCTTCAAAGGACATAATCCTAGTCTAGTATTTTACGACAAGTAAAGCGTGGAGTTGCGCTGAGATATTCTACCCCATATCTTGGTTAAAATATATAATAATTAATTGGCAAATATATTAAAGATTTTATTGATATAATAACACAAAATATTATTTTCCATAAATTACGAGACCGTACCGACATAATGCACTACGTGCGGTCTCGCGACTGCTTCAGTGTACGCCGGCACGCGTCCCCAGCCGCCCGCCCCCGTAGCTCCGCTACGCCGTAGCAAGTTACATCCGATTAGTGAACTTACTAATTATCGAATAACAAAGTCTACGGACGTTTTAATCTATTACAAATTGGTATTAAACCATATGTTTAACGGCATCGATATTTAATGTGGTGAGTTGTTCAATTAAGTTGTAACATATGTTTTGATTATATACAATTGATATAGTTTACTTATTTGCAACTAGTTTTTGATCATTTTCAAACGCAGGAACAGGTAGTATATTTTAATCATCATCATCATCAACCGATAGACGTGCATACAGCAAGGTCCTCGGTACCGCTGGGCACTAGGGGCTGTCGGACGTAGGGGTTCCATATGGGGTATTTGAGCCATTTCCCACCACGCTGGCTCTGGCTGTTTGTTGGTTAGTAGAGTGCTCCACGATCAAGTGAGGTTGGGTTGGGTCCCGTAAGGACAACTCACGGGTCCTCTTTTAATATACAACAGTATTACCGACAATGATCAGTGGTGTTGTTAAAATCGTATTTTCAATTTACTATTCGAGGCTTATCGCGAACTTATCACCAAAAAAGGCTCATTTCAGGCGCTAAGTATTTTAAGTTGAAGTAAAATCGCGATATGGTCATTTGTAAATATTTTAACTTGTATTATAATCAGGTGAAAGTCTTGTTCATTTTTTCGCTATATTTTATATAAATATTATAATGGCAGAACATCTTTCTCTTCACCGTCGTGTGGGTATCATGAAGTGCGTTTTACTACCAACTTCAACCTTCCGGAAACAGTAGTCAAATATATTAAAAAATTAAATAAACAACGCATGGTTATCAAATATGTTTTAAAGAGAACAATGTTAAGATTTTTCATTTTTATGGTATATATAACAATATTACGATATTATACAGTATTTACTGTAAGGGGCTCCGGACAACAACTCATGGGATCCAAGCCAGGTTCACCTGCTCGTGGTGCACCCTACTAATCAACAAACGAGGCTTTGGCTCCCACCAACCCGTATTGGGCCAGCGTGGCAACAAGTGAAGATCTTTAGGAGTGTCCTACGTCCAGTGGACGTTTATTGGCTGATGATGATGTTGACCGTATTTACGTTTGTATAGTTTGAGACCTTGAAACTGAAACGAGTTCGTTACTATTGAATAATACATTAAATTCGCATTAGCTTACTTTTTTTACAAAACCTCCCGGTAATGAGGCAGTTTCGGCGGAAGATTAGGTCGCGCGGATGGGTTACCGCATCGGCAGTCCTCAAATGTTGTGCCGGTACATATTTATTGATTAGTAATTGTAATATGCTGGGAGGGGATGCGGCACGCGATACTTCGCTTTTTACCTCCGAAAGGAGTTTGCGACTCCTGCCGTGCGCACATTTATATGGCAACTGGTTTTTACGGCCTTTAACAGTCATCTTTGATGATAAGTCATGTCTACCAACAGGAACCTGGCGCTAATCAAGTATACGCTTGAGACATGAAATGTTATGTCTTCTTATTTATATATACTGTAATTACACTAGATACAGCGCCCTTCGAACCGGAACACAATCTTGTTTGCACAGTACTGTTTGTCGGCTGCAATAGGAGCTGCGGTGGTACCCACCTAGACGGTCTCCGACAACAGTGGTCTACCACCAATAAATGGTTGATATTTGTGTTAAAACTACTAAGTAATAATACTATATAGATCAACCATAGGGTTTAATTAATTTATTAGGATGTTTTTATTTATAAAATGCTGAAAACTTAGCCTCTGTCATCATCATCATCAGCTGATAGACGTCCAACTGCTGGATATAGACCTCCCCAAAGATCTTCACATACAGTCGGCATGGGCTCCGGTACAGCCGGGCACTAGGGGCTGTCGGTATGTAGGGGTTCATATGGGAGGATTCGGACCGTTTACCACCGCGTTGGTCCAATGCGAGTTGGCGGGAGCCAGAGGCGCGTTTGTCGATTAGCAGGGTGCACCACGAGCGGGTGAGGTTTGCTTGTATCCCGTGAGTTGTTCTGCGAGGCTTCTTACACCCTTAGCATCTGTATTAAGTGTAATGACGTCAACGATGGTGATCGTACTTTCTTTGAATAGCTCTAGCTGTCGTATGTCAACAGATTTATAATGCTGATGACTATCAAAGCAGGTCCTGATAGCATTTAAGCTCAACCATATGAGAGCAATAAATTAAACTGGAGGCCTTGGTTTCGAAAAGCTGGTCGCTACCATTGAATTTCTCTGTGACAGCACGGTGTAGTAAGATCCTAGCCAACTCCTTGATGTATCAGCTCCTCTATCTTCTTAACATCCACCAAAAAGTTTCACATATATTCCACACTTCCTGTAATACTTTGAAGACGTGGGGCATATTGTACTGTGTCTTAGAAGATGTATTTAGTTCTTACGGCATTTGTACGGCCGTTACAATCAATCACTAAAAAATGAGGGAAAACTCGCGAGACAGTTGGCGTGTCTGCCGTGCGTGTGGGTTGCGGGCCCCCGATCCTCGCGGAGTCACCAAAACTACGCCAGCGGTAAATTGTACCTTAGAAAATAATGAGTCATGTTAAACCTTACCACGCAGTAATGCATCACAAGTTCATATTATATTTTTTTTTAATTTACGGATCGACGAGACGAGCGAGACGTTCAACTGGTGGTAAGTGATACGCCCGCCCATAACAACGTGGCGGCTAGTCAGGATGATATACACTGCACCACAATGTGCTTATCGTCTTGAGACCAAAGATGGATAACTGGTTACCTCAGTAATTTCACTGAGCCACAGCACCATTCAAACTCGAACACAGTAATTTTTGATCACTACTGTCTGGCGTCAGAAATAAGGATTGCGGTGGTACCTATCCAGACGATCTCCGACGATAGAGATCACATTGTGGTGCTGTGTATATCCTAGCCCCACCTTGTTATGAGTAGATGTATACCCATCAGGTTTACGTCTCGCTCGTCTCTTGGGTACGTTAAATGAAAAGAAAGCCTTAAGGTCGACATGTTACTTTATACAGTTGTCAATACTTGTCTATTCGTGTATATAATCGCAGCAACTTGACACCGTGACATTGACATAAATACGCCGTGGACTCTCATGTGTTCCCCTACGTAAATATTTTATTGCGTCCCCCCCCCCCCGGTCACCCGCACGTTAATATCCGATGCCTATCTTGTCTAATAACAGTTTAGTAGATAAACCCTTCACCGCTTACTGTGGGTGGCCGGAAACAGTCTAGATGGTACCAACGCTTTTATTATATTTGCCCACAAACAGTAGTGTGCAAACATTACTGTGTTTCGGTTTGCAGAGTGCGGTACCTAATGTTTTTTTTGTGGGGTGGAGGTTTTATCCCTTAGGGATACGTCAGCCCATTGGTTCAAAAAAAAAATAGGGGTGGTAATACTGTGATTCGTCATCATCATCAGCAGATACTCGTTCATTGCTATACATCCCATACTATCTGGTAGAGATTCATATAGAAGGTTTTGGGCCATTTCCCACTACGCTAGCCCAATGCGAGTTGGTGGGAGCCAGAGCCTCGTTTGTTGATTAGCAGAGTACACCACGAACAGTTGAGGTTGGCTTGGATCCCGTGAATTGTTGTGCGAGAACTCTTACATCCCTGGGTAATCACATACTTTGGTTACAACATATCAAACATCTTGTGCTGCTCCAGACTTTGGTTCACACACCGCCATGTGTAAAGCGCCCAGCATCTAATGATATAACTTGGGGTAACGAGACATAATACTTTGTCTCAAAGCGACGAGCGCAATGTGGTGCTATGAATACCATCACAACTAGCGCCACGTCGTTACGGACAGGCGTATCGCTTGCCATCAGGTGAACCTTCCGCTAGTCTCGTAGCTTTGTTGAATAAAAAAAAAATCCCATTTGTATTGTAAGGTGTTATTGTAGCCAGTGATCACTGGGGTAAAGTGACTTAACGTATTATATCTCACGAGTATGATTTGGTGCTCGTGCATATCTTCCTCCATCCATGCACAGTACTGTTTGGCGAGAGAAATAGCAGCTGCGATGAGTGTTACCTATTCATATCTCGGTGGTGAAACAACATTGGAAGTTTCTGTACATTCAAGGTATCTAACCTTGAGCAAAAAAGAACAAAATGATAGTTTTTTTTTAATATGTATAACCCATTATCTTCATTGAACATGAACGTGAATGTAACAATTCAACAAACAATTATAATCGGAAGCTATTTCCGATCGGGCTTTTAAGTTGAAGGTCAGCGCGGGCAAACAATGCGTGCCAATAATTGTGACAAATGTTTGTTCAAACATTGGTGAAGGCTCGGGTCACGGACAGCGGTTGTCAACGGTGGTCATTACATATGAGTTGCCACCGGGGCCGCGTAGACAAATTACGATGACGCGAACTATCGCAGACTAGCCTTGTTTTTTTTACTTCATCGGGATATATCCTGCAATGGATATTCTTCTGCTGTTGAAGCAGTAGAAGAGGTTACATCCGACTCTTACCGGTTAAAACCCTAAGGTATCCCACTTAACGCTTTTAGCACATAACATAGAAAAATTGTTCTGACAGCAAGAGATCATTGATGAGGTAGCGTCTCGGAGAAAAGCTGTAGCTGGAACTCTTCACCCCATTTAAGAGTGTTAAGCGGAAGTACCGCGCGCGGCTTCTCGAGGTCTTTAATATTTGGCGACGAATTTCCTTAAACCCGCTACAATAATAGACTGCATCGCAGACTAGACTGTCTACTTGAGAATAAACGGTTCAGTTTATATCATACCATCAGTTACTAATGTACAGTAAAATGCTCTTTAAACGGCGACACCAGCACATAAGCTCTTACTCCAACTCAGTTATACGAATTAGCTTATACAAAAATATCGAGCGGTCATTATCCATTGATATGAAAAAATCGTTGGAAAATGTTTACACACATTGTTAGATTGTATCACCGTGTTTTAGTGACGCAGTGTATGTATCCTTAAAACTTGTAGTAGCAGTAAAAAAAACCTAACTTCAAACCGTACACTATAATTAGTGAAGACAAACCGTGGGAACTATCATACGGCGCTGATGGTGGCTCAATTGATTGCCGCACAGCGATTTGTTGCTACTTTAATATATATTTTCAATAGTGTAAGTATATTATTATATTTATTATACAAACTATACTTCTCTATAATTTTTTTAACAATATATATAGCAATGATATACAGACCATGGACCATGGTTGGATAATGCCAACAGTTTTTTGTTATCAATGAAAAATCTATGTTTTACAATATGAAAGAAATACGGATGGAAAATATATACATAATAAAAAAAGTATTAATCTTTTTATATTGCTTTATTTTTTTGCTGAAGCGACGAGTCGAGCAAATGTGTTCACTTGATGCCGAGTGACACGCCCACCCATAACAGTGTGGTACTAGTTACGATTATATATGTTAAATCTCGTTACCCCAGTAATTTCATTACCTACAGCGCCTTTTAAACCGAAACAGAGTAATGTTTGCAAATTGCTGTTTTTCGTTATAAATATGTGATGCGGTGGTTACTACATGGTCTCCGGCAACAGAGATCTACTACTATCTTTGAGTCTTAAGTAAAGTACCAACTCCAGAAAGAGGTCAATCGACGAATCTCACTCGGGTGGGCAGCGTTCGGTAAGCTACGCAGCATCTATTCCTCTCGGATACCGCAGTGTCAGAAGACAAAAGTCTTCAACTCGTGGGTGTTGGCAGTGTTGACATACGGATCCGAGACGTGGCCTTTACTATCGGCTTTATAAAAAGGCTTAAAGTCACTCGAAAGGGCAATGGAGAGAGCTGTGCTCGGAGTTTCCCTGCGTGATCAAATCAGTAATGTGGAGATCCGCAGAAGAACTAAGGTCGCCGACATAGCGCAAGCGACTGACAGCCGATGTAGCAGTAAGGTCCTGGAGTGGCGCTCGCGTACTGGTAGACGTAGCGTTGAGAGGCCTCCCACAAGGTGGACCGACAATCTGGTGAGAGGGAATAACGGGAATCCACTGGATGCGAGCACCTCAGGACCGATCGATGTTTGGGGGAGGCCTATATCCAGCAGTGGACGTCTATTGGTTGATGATGATGACGTTTGTGGAAGCCTATATAAATATACATATATATATATAATCCTAGTTGAGCTACGATAAAGTATAACTTAGGAAACCAACAGTGTCCTAAGAAACCCTGTACTTGATCAAGTTTCATCAGGTGGAGGATAAACATCATTACAACCTTATTTATTCAGAACTTGCACCGAAAAGTTGCCGACTCGTTTTGAGACATTTTAGAAATGTTTTATACTCCCGCTACAGTTCCACACTTGCGCTCTATATAGAAACGTCAATATTTTATAAGCATAAATTACTGTACATCAGTTAGCACAGTTTCTATTACTGTTCTCTAATTATGAGTAATTTTACTTGGACGTTTCATTCAGTATGAATTTTACATAATTTCCAATGGCAATTATTTATACTTATTAATAAATCTACTATTGTTATCTTTATAAATATCATCATTATCATATACGTCGTCCACAGCTGGACATACTCCTCTCTTATAGATCTCCACGCTGACAGGCTCTGCGAATCTGTCTCACTGCTATCTAATTAAAACTATTTTCATCTTTAAAATTATTTTCATTGTTCCAGTATGCACTTGAATCGCTGAAGATGCCTCGACAGTTCCTCCTCTGCGGCGATGCCTTGTCGACCGGCCCTCTCGCCCTCCTCGCATAGCAGCCGCAACATGGACAAGTACGAGCAGCTATCTGTCGTGAGTACCGTTAAATATATTCCGCAATCAAGAAGTTTCGATGGCCTGTGCGTTATACTAGGATGTTTACACCAGATCGCGTTGTGGTCGTCTACAGAAATACCCGCTGCAACTAGTACATACCTAAACGGTCCGGCACCATAGACCGCCACATCATCATCATCAACCGATAGACGCGCACTGCTGGACGTAAACCTCACCAAAAGATTTCCCCATCGATCGGTCCCGTGTCTACATAGACCTACCACTAGTGAAATTACTAGAGAGACGGAATCCACTATTTTATGTGTTAAAGCGATAAGCATTATCGATTGTATGTTTAATAACATCCCGTTTTTTTGGTGGGGAAATCTTGCATTGGATACCCTTCTGCCGAGGGGGTAACGGAGGGATTATGCCGGATTCTTACCAGCTAAAACCTGATGTACCTCTCAACCCCTTTAGCAGAAACTATGGGAATCCTTTCGCCCACAACCGTGGTCCCGATAGTAGGACGCCTTATTGGGGCGGCATCTCAGGGTGAAACTGGAACTCTTCACTCCATTTAATTAATAGCATCCCCTAGTACATGTCTCACACACCGTCAGGTTTAATCTATGTTTTTGTTGTCAAGTATTTCAAGAGTTATGAAGAGTAGATATTTTCGTAGGTAGGTGAGGGCTCGTACGGTGTGGTGCTGAAATGTTGCCGCCGGGACACCGGACAGCTCGTGGCCATCAAGAAGTTCCTCGAGACTGAAGACGACGCCGCCGTCCGCAAGATGGCGTTGCGCGAGATACGCATGCTTAAGGTAAAGTATTGCACGGAATTATTCAACACAATGATGTGCTTTGCTCCCATAAACATTTTGTCCAGGGGTTCTCAAACTAATTTAGGGTAAGAGACCCCTTTCTCCCTATTTAGACAAAACACGTATGAATGGAAAAACTTTGCGGTTGGTTTGATTGGTAAACAGATTTTGATCTCAAAATCCCAAGAGGATTCCCAAAATGGTCGACATCAACCACTTCAGGCATCCCTGACCTAGTCGCTGTATTAATATTTTTTAAGAGGAGTTCTCACCTTATTTCCATATTAATATGATTATTTATTTGGTGACATCGCAGAGGTGGAACTGGCAACGAGCTGATAAAGAACCTTGAACCAATTTGTCAATCAATATTAATAAATTTAGACCTAAAATATAAAAACACACCGATACGAATGTTAAACTAATGCCAACGATCCACTTGTAGAAAAGGTAAAAGTTACCGATGGCACATTGCAGAAGCTGCGTCACGATCACCTCGTGAACATGATAGAGGTGTTCCGTCGCAAGCGGCGCTTCTATTTAGTCTTCGAGTACTTGGACCACACGTTGCTGGACGAGCTGGAGGTGGCGCCGGGTGGCGCGGGGCTCGGCGAGGACACCGCCAAGAGGCACCTCTATCAGCTTCTAAAAGGAATCGACTACTGCCATCAAAACTCCGTAATAATTCGTCAAGTTATTTTTTAAGCGACAGTACACAAGAAAAATTTCCTTGCCCTTTGATAAACATATCCTAAATTTTTTTGCCGATGGTGCTATAGTGTTTATAATCACCCACTCATCGTTGCCCACAGCTGGAGATACTTCCTCAAAAATCTCGGTATCGATCGCTTATACACTTTCTTCATCCAGCAGTTCCCACCTCCAATCATAGCGATAAGAGTAGAGCTAGCAACTATGAACGAGTCTCTTTACTGGTGGTAGGTCTCTGATGCCTGGGACCGTCTGGGCAGGTACCACCGCAGCGCCTATTGTAGCTGACAAACAGTACTGTACAAGTATTGCAGTGTTCCGGATTAAAGGGCGCTGTAGCTAGTGTAATTACTGGGGTTATGAGACTCAATATCTTGTGTCTCGGGCAATAACCGCAATATGTCTTGCAGTATACAGGGTGAAAGGTAATAGGTGTAAAAGATCTGGAGGGACTAAATAATAGCTCGTATCCTATCTATCTAAGGATGGAATACCTCATCCAAAGCGGCTTAGTAACCGTGGACTGACATACGGTGAAGCGAAGTAGAACCCACCGGCCCGCGGTGAAGGGCCGGCCGAAACGGCCGCTCCAGGTTCGAGCACCGGTTGGATAACTAAAGCTCACTGGAGCTGCCGGGGGCCGCAAGAGCAGTGGGAGAACTGCCTTATGGAGTCCATGTTACATTGGTGTGCGATGTACTTCAACATGGTCACCATTCCATCTTGTCATGTTCACAGCTAAACTTGAGCGTTTGCGAATTTGTCTCTTAACAGTATGAATTGCGACAGATAATCCATCGCGACGTGAAGCCGGAGAACGTGCTGGTGTCAAACGCGGGCGTGGTGAAGCTGTGCGACCTTGGATTCGCTCGCGCATTAGCGGCACCAGGCGAACCGTACACGGAGTACGTCGCCACCAGGTGGTACCGGGCGCCGGAGCTGCTGGTCGCTGAACATAGGCGAGTAGCTTGTGCGTGTTGTCTTCTAGAGATAACAAACAGTTTTTCTATTGAGAGGTGAAACGTTGTTTTACACGAGCCATGTCGGGTTTCTCACGATGTGTTCCTTCACCGGAAGCTGAACTTCAATGGGGTTAAACCCTGTGCCTTCTTCCAGGCGTATAGACCTTATGCCGCACTTACAAACGGGATCCATCACAGATTTGGATAATCGTTTTGATTAAAACGTCTTTTAAATATATTTTTTGTTGCAGGTACGGCCCAGAAGTGGACATCTGGGCGATAGGCTGCCTGTTCGCGGAGATGTTGACCGGCGACCCGCTCTTCCCCGGAGACTCTGATATCGACCAGCTGGCGCTTATTATCAAAACCGTTGGTAAGTTCACCACACTTAATGTTAAAGACGGACTTTTTCTTTATAGTTTCAAGCGACGAGGCGAGGGGGATGTACACCTGATGGTAAGTGATACGCCCGCCCATAACGTGGGGCTACTAAGGATGATAAACACTGCACAACATAGCGCTCGTCGCCTGGCAAAAGATGTCTGACGAGTCTCGTTACCCCAATAATTACACTAGCTACAACGCACTTGAAACCGGAACACAGTAATGGACTGTTTTGTCATTGTTATATTCAACGGTGATAAAAAGATAAGATTTGTTGTCTGCTTTGATGATAACGTCTTTATTATAATTGAAGGTCATGACAGCTTAAAAGATTTTACGTCACAAAGAGACGCGGCTTCAATCCTCGCTGAGCGTCGTACTTCCGGTTAAAAAGAACATCACGAAGACAGCGACATGTTCCAAAAAAACCGCTATCAGTTAAAGATATTGATTAAGATAAAAATGAGCAGAATATGTCGAGGATATCTAAATAATAGATAGTCTATTGATTTAGAATTCTTCTTGATAAAAGTTGATAGAAGAGAAGACCAGTAACATGGCTTGTACTCGTACAGGAAAGCTCGCGCCCCGACACCAGCAAGTGGTGTCCCGGCTGTCGGGCGGCGCGGCGCTGGGGAGTGGTGCGGCCGGGGTGGCCGGAAGAGGCGGCGCTCTGCCCGGCGCGGGGCACGCGCGGGATCTGCTCGCCGCTTGCCTGCGCACCGAGCCCCGCGCCCGGCCACCCGCCGCTACGCTCCTGAGGCACAAGTGAGCGATGGAAACATATCCGGTATAAATAAACGGAAACTTACGTGAGATGAGATGAAAGTATTATTTATATCGTTTTTTTATAGAGTAATATCGATTAAAGATGTTCATCACACAACTAATATGAACCTCGGTAATAAAGCCATGTTTGCCGGTCACCGCACGCACGAAATATAAATCATGATTGATCACATTAGTGATTCACTGGTAGCGAATCACATTTTTCATCAGATTTAAATTCACATGTTCAGGTATTTCCTAGCGGATGGTTTTGCAGACAGCTTCAACGCAGAGCTAAGGGTAAAGCTCGGCAAGGAGATTCGAGTGAGTAGACATTGCTAAAAGATCTAAAAGCTTTGCAAAAATAAAAAAAATCATAAAGTTATTTATTTATTTATTTATTCTAGATATTTTAATGAAGCTGTTTATGAAAGTTTTGTGTATTGTAAACTTCCTGCAGACCCCGCCGGAGCTGCCGAACGCCGCGCGCGCCGCCGCCAAGCCGCGCCAGCAGTGGACCCTCAGCATCGTGCAGGTTGGAGAAAACTAACATTTTCCATCCTTAAATTATAATCGCCTTCTCTCATCTCTTCTTTTAATCTTTCAGTAATATGACTATGGGGTGTAAGGGTCCCGCACGACAACTTACAGGAGTCAAGCTAACCACAGTTGCTTATGGTACACTTTGCTAATCAACAAACGAGGCTCTGGCTCCCACCAACCCGCATTGAGCCAGTGTGGTGAGAAATGACCCAAATCCTCCCATATGAACCACTACAAACGACTGCTCTAGTGCCCAGCGATACCAGAGGCCATACTGATTGTTGAAGGTCGCGGCAAGTATTGGGTGCCGGCAGTGCAGGACGATCGATGTGGAGGCTTATGTCCAGCAGTGGACGCGTATCGGTTGATGACTGATTGAATATGACTAGTATGTATTCAATTAAACTTCGGTGACGTAAGAATACGTGGGTCTGGATAATGTGTAAAATAAAGGTTCCATTAAATTGTGCCGCTGTGTAGTTACCATTGCAAACTGAAGTTGTCTGATGACTGAACGTTTCAACAGCAGAACAACGCCGGCTCCCGCACGGAGAGCACGGCCGGGGAGTCCCTCATTGACTACAACTACACGCCGAGTGAGTAAAGAGGTTTTATTTACAAAGTTAGTTATTCTAACCATACCTCGCTCGAACTATCAATATATTGATGCACAGGTACTGAGAGCACAGACGCCACTTCGGCTGCCAGGAAACCGCCGGAGCAACCAGAGGCGCCTGCTGCATTTCCGGCGCCCGCTCTTGCTGTCGAAGAGGTGTGTGCATTCATCATATCAACCCTCTGTTGCATGATCTTAATAAATGCTTTGCACGATTATAGACTTCGAATATTCCCTCTCAAATCTCTTATATAGTAACTCGTTCCATCTTTGCTGAAGAGAAGAGGGCTCCTGTACCATGTTTTCAACATTACGTGAGATTTAAAATTTTTATTCCAATAGTACTCTGGCGCGGTGACGCAAGGTGTCTTAGCCTCCGACATAAAGAGCGCCAGGGTTGCCTGTCTCGTACTGCCTTTGGCTTGCTGCTGGTAGGTTTCTTGCTAGAGACCGTCTAGCTAGGTACCACCGCAGTGCGTATTTCTGCCGCCAAGCAGCAAGTATGTTACCATTACTGTATTCAGGTTTAAAGGGCTCTGTATTACTAGGGTAATGAGATTAACGCTTATGTCTCTTGTATGTCATCCTATTGCCAGGTTGTCATGAACGAGCGTATCACTAACAATCAGGTAAACGTATTTCTCGTTTCGACGCTGACTAGAATAAGAAAAAAAGTCTTGCCAGTCCACTGCTTGGAGCTGGGAGGAGTACTCTTTAGCAACCTACCTATCTAGTCGTGCCTTCGTCTATCCTTCCAGCGATATACTTTATTTCAAGGGCACTTATTTTTATCTGGCACTAAAATGTAGAAGTCTATAAGTTTAATAAATACTGTATTTATTGTGCAAGTGTAACATCAGTTCACCGGTTGTGTTGTGCTATGCAGCAGGCGAGCGGTGCGCACGCGCAGCGGCCGCCGGCACCGCGCTCCCTCGCGCGCGCCATACACGACACGTTCCAGGTTATGCATACACACATATGTATATACATACTATAACCAGTAGTGAGGTTAATGTTACCAACATATACATGCTGCGGACGAGCACTACAGGCAGTAGGTCTCCGTAGCTACTTTCTAGATAGCTACCATCGCAGCTCATACTTCTGTCGCCAAACTGTAGTGTGCAAGTATTACAGTGTTCCGATTTGAATGGCGTTATAGCTAGTGTATTTACTAGGGGTAACGGGATTCAACATGTTATGTCTCGAGGCGACGACTACTAGCTAGCACCGCTTTGTTATGGGCAGGCGTATCACTTACCATCTGGTGAACGTCTCGTCATTTCGTAGAAAAAAGTCTTTCTTCATTGCATACATGTAAAACTGCATATTAAACAATTCGCTGCCTATCGTAATTTTTTAATATCGCTTTCGCTTCCCAGCATCTCTTTGCGAGCACGAGGCCATCTCGTATTTATCGTTCACTCGTAACTCGTTTAGTGGATAATGAGACTCCAACTTCAAAGCCTCATCATCAGCAGACAGACGTCCACTGCTGGACATAGGCCTCTACCAACGATCTCCACATCGTTAAGAGTTCATTGAGGGAATATGGCCCGTAACCCACCACGATGGCCCAGTGCGGGTTGGTGGGTGGTCAGAGCCCTGTCTGTTATTCAGCAGGGTGCACCGCCTGCAGGTGAGGTTGACTTGGGCTCCGTAAGATGTTGTACGAACCCGAAAATCCTAGTCGTCTTCTACGACAGGCAGGGTTTACTTTAGCCCTGGTTTGAATATTCCTAGTTTGGAGGTATAATGGCGCAGTGGTCTAATGTTCGCCTTGTAACACGAAGGTCTCTGGTTCGACTCCGCATGTGGTGCCTGCATGGCTAGCTCATATTACTAATCTATTTCAAGAAAATCTGAAGCCAATGGAATACTTGTTACAACTATATATTTGTTTCACAGACATTTCCGGTTCCGGTGAACGCGTACCCGCGCACTCCGTACATTAAAAAGTAAGTCCCAGCCGCCTTAGTCCGGTTTCATGACCTGTTCTACTTTCTTGATGATCAACGATACATTACAAAAATAAATGATTACTGGAAAAACCAGAGTCTTAGTGTACAGCCGCTGGTGAACAGTACTGCCTGCGTACCGGTTTGAAGGGCGCTGTAGCTTTTGAAATTAATACGGTAAGACTTAACATCTTAGGTCTTAAAGCGACCAGTATAATGCGGTGATGCGTATATCATCTTAAGTACCGCCACTTCATTAAAGGAGGGTGTGTCACTTGTTATCAGGTGAGCGTAACTTTGACAAATCAAAAAGTTGAACGGTTGAAATTATTCTGAATTTTTTTCATATAGCAACTGTTTTATATACGGTGGATATTGTTCCTAGCTGTATCCTCTATGTACTCACTTATCTCATCATCATTATCAGCCTTTGTTTATATCCACTGCTGGATATAGACCTTCCCCAATGTCTTCCACCAAAGCAGCTTCTCGCATCCTCACTTATTTACTTTGTATATATTTTGTGTCTAAATTTTTTCTGAAATATCAAACTTGTGTCATTACCTTTAATATATTCTGTGGTCTCCAACAAAGAGTTAACAAGAAGCTGGTGATGGACAAGGACTTGCTGCACGGCTGCGGGCTCGGCAAGAAGTTCAACAAGCAGCATCAGCCCGAGTTCTCGTTACCGTATGTGCCAGGAGGTACACATTTATATATATATATACAAGCATACATACATATACATTTATTTATCCAGACATCACCAGCAGAGCGGTCACCCAATGATAACTTGTGGTCTTATGGTCAAAATGGTCTACACTACATCACATTGAGCTCCTCAGCTTGACACATGATCAGATTCTAGTCCTATCGCCAAACAATCGTGTGCAAACATTACTGTGTTCAGGTTTGAATGGCGGTGTAGCTAGTTTCCGGATTGTTCAGCCGAACCAGAGACAGAAAGAACTGTACCACGCTGATTGCCAACCTTCACTAGTTGGAGAGGCACTTTAAGAAGTAGTTAGTTTAATTACAGGGGGGGGACTGTAGATATCTTATGTCTTAAGACGACGAGCATAATCGTACACTAATATCTTACTAGAGCCACGTTGGCTACTATACTGTACTATCATGGGCAGAAATATCACTTAAAACCAAGTGAAGGTACCGTTCGTCCTGTGAAATTAAAAAATTATTTCACTAGTTACGTCTTTCAAACCGGAACACAGTAATGTTTGCATACTATTGTTTGTCGACAGAAATGGGCTGCGGTGGTACCTCGACGGACTCCGGCAACACAGTCCGGAGACTGTATACACTGCATATGTTAATGCGTCTCCTTAACCTTTGACATCCATTACTTTAATAGTCTGATGGAGGGGAATAATCTTCCACTGCCCGTTTCCTTCCAAAGAGCTTTGAAGCGTAGAATAATGAGGAATACAGCATCAGACATTACCGCTTACTATTAGAACCGTTGTGGAGCACTGATCTATATCTACTTTAATGATCGATACATTTCCCTCTCAGCGAGCAATAGTCCATTGAAGAAGGCGAAGAAGCCGCTGATGCATCACCCAGCGAGATCATACGACACGTGGGACACCAGGGTAACCCATTCATTATTGTTCAACTTCTCTACACCTCTATAATTATGACCACTAGAGATTCGTTTCTTTTATTCAATAAAGCGAGCAGATGAGCAGGACGTTCACCTGATGGTAAGTGATACGCCTGCGCATAACAACGTGGCGCTAGTTAGGATGGTATATACTGTACCACATTAGGCTCATCGCCTTTAGACGTTAAACGTTAAGTTACTGCTGCTACTGCAGTAATTTCATTGGGTACAGCGCCCTTCAAGCCGGAACACAGTACTGTTTATCGTCTGCAATAGGCGCTGCGGCTGTACCTACCTAGACGGTCTGCAACAGAGACACCTACCACCAGCACAGTAAAAGCTCCTTATTTGCGCTTCCTTCATTCGCTGATATAATAATTACATACATAATAATGAAAGGATTCTAATAGGTGTCCTGCTCAATATCCTTTGTAAATGCCGTCATATGCACCAATAAAAAGTGCATTCCGTAATCACTGTTTCTGTATTCGCGGCATATTTATTGAACATGTACCACGCGAATAAAAAAACTTTTACCATATTAACTGTTTGTATTTTAGTGTATATACTTTATTTCTTTACTCTTTGTGTTGTGCGGAGGGATGAAGGACATATAACAAAGAAAGTAATGAGGATGAACGTGGATGGTTATAAGGGTAGAGGAAGACCGAAGAAAGTGTGGATGTATCGTGTGAAAGGTGACATGTGTAAGAAGAGTGTGAATTCAGATGTGATGGCTGATAGAGGGATATGGAAGAGAAGTACACACTGTGCCGACCCCACATAGCTGGGAAAAGGTCAGGAAGAAGATTTTGGTGTATATACTTTAATTTTTTTTTACGTAATGAGATTTTGTTTCAAATTTGTTTCGACCGTGGCCCCCAGCGCAGCGGCACGGAGAAGACGCTGGAGGCGCGGACGCCGACCAACCTGCCGTACATGTGAGTGCGGGCGCTCGGCCCTCGGGCGCCTCCCCGCCGCTGCTGACCGCAGCGAACCTCACCGGGACACTCAAACACAAGCACCAGTGTATACATCCTAGACTAGTTTGGAGGAGCTGCGCTGGACTGTATCGTGCAAGTATTTCACACATCCATTTAAGACTTAACACACCGAGATAAAAGACTATGTATATATAATTCTATATATTTTAATTGTGGCAACACACGATTTTTTATTAGTGTTACCAGTGTTAGTAGTAAAACGTTTTGGGCAACTGATATTTGTGATCATGAATATGTTGGTACATAATGCAACGATAAAAAAAAATGAAAAGGTATTTACTTAAACGCGACACGAACTATATACATATATATGAATGTTGTATGTTTTGTTTGCGTTAAAATATTTATTATTATTTTGTAATTTTTTTTTAATTCGTATTGACTACGGAACCAAAATTTATATATAGTCTATAATGTTTCTATAAATAAATAAAAAAAATAGTACTTGTGTCTTTACGGCGGTTTGTTCAGACGCTGAGAATTTTTTGGAGAAATTTCGCCTAGTTTTTTGATGCGTGACAATGTTGTTTTGTAAATATGTATAGTGTAAACACTTTAATAAACGCGCTCCTGTGTTGACTCGGACTGACCAGTTGTTTGTCTCTTTCCCACTCTCTCTCTCTCCCTTTCTAAAAAATACTGCGTGTTTGGTCAGTTGTTGAATGATGTGAAAAATACAGGCGCAGCTACATAGAACTCTTAATTTTCTATACGAGGAAACGAGTGGGATATCACTTAAGGGTAAGTGACGTCTCTGCCCGTATAAGTGTCTGTCGCCTTAAAGCACAGGATACAAAGCATTTAATGCAAGTGAACAGGGTTTTGATGAAATCGTATCTCTTATTATGCAACCCGGCGATTGCCACAATGCGTGGTTATGTAAACATTCTAACCAAAGACACTTGACAATATCACCGTTTTTTTGGTGAACGTCCTCAAGGAATAAAAGAAATGATAAGACAGTGTACAACTTTTTTTTGTTTATTCTAATTGGCAGTTTATGACTAAATACACAAGTATACATTGTTGAAGTGAATCAGACGTTTGTGTGTGCATGGGACGTTTGGGAGTTAAGCGCGAGTCTACTTTGGTGTGAACATCCCAACACGTTGCTACAGAAGCCGGCTGAAGGTCCTAACTTAGTTTATCTTAAAATGCATACGTTTTGTTCTAAACTATCGCCGCTAGCGAATTATGAGTGGAAGCGAGACTTTAGGCGTACGAGATCATTGCTTAGTTGTATATATATTCGAATCAGCACCGTCCGAGGGGGTTCATGAATTACCCCCCGGGTACTTCACATAATGTCTATACAGAGTTTCCAACGGGCGATTATGTATATGTAGATACCACCAAACACGATGCCCTAAAACTTATTTGTCAAATTAGTTATACACCTGTCCTCAAATTGATCTGGTGCTACAGTGCGAGGTGATGGTGAACAGCAAGACCGGAATGGTGGTTGACTTACAAGTGGGTGGTAGTTACCACCAACACAAAATCTATACATGATTTAAACAGCAACCTAGTTGTCTCGACTAAATAAAAGTTTCTTTTGAAACTTGAACAAAACTTAATCTTAAAGTTATTATCTAGGCAGAAGTTATTTGGATTACCCTAGAAAGCTTCCTTAAGGTATAGATATAAAAACCAAGTTCTACAGTCGCGGGCAAGGGAGAAGAGTACTTACTGGACCCTGCTTGTCGCGGTCCTTGGAGGCTATCATAGCTCGACAAGTGACTCCGATGGGAGTATCACGAGACTACGGGTGCCTACAGAGATCCTTAGAAAGAGCTCAGCCAATATGCAGAGAGGCTTCTTAGTCCGTTCCGCAGATTTGGTCGCCACTCCCAACCAAGCCACTGAAGGAGACTATTAATAGAGTTGGGGTTGGATTAAATTGGGTTAAAATCCTATCTAACCCCGACTACCTTACAGAAGGTTACGTTATGAAAGTTTCTCTTCCGAAATAAAAAATAATAATAAAAATGGTCAGACGATAGAACTAAGTATATAAAGTATATAATCGTATATCGATACCTCTCGTTACACCCGGGATAGGCCCGGTGTGATATGAGTCTTAAGTTTAATCGTTATGCGACGAGTGCGGGGCCTCGTTCAGAAAGTGGGCGGCTGCTGCGGCGGGCACGGAGTGATCAGCAGCTCGCCGCCGCTCTCCGTGATTGTCACCGTCTTGTGGTAGTTTATGAGGTCCGCTGAAACAGGTTACATAACTCACGCTTTGATTTTTGCTGATACACCGAAATGAAGAGCAGGACGATCGCCAGGTATCACGTTCACCAAGCGACCGACCACCCAGCACTTGCCAGCGTGGTGGATTAGTTAATTATAACTTTCCTTGTAAGGGAAGGTCGTGAATCATAACAGTGTAAATAATGAGAGGGCTGTTCGAGTATATACTATTATATTGAATCACAACTCTAAAAGATGTTATATGCTACTGCACCGCTGCGCCATTTTCGTCCATATGTCGAACTATCCCTTTGCAGTATTATTGTTTTTTTATTCAACAATGCGACGAGACGAGAGTGACTTTCACCTGATGGTAAATGATACGCTTGACCGTGACAACGTGCAGCTAATCAAATATACGCAGCATCACATAATGATTGCTGCCTACAAAAATAGGATGTTAATCTTCTTACTTTTATATACTGTAATTAAGCTATTTACAGCGCTCTTTTATATATATATAGCGCGTGATGTGTATGTATGTATGTACAGCGCCTTTCAAACCGGAACACAATAATGTTTGCACACTGCTGTCTAACGGCATAATTAAACTCTGCGGTGGTACCTACACAGACAGTCTCTATCGAGAAATATCTATCACCAGTATTTTTAATATTTGAGTACGCGGATACCTAAAGAGTGGTGCGACTTGGTGGCGGCGCCGAGCAGACGGTAGCCGCGCTCCGCCTCCACCAGGTAGTGCTTGCAGCGCTGCGGCGCGCGGTACGAGAGCGCGTACCCGAGCGCGCGCTCCGACACGCGCACCAGGAACGAGCCCGGCGCGCAGGGCGCGAGCGCGCGCTCCGCTTCCGAGCGGGAGATCAGACCTGATGGTAGTCACAACCAATAAATAACGTAAAAAAAGAAAAATGCAGTAGTAACGTGTGCGATGGATGACGCCGCTCCAATTAACGAAACGACAGCGCTTCTAGTGTCTGTTGTCACAGGCGGGCGACAAAAAAACAATAACAGAACCTTCACTCTTACAATGACATAGTAAAAGAGATTTCTTGAAAATTACCGAGTCATGATCATTATTATCAACCAACAGACGTCCATTGCGGAACATGTGCCTCCCACAATGATCTTCATACCCATCGACCCTGCGCGGCCCGCATGCAGCTGCTAAGTCTCATCCCGTTAAGTCTTTTATACTTAAATTGTAACTTCAATACTGATTCACTTTATTGCTCTACAATACATTGCATATGGAAAAATTTTATTTCACCCCCATCTGTTGTAATTACAGCATAATCCATGTCATAACAATAGATTTTTTTTTAAAATACAGCAATTAAAAAAAGCTTCAACGTCTTTTATTCAACGGAGGGGTGACACGCTAATTAAGATTGTATACACTACAGCATATTTTGCGCGTCATCTTAAGATATAAATAAAATGTATCTCGTTACCACTAGTAGCAACAGGCTGTGGACCCGGGTCCACGAGTCCAGTATCAAATGAGCTGTAAGAGTCGCTGTGGCTTGCGAGCGGTTACATCATTAGAATCTATGTTACCAATAGTAATATCTCTAGCTCTGCAAGGGCAAGGAATACGCCTTTTAACGGCAGAAATATATGTTGTGGTGTCCAACTAAAAAGACCTGATAAATCCAATCGTCATCATGTCATCTTCATCACGACGTGATATAAATTTAAAACGCAGCTGGTGGCGCCATTACAATTAATACAAAACCTTACAAGCAACGAACTCTCTATTTACGCGGACGGACGGCTAGTGTGCTATATGACAAAGCGGAGTGGTGATATTACCGTGAAACCAGTCCACCGGTTTGTTGTTCTCGTCCAGCCCAACGCCCTTCCTGAGCTCTTGCGTTTTGAACCACTCCACCACCGCCTCGCGGCTGAGCGGCTTGCCAGCTGCAAAAAAAATTCTCTTAAAAAGATGTGTTTGTCTTTATCCATCACGATCATCCACTGACGATTATAGGCGTTCCCCAATGTCTTTCACCAGATACGATGCTTAGCTTTTCTCATCTACCTTATCTACATCCAAACAAAACTAAAAGCGAAAAAACTTTTGTATAGATATATATATATATATATGATAATCTTTTATTATTTGCGACAATTTACTTGGTGGTAAGTTATACACCGGCCCATAACGTAGCGCTGGTTAGGATGATATACACCTCACTACATTATGCTCGTCGCCTTCAAGAACTTAAGATGTTAAGTCTCGTTATTTTTCTTTGTAACAAATAGCTTGTGTTTCGTTACCTTGCGAGGCGCACGGCGCCGGCGCAGGCGCCACCTCCGCGCTGAGGCGATGCGCCTCGCGGGCCGCGCGTGCTATCTCGCGCATCGCCGCCTCAGCCTCTTTGGCTTTGCGCTCTGGGGAAAACAAAACATTTACTCAGTTAAATATGATTTTCTCATTAAAAACGAAGTTTACTGAAAATATTTGGCTATTTTCTTAAGAAAGGAACTAAAGGAAGAATTCTTGTTGTGCACATAAATTTTCATGGCCTCTCGCTGGACTCAAGCGTTTCATATTCGGGCTTGTTCATATGTTACTTATATAAGATGCACCGTAATCCGCGAACGTTATAGCCATATTCGTTTTTCATCAGCCAATTTACATTCTCACTGCTGGGGCACAGGCCTATCCGCAATATGAGGGCGATGGTTCATAGTCATCACAAGAGCCCAATGCGGATTGGTGACTTCACACACATCTTAAAATAAATTCTAATTCATGTGCAGGTTTCCTCGCGATGTTTTCCTTCACCGTTTGTATTTCGCTGCTGTTGCTAAAGTTCACAAATGTACATAACTTAAATATTAAAGTCATCGCTACATGCCGAGAGATTCGAACCCGCGACCTGCGGAATGTAGGCCGCACCATCTAACCATTAGGCCAGCGAGCTATTATGGGCATATAGTCAGCCACAAATCAAAGATGCGCAGTTGAACTAAAGGGGTTGATATGAATTCTTTCCTTTAAACAATCGTTTAATTATTCATTATTTGCATATGTAAACAACTATTATGTGAGCTGTGTGTGTGTGTGTGTGGGTGGGTATAAGAAGTGCGCACGCACCCTGCTCGCGCCACACCGCGTCGAGCTGGTGCGTGGTGCGCTGCGCGTCGCGCAGTGTGCGCGCCCTCCGCGCGCGCAGCCCGCGCAGTATGTCGCCCGCGCGCGCCGCCGCCACGCGTCGCTCCCACGCCGCCACGCGCAGGCTCACGCCGTCCGTTACACCCAGCCCAGCTTCCTGCTGGATAAGCGTTACAACACTGAGCACACGCAGTGATATCAATACCACATCATGTTTAATAACTACCGTACGCGCGGGATTATTGTTTATCTAACGAGCACACGTTCACCTCTGATGGTAATTGATGGCCGCTCTTAACAATGTACCGCCGTGCTTTTTTATTTAATTAAGCACGGAAACGAGCCGGATATTCACCGGATGGTTAAGTGACGCCCGCCTATAACCAGGTGGCGCTCGTTAGGATGATATAAAATCCACCACATTAGCTCGTCGCCTGAGAGACGGTATTCAGTCTCGTTAACACAATAATTACACTAGCTGCAGCGCCCATCAAACCGGAACACTAATATTTGCACACTATAATTGCAGAAATAAGTTATTCTATAATAAATTCATTTCAAGTTATAAATCACATTAAAACCAATTAGAATTCTTAAGTGGATAAACTATCCTCGCGGCGCAATAATTCACCACTTGCTCTATAGCTCGAACGTACCGGGGCTACATGTCCATAGATTTATCCTAAATCTGCCGCCATCACAAAATTGCTGTCTTCTGGCTGCCGATTTACGAGAGCTAGAATATTCTGGGCGTATACGCTTCTCCACCTCCTCCTCTAATCATATCATAACTCATTGCAGATGAAAGGTAATCGGAATAATGTCTAAAGTTGTACTGCAATAGAACTGGACGTAAGCACACACTTCACCAACCTGGAGAACATCTCTAACTTCCCGTTTGCCTTCAATGAAATTGAAGTGCATCGTGTTCTTGGTCAGGTCGAGTTTGATGCTGTCGTTGTAGTCGACCTTCTCCAGCTCCTTCGGCGAGGTCACATCAGGCTCGAGCTCATCGATCCTGGCTCTCAAATCATCCACCGAGCAGTACAGATCTAGGGTATCTTCTAGAGAGTCCACATTTTTTGGTGATAAATCGAACTTCTGGAAAGGGACGATATAAATTATGAAGATGAAATATAGTAGAAACTTCTAGATAATAATAGTAATTTAACAATGAGGAACTTAGTTTACTGAAGCTTTCAGCCAGGCTGAAAGGTCCGACGTAAGTCTTTTCCAGCTGTTTTCAGACTACAACCAAGTCTCCATTATTACCTGTTCCAATGCGTCCAGCGGCTGAAACTCAATGAGATGTGTGAGCTCTTTCTCGACTGACTTCCTAAGCTGATGGGCCTCCTGACGTGCCTGTGTCAGCGCGCGCTGGCGGGCCTCCTCCGCTAGGATGTCCTCGATTGTCTGGTCATCAGGGTGTTCGCCCATAACCCACACCTATCGACGGCAACGTTCATTTCCATTATCAGCATTAGATGGTTCTTTTAAGAAACAATAACACACGATTTGTACTTCGATATTTGGATTTTTTTTTATAATTAAATTATACATCAAGTCAAAGTCTAAAGTATTTTATTTACCTACTACATATGTTAAGTTAGAAACATCTGATGACGTCATATCCTATTTTTAGCCTTGAACGATTGTCATCTGCACCTTTATACGATGCCAGTCTATTTAATATTATTTGAATATTTTATTATAATATTCAGTAAAGACATTTCTTAGATTACATATGCTTTGGTTCAATGCTTCCCAAACTTTTTTTCGTCCCCGTACCTCTTAATAACAATTTTAATTTTGGATTACATCCCCACACCGATAACTACTGCACCTACTTTTAAAAACGTCTCTAGCTTTTCTTAAGCTGTACCTATTGTCAATCTTAACTATAAAATATACTCTCTACCCCTCTATATGTTCTCTAACACCTCAGTATGTTGTTACTTACAAAGTTAATTTTAAACTACACGTTATCGATATAATACGTAATAATAATATTTATGCAAGTTAACTATTTTAACTTATCAGTATTTCCGCCATTACCGATATTATTTTCATATACCCTCAATGGGCGCTACAACACAGGTTGGGAATAACCACTGTAGAGAAATATCATTATTTATATGTACTCTTCTACTATTTGTCCTGTAGACCAGGTTTTTTTTATATTATTACTAAAAACAGTAAAAAAAAGTCATCGGAGTCTTCAGATAGAGAAATGTTTTTTTTTTATCTCTGTAAACTACGTAAATCAGAATGTCCCTTAGTCTTTGTTATAAAGGCAAATGGTGCAATAGTTTTGATAGCTAAAAATGAACTCATTTAAAAAAAAATAGTAATAAAAGAATTATTATAGTAAACGGACTGTGACTTTATCGTCATACCGGCCTACAGAAGTCCACTGCTGGAATTAACTACACTTGTAATGTATTCTACAAAACACGGTCTCACGCCGTGACATGCATTAAATTAATTCAAACCGCAAATAAACCACTTGACAGTTACACGTGTGACGTTCGCCGCCATTACCCCAATTTCCCGCGCGAACGTTATGTCATTGTCTATGGTCTAACGACAGGTCGAAACGAGTTTGGCGCGCGTTAGCTCGCGAATAAGAAATTTAAGCATCACCAAATCTAGATTTACGTCTTGTGTAAGGATCATTTCGTAAAATAAAACTGCTCTTTTTATCTACATGATTAGCGGTCGTCAAATTTTTAGTCCTGACGAACCAGTGAGATTATAAAAAATTAATCTCGCGCACTAATAATATGATTTTTTAAAATGTTGAATACATATATAATACATGAGATTTCCATTTATGTAGAGACTCATCACGATATCTGTAGAACCATAAGAAGATATTCTTCTTGAAGTATATAGGTCAACGGGTTTTATTAAATTCCTTCCCGAAAAGGATTAGCGAGGAACAACTGGTATTAAATATAAAAAAAAATTATCTAAGTACACATAATATTCACCCAGTTAAAAACTTTAACTATTAATTGTAACCAAATTATGAAAGCTTTACTATACTAGTTCTCGAATCTATTTACCTTTATAACCTAGTGTCTTAAGATACAAGCGGTGCTTAGTTCGGCACCGGAGGTAATTTTTTTTCATAGGAACCACCAGTTTGACAACCACTGTACCTGGCCGTATGTGTCTTACTGGTAATACCTTAAAATAGCACGGTCGCGTGATACAGAGATAAGATCCTAAATTTACTATTAGATAAGAAACAACTTTGAATTTCATCAACATCATCTGCCTATAGACGTCCACTGGACATAGACCTCCCCCAAACATCTCCACATCGATCAATCCTGCGCTGCCCGCATCCAGCTGCTACCCGCAACTCGAATATTTTGGAATCTTAAACAAATCCTATGATCTTCTCTAGAATTTTTAAACCTCAGGCTTAGAAATATTAATTCATCATCATTATCATCAACTCATCCGATGGTGGACTGCTGGACATAGGTTTCTTGTAAGGTATTACACTAAACATGGTCTCGAACGGTTTGAGTCTCTGTGCAGAATCTAGATTATAGATCATTAAAGTATCTTGAGGTTATTAAAAACCTGATGTGGATTATCTTAGATCTCTCCTTCTTATTATTTCTTATCATCCTTGTGTGCACCACAGTCAGAAATTATAATGTTGCATATATATCTTATATGTAGTTTAATATATTTTATTTTAGTTCACAACTCACCCAAGGTTCACCGTCCTCGCCCTTGAGGAATTGGACCTGCTTCTTGCCGTTCGCTTGAAACTTTGGCGTATCGGGTTCCTCCTTGCTCACTTTGTTATCCCACACCTGCCACCGACGCACCTGAAATAGGGAAATAGCAGGTTAGCATAGGATATCCGTCTGAGGATTACGATGGCTGGTTTCCGGCCATTGTGGTACCGACGTGGGTGCTGGGACTGCATGAATTAGTCCTCAAGTACGACCTACCACATACCTCTCCAAACTCTGAGGACGAACACCGATGGATATTTTAGTGGGAATAAATTTCCATATAACCCTGAACACAGTATATCTTATCGGAAATTTCCCCCACCGGATATAAAAAAAACCTGATATTCGAATCATTTAACAGAAGAGAATGAGATTAGTTGAAAAAAAGTAATAATGTAGGTTAATAATTTTTTTAGTATTTGTAATACATGAAACAAAGATAGCTCAATTTGTAAGTGCAACCAATCTACGACTCGACGAGGCGTGGGTTTGATCCTCACTGTCCTCGAGCTGCCGTGGAGGACAGAGCGTCGAGAAATCGATTCAGTATAAAGTATCATTATTATCTTTTTTTTTTTATTGCTCAAAACTACGACACGATCGAGATGTTCACCTGATGTTAAGTGATACGCCTGCCCACAACAAGGTGAGACAAGTCACGATGATAGTACCCACAGCATACATTGTACACATAAGTGACAGTTACTCATTACCGTAGTAATTTCACTAGCTACTTCTTCTTAATGTGCCTCTCCAACTAGTGAAGGTAGGCGATCAGCGTGGTACAGTACTTTCTGTTTCTGGTTCGGCTGAAAAATTCGGACGCACTAGACATGCCATGTCCATTCCCTGATATTCCTCAACTCTGACTTTTTCCTTCTCCTCAACTTTCGTTTTTCAGAAACTTTATCCATTATAATCAGCTGCAGAAGATCATATCACTGATGATGGAGTACATGACCAAGGTAGGAGATACACTAGCTACAGCGCTCCTTCAAACCAGAATACAGAAATGTATGCATGTTACTGTTGGCTGTAGTGGTACCTACGTGGACTGTCTCCAGCAACAATTACCCAAGACCAGTATATCTATTCTTTATGCGAGAAGGTCCCGAGTTCTAGAACTGAGAAAGATAAATCCACGCTAATCCAACGACGCAGAGCCGTTGTTATGAAGAAAGTTTATTCAATGGCCCGCCAGCTGGAAGCCGGAGAGGTTACCAGTACTGTAGATCTTCAGAGAATGTAGTTATTACGGTATAAATAAAGATAACTTTGATTTGACTATGTGCGTAATAAATTGCGGACGTCGGACGCTGTTATCAGCGGATGCTGCGGCGGCCGCGTCTCATCTGCACGGAGCTTCGGCGCCGGACGGATACCGAAATAAATCAGGTCGCATTGATACTGTCTGGACGTCTGCACCGACACGAAGGGTCTATTTATTATATATATGTATATATATATAATAAATAGACTTGCCCTTTTTCCAGCTATGTTAAGTCAGCACAGTGTGTACTTCTCTTCCATATTGCTCATTATCAGCCGTCATACCTGAATTCACACTCTTCCTACACATGTCATCTTTCACACAATCCATCCACACTCTCTTCAGTCTTCCTCTAACCTTATAACCATCCACGTTCAATATATATATATATATTTATCTAAGCCTATGTAACTCACAACCATTTAAACCGATTTTGTTCTAGTCGATTTTAGTTAAAACTAATAAAATATCGATTCAGGAAAATCTCTTCATTTAATTATTTTTTTTATGATTTTGTTTCAGTTGAATATAATTTTTTAATACTTATATTAGAACTAAACTTGAAATAATAAAGTAAAAAGTTATACACTATAAATGTCAATGACTGGCCCCTGACGAGCTGAGTTACGCGTAACCAATGCTACCATGACTCCACTCCATACAGTAACTGGGAATCGATTATTATACATTGGGTAATGATTGTCCTTGCACTTGGGTTACATCGGTATAGGAATTAGATAAACTGATAAATGGTGATGTAATAAAAATATTACAAGGAAAATAATAAACGTTAGTATAACACGTTCAGTGCCGACTACACGGCGCCGTGTGGACGGCAATCTAATCCGCGGCGGAAATGGAATTTTTATTTGTTTTCTGTATTTATAATTTTTTCAGTTTCATCATGGAACACATTACTGACTATAGAAATAATAAAATAATTTGGTCTCGGTTTGAGGTTAGCTCGTAGTTATTTATATTTGGATTTTAACCGAAAATAAGAGGAGAAAACAATATAACTAATAAGCACTTCACTTGGTTGAGACATTAGCTATTATCTCCGTAACTTAATAAATTATTAAGCATCTGACGTAAAAAAATCACTTGGTACTTTTAACCATATAATTGTAATTGAATGAAAAAATTATTATAAAGAAATCAATCGCCGAAACTATTGCATTAACATTCTCTCACCAACCAAACTGTGAAGTATTCATTGTAATGACTTAAAAAACCATTTTTTCTTATAACACCAAAAAATTCTGCACGCTAACGAACACGAACGGAATAAAAAAAAATCTACAATCTTTTATACGCAAAAAAAGGTGTCACTAAGTTTTCTAGTGTTAATGGTGTAACGCTTTTATAGAAAGTGATTATATAAAAAAATGTAGTGTTAACTCATTCAAATAGATTCTATAATCTTTAACGAAACTGCTCCCACTGATCTGGTGGTGAACACTGAGGGGGTTTCAGAGAATACAAATCCTACTCAACTTTCCCTAGTAGTCTTCTAAATATTTCTATCCCCATAAAAAAAAGTGTTCGTTAAGGAAAATAAGAAGAAAAGGTGACAAATAAATTGGAGAGCCGTGCGATGTGACGGCGACGGCGCAGCCAACGACAGTTATTCCTGAACAGCATGAGTCATGGGACAAGTTAGTCACTTCCAGAGAACCTCACCCATCAGGAATTCTCGTAAGACACAACATTCATTTATGGTTACTAGGACGACGAGAAAAAAATGTTTAAAGGATGACGTTCGTATTAATTTCTTAGCTATAGTATCCTGAGCATGTCCAGCTCGATGATACCAATAGAGGATTCTCAGTCATAAGACAATAACAAATATAATAAATATTATTAAATGTATAATAAAGTAGTATTTTTAATAGTCTCATTGCTGTCATACAGAATACAAAGACACGAGGGAGGGGGAATACCAATTCCTAAATTTGGCTGTCTCATTTGCTATTCCTAGCCTCGAAGACCCCACGGTGAAGCGAAGGGGAACCTATTCGGCCGGCCCGAGGCGGCCGTTCCAGGTTAGAAGTCCGTGAGCTCACCTCGGATGTGTGCCGGTGGGTTGCAGGGGCAGGTTTATATGTCCTTTGCAGCCAAGGTGGAGTCGCGGAGGGAGACGAACGTCGGTATTGCGATTCGCCGCCCTCGTTATCCTCCGCGGCCGTATAACAATTGGCAGCGGAGCCCAAAACAGGATCCGCCGCAGGGAATTGGGAGAGTTTTCTGGTTTGGCTCCCATGGCTTCTGAGTGGCGGATTCGGAGGGATCCGTTGCCCAAGTGACTGAGAGGCCGAGAGGGGGGCACGCCGTGTGTTCCGGCGTGCCCTTACAGAGGTGGAAAGGGACGGTTTGTCCTTCTGGAGTTAGGACTGCATGGTGTAGCCGGCGCCGGCGGGGTCACGGAGGTGTGCTAGAGCATTCCCGTGACCCTGCCATAAGGCGACGAGGTGGAACTCCGTGGGGGTTTTAGTCGGTGCAAATCCGTAACCTGTCTATGCCCCAGTGACAGCAGGTATACGCAGGCATTTCCCCCACATAAAAAAAGAAGTATACCCAGCATCATTATGCATGACTCTTTGAGATGATCTTGTCAGTCCAGTGATTTCACTAGCTGCAACAGAGTTCAATTCGGAGCACAGTAATGTTTACGAGGTACGGTTTGGCGGCAGGAATAGAAGCTGCGGTAGTACTTAGACGCTCACCGGCGACAGAGATTGACCATCAGTAAAAACTTATAAAACACAAGAAAAGTCTTCATCCAATGCTTTCAAATCTTTAAGTAATACTTTAGATCTTCTGTCGATATTAAACAATACCTGCTCCTCACGCATCTTGCAAAAGAGCGTCTGCTTCTGCGTCTCGTCCAGCTCGGCGAGGATCTCCGGGTCCACCCACATGTCGCGCAGGATCTGCTGCAACATGGCGCTGACCCTGAGCAAAAGAACAAAAACATTTATATCGGAAATGATTAAAAAAAATGTTTCAATAGAATAAAAACATACAGATTAATCAAGGAAACGGAAATACATCACTCTGCTCCATCTTTAGGTGTCCGTACGGCTACTGCAACTAAACTGATAGGTACATGCACTGGTAGTAAGTTTTAAGTACCGAAGACCTGCTAAGTTGGTACCATACTAGCTCCAATTGCCGCCACCAAACAGTAATGTGCAAACGTGTTGTGGTTTGAAGGGCGCTGAAGCTAGTAAAATTACTGGGGTAAAGAGACTTGACATTTCGATTAATATAATACTGTGTACCATCGAATGTAAGGGGTCCCGCACAACAACTCATGGGATCGAAGCCAACCCTCACCTGCTCGTTGTACAACCTGCTTATCAACAAACGAGGCTCTAGCTTTCGCCAACCCGCATTGGGACAGCGTGGTGGGAAGATATGAAAATAATATCGGTAATGGCGGAAATACCGATAATTTAAAACAGTTAACTTACATAAATATTATTATTACGTATTATATCGATAACATATAGTTTAAAATTAACTTTGTAAGTAACAACATACTGAGGTGTTAGAGAACATATAGAGGGGTAGAGAGTATATTTCATAGTTAAGATTGACAATAGGTAGAGCTTAAGAAAAGCTAGAGACTTATATATTATTTTATATATAAAACAGTTAACTTACATAAATATTATTATTATCAATTATGTCTACAATTTGTAGTTTAAAATGAACCTACGTTAGACAATAACGAGCGAGAGTATATTTCACAATTAAGATTGCTGATAGATAGAGCTTAAGAGAAACGAGACACGTATTGAAGTAGTTCAGAGTTATCAAGACGGGGGGTACTCATAAAAGAAAGGTTTCGTGAAAGGGTATTGGAACGAGAAAAGGTTGAGAAGCACTGGTGTAGAATTACAAAGTAGTATAAGATAAAAACCTTATAGGTTATATAGACGAACAATCAGTTACACATAGCATTTTAATTCTAGATGACAATGAGACTAGAAGCCGTAATAGTACTCTAATGGGATCGCTAATTAGATTACTTCCGCCGTCAATCGCTTCAAACTGCATATTTGCGATCATTTCCGCCTAATCCGATATCTCTCTATAGAAGTTAACCTTAGCAGTTTAGTCAGATCGTACTCATATGGCACGAGGTATCTTTTTGTTAAGAAAAGAAAAAAAAAACTAATAGAGGAAGTCGCAGCTGACGTATGGAGCAACCGAAGCGAAAAGCATGTTAAGGAATTTTTTTACCTTCGTAGATAAAATTTAAATGTATGCAAAGAATGAATAAATGTAAACCGCAAGTACTTGTTCCATATTAGAATAATACCAAAATAAGTTATTTTGGTATAGTTCATATTACTTTTTTTCATTCAAAGCAGCGACGAGACGAGGAAGACGTTAAGCTGATGGTAAGTAATACTCTTGCCCATAAAATAAAATTGCACTCGTCACCTTGAGAGATAAGATGTTAAGTTATCGTTACCCCAGTAATTTCCCTGTCCATAGTGCCCTTTAAACCGGAACCCTTTAAATCGGAACATAATAATGTTTGCACACTATTCTTTGTCGGCAGAAATAAGAGCTGATACCTGTCCAGATGTGACTGAGTACTAAATGTAAAGGTGTAATCATCAACCAACGGTGTCGATGAAAATGCTTAACTTAAACATGCAAACATCCGGTTGAACCGTTAACCCCCATCAAACCACAATGTGGACATAACTAGAATACTGTTGTGATATGATGTGGGCTCGCCTGTTTATAGAGTGGGCGATTACCTATAGGGGTCTTTAACATTATACGTTGGCTTGATGTGGTCTCCATATACTGTGCTGATACCCTCATAGCTGTTGGACAGGAGGTATATCACAACTATGCGTCAGAAAGGCTACAATAATATATCAAATGATGGAAAGGAAATAAGTCATTGAAACAATCAAACGTCCGGATCATCCGGTATCCTCTGTCACACAATGTGGGTATAACCAGAATTATGACATATAACACCGCATTGTTGAAAGGTAAACAACAATATTTAATATTGATTTATTTATTAATTCCACAAAACGACGATCGAGACGTTCACCTGTTGTTAAGTGATACGCCTGCCCATAATCACGTAGCGTTAGCATGGAATCTACAGCAAGATACTGTGCTGGTCGCCTTGAGACTTATCTCGTTACTTCAATAGTTTCAATAGCCGCAACGCCTTTCGAACCGGAACACAATAATATTTCTACAGTGTAGTGTGGTGGAAGAAATAGAGCGGTGGTTCCTATGATCTCTGGCAACAGGGACCTACCAGTGCAGATGTGTGACGATCCACGAACTCTTAGTAAGTGTATAGGATAAATGGCATCAACTCTCACCTTATGAGCAAAGGCCTCAAGTCCCAGCTGTGGGAACATTAAGCTGTTTATTATAATTTTAATAATTTACATTTTAATTATATACCTTATACTTTATTGATTCAGCTTAACCATCTCGAGCCTTCAAAGTGGGTTCAAATTAAAACCTGTTGTTTCTTGATAAGACCTTAGAAGCAATTAATACTATCGTAATCGTTTTATTTATTTAAACAAAAGGTACGTAAATCACCGGAACGTTCCAGAATCCACATCCTTTTGTGCTTAATTTTTTTTTAAACACGCTTCCAAGAAAGCACAACACAATACGCCTAACGAGCGACCCTGCATACGAATAAGGCGGTGAGCTTGCGCGTGCGCAGTATTAATAATTCATACCTGCGCCGGTACATGGTTACTTAGAATGTTATACATACATTAACATTAAGAACAAAGCTTAAAATGGTTAGAAGAACTAATATTACTTTTAACTTTTTTTTAATTCAACTAAGTGACGAGACGACCGAGACGTTTACCTGATGGTAAATGATACGCCTGCCTATAACAATGGGGTACTAGTTACAACGTTATTAACAATAGCAGCACATTACGCTCGTCGTCTCGAGACATATGACGTTGACTCTCGTTACCCCAGTAATTTCACTGGCTACAGCGCCCTTCAAACCACAATAGAATAGTTTGCACACTACTGCTTGACGGCAGAAATAGGCGCTGCGGTGGTTTCTACCTAGACGGTTTCTGGTAACAAACCCCTATTAGTAAAACTTTATTTGATTCCCCACTTTTAGTGTTTACTGTGAAACTATTATTGGTGGTACAACTACTGTTATTTGAAATTCAGTTTATATATTCAGTAATAAAAATTAAAAAAAAACTATTATATTATCTATATATTTATATAGGAGATATCCGAAACTATTAGACGCAATCACTCAAAATTCGGTACAGATATTCCTTCTGCCATTTAGGGGTCAGTTAAAAATGAATTTTACAATGCTCCCACCCCATAGGGAGTTGCGGAAATCAATACAGCCAGCAAAGAGGACGAAATAAGTAAAAGGAGTAGGGATACGTGGACTTCGTATTAGTTTGTAGAGGTAAAATCAAAGGCTAACGTTGTCTCCATATAAAAAAAAAGAATAATTGTTTATAATAAAACCACCTACAAGAACTCTATTGCACCTTCTGTCGGTTTGCATTGCTTAATGTATGACTAATTGTAATAGGAGTCGTTATGTGTTGTTGCAACATCAGAGGTTTACACCACGCGTAGGTCTCGAAATGGTTTCGTTATTACACACAATAATTTGTGAAGATTTATTTATACCTTTAATAATAAACAGCTCTATCAATGGTCCCACTGCTGGGATTTAAGCACCTAATTCATAATTTAATGTCTTCATATGATTATGAAGATAAAGTAGGGGAACAGAGTCACCGTACTATAATGTTAAAAATTGAAATTGTGATGGCTCAATTTGAAAAGCTGTTGAACTCAATGATGCTTCCACTGAAATCATCGTAAGGAAACCGACACGTTCCCAGAACAGCTCTTGTGGATATGCCACATCCACCAAACCGCACTTGGGGTGGTGAATATAATATTAACTACCTCAACGTAAATGAAGGTCCCAGTAACGGGAACATTAAGAAGGGTGTTTATTATTACTATAATTTTCATTACGTACGTATGTGTTTGGACTTACCATGAAAACTGGTGACTGTTAAATAATAAAAAAGTTTCAATTAGATTTTACTGAAAGGAGGAATAACACCTTTACAAAAACACAATTACCAGGAAATAGCAGACAGGAAGATTGCTATTACCGCTGTAGACTGTCAACGGATGTTACCATCCAACAAGTTTGACAGTCTCCTCAAATTACAACGATGACATTGACTACATTCTAGATCCTAAAAAGGCAGTTTTTTTTTCAACAAAAATTTATAACAAAACCGGTCCTAGATCTATTTTAAATTGTATGAAACAAGTATATCCTAAAACCAGTGCCTCTAGTCAATACCATTTAAGACAATTTATACGACCACACGATAGTTAACTTAACGTCGTCTCGGTCAAACGATATCACTTAGTCTGCAACTTAATATACACACAACAACATTTTACTGCATTGACTATACGTTGGCAAAAATATCTAGTATATAATTAACATTGGTATTGTTCATATTATTTGTGATATTAATGATATGTATCTCAATTATCGTGATCTGCATATTTACAAATTCCAGCTAATCTAGATTACCTAAATAATTTATAGCTTCCTTTCTACGTTCTTAATTTCGAGGATGCGTTGCATAATCTTGGTGTTACGAGACCAGCTTCCGAAAATGAAGACAGACGATAGTACTAATGACACCTTTGATGATGGGACGGAAAGAAACTCGATCCTGATAAAAAAACCTTATATTTTTGAAACATATTTATTAGCATTATTTACGCTCCGTCGTGTTAGTACAGCTAAATGAAACGATAGCTTCATAAAAAATACATTAATTTACTAAAAAAAAAACGAGCAATGAAACTCAAAATCAAAAACAGCTGATGCTCGTATCATGAGTGCCCGGGTGCGCAATCTAAATGTTCCGTGGCCCTATGAAATAAGGTTCAAATTGAAACCAAATATATCTCGAGTTTCCGCCGCGGTCGTGCGTTCGTTGATACGAGCATCAGCTGTTTTTGATTTTGTGTTTCATTGCTTGTTTTTTTTTTGTAAAGTAATGTATTTTTTATAAAACTTTCGTTTCATTTAGCTGTACTAACATGATGGAGCGGAAATAATCCTGATAAAACGTTTTAAAAATATGATGTTTTTGTTTAATCACGATCGATTTTTTTTCCGTGCCATCATCAAAGTTGTCATTAGTAGTATCATCTGTCTTCATTTTCAGAAGCGATCTCCTAACACCCAGTATTCATTACATAAATGATGTATTTGGATATCCTTGTTATAATAATCATTGTATATAGATTCACTCATAGCATGCCTCCGTTGTTGGAAACCATTCAGATTACTGATACATCAGCATTTACACCACATTCTACTCGCTACAACGCCCTTTAAATCGTAACACAATAATGTTTACACACTACTGTTAGGTCAGAGAAATTGAAACGGTGGTACCTATTTAGACGGTCACCAGCAACTGAAATTGATATTTTTGGGATATATCCAAAGATTCATTGTCTCATCACGAGATCTCCAAAACTATTAAGACGTAAACATACAAAATATTGGTTGAGATCTTGCTGCCATTAAAAGGTCAATTAAGGTCTGAGTTAACAAAATTTCTATCCCCGAAAAGGGACTTGTAAGATTGTTAATAAAGGGAAGGGTCGTCCGGGGCGGGGGGTAGCTTCCGAGTGGGAATATTTCTGACAAATTTCAAGTTTAATTCTATATTACGAGAAGAAAAGCGGGCAGGCAACAGCTAGTAAATATAATTAATAATAAAACGATATAATCATTTACAATTGATACGCGCGAATATTGTTAATGTAAGAGAGTATAAGAGAAAAATTATAATTAATTACAAAATTATATTTCATATCTAAACAACTTTTAAATAAAAAATATATAGAACCGTATATCGCTCCCATATGACTATTGTTCTTCATCAGCCGCCATACACAAGCAAAGGATAACAAACAGTAGCTTATGCCATAATAAATAAATTATTAAAACTGATCATTAAAGATAATGAAACAATTAAACAATGCTATCAAATTGTCTGTATAACAATCACACACGCCGATACAAGAGCGTTGGAGTCGGCAGAACCGAATCCGAGGCCACCGGCCGACGGCGGCAGACAAAGGAGTCGTGACTAGCAGTTGCACCACCATTCGCTCGTATAATAGCAGTGTATAGTTTAAAAGTGAAGGTGACACGCCAATACCGGCTAGGATACAGGTTTAGGACCACCTAGGGCTGCTAAGGAATATCTTTTTTGTATTCGACCATGCGACGGGACGTAAACTTGATGTTCAGTGCCGTAGCGCCACTAGGTAGTGTGATATACACTGCAGCACGTTGTGTTCGTCGCCATTAAACATGTGATGTTGTTTCGTTACCTCAGTAATTTCACTAGCTACACTGCCCTTCAAACCGGATCACAGTGATGTTAGCACAGTACTGTTTGGCGGCAGTAACAGCTGTGATACCTAGCCAGTCTCCGGTAACGGCTACATATCTTCATTGTGATAGTCTAATTTGATATTTTGTGTAACTACTACAATGCAGTAGTAGTAGGTCTCTATTGCCGGAGCCGTCTAGATATCACAGCTGTTACTGCCGCCAAACAGTTCAAACATTACTGTGTTCCGGTTTCAAGGACGCTGTAGCTGGGATAATGAGACTCAACATCTTATCTCTCAGGGCGACGATTGCAATGTGGTTACAGTGTATGCGATTATAGCTAGCGCCGCATTGTTACGGATGGGCGTATCACTTACCATCAGGAGAACGTCCCGCTCGTCTCGTCGCTTAATGAAATAAAAAAAAAAATATATTTGTAGCCTGATTAAACATAGAATTATATTTTTAATTTTACTTCTTATTCGACAACCCTGTGATAAAGCTGGAAGTTATACGCTTCAATTCGAAATACAAGTCATAAAATATAATGAGAAAATGGTCTGTTCACTGAACATTTTAGAATCGATAGCTGCATGACCATTTAAAGTTAAACTTCATAGGTTTTCTAACAAATTTTAAATATATAATTATCTAACATTTGACGCTCAGGATACTTCCGCTCTCGATTGTTGACAACCGGAACATGGCTACAGATTTATAAAATGGGGATGATACCTAGCTGGGCGAATTCTACAAAGATAGTACCACTAACCAAATTCCGTATGCTGCCCCGGAATCAAGCTGGAGACCTGGGGAGCGTTCAGCACCCATATAGCACACACGCGAATAATTCGAGCGGACACGACCGTCCTTGACTCCACCTTTGGCCGCACCCACTAGCCATAGTATATCATATACAGTAAACCAACATTTTTTTATTTTATTTATTTACAACTAAATTACTTTTATAGATGATTATAAAAAATCAAACAAGGAACACGATTCTGTGCCAGAAGTTTTTTAACCGTTCATAATGTATGATTGTTCATTAATATGTAAATTTATTCTACATATACACATAGTTTGTTTTTAATATAAAAGTTTAAAATTATTTAGTCATTTATGTCTAGTCTTTTTACTAAGTAAAGAAAACTAATTCATGAAAGTCAGTAATCCCTTAGCTAGTTATAGACCTGCTAGGTTAGACTAGCGCCGAGTAATCTCTATGTTCATCTAGATTTGAATTTCATGTACACACTCGTACTCAGGGTCGTGCACGGAGATTGAGCTTAGGGTCATGCACACCACACCCGACGTCTCTGTGGCTTAAAAATAATCTTACCAATTCAGCATATTTTAACCTTTTTAGTGACTTGAGAGATTATTATTTACACGAGCTAGGGTATGCAGTGTTTGATTGTTTATTAAGCCCACGGTCCTTCTAGTGCTTAGTATCATTGATAGACTACTAAAGAACTAAAAGACAACTAAGTTAGAAATATTCCATTGATAAGTCACAAGCTTTTTCTATGACTGTTACCAGAATCTATACATAAACCGCGAGTACGACTTCCTTCTTTCTATGGTTATTAACACTAAGTTTATACTACAATGTGGTGCTGTGTATCATCCTAAGTAGCACCACGTTGATACAGGCAGTCGTATGACCTACTATCAGATGAACGTATCGCTCATCTCAACACTTCAATTAAAAAAAAATACATTTATTGCACATACATTCGAAAATCTAACAATAACGAAATTGTGTATCTATGAGTTACTAGTTACGTCTTCTGAAGATTATTACCAGAAAAGAAAACTAGTACACTAATTTAATGAAAAAAAAAATGTATAAAGCGACTAAACAGTAAGGATGTTAATTTGCATTATTAATTATAGCAACTAAATCGTCGTCATAGTTTTTTTTAGGTCACAACTAAGTCTAGACTAATGAGAATGATATACCTGCTTGCAACGTTGAAGCGTCTAGTCTGGTGAGGTATAAGATATTAACTCTACATAAACAATTTTTTTTTTTATTTACCAAACAATGAGATGAGCTAGACGTTCACCTGATGGTAAGCGATACACGTCTAACGTGGCATTAGTTCGCCTCACTTCGCCTTGAGACAAGATGTTGAATCTTTCCACACCGTTGTTTTCAATAGCTACAGCGCCCTTCAAACCGGATTATAGCAATATTTGCAGACTGCTGTTTGGTGGCCGAAATAGGAGCTGCGGTGATATCTAGACGTTCTCCAACAACAGAGAACAAAGAAGTACTTCTAAAGTAATATCCACATTGTCATCATCTTATATATTCTTTTATTACTACAGTAATAGATGTTTACGGGAGTGTAACGGTAATTAGAGAAACAAAAAAATATCAACAGTAATCATTAGCATGAGAAAGTATGATAATACAGACTTTAAGAGAAGAATGAAAAGGCCTTCTTCTACATTAGTGCTCTTTGCCACTTCGATTACATTTACGCTCACCATCAGTGACCATGCTCAAGTATAGTATACTAACAAAAGGTTGTTTTTTTTTTTTACTATACTATGAGACGAATTTCTTACTACCCAGTAAATAAACTAATTAAATTAACAAAAGATATCTAATCAAATCAGATTTATGATTAACCCCACGGTGATCTGCATGATTGGACGATTATCATCCACTAAAATAATCTTACGGCAAACCTGCAGTAATGAATAGTCGTGTATGTTGTTTTACCCCGATTCACTAAAAAAAAAAACAAGTAGCCACCGGTCCATACTGCGGCGTAGTCTTTATTTATTCCAGTCAATTAATATTGCGGTCGACGACGTTGCAAAAGTGTGGGCCAAAGTTTGCATATGTTTTACACTAAACGACCACAAAAATGGTGGAGCCGTTCGAAACCTCTTATTCATTAGTATTCAAGCAGCTGAATAAGGAAACGGCTTATGTATGTGTAGTGAAGATGAACAAAGCTTAAACCCACTAAACTAGTTATTTTCTTTGTATCAGATCAAAAGCCAACCATCGATGATCTTTAAGAATTCGCAACGCATCGAAAAAAAAATACTTGAAACCTTAATACGAAATTGATGATTTCAAAATGTATTCTTTTCGTAATAACCGGAAGTTGTTAGATGTAAAAGGCCGAGGATTTCATTTATAGGAAGACATTGTGGGAGAGTTGTATCTAGTAAGCAGACTAAAGCTGATGTTGTTGATGATTCAAGTTTTAACAGAATAGTAGCTTTAGGTGATGAAGTTCTTTCATTATTGTCAATGAATAGCATTAAGTATAATAAATCATCAGCGTCTTCTATTTAATCATATTTATGGTACAGCATATTCAGTTCCGACATTGGCGAAGAGATATAGAAATCATCATTCATCATCAGCCGATATATGTCCACAGCTGGACATAGGCCTCTTCCAAAGATTCTCACACGATCGGGTAGGGAGTCATATGGGAGGATTTGGACCATTATCCACCACGTTAGCCCATATCGAGTTGGTGAGATCCAGAGCCTCGTTTGTCGATTAGCAGTGTGCAACACGAGCAGATGAGGTTGGCTTGGATCCCCTGAGTTGTTGTGCGGGAACCTTCACATCTCCCCTCTCCCGTACAATATAGAAATAAGCACTATCATGTTATGTAATTGAGATTACTAAAGAAGGCTGTTTTTATAATAATCTTAGATAGGAAGAGACTATAGGAATCTATATTTCATATATTAGTTTAAAAAATTATGAAATAGAATTGAGAACTCTAGAAAGTTCTGTAACGGAGAACGCTCTCCACATACAAACTATTTTTTTTTTCTATACACAGGTGACTAATCCACTAAATAATGACCTTGCGGTCCGCCTTGGCCGAGATTTGCGGACTAAAGAGTGAAAAGGAGTCCGTGTATACTGTTGAACAGTGAAACTCAATTGTATTGTCCTCAGAAGACATGTGTCGTCATTATTATCGTGTTGCCACTTCATTTGCTGCATTACCACGAAGGTATTATTGCAGTTAATTCAAAAATAACCATTGCACTAGTTGACCATTACACCAAGACTTTCTTGTTGGCATGTCACCGGAGCCCTAGCATCACTACAGGTTCTGTTTATGAAGCTAAAGCAGCAAACGATGCTATTATCCGAAAAAAGGGATATCGATATGTGTACATCTCGAGGCTTTTTATACGCAGATGTAGCTTATCTTCAGATAAACATATTACCGTTACTGGTAATATATAACAAGATGCTTTATATTATTCTAAAGTACACAAGTTACTTATACATCGAGGGTTAACTTCTGCTTCTTTTTCATCTTAGTATTTTCATCGTCCTGTGATGGAGTCTGCTTTCCTACTTTCACTTCACTCAAGACTTAAGTGTCAGGGCTTAACAACGATCCTAGTTCGCGAAAAATGTAAACAAGGAGTACTTACACAGTTTACTTACTTCCTTTAATCTGAGAAGAGTTATTTAATAATGAAAGATGTGTAATATAATTATTATTACAATAATCACCTATGAAGTATTACACGATCATTAACCTATTATTTCGCCACGCCAACCCATTCGTGGTATACAATACCACGAGGTCGATTATTAAGCAATCGATATATAATTAAATTTAGTGTATTCGTATATTTAGTAGTTAATAAAATTGTTTCTTTATCGTAACTACGATGATGTAGTTAGAGTAGCGTTTTGTTTAAGTAAGAAACATTCAATGTCGTATCTGGTGGTAAACAAAAGGCGGTACGCGAAAGTGGGTTAAGCAAGCAAGACGAATTAGAGGTTACGTGCGATGCAGTGTCACCGAGTTCGTGTTACGAATTTCACTCTCTTAACACTTTTTCCCAGCTTTCCACAGCTTACTTATTACTTTTGCAATTAGACGAACGCGTTGAAATTGATGTTTGCAATAAAAAGTTAATTGATTTCTTTCTATAACAATTTTCACCGGATGTTAAATAATACGTACGACCCGTAATAAAACTGATGGTAAAGATTTTTACAACAGCACCAAATTGCGATCGGTGACCTGAAGTATAACGCAAGGTGCTGTCTTGCTTTAGACATGTACTTCTCATACTTTTTTGTCCTATCGCCCGCTTTCCAGTAAATATTACTTAGCACCCCCGTAAAGCATTTTTAATTTTATTAGCAATTAATAGGAAATATAAATGTATTAATAGTTCTACCCTTTATCCTATAATATAGCAAAGTGTAAAACAAAAACGTCCGATACGAAAAAGGAAAAAAATATTAGAATACACAAAAATTTTTTCTAAATCTTTTTTTTCTTCTGTATTATCACCGCCCCTTTTAATTTATTCATCGCCCCCAAATGTACTTGTATAACCATCACCGCCACCCACCGGAGGCGAAGGCGCACGCTTCGGGAGTCACTCATTAAGACACTCCCTGCAAAGAGAGTAAACATCCACCAGAAAAATAATCCGACATTACCCAACAGTATGGTTAATTGCCTAAATAATTTACTACATGTAATATTGTATAAAATATATCAAAATCCAGTTTCGCTATACGAATACTAATACATATTTACTAAACTTCAGCAGCTGATGACGTAAGTGTAACCTCTATCACATAGATTATTCCTCAAGTAACGTAACGGATGCTGGCGAATCTAAATATAGCAATGTTTTGATTATTTCATCAAATCGAATCTTGCATAAAAAACTGGTTTCATTACCGCAAATACAAAATATTCGGTGTCAGTTTGTGAAAGTATTATTATAATATGTGACATTATATTCAAAACGTAATTGGGATAAGATGTCATAGGAACACCATCATTATCTTTGTAATCAAGCGCTAGTCTGTATAATTAAAAAAAAACTCGCTCTGTGAGAGAACATCTAATCTCTTCGGAAATGCTATTGTTGATGGAACCACAATCGTAGGTAAGAATTGCTGACTGGCAGAAATACCCGACTCCTTAAGTGAGCCACTGCTATCCCGCTTCCTCTTATCACTTAGCCGCCTTTTACAACACCTACAGAACTTTGGCATAATTCTGCTCTGTCGATGCCACGTGGCATTATCACCCAAAAAAAAAAACAATCTTATTGTTACTGGCCCGTAATAAAAGTAATGAACAAAAAAAAAGAAAAGTGAAATTATTCTCATGACAGATTACAGAGCTGCCAGTGTTATATAAGGCTGGCCATAAAATGTGCACTTACAAAGGAAGCAATTAATGTCAAAATTAAGAACAAAAGGCAATTTACTTTTTTATTACCCAGTGATGCAATTATTTCTACCCGAGCTACCGACGTTTGGAGAAGAGATCCTCGTATGGCAACATTCCAACATAACGGATGTTCGTTTTAACAGAATAATAAGAAGAAAAGATAAGTCATCATTCTTTATATATAATCAGACAAATGGTTAGTAAATATTCTTCTTCATCTCGTCGTGCTTCTTCATGTATAGGTTGGTATCACTGTGCTGCCAGTACTACCGTCGTGTGCGGCGTTCCTATGAGTGAGAAACCGTGAAGTTTTATCCAGTAAGAGCCCGGCATAACTCTTATGTTACCCATATACCAGAAGGGAATCCAATGTATTTCAGCCCCCAAACATTAGTGTACAAACATTACTGTATTCCGTTTGCAAGAGCGTTATAGGCAATGAAATTACTGGAGTAACGAGACTTGTTGTTTTGTATGTCAAGACGACAAGCACAATTTGACATAGTGTAAATCATCCTAACTAGCATCACATTGTTATGGGTAAACGTATCTTAAGTGGCTTCGTTAAATAAAATACTCTGATAAAAGTCGAGCCTCTTGCACAAGATGGAAGAATTCCTCACCGGATGTGATACCGGCTCATTAGCGGACGTCACATGCATCGGATTTGAATAGTGTATCAAAATTGGGGAAGGAAGTAAACGGTTGCTAAATGAGAGCACGCAACGCAATTGTTATGTTGCAAAAAAGTTATTTCCCAACAAAAGAAAACTTGTGCGGTAGTAAAACTGTCGCAATTTATTTTATAATATCATTTCGCGATAACGCAAATACTATTTTATTATACTGTGTTTGACGGTTGGCAGATAAGCAAAAAAAAAATTTTTTATTCCACGAGTTTACGCGCAAGACTAATGGTAAGTGATACGCCTGCATAAGACGAGATAAACAGCACAACATTATACTCGACTCCTTGATACATAAGACGTGAGATGTGACACGTCTATTTTCCCTAACAACACCCTTCAAACCGGAACACAGTAATTTTTATACACTGCTGTTTAGCGGCAAAAATAGGAGACCGACAAGAGGTCTGCCACAAAAGTCTAGAACATGTGACCCCGGAATCGAATCAAGGATCAATGTGTTATAAAGCGGTTACCCACTGCGCCATGGAGGCAGTTTGATAGCTGTTCATTCATCTTATGTATTCTTCAAAACCGTGTGAGGCTTAACGGTCGTTGTGATCCGATGGTTGCTTTTAACAAGCCGTTTAAATCGCGACACGTAAACACGCCACCTTGTTCCTCGTGTGATGCAACTGTGTTCGAGCTCTAATGCTGAACGCGTCGCCAATAAAATTAACATATGCAGAAGGATATACTACATCCTTACCATCACACATTTCCGGGTTGTGAAAATTGTATTACATGTTAGTATAAACGCTGAAATGTGCCGCTTGTATGCGTCTCTCATGCTGGAGACGCAGCTTGGCAGGTGCTACTGCAGCGTCGATCGTCTTTTTTGGAACACTGTACACATATGTGGATTTAAAGTGTACTTTAGCTGATAAACTAAAGTTACAATAAGTTACAACAAATTATAACTTATTGTAGAACAGATGCTGAAGCTCTTTATTGATACGGCCCTCTTCTTATTGGTTCTGTATAGAGATGTGCTCACATACTGTTTAATTTTAATAGCTTAATAAGCAATGACTCTTAATTGGAAGTTTTTGGAGGAGGCGTAGGTCCAGCAGTGAAAATCTATAAATTGGTGATGATGATTTTGATTGAAGGAGTGACGAAAATCTTCAAATGAAACTTTCCCTCAGGAGCTAAATCAAGGTTATGTGCATTATTTATTCATTAGAACACCGTTTCGTGGTCCAAGTGCGATGAAAGTACGCACTAAGGAGGGCGGTAACCTTTCCTAGCACCCTCGCTATGCTCCGACAAATAATTGACCAACCCGTATTTGTCATCAACTTCACTTAGTGTGCTTTGGTGTCTCCCCTACCTTCAAAGACCGCGTACCCTAGGGACCCTTTAGGTTTCTTCTAGAGTACGCAGGCGTTACCTTAGTCCTATCCTTAATAGCTCGCGCCCATAATGCAGAATGGACTATTAAGTCTAGATAAATATAAGTCTTATTATGTTATTTTTCTTAGTTTCTTATGTATATATATATATATATATATATATATATATATATATATATATATATATATATATATGTCCTCGAATGGTGCCAGCGTGCCGGTAGACGTAGTGTTGGGAGGCCTCCCACAAGGTGGACCGACGATCTGTTGAGAGTAGCGGGAACCCAATAGATGCGAGTAACGCAGTACCGATCGATGTGGAGATGTTTGGGAGGAACCTATGTCCAGCAGTGGACGTCTATGGGCTAATAATATATATATATATATTTACAATTTTTATGTTCAATATAAAAGATGTATGGACAAAAATGTCGGATCAACGGATCCGGACTCACACACATTTTTGTTTACGTTGCCAAGGCTGTGCAGCATGTTGTTATTAAGATCTGACCTCTGATCTGACGGATACGGTCCGACTGGAAATTTTCACACGGGCAAAAAAACACAATTATTTCCAACCTAATAAACGTAGAGATTTTATGGCCTCATAAGCTCATATGGTACATGCTCATATTTCAATTAAATAACGGTTCATTGCATGAATTATTAAACGAACATACACTCATCGGACACAAAAGCTTACAGAAACTATATTTTTTTAAAAATCTATAAAAAAATCAAAATAAAGTTTAATATTAAAAATTGGTTCAACCATTTTCAAGTTATTTATTATTAATATGCTTAATATACCATCAATTGTGTGATGGTAGCATTCTGCTACGGTTAACCATCTAAGTACCACCGTAGCTCCTATTTCTGCCGGCAAACAGCACTATTCAAATAATATTGTAATCCGGTTTGAAAGGTGCTGTAGCTAGTGAAATTATTGGGGTTACGAGACTTGAAGTCTTGTGTCTCAAAGCGACGATAACAATGTGATGCTGTGAATCCTATCTAGATGTAACTATAGTGACGTTGTTATGGGCAGGCGTACTACTTACCATCATGTGAACGTTACAGTCGTCTAGAAGCCTTTTGAAAAAAAAAAAAAAGTAAATTAAAGCGGAAGAAAAAATTACTGCTTTATCTCTTACATCAAAGGGGACGAACAGAATGTTATGTTGTATAAACATCCTAGCTAGTATCAATTGTGTCACTAAGCATCAGGTGTGCTCTGCTTATCTCGTTCCATAACAAGAATGATTGTAGATTTGATCTCTCGCATTATCGCCATAACATTAATGGATTTTTTTTCTTCTACATTGCGTTAAATCTGTTGCAACAGTACTTATTAAATTATTGCGGGTAATTGCGGAGTGAACGCTTAAACTGTGCGAAACGAGAGCGCGGGTCATTGACCTAAACCATGAGTTCCCAACATTTTATTAACTACCGTCCCAAATTACAACGAAAAAAAATTCAAATACCAACTTCACCTTTTAGTAATAGTTACATTATCAAATCTATATGTTCTTCAACTACCCGCATTGATGATTGATATGGGGATCTTTGTGGGAGGCCTAAGTCCAGCAGTAGACGCCTTTCGGCTGATAATGATGATACGTTTTTCTATTATATATTAATAATTATAGATTAAAAGATTTTTTTTTATTCTATTTTATACACATATATATTTGTACAGTTTTCTAACAAATGTCGAAGGGCTTCTCTGAAGATGTACGGAATCTGATATTCGAGTGAGGTGTTAATGTCCAAAAGATAAGCATTTGTACATCATCATAAATAAATTCACATTAATTTATGATCTTGGCGATATGTCTCTGTCGGAGACAGTCTAGGCACCATCTCAGCTATTACTTCCGTTATCAAACAGTAGTATTCAAACATTACCGAGTTCGCGTTCTAAGGGCGTTGGACCTAGTGAAATTTTATGGGTTGTGAGACTTAATATTATATCTTGAGATATAATGAAATAGGCGTTTTCTCTTTTTACTATAGACATCATCATCATCAGCTGATAGACGTCCATACATAGATGGACATAGGCCTCCCCCAAAGATCTCCACATCGATCGTTCCCGCGTTGCTCGCATCCAGACGTTTACTATAAAGATTAATTATATTTTTTTAGGAATTAAATTATTCTATTTATATTCTATAGCTTTATTGGACTCGGGGCTCACGGATCCAGAACACCGCGACCTAAAAATGTAGTAATAAAGATCTATCTTAGCAGTTATATAAATCTATGTTAAAAATAACATCGGAGTTAATCATGTGGTTACTAAAACTTGCCGCACGCGTCGGCGCGATTCTAACACTTAAAATTCCGGAGCGGCGATCACCTAGAAACAAGTACACCTCCAGATCCGCGGCTGTTCACTTGACCGATTGAGCCGCCGCCGATCACGTATTTTTCCGAGTATGAATGAGAAAACCTGTCAGGAATTTGCCGCGAGCTTTTACCGTGCCACGAGTGTAGAAGCTTGCGTTGGAAAAGGCGAAAACTGGTCGAGTTGGATTCTTAACTGATGATATTGAACTGTTGCTGTACCACCAGGAGCTATTGACATAGAAATATTCTAGTCGAGATCAGAAGGTTAGTGACATCATGATTCAATTATCCAAGTAACTATACGATGAAACAATCATAAATTAAAATCTACTCTTTTTCTATTATTCGAAGCGACGGCAAGAAGTTCACCTGGTATCATCATCAGCCTATAGATGTCCACTGCTGGACATAAGCCTTTCCCAAAGATCTCCACATACAGTCAGCATGACGGCTGTCGGATGTAGATGTTCATATGGGGGGATTTGGGCCATTTCCCACCACGCTTGCCCAATGCGGGTCGGTGGGAGCCAGAACCTCGTTTGTTGATTATATGGGTGCACCACGAGCAGTTGATGTTGGCTTAGGTTTCGTGAGTTGTTGTGTTTGACACCCTTACACCCCTCACCTGGTATGTATATACATGTAGAACTATAGAAGATTGAAATCAGAACATTGATCGCACTTGTAGGAGAACTACCACTGGGTTAGTAAGTTCGTAACTGTAGATCGCACTGAAGAATATAAAATTTTAACAGAGTTTATGAATCTAATACATACTGAAGTTTATTTCTTTATTGTACAAATAATTTCACTGTTAAAAGTAGTTAGTACTTAACAAGTTATCGCCATACAAATAGTAACGAAGCACAATGCGGAAAGCAGTAATTATAGCATAGTGCAGTCATTAGCACGTCACTTCTTCCTGTTTCCGTTAATCGATTTGTTTGTAAGGAAGTCAAATGTAAATGGTCATAGATTGTACATAAAAAAAAAATCTATATCAAAGGTTGCACTTATGGTTGGTTTGTTGCCGGAGACCGTCTAGGTAGATCCCATTGTAGCTCCTAATTTATTAGAATAAGTAGACAACATCTTACGTCTCGAGGAGATACTTACAATGTGATGCAGTGTATGTCATCCTAATTAGCGCCATGTTAGATCAGACGTATTACTTGCCACCAGGTCACCATCTCGTTACGTGTTGTCGATACTAATAAAAATATATTTTTAGGTTCGCTATGTTTTAATCTATTTGCGTAGTTAAAGTCAAGCTTCTAGTCTAGGTCTTATACCATTTGAATTCTGGCAACCTTAACTATATGAGACAGAATAAGGATAGCAATTGTTACCTCTATCTGTTTATATACTGCCTCCGAAACCGAAAACGTTAAAACGTAGGTTTGTTTGCAACCGCGGTTGTGTTCCGAACGGAGATTCCGCGGCCTCTTCAAACGGGGAAGATGACCTACCAAGGGTGTTTTAGTAGGTAAAAATCTCCAAATAACTCTGACTTTCACCCAGAAGGCAGAATATCTTTTCAAAGATTTACCCTCGAAACCGAAAAAAATATAGTTTGTTTGGATGATACATTATCTTTTTAATGTCCTCATTTCAATACTGAGCCCTTTATCATTATGAGTGTAATATAAAAAACAAGCTAAAAACAATTTTGCTATTGTTAAGTTTCAAAAATGCTACTTTATACTAAAAACCTAAAATGTTTGTTAAAATCTCGAAAACGTACATGCCTCTTAATAATTATAAAAAAAACTTTTCTACTTGCGGCCTACGTCTTAATTAAAGGATGTTTAACCAATTGATTAACTACCAAGTGTCTCCTTGGAGAGATCGTCATGTTATATTTTATCCGGTTGCTAAGTCATCAAGTATAATTAGAGGCCTTATGAAAGAAAGTATGCAACCCGCTTACCTCTCAAGTTTAAAATAGAAAGCCGGATAGTCTAAAGTAACTTACATAATTATAGTTAACTTATTTTTATCTGTCGAAGATGCTATACAAATGGAACCTTCACCTGATGGTATAAGACTTTACCCATAGTGTGTGATTTTACTGATGGTAGCTCTATGTCACCATAGACCGTTAGTATCACTGCAGTTCTAATTTCTACCGCTAAAGTGTAGTGAGCTAACATTCATTATCATCTTGAGATGATCTCACCATTAGAAAACTAATTTGTGTAATTTGATAAGTACTAAAAAGTTTAGTATTTATTTTAACAGTGATAGATAAGCGCGGTGAAGGTCGCGAGAAACTGATGGTAGCACGGGACCAAGAAATTATTTGTTTAGAATGATGTTAATAAAGCACACAACAACTCATGAGACCCAAGCCAACTTCACCTGCTCGTAGTGCACCCTGCTATTTAACAAACTAAGCTCTGGCTCCCGCCAACACGCATTGGGCCAGCGTGGTAGAAGATTGCCTAAATGAACTTATACATACGACTGCACCTAGTACCCAGCGGAAGCGGAAGTCATGCTGACGGTATGTGGAGATCTTTGAGGAAGGCCATGTCCAGCAGTGGATGTCTATCGGCTGATGATGATTATAAATCTGTTGTGAAAGGCCGCTTAGCCGATATTATTTAGCAGCTTATTAGTACTTTGTTATAGGCAGTTAATTAAAATTTACTATCACTGGAACCTTCCGCTGGTGAAGTCTGTAGCATCAAATTCCAATCATCATCAACAAAACTCTGTAACTGCAAATAGTTACATTGTTCAGATATGATGATATATATGAAGCTAACGGCTACTGTTGAGTTAGTACACCGCCGTCCAACAAAACGCCCGCAACAAATGTACCGACAGCGACATCATGTATCAGTTTCACAACTACCTACTAGTCCATAGTAGTTTCTCTGTCCGTATTGTTGACCCTGTATAATATAAGCCAATGACTGTATACTGCCAGTTTAAAGTCATTAGTTTAATTATGAATAGTGAGCGAATAATCGGATGCAGGTAGTTAGGCTTCCCCTCCAACGGGTTCTCGCCTTGTCGTGGCGGAGGGGCTTAGTAACCGTGGTCCGGTACACGGTGAAGCCAAGTGGAACCCATCCGGCCGGCCCGCGGCGAAGTGCTGGCCGAAGCGACCGCTCCCGGTTCGAGCACCGGTTGGGATAACTGGAGCTCACCGGAGCGGCCGGGGGCCGCAGGGGCGGCTGTGTGCTGCCCTAGCGGCCGGCTGCAGGGGCGGTTTCATACCGTCCCTCGCAGCCGAGGTGGGGTCGCGGAGGGAGTACCCTCTGCGGCCAACCGGTGTCGCACCGGCGATGCGGCGGCGGTGGGGCCGCGGGGGAAGAGGAGTTTCGGTATTGCGATGCGCCGTTCTCCCTATCCTCCGCGGCCGTTAACAGGTAGCGGCGGGCCTAACATCTCCCCGCCGGGAGGAGCCGGGAGAGGTTTTCTCCCGTGGCTCCCATGGCCTCTGGGCGACAGGTTCGGGGGAACCGGTCGCCCGCACACGCATGAGGTCGAGGAGGGGGCGCGCTGCATGTTCCGGCGCGCCCTGGGAGGATTCATCCCTCCCCCCGAGGTGGGGCCGCGCAAGCGGCCAGCGCCGGCAGGGTCGCGGTTGTATGTGTACCCGCGTTCCCGTGACCCTGCCATCATGGCGATGAGGAGGAACATCGTGGGGGTTTTAGTCGGTGCAAGTCCGACATAATTCGTCCTTGCCCCGCGAGAACGAGTATGCGTAGGCATTTCCCCCACGTAAAACAAAAAAAAAAAGGTAGTTAGGCTTCTTATACCTGGATTGCTGGGTAGTCAATCTAATCATATATATATACATAATTAATTAATGTTGTTTCATGTCAACAGGATACTAAGCCGCCGCTGTCAGATCGTCTGTTTGTTTATTAGTGGCTTGTACTTCATAACCTACTCACATGTATAAGAGATTTTGGCCTATCCATAGACACCATGGTATCTCTGGAATTGTAAGTTCTATAGACTTCAAATTTGGTAGGAATATTCCTTTTCCTGACTGTACGGATTTTACAAAACTTTACCCCTCCAAAAAGAGATTGCAGGGGTGTTACGGTCAGCAAAGCATGCAGGGAAAAGTTAGTCAGTATTATGTAGGTATATAGTTGAAATTTCCACAGTGCATATCCATTTGTCACTCAGCTACATATATGTCACATACTATAACAAATGGTTCCGTACTTATTATGAAAGTGCACTGTATTTATGTTAACATATAGATAAACTGATAATCGAAAATCTAAGTTTCAATCCAAACGATTTCTTTTTGAGATGAGTAATGTCTCATACAAATAGCATAACACTTGGCAAGACTTTATTACTTTAGGTAAATATGCATCTATTTCATTGAACCGTCAAACTGATGATGATGATGATACCGTAAAACAGATGATCCTTGAATCCCGGAATTTGTTCAGTACAAAAGTGCATTCCATAGCGGCGACCACCTGCAGTGTAAATATTTTTTTTTTATTCCATGATGCGAAAAGCCGAGCGAGAGGTTTGCTTATGATAAGTGATACACTTGTTCATAGCAATGTGGTGCGACATAATACGGTTCGTTACTCCAGTAATTTCAGCAGTTACATCGCCTTTCAAACCGGATTACAATAATATTTGCACACTAATTTTTGTCGGCTGCAATAGGAGCTGCGGCATTACCTACCTTTTATTTTGTTTCGTGGGGGAAATGTTTGAAAAGAACCTTGAGCGTGGAGGGAAGTCAGAGTTATGTGAGATTTTTACTTACTAAAACCCCATCGGTCATTTGCATAAGTGCATTTGCAGAGGCTCCAGCATCTCTTATAGAACGCACCGGTGTACCTCTACACTTTGTGCTACTCGTCTCTGGGGAGGAGCCTAACCCTTCTAGGTAACAAGGCTGAGCTATACGTTTTTCTACTTAAAATTCTGGATGATGTCAGCGCTGCAAGCCATTCGACTATTACAGCTTATCTGACACTGGGCACGTGGACCTGGATCTACGGCCTGTCTACAAAAAAAAGTGTACTACTTGTAGTGTAGTTATCCGACGGTGGAATTTTTATAATGTGTCTGGTTATTGGTTTCTCTGGCGAAGTTACTCGGTCGTCGAGGGCGGGCGCGGACCCGTTCCCCGACTACCTTCGCCTGTACCGGAATCTCTGGGCGGTAAGAACCGCCCCTGATCGCGGGTGTACTTAGTGTACACGGTGTGTGAGTACCTGTGGTGCCGCGTTCTGAAGCGAAGGCGGCGTGATGCAGATATTCGGAGCGTGTTGGTAGTGTCCGAGGCGTGTGTGGTGATGTGGGTGTTGTCGATGGCTGTGGGTTCGTGTGTGGTGTGAGGGACCCCTGGGGATGACGGAATTAGCGCATGCCGTGGTCTGCGCTTATTGGTTTTGGGGTTTTTCTACTGCTGTGTTCGCTTGTTGAGCGATAAGGGCCCTCACCCTCAAAGCTCTCGAATCTTCTAGACCCTTTTAGTCGCCTTCTTTTCTCGCCAACAGACAGGGCTGACCTTAGTCCTATTCTTACAAGCTGAAGACTACAGGGCTGCGGCGGTACCTTCCTAGACGGTCCTCGGCAATAGAGAACTACCGTCACTATATATTATAACCATGAAAGTGAGATTGGGAAATGCAATCGAAGAAAGTCGGGATGACGGTATACTACGGGATTACAAAGCGTTATTACATATCGTTGTGAAATACTTTCTCTCGGTTTTAAGTGAAACCGTCAACCGCCAATCTCTCGGCGTCTATTCATACACGACTCACGAGCGAAAATCACTCAAAACACTTCGGATGAATTAATATATGAACACGACGAACGCCCGTTAACTAATGGACGCGGAAACTCTTCGGGGTGGAGCTGAAGATGAAAGTAAAGCATCTAAAATTTCGAAGCGTAGTGAAAGCAAAAGTATTGAGTTTACACAATTCTTGATAATATCTGAAAATTATTTTTAAATAAATATATGAAATTATAATGATAGTTAAAACAGTACTTTGTCAATTTATTTGAACAAAGTATGGCATACTTGCTCGCATCCAGCTGTTTCCCGCAACCTTCACCAGATATCGTCGGACTATCGTCGGTGCGGGGGTCGGCCAACACTACGTCTTCCGGAGCAGGATCGATCGATGTGGAGATCTTTGGGGGAGGCCTATGTCCAGCAGTGGACTTATGTCGGATGATAATGATCGTGGCATAGTTAAACCCTAATCACCGGACTAATATTTTATAAAATTTTCTAATATTATTATTATTTTTATACTAATACCTTACTAATTAATTCTAATTAACTATAAATCAGTTAATAGAACATTTAAAGTTGTTAGCATCAATCGATTTGATACATTTAAAACAACTACTGGTTCGTGACAGACAGTCTAGACACACACCCCTGGGGGTGGTAATGAAAGGGTTTATTCAATGAAGCCGAAGGGGTCTGCCTAATACGGGAACAATGTTTTGCTCTACACCCTTTGTTACAGGAACGCACTGTAACCCCGTCAACTTCCACCCTAAACATCTTATATGTATTTATATACGCAGGCGTATTATCAAATGTTTAACTAGTAGGTATTATGATTTTCGATTTCCGGTTAGATGCATACGTTTGAATCGTATTGGTAAAAGTTTTCGAGTTTACAAATATTAGTTCATTATATCATAGTTTATTTAGATTTCATTTCAATAATAAGTCTGGATTTCGACACTTCTCTTGTCACCAGGCGGTGGACCGACGATCTTGTAAAGGTCGCTAACCACTTAGGACATATAGACAGTTAAAAACATCTTTTGGTGAAGCTTATGTCCAACGGTGGGCGTATATCGAATGATGACGATGAGATTCATCTTGTTGGTGATTATTCTCGAATACACGTGGCTATGTTATCTACCACTTGGGTTACTAGAAAGATACCTTTTGGAAGATTTCTCACCTATGCCAAAAGAAAATGGTACGAAAAAAACTGTGACCTTCCGTTAATGTTTATCACAGCTCGCACTTAAGTTTTCAGCAGTTGAGAGCTGTCCAGTGTTTTGTACATAAAATAACGTTATTGTTGCACAACGAGCCAGTCGTCTCTGCTTACGGCTCGCCCTGACATTCACTCGCCTCAAGGTTGCCAGTCTAAGAGTAACCTTATTGGATTATGTTAGACGTGGCAACCGACACAAAGGCTTCACTGTTTTATATTTCAAAAAAATCTAGATTTTATTTACTGGTTTTACATCTCCGTTACCGGAGACTGTTTAAGATACAACCACAGCGGCTATTCCAGCCGCCGATCAGTACAGTGCAAACATTACTATATTCCGGTTTGAGAGGCGCTGAAGCTAATGTAATTACTGGGGTAACGAGACTCAGCATCTTTTGTCACAGCACTGAGCGCAATGTGATGCCGTGTATATCACTCTAAGTAGCGGCACAGTGTTATGGACAGGCGTAACACTTACAATCGGGTAAACGTTCCGCTTGGCTGTTTTGTTTTCTTGAATAAAAAAAATGTATATTTTAATTGACGACTGTTCGCCCCATAGTAAGTGATAGGATTGTTAATAATATCCTCGTCGGTTTAACATTGTTAAGTATCGTTACTCCAAAAAGTTCTCTAGCTACAGCCCCTTTCATATCTGAACACAGTACACCAGTGTTTGTTGCTAGAAATAGACACTGAGGTGATACCTAGACCGTCACCGGCAACAGAGCTTTGCCACCAGTACTTATCTATTTAACTGCGTATATGTTCTTCCATCCAGTACTTAGAATATTAGTAAATAACTTAAGAACGATATATATAAGGATATGAAAATGAATTTGATGGTCAATAACTTCACTAATATATTCAAGGCCCCGCGAAGGGTGTAAAGGCTCCCCACACAACAACTCACGGGATTCAAACCAACCTTATCTGCTCGTGGTGCACCCTGCTAATCAACACACAAGGCTCTGGCGCCCACCAACCCGCATTGGGCCAGTTTGGTAGGAAATGGCACAAATCCAACCCGTATGAACTCCTACAAACGCCGGCCCCCGGTATCCGGCGGTACCGGAGGCCATACTGACTGTTGAAGATTGCGGGAAACCGCTGGATGCGAGCAGCACTGGACCTGTCGATGTTAAGATCTTTGGGGTAGGCTTATGTTCAGCAGTGAACGTCTACCGGCTGATGATTAATTAATAATCAAGGTCAGAATATCCCAACGAAGAAGTATTTAAAATTGGATCCAAAAACTTCGAGTCCGATGCAGCTGTAAAAATTTGCTATAAGACTAATAGCGTCAACAATCGAAAAAAAAGTAGTCTTCCTCCTCCCCCTGTTTAAGAAGAGAAGCAGTTACGATCACTTAGTTTTGAGAAAATAGTGAACAAGTTGGATAAGTTACAACCAATCCGATCTTACTTCCTGCTCTGATTATACGCAACTATGTGAGTGTCACCAGTACATACTTCGAAACGCAATGTAATTCAGGTCCAATTACGGATTAACGGGCAACACCGAGAGACACGATTACTGAGCCGATAATAATACTTGCATCTCATTCCACGAGGTCATAACTACATCTACAACTTTCCTTTCTAAGCATAGATATCAAGGGCAGCTACGATTGGTGAACATTCAATGATTTTTTATGTTTTTTTATAAATAAGATTAAATGTAATTTTGAAAATTATAGACAAAGTTTAAAATGAGCTGACAAACACCAAACAGTAATTTTTTTTATATATATATAAAACTCAAACAAAAAAAATCGATATATATACGCATCCCAAGCTTTTTCCTTTCCTCCTAAAAGTCTTTTCATTTATGAGTACACCATACCCTAATGACTACAAATCTACTCCTGAGCATAGTGTCTCGTTTCTCTTAAGCTCTATCTGTTGTCAATCTATACTATCAATTATTATTACTAACTACATATTATATACATAATACATTATAATTATATTTACTGTGCGCATACCACAGCTTGGCAATCACTGGCATAGCAGTCTATACGTGGCTTGATGATTGATTTTTAAAAAGTTCTAATTAAAATTGTTCTAAAGTATTATAATTAGCAGCAAACATTAACAGCCCTTAATTTGTTCCCACTGATAGGACTATCTTTTACAATGAGAGGCAAGATCAATGCAATAAAAATCATTTTATACCAAATACAACTGTTGAAATATCAATATACATTATATGTTGTTTTTTTTTTTTAAATTGTCATGTATAAATTCGCAGTAGTCACAATACGCATGACTACAACAACGGGGAAATGACAAGCGATCACACATTTCTCATTCCGCAGACGCCATTTCCTCGTACATCACTTTCGCCGGTGCACTGGCCGCACGCGTCGCGGCTCTATCGCCAGATGTACTTTTGCCTACGTTAAAAAAGTTATTCGATCGTTTACGCGGGAAATTTTACTTAACTGTCAAACAGATGAAATGTTTTTCTCTGTTTTTTATTTCATTGTTTCTTATTGAAATATGTAACGTTACGTTGACCTATAATTTTCTTTCTAAGCGACGAGACGAACAAGACAGTCACCTGATAAGTCACACGGTTGCTCACAACAATGTGGCGCTAATTGAGCTGATACACACTGCACCGCATCGTACTCGTTATGTTGAGACATGTTAAATCTTACCCCAGTAATTTTACTAGCTACGCCTTTCAAACCGGAACACAATGATTTTCACAAACTACTATTTGACGGTAGAAACAGTTGCGGTGGTAAACAAACTCATAAATAAGTTTCGTTATAAAACCTCTTTTGCTTTTTTTACGCTATTTTATTTAATCTGTCACCATCTAATTTATTCAGATTTAAGGATATTTCAGTATTAACCTTTATTATCTCCTTTCTGATACTTTCTATAAATAAAGGATGTGAATCATCTGGAATACCACATTCCACAGAATTCGGCGATCTGACTTGTTTTATGACCAACTGATTTTTTTTTTGCATCGTCTGTGCCTAGATTTGACCTTATGACCTACATTAATAAATTTCATTAAATTGTTCTTTGAAAGATAAAATTTTGTTTATTTTTAAACTGATATACAAAATTGACAATGACGAAGAAATCAATTTGAATGATGATAAGATTATAGCGTCATAATGCTATAATTATATACTTGGAATTATTTTCTAATTGATATATCAATCCGTATGATACTAATGTTTATTTTTGTGATTGCATACTTTTTTACATTATAAATTCAATAACATTACTTCCTACACATTTAAAAAAAAACATACAGTTTCAATAATGTATGAGAACACAAAAAATATTGGCCTTGCAGTATTAAGCTTATACAGAGACCAAAAAATTTTAAGTTTTATGCTCGACGTAGTTTTAACTCTACTTAGCTCCATGACCGCTGGGTGTAAAGGTTTCTGCATTCAAGGGATCCCATCCAACCTCACCTGCCCATGGTGCACCAACGAGTCTGTGGCTCCCACCAACCCGCATTGGACCAGCGTGGTGGAAAATGGCCCAAATGCCCCGATACGAATCCCTATTTGATGATGTGTGATGATGATGACCACTTGTTTACTTAGATAGACTCAGTAAGATAACAGAACTTAAATCCCCATAGCCTATAAAACCTATAAATGTTGAGATAAATCTATATTTTTGCGGTACTTATACTTAAAAAAAAATTACACGGTTAAAAATGCTATTAATCTATAAATATACATTGCAGAGCTATTTTGAGAAAAATCCCGAACTTTATATAAGCAGTGTGTGTATCCTAACTGCATCCGATGCAACAATTAATTAGTACTAAGAATATTTTCACCAATCTCATTGTAAACGTCACTTTCACGCCGCAATCGCTTTTAACTACAACTTAATTAACTAAATGCTACAGGCGACTGCGATCTTAACCTCCCCCGGTTAGAGAACATTTCACGTTAACTGAAACAATAGTTTAATTTAATCGCATTGCGTACAAAATCTAATGTTTGAATTTGTTTAATAGTTATGGTAATCTGTTTAGATTTTATTTATTTTGTATATTTTCTATATATTATTATATATACGGAAGAAGTCTGAAAGTTGCGCCAGTAACAGAGAAATTGAGGAGCAAGAGGTTAGCGTGGTGCGGGCATGTCATGCGTAGGGATGAAAGACATATAACAAATAAAGTAATGAGAATGAACGGGGATAATTATAAGGGTAGAGGAATACCGAAGAGAGTGTGAATGGATGTGTGAAAGATGGCATGTGTAAGCGTGTGAATTCAGATATGACGGCTGATAGAGGGATATGGAAGAGAAGTACATAGTGCCGACCCCACATGGATGGGAAAAGGGCAGGAGGAAGAAGATAATATATAGAAAGAATCCAGAAAATAATTGACTCATCGCGAGATCATCGACACTAATAGACGTAAACACTAAAAATTTGGTAGAGATATTCTTTCTGTCGTCAGAAATCATTTTACGATTTTTTTTCTCCCGCAGTTGTTGCAGGGGTGGTAATAATTGGAAAGGGCCAGAGGGGCGCTCGATTGCCGCCGGACAGGAGTATTGCTGACAAATTTCATTCTTATATAATAAGACCAGCAAAGCAGACGGAGAACAGCTATTTACGTTGTAATGACTAATACATTCATGTTTGTCGTATTCAATGTTGTGTTTTTTTTTTTTCGGTAATTTGTTTACCTACGATAAGGAAAGTGGTGCTCCGCGATAACCTGTTCATATCGTGTATACAGTACGAATAAATTGATAGTAAGTTTAAGGTGAACAAACAAACAAATTTGTTATCTTATACTTCTTGGTATTCTTTATACGGAGACACATTGTTCTACCTATGTAACGAGGTCCCGTCAATTGAGGTTAGTGATAAGAAGTAGGTGTTTTTTTTTTTACTTCCTTACTATCATAATGTAATTGGTTTAGTGTTGGTTCACTTTTTTTTATCATTATTCAAATAACATACATTTTACTGGTCCCTTTTATTTCTGCTCACAAAGTAGTGTCCAATTGTTTACATTAATGTTACTGTGTTCCGGTTTGGAAGAGTGTTACAGCTAGTGAAATTACTGGGGTAGTTATACTTAACATCTTATGTCTTACAGCGACGAGCACAACGTGATGCTGTGTTATTATCTTAACTAGCGCGACGTTATTACAGGTTATTATTTACCATTAAACGGTCGTCTCGAAACTCTCGTTGCTTTGAAGAATAAAAAAAAAGTGTGTTATGAGTTTAACACGTCTCTGCAAATGTAAGTTTAAGAAAATAGCTGATCTTCAATATTGATACATTACATCACATTGTATACTTTAATATATGTGTATGTTTGGTGTTTCCATACCGCTGCAAATGAATATAATAAATATATAGTTTCAACTTCCGGTAGTTACAAAATAATACATATAATACATTTATTTATACAGTTTAATATTTAACAAAAATATTTACGTTAGCGTTAATATTAATTTACTGCAGAACTAGAGCGTGAACCCTTGCACTCGATTAAAGAAACTTTTAAGCGCTATTCAGGTTGGAAAGTTAACACTGTTATATTGTCACAAATAATACGGTACGGTTAAGATTTAACTAAGAAAAATATTATTCAACTATAGCTCAAAAATATCTCTTACTCAACTAGTTATTATCATCGGCTATTTCACTATAGCGCTATTAAGACCACACTTATTTCAGACCCTCTTAGTATCCATTCTCTTCAAATTCACAAGGTATTCAGTGACAATTAAACTGTTGATGGTGAATCTGGTATGTTGGAAGTCGGTACTACGGTACCTAGACCATATCCGGCAACAGAAACCTAAAACTATATCCGGCAGTGGAAGTCCATTACTTGAGCTGAGAGGAGCTAGACATTTGACTCCAGAATCGGTCTCCGTATTAGATGGCTCATTTTGTGTAGTGCTAAAAACTGCCATCTCTTTTCGGGTGCGATACATACAATTAAAATTTCATGAAACGGCATTATGTATGATAAGTATGACCTAATTGCGCAGTTAATGTATATGAGGTCCAATTGTCGTCACCAACGCGCGACGCGGCGATAAGTGCCATTGTTGTACGTATTTGGAGCAGAAATGTACGCACAAACGGTATACTTTTAAGTTCAACACTAAACTTCAAAATGTTTTTTTTTCGTCAAACAGACATGAGCAGAACGTTCATCGGATGGTAAGCGATACGCCCGTAAGTGATGACAACGACCACTCCTTCAAGAGTGATACCGACGAAGAAGAAGAAGCGATACGCCCGGCGTTGAGAAAGTCAATGATGAATTAAATACATTAAGCATATAGTTAAAATGTTTCGATTAGCAGTAACTGATGGTCTAAGAATGATGAAGTCTGGCGTCAGTTTGGACAACTGAATACAGAAAAGAGAAAATAAAAGTGCAGGAGTAAAAAATTATATAATTAAGGAAGAAAGATGTGATAGCAGTGGCTGATGTGTATAAGATTGATAAAGTCTGGTGTCAGTTTTGACAGTGAAATGTGGAAAAAAGGAAAGTGCAGAGGTAAAAGATGTAATAGTTAAAGAAGATAGAGGTGACAGTTTACATGATCTATTTAGTTAAATTTTTACTGGTGTTAGGTCTCTATTGCCGAAAGCTGTTTAGGTACGACCACCGCAGCTTATATTTCTGCCGACAAACAGTAGTCTGCAAACATTACTGTGTTCCGGTTGGAAAGACGCTGTACCTGGTGAAATTACTCGAGTAAAGGAACTTAACATTTTAATTCTGAAGGCGACGCGCGTATGGTGCTGTGTAAATCATCCTAACTAGCGCCATGTTTTTGTGATTAGTATAATTAACATAATTGTCTTTATTGCCGTAAATCAAACCAAAATAAACTCACTTTTACCTTTTCACTTTTCCTCATACACTACGATTGTTTCGCGTCTTGAAATAAAATGAAAGTGGTCTTATCAACTTTAATTTATATTTTATCTATAGATGAATATTCGAACTTTCGCCAACACAATAAAGTAATACAGAAATACACCAGAAAGGTTTTCAAACACAACACTATAATTATTTTGTTTATTTATCCAACACTAATAATACCAGGGTCACGGACATGCGCCTAACAGTCGCGAGGCCGAAGTGGCAATGGGAAGGACACATAGCTCGTAGAACCCATGGACGTTGAAGACTTAAAGTGCTGGAAAGGCGACCCTGCACCAAAAAGCACAGCGTTGACAGACCTCCCACTAGATGGAAAGAGGCCATAAAAAAATTCGCTGGGAGCCACTGGATTGAAACGGCGCAAGACCGTGCTTTGTGGAACAAGAGACCTATGTCCAGTAGTGGACGTCCATCGGTTTAAATGAGGATGATGATGAATACAGAAAATATTCGTCATTCATACAACATAATGGAATCAAATTGATCCAGCGATTTGGATACTAGAATGTCACATACCTACATGTATAGCTAGCTAGATTACACAGGTATTGTCGATATATTCCAGCGAGAAGACATTAGAAGGTGTATATATATATATATATATATATATCTTCTAATGTCTTCTTCTATATATATATAAAAATATACTGCATTAAAAAGAAACTAGAGAAATTAAATCAAATGAATATTTTCAAAAGGTACTAATTAAGAAAGCTTTTAATTATGACAAAACTAATGAAGAAATTTCTATCAAAGATATACCTTGAGAAATTTCGATATTGTTTTCTCTTTAAAAAAAACGTTATATATTTTGCCTTTAATCGTTGGACGAGATGATCACCTGATGATAAGTGATACCCCGGACCATAACAACATGGCGATAGTTAGGATGACATACACTGAACCACATTGTGCTCGTCGCCTTGAGACAAGGTGAAAACGCTTCAAACAGGAACTCAGTAATGGGAAAATAAAATTATGCTATGCTACACTTTACGTCCGAAACTTTTTACCATTAAGTAATATATGAAGAGATCTATGTTATATATTTATATAATCCAATTTATAATTTTTATAGTAATTAACTTCTTCATAGTACGGTTAATAATTTAGTTACAAATCACAGTTCAGAGAGTAAACCTTTGAATGTAATAATGCAAAATATTAAAGTTTTACAAGTTAATTGGAAATTTAAGCCAAGGCCGCAATTCCTAAGTCCGATGCTAAGGTAGTCAGAGTGCTATGATTATCAAATTAATACAGTGCAAAAACTGGTTAATTTTTAAACGTAATTCATATTTAAATATATCCTTAAAAAAAATTTATTCCGACAGACTTTCAGAAATGGATACGGTCAGGGAGAACTGGTCGAGTATCTCTAATTTCAACACGGTTACAGTTTTTGCAGTGTTTGTGTTTAAAATGTCCCCATTGCATTTGAATCAACACAAGTACTCAAATACATTAATTGGTGCACTTACTGTATTTTACTGATGGTAAGTCTCCAATAACGGAAACCTCTAGTTTATTATATAACCGATATCTAAACAATTACTTTTTTGAAATCACATGATTTAATGTGAATTTTTCTATAGATTAAATTCTTATAGAAGGAAAAGGCATCATTTTAAGCCTATTAATGTTGAAGAACTAGTCTCCCAGTTTCATGCTTGGCCAGTATATTAAAAAGCACCAGTATATCAGTAAAAGGCATATGGAATGCTACTGTCCTATTTTAGAATTAGTTCCCCCTTAGTCAGAGATTAAATATCATTAATCGTATACGTTACAAAATGATTCGGGTGAAAGAGGTAGCCAAGTCATTTAAGAGGGAAGAGAAATACGATTCCAAAAAAATAGTTATACACGGTTGAAATATAGCACAGTCTACACGGTCTTCTGCTAAAATGGTTGAAAAACCTAGGAACTAACAATTCATACATTCTTCAATGATATCATAAGCGAGCCGTCTTCTACTTCTCGATAGTTACAATCTTGACGGATTGGTCGTGATTCTCAACTAGTCGTAGTTCCCAGATTCACTAAGCGTATCGATTTTTCTCTCAAATGGCAATTTTTTCATACATTAGTGCAGAGGAATATCCTCTACCGCTCTGATCTGAACAATCCATCTCATGGCTGCTCCACCGCGTACTCTAATGCCTTCTACCTATCCCTGAACTGCTAACAGCGTGAACCTTCTACCGCTGAACAATTCATAACTATAAGTATTATATAAAGGCGAAAGAAAACAAATCTAGGACATACATATAGCCTGCAATGCCAAATACTGTCACAGTAGAAATAATGGAGAAAGTGGCCGAAAAGAGGAAGATCGGCTGCAGAACGAAATCATGGCTAGAATCTAGAAGTGGATCAATATCAAAAGCTCCGCGCTGGCGATCCACCTATCGCGCAACAGAATGGGATTCGCAGAACTGGTGTCCATCTTCTCAAATTGGAGGCGCACGTGAAGAAGACGCATTGTATGCTGTACACAACAGTTGCTGTGGCAACTCTTACTTTTATTAAGCAAATAAATAAAAGATCGCTACACATAGGAGCGGGTATGCAAATTAAGTTAGTGTTACCGGTTTCCACGTAACTAAACGGCCGTTGGAGCCGCTTGGTATTCAACGTGGCGACTTCCCGCCGTTGGGTATATCAGATATCTTACATAAGGACGCCGGGAAAGCGTGCACCATGATCATTTATTAAAGTGACATTTGGCAGTACGAAGATAAAGTCTGAATAAAATATATGTTCAATTGTGGACTGCCACGGACTGGTGATGATGAACTAGCAAGTATCAATATAACACCTGTTAATGCCTGCTCGTGGGCTATAGCGGTTCGGTCACTATGATTTCATTCAATAGAAGCTTACTGGGAATGGGATGAAGGACATGTACCAAAGAAAGTAATGAGAATGAACGTGGACGGTTCTAAGAGTAGAGGAAGATCGAAGAAAGTGTGGATGGATTGTGTGAGATGATATGTGTAAGAAGAGTGTGAATTCAGATATTACGACTGATAGAAGGATATGGAAGAGATGTACATACTGTGCCGACCCCACATAGCTGAGAAAAGGACATGGAGGAAGAAGAGGAGAAAGCTTACTGTGAATGTCACCTCCTTAAAAACCTCACCGGTGGACCCCACTTAAAATCTAAGTTATCAAATCTTCAACAGTAACATTTAGTAATGAATAATAACTAAGTTTTATTTACGTAACTAAATTATATTTTCCTAGTTATGGAATACCATAACGTAATACAGTGCTCTACAGATAACGGAATATGGAGACACGTATAAACAGTTTTAAACTGAGTTGTGTATAAACTAGCTTTAAATAATAAGCAATAATAATAAGTTTTCATCGTCATCATCAGCCGATAGACAATCAACTGCTGGACAGGGTCCTCCAAAGATGGATATCTCGCGAGATGTGGAGAATTCTATGCGAGTAAGGCTATTTTAACTGTTTATAATTAAGAACCCACCAACCTGCATTAGGCTAGCATGGTGGGAAATAGCCCAAATCCCCCCATATGAACCCCTACAGACGATAGGCCCGCGTGCCCGGCTGTACCGAAGCCCATATTGACTGTATGTGGAGATATTCGGAGAGTCCAGCAGTGAATGTGTCTATCGACTAATGATGACGATGTTGATGATACTTAAGACAACGATGTCAGTTTTAATAATAATATAGTAAATAATTTTATTTTACTTAAGGGTTTTATTTATAATTAATCATAGGGAATAAACGAATTGAATAGCAGCCCAGAAAAATTTAATCCTGTACCCTAAAGCACTACTGATACTCTAACACTCCTTAACCGTCATAATAGAAAACATTTTTTTTTATAATGCTGTTAAATATTAATTTTATATTTTAGTACAAATTGAATATACATTATGCATAAGGCATAGTAGAGATATCCTGTTCCTATAGTAACTTCCGCATCTTTTCATTGGTAATACATTATAGACTCCGCCCACTGAAACCACTTCCGGTGTACTCCTTTAGCTCGTTCGGCAGCATCTAGTCTTTCCTACTGAATGTAGCAATTTCTCCAACTCTTAGTTTTACATGTCGTAGGTCTCTATTATCGGAGACCTATAGGTGCCGACGAACAAGCATTCCTGTATTCCGGTTTTAAGGGTGCTGTAGCTAGTGTAACTGGGGTAACGAGATTCAACATCTTATGTCTCAAGGCGACCAGCGCAATGTGGTGTGCGCCGCGTTGTTGTGGGTAGGGGTATCATTTACCATCAAGCGCACGTCCAGCTCGTCTCGTCGCTTAATGGAATAAAAAAAGGCTTTAACAGACAGGACCTTCTACTTGACAAATACATGCTTTCAAATAACTCTGAGAACGGACAAGAATGTTCTTAATGAACACTATAACATTTATCTCCGGACATGAAGCCTACTTTCGCCCATGACAACAAACCGTGTTCCGGTTAGGTAATGTTTAGTATTTGAACAGAGTTTAGCCAAGGAATCCGGTGACAAAGCGGCCGATAAGGTTGGCCGACAAATGCTCCAACAAAGTCACCCGATCAAGCAATACCGGCTCCGCTGCACGAGCATGACCGAACACCAGCGCCCATAAATGCCTTTATGATCAGGTGACTATATCGAGAAACTATTTAGGATATTACTTAACCTTAGATTTGACGTGAAGTACGAAGACATAGAACGTACTACCGGGATTAGGAGAATGCAAAAATAGGCAAATGATGTAGAAATAATGTCAAGTTTTCTCCCCCCTATCCAAGTAAGATAATAAAATATAATATTGCATAACTTATTAACAATTTTATTTTTAATATTGTATCAAATTATCTTTTTCCTATTGTTGTTTATTTTTCAAATCTCCACCAAAAAAAAAAAAAAGCAAATTATCATGCATTTCATTTATAAGTGAAAAGAATTTCAGAAGTCAGAAAAACTATGTCCAACGGTGGGCGTCTTGTCGAGGATTTAAGTTCACTGCAAAATATATAACTAACAGCTGTAATATTTTACACTGGAGCCCTCTCGTGGTTCTAATACATACCATACGAGAAGGCTCTGATCGTCACAGCCTCAACTGTCTAAGTTATAACTAAGATATCTCCCCCACTTAACATACTATCTTATCTTAGCTACTAGCTTCGCTTATGTTTTTTATATCTTAGCTTCTGTTCTTGAAATTTAAATATTTAACTGTATAGACAATATTTTCTCAATCGGATATTAGTGACTCAAAATGAGAGATTTTTTTATATTAATAATAATAAAACATTTTCATACTTAAGTTTTTAAAAAATAAAATCTTTTTATATATCACTACAAACCAAAAATAATAACAAATAAAAATCTTAAGTTAGGTATACTATCAATAATATGGTTGTGGATCGCTGGTTCATGTGATAGGTAATAAACCTGTGTTGCTGGTCACCAGGTCTTCAACTCTCGTTAAGATTAAAGCATAGCTTAAATAAAGAGCAAAAGAAATCGTCTCTAGTGTGTTTGTGTATAAGTACAACATATTCATAGACATAAAAACAAACAAGGACTGTCCCGTTACGAGTAATTGGATAGAAACCTTAGTGTTACTAATTGAATGCGTCTGAGCAACGCTACATTCTTTGTATCAGAACGGGAAGTTATGGTTAGACCTTATGGCAAGGGCGGAAGAGTTATATTTGTTTAAAAAGAATCATTATCGAGTTAATGTTTACAACGGAGTTAGTGGCCCGTTGTTCAATAAAGTATTCTACCCTTGAACTTAGAACAAAGAACGTTCTTGTTAAAACTGAAGGTATACATCTCGCGGTGACCGAGTGTGTTCTAGTTGAAGTTGAAGATAATCAAGAAGTTGATTCGCACCATCAGTTACGGACGATAGTCAAACTCATTCTTTCATACAGTCAATTTACGTCCCCACTTTGGGGCACAGGCCTACCCACAATAAGACGGCGATGGGCCTCAGTCATCACGCGGGCCCAATGCAGATTGGTGGTTTCACGCACACCTTAGAATAAATTCTAATTCATGTGCAGGTTTCCTCGCGATGTATATAACTTAGATATTAAAGTCATCGGTACATGCCGAGATACGAACCCGCGACCTTCGGAATGAAGGCCGCACGCTCTAACCATTACGCCAGCGAGCTATAAAGATAATACGATACAATCTGAAAATCCCGGCAATGAAGAATTATGTGAATTGGCATCTGTAATCGTGAATAATGAAATAAATGCCTTAAAAACAAAACAAACAGCACTGTGCAAACATTACAGTGTTCCGGATCGAAGGCCGCTGTAGGTAGTGAAATTGCTGGGGGTCGTGACTACATTTTGTGTCTCAAGGCCACGAGCACAATGAAGTTCTGTGTGTATAATCCTAACTAGCGTTGTTATGGACAAGCATACCACTTACCATCAAGTGAACATCCCGCTCGTGTCGTCACCTTTTAGAATAAATATAAATACCCACACTTGTTCAAAGTGGTGAATAAATTGCATCGATTCCCTCTTTAAGAGAAGGCCCAAAATCCCAGCATCGGTAACATGAAGAAAGCTGTTCATTTGTTATGGTGCTAAAGTCAAGTTAACAGATTTTTTTTATAGGACGGTTAGGCAAATCAGCGAACAGTTCATCTGATGGAAAATGATCACTGACGCCCGACGCCCATGGACAGTCGCAACACCAGCGGGGTTGCTGCTGCGTTACCGACCTTTAAAGGAATAATCTGCTCTTCTCTTGGACCTCCCCCCCATGTATGGATTCGGAAATACCGCTGGCGATAACTGATTCCACGGACTTCATTACTACTTTTAATTATTTATTCATATATTATAATAAACAATGTTTTTTTAAGTGGACATACAGTACACGCTATTTGTTTTGCCTCATCAGAATTCACGAAATTTCTTTCCAAAATATTTACAGCGTTTTTATCTTGAAGAATCGATTTGATATTTTCGATCGACATTGACGGATTATTTGAATATAAATGGAATTACCCAGATACTATCATTGACACGACTTCTACTTGGATACTTGGCACTTGGATTTCCACATATGAAGACACTCATTACGATATCTTTTGAACCATAAGGCCTAGAGACTTGAAATTCGGAAGGAATCTTCCTTTTGCCGAGTATAGGTCAGCTAAGAAGAAATTTTACGAAATACCTTTCACAAGAGAGACTTGCTAGGGCCGTTACGGTCAGCAAAACGAGGAGATCAATTGGTAACCGATAAAATTTATTAATTTTAAAATATCATATAACACCGGAACTGTACTCCAAATAAACATATCTAAGATTACTGAATAAATCCAGCACCACAAATAATATTTTTAACATAGTTAATGTATTATATTGCTTTATTTATAAGAAGGCAAGTTATATAATCTGAATATAGTAGACTTAATAAAGCTATTGAGATGTAGTCTGCAGGATATTTCAGTCTTCGGGAACAATATACTAACTTTAATCCTTTTTTTGTTCGTAGTCCATAAAATATTTTAATAACGTATATACTATCCTTTTCTATATGTATACAATAAATAAGACTGAATACTGCCACATATAAGAGCAGTATATTCATCTCGTAATACATAATATGTTACCTATAGAAATATGGAAGAATATATATTAAACAAGTATATTACAAGTAATAAATATTATTAAATTTAATGTAATAGTATACTTGTATATAAGGCATGATGATCTTTCATCATTGTCATTATAGATCCTTATAATGTTTCAGTTTTAATAAATAAAAAACAAATGTAGATATTGTATGAAAGAAACATCTTACTGTTGTCTGTCTATCTTTCTCTCATGGGTACCAGCAATATTTCATCTCGACTACACGGTAGTAAAACATCAGCTATAGTATTTGGCCGTCATGGATTGCGATAAATTATACTTTATTTACTTTAGTGTTCAAAACATTAACTTGCGTCTTATGTCCTATTATCATGTCAAAACCAAACATATCGCGTCGTCCACTACATCTCGACTTCGACAAACATCTACCTATCTTATCACTCCACGTAATCAGGTATAATCCCGGCTAAATATCACGAGTTCACGAAAATTTCCCCTTTACAATTACAAATTACAAATTAGATATGTTAGGGTATTTTTTTTGTATTCGATAAATCAACTTCTTCTTTGTCGTAACCTCATGACTGAAGGACGTGACTATGGTGCGTTGCCCTGCCTACCATTTCTTTCCAGTAAACCCCACATGGCGCCGGGCGTCAACCGGGTGGTCCGACAAACTCATTCGATTGTCTGACATAACACCATAGTTTTCTTGGGAAAAATAGTTGCGGTAGTGTCCCCATCCTTTCCGCACGATCAACTATACGAATGTAACATTCTCATTAAGTGAAACCTTTTTTTTGTTATAGGGAGGAAATCTTCTATAAAGATTCCTAGCTTTTGAGAGGACAACAAGGTTATATGGGATTTTAACTTACTAAAACGCACTCGGTGGTGACCTTCAAGGTGTTGCAGGAGGCCCCGGGATTTCCTACGGAACGCAGAGGCGCCTCCGGGCACTACCTCGACATCCTCGTTTTGGTACGACAAGACCTAGACCACCTGGTCTTTGTCGCTCATTCCGGGCTCGCTTAGTGGACAATGAGGGAACCCACCTTTAAAGACCACTACCCTTTTAGTCGCCTTCTACGACAGGCGGGGCTTATCTTAGTCCTATTGTTAATAGCCCGAAACGACAGGGCAGAAGATAAGTGATACCCTAGCCACATAATAGACAACAATATGGCGATCGTTATCTAACTATAGATAAAGATAATCTGTATGTCTATACTACCTTCGTCGCCTTCAGACACGAGATATTAAGCTTCGTTACCTGAGTAATTTCATTGGCTACAGCACCATTGAAAACGAACATAGATTACTGTGTTCCAGACACAGCAATAGGTGAAAGGTAGCGGTAGAAATAGAAGCTGTGGTGGTACCCACCCCCTAGTAATAGTTATTATATTTTACAGACAAACACTGGCAGCTGGACGCGAGCAGCGCAGGATCAATCGATGTGAATTTCTTTGGGAGAGACCTATGTCAAACAGTGGACGTCTGTCGGCCGATAATAATGATGATGAAGACAGGCACCAATTTCATTTATTTGTATACATATTTGATCTTTGCAGGGGTTAATCATGCTACAGTTTAATATCGAGGCGACGTAATAACAGTATTGCGTGCAAGCATAATGTTTATTGTTTTGTTTCCTGTCATCGGTGATGAACTGATGAGTCAGGTCACAACCGTATCACTCTTCGCCGATCACAAATTATAATATCAATTATATAAATATTACAGCAGTGTGTATTAACACTGAATGTGACTCAACGAACGAACTATTATGTTAGTAGTTATCTTTGTCCCGACAAATAGAGATTCAGTTATCGCAGATACAAATATATAGAAGAATCCATAGCTCCATTGATTCATCGTGAGATCTTCGAAACTATTAGACGTACGCCCTGAAAATTTGGCAGAGATATTGCTTCTGCCATTTAGAGGTTAGCTAAGTATGGATTTTGCAAAATTCTTTCCGCAAAGGGAGTTGCAGAGGTGTTACAGCCAGCAGAGCGTGCGCATGAGAATCTCAGAAAGACATACCCTAGATCACATTATGCTCTTCGTCATGCATGTCATACCAATAATTTCAATGCAATAGGAGCTGCTTCGGTAATTATCGCGACGGTCTTTAGAGACATACCACCAGTGAAAATACATTAGTTTTATAACATTTCTGTTAAGAAAACACGACGTGTATTTATTTCTCTATATATGTTAATAGGTGGCCCCAAACCTCATCTAACGAAACGGACGCTTGTTACAAATACATATGATTACATAAAGCGATGTAACGGCGCTGTTTGGACGTAACAATTTGTAAACGGAACGCGCACACTGTAGCCGACACGTGACTCCGATATTATTTGTAATTTTTAAACCGCTCCATTGCGCTGATAAAAATGTTACGCTACACTACATGATAGACTGAAAGGTTACAAACTATTCCACGCATGTAACTTATGTTACCCGAACAATGTGGCGCTATAGTTAGGATGGTAGACACTGCGCCACATTATACTCGCCGTTTTGACATATAACATGTTAAATCTTTTTACTACAGTTATTTCGTTAACCAGAGCCTTCAAGTCCGGAATTCAGTAATATTCGCGACATTACTGTTTGACGACAGAAATAAGAGCTGCGGTGGTACAAATGTTACAATATCCCAGTAATATATGTCATAGTCATCATCCGCTGATTAACATTTATTATATTAAAGAGTCTATGTTTGTCACCAAAAACAGATTACAATACCATTTTTTTAAGCTCTGATCACTAATGCACGTGTTACTTAAAAAATTAAGTCTAGTGGTAGGTCTCTGTTGCCAGAGATCGTCTAGGTACCACCACAGATTCTATTTCTACCGCCAAATAATAGTAAGATAACATTACTGTGTTCCGGTTTGAAAAGCGTTGTAGGGCGAACTAGCGCCCTGTAAGGCCGGCGAATCACTTGCCATCCACCAGGTGAACATCTCGCTCGTCTCATCACGTCAAAAATTAAAAAAAACTTAGCTCCTAAAAAAATTATAAACAATTTTTTTGTTGCATTTAATCTCCAACGTCGATTTTGCAAACCGCTGCTCTTTGCTACTTACAAGACACAAGCACGGGCTTATATTATGTGCCGACATAAACAAAAAAAAAAACGTTATTTACTAGTAGATGAACCCAAATTGAAAAACGAACCCGAGACTTCAACGCCATGGATAATGTGACCAATATGCAAGCCGTCTGCTCATATTGTATTCATGGAAAGAAGTACGTGTTTTAGAAAAAAAGAAAAACAAAATGTTTATAATTTTTATTACTACCATGTTTTGAAAATATATTGTTATTCTGTTAGCTTTCTATCCATCACTATTGTCTAAGATTATTAATAGCAGTCAAAATGTAAATTTCAATGCGCGCTTAAACAGAAATTAAAAGAACTGTTATAAAATATTATAAATTTAAGACGGAGGAAATAGAGTTAAGCGTTACTAATTGTTTACAGTAAATATACCTTGTCGAATTAAACATCGAAACAGTTTTAAATGGAAAATATATTTTGTGTATTCGCCTAAAATATTCTACCATTTATAAATATTCCTTATAAATTTAATCTAAAACTAGAATAACAAAAGTTTAATGCTTTGTTTTGGTAATACCGAACCAAAAAAGGAAAGTTGTGTGTGTACTTACAGTTCTAACTGCAGTGCAATAGAAAATATTCTTCAGTGTTTTTTTTTCACAAAAACTTTGTTTCACGAAATTACTCACTGAAACACATATGCTCGTATTGTTTATAAGCGTTTTAATAAATCTAATGATTCCGTAAATAGAAAATCAAATTTATAAAATAGCGGGCACACGCAACACGGCCGCGCGCTCGCCGATGACTGACGCTGACGTTTGGACGTTCGTTCAAAAACGAGAAAACGCTGTGCTATAAATGTTCATTCTCAACTAAAGTTATTTGCTTTATTTTTTTTTTTAAATATTATAATTGATGTAAAATTATTTACTTCTCTCTCCTTCACCTTTTAGAAATTTAAAATAAAAAAAATCGTGTAAAATTCAAACATTTAACTGTATCATTGGGTGGTTTTAGATATTTAAATAAGCATAAAAAAATCTTGATAAGTGTAATGGCTTATTGTCTATTTAAAACTCTGACCTCTGTTAATGAAAATAATGTAATAATAAAAAAATATATTTTATACAATTAGATCATCAATTTTCATCACCTTTATTTATATATGATCTATGGATGTTACAAATGTCATTTATTTTTTTAAAATACAAGATATAACCAACCATAACGTTTATACGCTAAATAATATCCATTCTACACCTTTAAAGAGAAGAACTAAAAAAATATGTAATTTTTGGTGAACTAAGCTTTTTGTAAAATTTTATTTTTAATGAATTTTAAAATTTTGAACTCGCCTACAAATCTATAACAAAAAAAAATATTGTTTTAGGTTGCAGAATAACGCCTCCACGCATCCGTCCATATGCAGACTATCACGAATTCATTGTAAATTGTGCGAGGTTTACACATGCCGGCTAAAATATGATGATTTCTCTTAAACACAACCATTCTGTTAATATTTCTTATACACTACAATGACAGCAAGATGAAAAAGTAACAAAAAGACCCTAACATATACATATAAAAAACATTTTAAGTTAAAACAATTGCAAATAACACGAAGGTAGTTCTTCCATCTAAATCAAGCGAGAAATAAATATTTCACAAACTGTTTTAAATACATTTTTAATGCATAAACATGTTACGGTTAATGAAAAAAGCAAGATGTTCACCTAACAAACACTGCTTCAGGTCAACATGTGCTCGTGTGCATTGCACTCATCGATTTAAGTCACTAGAGATGAAATCGCGATATCCCAATTGCACTGTCTACAGCGCCATTCATACTGGAACAGAATAATGATTGCTTACTACAGTTTGGCGGCAGGAATAGTCGTTGCAAAGATACCTACCTGGACGATCACCGGCACAGAAGTGTATCACGAAAAAAAGAGACTCTTCTCGGCTAATCGGACAAAATCAAAATATATAATTTCTTTTCTTCTAATTATAATAATTGCATGATCCCGTCAAAGAAACAAAAGTAAATTATTTTAATCAGTACAACGAACATTCTAGTGGCAAATTATACGTATGTATGTTTAATTACGCACTTTAATAACAATAGTTAATTTAATAATATCTTTGTGGTCGCTGAACAAGCACTTCGGAAGTTTGTTTCATAACACGTTATTCAATATTTGCGAGCTGCAAAAGTGTTAAATAAAAAGTTTGTAAAATAAATGTAACACTAGCTGCTCCGACGAAGCGATGAGAGTAGCGGAACGTTCACCTGATGGTAAGCGATCTGCCCATAATAGATAATATATCGTTACGATGATATAAAATGCGCCATGTTGTGGTCGTTTCAATAAAAGTTTGTGGCGTCCCGTCTATGAAAATTTCGATAGCAACACTGTAGAGTGATGTCATGAGTAGCGTCTCTGTCACGGCAAAACCGAAGAAGTTTGATTACACCAAGTATACTTCAAAGTGGTTACCCCTGATTTCCAAAAAATAAAGAAGCAGCGGAACATCCGCCCCTTGTATTGTTGGCCTTTAAACTTTGTCGCCATTACAGAAAGTAACGACGCGGCGAAACCTACTAAAAATGCAACAACGGAGACTTCTTCGCATCGTGAAAACAGGCGGATATCATTTTCCCCATTTTCCCATTCGACTCCCCGCATCAGGAACATTTCATCTCCAAGTTCAGTGTCCAAGACATACAAGCCACATTTTAAACTAGTACCAACTTTACACCAATTTCATAAAACTATTTATTAATGGTTATACTTGGTACAACTTACTAATTTTAAAACAGCACGTTTACAGTGTTGACATTTGTGTGGGCATTTGTTATATTACCGAGACAATGGCTGATGCAGAACTACAAGCCCAACTTGAAGTCCTACGGGTTAGTAATGTTAAACTTTGACCGTCGTTTTATGCCTAATGCTGCACGTTTTTAAGCTCCTCTAAACGAAGCTGTAGTCGCGACAAACGGCAAAGGTGCTAAGCCATTCATATGGTTAGCTGAACTGCTGGAACACTTTGAAGCTTGTAAGACGAGCTTAGGCAAAGTAACTCTGTTACAACAGCCAACCAACAACGCGCCGCTAGCTTTGTTTACGGACGCATCGGGTGTCCACATTGATTCCTGCCTTCAGCAGCAAATAAGTCAACAGTGGCATCCTATAGCGTTCTTCAGCAAAAAACTTACTTCTCAGCAGGCGCAGTGGCCAGCATACTACCGGGAGTTATTGGAGGTGTACGAAAGCGTGCAACACTTTCGTCACATTCTAGAAGTCCAACAGGTCACAATATATATGAACTATAAACCGTTGTTGTACGCATCCGTGCAGCGCCGTGAAAAACTCCCGCCGTCGCAGTTCATCGGTCAGTTTACTCGTACCATGGATATCCGTTGCATAAATTGCGAAGACAATATCGTTGTGAGCGCGATGTCGCGGATCGAAGCCGTCTCATTAGGTGAAGATCACGAGACCTTTGCAAAATCCCAACGAGAGGATCAGGAGCTAGCTGATTTGCGTCGAGGTAAATCCATCCTTAAACTAACCAACGTCACCATTCCTGGCACAAACATTTCCGTCTTGTGTGACATCCACTGGGAAACCCCGTCCGTACCTGACGCCTCCAGTTCACCGTACGGTGTTTGACAGACTTCATAGCTTGACTCACCCTGGCGTTCGAGCTACCACCCGTCTTCTGACCGACCGCTATGTCTGGCAGTCAATCAAAAAAGACACTCGCAGATGGGCTCAAACTTGCGTGGCTTACCACCGCAGCAAAATTTGCTCTGGTTCAAAGTGGCATAGTGTATCTTTAGTAGCACTGCATCGTTATGAGTATGCGTATCATTTACCATAATGTGAATGTTCCACACGTCCCATCGCTTCGTCGAATAAAAAAAACTTAATTCACAATACTGCAGAATAAAAACTGTGATCCTCCATGTTTATTTAAGAGTCCGCTGCATCCCATCTCTCTGCTTTCATCTACGTCTAGACGCACGGTGAGTTTCCAGCTTTTTGTTACAAATATCCCTCTCGTACAAAAGCTTTATCCTTTAATAACCACAACGAAATGTTCGTGCTGCCGTTTGTTTGTTGTTCTTTTGAGTAATGTTTTGGATAATGTAAACAAAAGGCTTGTAGTTTTGGAAAATTACAAAATTTTCGAAAGTGCACAGCGCACACAAAATCTTTTTTTTATGTTCAATTAAGCGACGAGACGAGCGAGACGTTCACCTTATGTTAACTGATACGTCTGGCTATAACAACGTAGCGCTATATAGGATGTTATACACTGCACCACATTGTGCTCGTCGCTTTTCATCTCAGTAATTACATTAGTTACGGCGCCCTTCAAACAGGAACACAATAATGGTGGCATACTATTGTTTGTCGGCTGCAATAGGCTCTGCGGTAGTACCTACCTAGGCGGTGTTCGGCAAAAGACCTACCACCAGTAAATCTGTAATGAAATTAAGAACCAAATAAATTAAATTCTTTTATTTCTTTACCAGAATGGGATAGCAATTTTATTTTATTTATTATTTTGTTTAAATTTTCAACGCCAAAAGCAATACGCGGCGAAGTTAAATAAAATGTAATAAGTATAGAAAAAGCGATATTAACTCACTATTGGCAACACTCAACTTGCCTAGACTTAGGATTAAAGGTTCTGTATTAAAAATGTTGTAATTGTAAGTAAATAAGTTATTTTAGAAATTTTATATAAACAATAAAATATCATACTTATTAATTTCCTATAGGTATTATCAAATGTTTTTGATACGTGAGCGTAATAACTGCCGCTCACTTCGGAAAGTGTTAGGACACTGTTGATCATCACTTTTTACGACCTTAATGTTACAAATGTATAATAATACATAAATTTACAATGTTAAGCCCTATTATACCAGAATTTTTTCTGCTAAATCCGCTGAAATAAAAATCGCACACTGTTATAAGATATTAAGTACACCAATATCTTTTCTTCCATTATATCAAGTGGACGGATGGTAAGTTTTATTTATTCACTTTTCAATTGATCATATTAAAGCATCCAGTCACCAGTGGGGACGCATGTGACCATCCTGTTATACATCAGCTCAATGAAATAATTGCACTAGCTAGTGATGCCAACAGACGATTGAAATCACGAGTATTCATTAACCATATTTGCCGCCATTTTGTTTCAACGAAACGTAAGCAAATCAAAATGGTGTCATTATTTTTAGTTGCGTGGCGCGAAATGTAGTTTTTGTTGTTTTTTATTTTATTTACTTACATTGTTAAACTTAACGCCATAGAAGACACCATACCATTACATTTTGGAGGCATCTTTATTTCTAAATAGTTCCCGAAAAAACTTCAGTAAAACAAATAGATATGTTTTTAAACTTTATATTGTAGTTTTCCGTAAACATTAACCTCAATCGGAATGTTTTAAAAATTACATTGTCTTTTAACACGTTATAAACAAAAGTAGATTATTTTCCGGCAATATTGTACGTAAGCGCGGTTTCTTCAGTAGCGTGAGTGTACTTTGTAATGGGTAATGGGAAACTACGTAAATGGACAGCAACTCGAGTTGTTCCGTTCTTTTATTGTAATCACAGCATAACTCTAAAATCATTTCTTGTAAGGTATAACTTTAGCGGAACTACTGGTGTTACGGATTCAATTTCCAAAATGTAAACATTTGTAGTAATAGATACTACTTCATTGTAGACGTTCGTAGTGAGTGTTCCGTTGGTAGATTGTAAGTTTAACTCCAATTAACAATGAGCTGCAAAAACGATCACGGATGCAAAAATTAATTTTGCATGAAACATACTTTAAAAAAAACATGACTTTTATTACATTTAAGGTGGATTATTTCTATCAAATTTTTTAGTGAAAATAACAAATAGCTTAATTTTGTTATTAGTAACAATTGAAATTTTTAATTGCGTTTGTCATTGAAAACAAAGCCGTTGGTGACGAGTGCATGGGCCATCATTCGGTCAATTTAATTATTCGTTAAACAATGTGTTATTGTGTCTTATTGTCGTGCATGCGTATGACGGTATCTCCAGATTGAACTACATTAGAACAAAGGATGCGAAAAAATTTGGTATTTTCAGCTTTTAACAGGTCACTTGCTTCAAACAATCACCGATATATTGTCATTAAGATGTATTATGTTTACAATAAAATGAATAGCCTTACCTGCACCCTCCTATTCAACAAACGAGTCTCTGGCTCACACCAACCTGCATTGGTCGAGCGTGGAGAGAAATAGCCCAAATCCCTCATACGAATCCCTACCCCCATAGATGTGGAAATCTTTGGGAGAGGCCTAAGTCGAACAGTAGACGTGTATCGAGTGATGGTATATAATTGGTATATGTTTGGACGCCATTTTAACTGAAACCTTTATTCGGTAATATATTATGTTTATTACGTTAAAACTTTAATTATATCTAGGACTATTATTTTCTGCTTTAGGTTAACATGTCTTAATTTTACATGGTGACAATGAGGATAAGGATGGTGCAGCGTATTCGCTCAAAATACTCTGTTTATACGTTGACAACCGGAAAACGACGATGTTATTAGTGTGGCATGTTTAGAATATGATGTCTGTAACTAGACAGTCAGATTTAAAATACATTATCCCCAACAAAAATCTACAATTTATTACCCCGGAACCCACTAGAGACTGCTGACCGTAATACAGTCCGCCTCCCCCGGGCCGGGGACGTTATTAAAACCGCGCAACTCTTTTTGGTGGTAACATTTTTAAAATCCGTTCTATTCGTACTTATACTCGACAAAAGAAATATTCCTACCAAATTTTAAGTCTCTAGGCTTTTTGATTCCAGAGATATCGTGAAGAGTCAGTGAGAGAGTATAGATTGATAAGGAAAATATGATCAAAGATACATCAACAAAATATATTTATTATTTACATGCCAGTAACTGGTAGCCAACCACAGATTATATGAAAAAAGGTATATATAAAAACGAATAAAAGCCTTGGTACAGACCTTGTATAGTAAGGATATACGCACCGGTGCACCTTTGCCTAATGCATACATTGATCTGCAAAACTTTAAACTTGCGATTTTAACCAACCTTATTACTAACACGTTAAATACTAAAATCTTTTGCGTGCTATATTGTTATTATTTGACTAATAATACCTCTATTGTTATTCATTATGACACCGAAAATAACTCGTGCGCATAATTTACACAGGGTTTTTATGGCGTGCGCGTATTTCAGTGTTTATAATTATTGCTAATCTGTACAGATATTTGACAACGCAGTGTGTTTTAACACTTTAAACACTTCCGTGGGGTAGCTAAGTATATAAATACATTGAAATGTTTAAGTAGTTATTTTTAATAAAATCAACGAAGCAGCGAGGAGTATAGCACGTTCTTATGATATACTTACCATGAAACGCTGGTTGGTATGTTTGTTAGTCTTAAGTCAAAATATAATATTGTATTGCATTAACATATTTTACTAACACTACAATGCTTTAAAAGCATCGCTTTGTTTATAAAAATATCGTATTTTTTTTTGTTTAAGTTTCACTTCATCCACAAGCACAGTTTAGAATGAATATCTAAGTTTGTCGTATACAAGACTTGACTTTTTTAGAAGATTAACTGTACTACAATTAGATTAATAGAAATATATAAATTGGCACAATAACCTTCTTCATCATATCTGACGACTACCTTGTACATTCTCTTCTTCATTTTTCGACAATCATGATCACAAATGTGTGTCCGATTAGAGCATTAAAAAGAATGTAGATGGCTAGAGATGAATCGTACATGAATAAAAGTATTTTTTTAAAAGTAGTTTCTAAGAATTAGGTTTCTACATACTTAAAGTATTATGCATATTAGGTAATATATGCAAAAATATTTACGACTTACATTTGATTTTTACTCTTATAATACTTCAATTATGTAAATAAAATCCATTCGGCGTACATTACGCATCATCATATTGAAAACAAACAGTACAGTCACAATATGAAGTACCTTATGTATAACGCTGATAATAAATCTCCCACAAATGATCGTATCTTATTAAGTAGTATTAAAGATTTTAAATTATTATATTTTTTTTATTTAATTAGCGACAAGACGTGTGGGACGTTCACCTGATGGTAAATCTAACACCTTCCTACCTTAAAAATCAATTCGAATTTATTTCCGATTACCACAGTCGCACTCTTCGCTTTTCAATAAACCTTTCCCTTCGCGTCTCCATGCATTCCTCTTCATTTTTCCAAAACTCCTTTTCCGTTCCGGCGGTTCGCTTATGGAACTCTTTACCAAACCCCATTCGTATCGCCAAACTCCTACTTTCTTTCAAAAAACACTAAAGTAACTACTATCATAAAGTTTAAGTTATACATTCTGTCTAATTGTGCTATTGCTTGCATCTGTCACCTAGCGCTTTAGTTTAGTTTCTAATTATTTATTGCAGCACGTATCTTATCTTATCTTTACCTTTAGTTCACGTCTTCCTTGCCAATGGGATGTCTGGAAGAAATTGCTTTCTGAGCAATAAGACTGCCCATTGTACATTTGTCTATATATATAACGTATTCCATATCTTGTAATCGGTGTACAATAAAGAATAAATAAATAAATAAATAAATTATATGCCTACCCATAACAACGTGGCGCTAATTAGTATGATAAATAGTGCTCATCGTCAGAGACATAAGATGTTGAATGTCGTTACCCCAGTAATTACATTAGTTACACTACTGTTTGACAGCTGAAATAGGAGCTGCGGTAGTAGCTACCTAGACGGTCTCCGGCAAAAGAGACGTACCCTCAGTTAAATACTTGAAAGTTTTTTGTTCGTGCACTTGGCAGCAAAATACTCGGTTTTGGAACCTGTTCGCGTAAACGCCCCATCCCTAGTATATGCCATAAGTCACGCACTGTTCGCTTGTACATTATACAATCGATACTGTACTGTATCTAGTCCGGCTAACCGTTCCGGCACCGTTAAAGCCGATAGTTTTACGCACCGCAGTGTAACGAAACGGATAATCGTTACGTGAGAATAGGAGTAATAGGATATGAAAGCTATCTGCTGATGCTGAGTAAAAAAACCACAAAGTGAACTTTTTGTTGTAGAAAATTCGAGCATTTCATGTTTACGATTAAACGCGTCCGTTGCTTTCAATGAAGACACTCTTCGTATAAAAAAAATTAACAACACGCAGATTATAACAATCAATATTATGACACGACTATAAACTAAGTACGATATATACAATTTCTACGGCGCTTCGAAAGATTTTTGTGTGTGCTAGGCACCAGTCACATCCTCCGTGGTCTTGAGGTGCATCAGGAGGGCTTAATTAGATAAGCATACATATTTTGACTTTGTTGAAGGGCAGTTTCATACCCGCTGGGAAAGATACTGTCCCATATTGTAAATATACGGCCGTAACAGTATTGCTGAGCTCCGGTCGTCGGCATATATACCCTGAGTGGAATAAAACAGCAATATTTAGCTAAACTGAACACGCAGACATTAATCTTAAATTTTCCTCCGCACCGTTGTCGCGTTCGTAGATAATTTCAGCTCACTTTCGTGTGCGAATCTTCTAATTACTGAATAGAAAGTGGCTGCGTTTTATCAAGCAATAAGTAGCTTCCGAGCGACCGGGAGTTATTTGCTCATTTTTGTTGTTAAGAAATTCTTAAACAATCTCTCCTGAATTTATCTGTTATAATGAGAAATTTTGTTACTAATGAGAAACAAAATAGATTGATATTCATTTAACTAAATTGTACACATGTAAGAAATTGAGTAGCGTTCACAGAATTAGGCTAGATATTCATTATTATATGTAATATCTACTACGGGCTCCTCTCTGCGCGATTTTGCCGGTTGCTGGTAAGATAGGTTAAAATTAAAACTTGTACTTGAAATTTGACACAAATTTTCTTCTCTAGCGGCAACCCGCAACCCCCTGGCCTCTTCCTGTTATTAACTTCTCCGTAACTCTTTAGAGGAAAGAATTCTGTAAAATCTCTCATGTATAATATTTTTAGAGATCTCGTAATAAGTCAATGACTATATATATGGTGTCCCGTGGTAGATTTAGGATTTGTAATTCGAATATTTTTCTAACGGTTGCGCGGGGGACCGGGGAGGGGTTACAGTTTGACGCGGCATTTGTGCGGATTGGTCAGTCACGATGTCGCAGTGGACTGGTGCTCTTTCTGTCAAAGGAATAATTGAACCGTTTTTCTTTGAAAATTCTCGTGGAGCAACCGTAACTGTTGATGGTTATGTCTATCGCCGCATGCTTAACGAGTATTTTATATCAAAACTAAGAGAACACCGTTGAACAGGTCTCGCACGTGGTTTCAACAAAATGGCGCCACACCTCACACAGCAAGAGCCACCATGAGCCTCCTTCGCGAGATATACTCAAAATACTCTCGAAAGATTCTGCGAGTGTGTACGTCGCGATGGAAAACATTGGAACGGAGTGATTTTCAAAAAATAAAATTCGCATGTCTCGTCTTTCTTTTTATGACAAATATATTCTAAAATAATAACGTCATTTATCTTTATTAAGAAATCCTAAATCTGCCACGGGACACCTATATCTATATACTGAATATATATATATAAATATACAGTAGATGTCTAGGGATTCATTGACTATAGCAACTAGTATATATTAGTAACTGTTGCTCGCCCGCTTTACTAGCCGTAACACCTCCGCAAATTTCTTTGGGAAGGATTGTTGGAAAATCCGTTTTCAGCTGAGCTATAGACGGAAAAAAGAAATATTCCCACCAATTTTCAAGACTCTAGACCTCATGGTTCCAGAGATGTCGTCATGAATATGCACATAGGTGAAAATCCCTTACGCATACATATATATATACACATACATATTAATAAAAACATTATTTGAATAGTCCGAAGCAAAACTACTTCAAACATACCGCTACTACATAATATTTGGTAATGATGCTGCGGGGTGTATATGTAAATATTTAGAAATAACTCTAACGAGATGAAAGTACCAGCGGATAATAAATTCCGTGTGAGATTCCTGCGGCCGGCTGAATATCTCGAGTCTTCAGAATGAAAGTCTCGCATAAAACTAATCTCGTTAATTAATTTTCGTGGCGAAAATAATTACGGCCGTCTGTTACGACGCAGTAAAACTGCAAAACTTAGCTAAGAATTAACGTCAATTGAAAGAATAATAAGTCACGGTTTTGTATTCATTCAATTAATTCAATCTACTGCGATAATCCTTATGTAAATAAAGTAAAATACGGCGCAACTTACTTAGAAAATTGATAATGCTTATAATTCATTACAGACATTTTAGTTTTATATATATACTAGCTATTGCTCGCCCGATTCGCTGACCGTAATACATTTGATGAATTGGACTTGAAATTTCTTTGAAATATTCCTTGAGAGCAACCACAACCGCAAATGATTTTCTATATGCAACCATTACCATAGCAACCGCATAAATAATATAAAATGGAAGTATTTATAAAAGTTAATTAGAAATAAAATGATGAAGGGTCTATGAAATGCAAAAAATAACTAGTCTATGACCATCTACAAATTATTCCGTGTCAAATATTATGTTCCCATATTAATAGGTTCACTAGTTTTCACGTGGTTAGCAAACAGACCAAACACGTTTTCAATATATATTCGGATTTTTATTAAATTAATTACTGTTAAAGATTAGCTTCGTCCTTGCATAAAATATACATTTTAATATATTAGATGCAGGGACGTGCACAGACAGAGATTTCTAGTAGGATACGCAAACAATCCCCGAAAACTATGTGTGCCTTTATTATTAATGAATAGAGGTTTAGGGAGCCAGGCAGGGTACGCAGTGCTTATGTGCCTGAATGAAGCGCACGCTTATATACTTTATTGAATATTTGTGTTACTTTATAATTTTTTTACTTAATACAAAATAATCTATTTATTATAGATCAACCAGATGTTGACTTTAAAGTTAACGTCTCCATAACATATACAGCAATAACTAACGATTAATAGGTTAGTATATTTTATGTGAAATAAACTGCTAATCACTTTCTAAATATTTCGACGTAGATGATTTACACTAACACAGAAATATTCATTATAATAAAAACAGTAATGCTAAATATAATAATAAGTACGACTTCAATGCGAAACTGTATGTCATCTATTAAGTTCTTCTATTAATTGACAATTATATAATCTATACTATCGTATTGTTAGTTTTATTCATTTAGTATTTTTTTATCTTTTACCATATGATTTAAATTTGTTTATCTAATGCATCAACCTCAGTAATTAAGCTGTTATATCCAACAATGTAATGAGTGTTTCTTTTATGTTTAATAAAATAAACATGTAACATTTTAGAGAGCAATGACAAGGTGTACGTAAATAGAAATTATACACAAAGTTTTTATTATGAATGAAGTTATATAAATGTCAATAAGAAACCCTGGAAAATGATTGATTTTACACCTGATAGGAGTGAATATTTAATTTTATCTTATCTACTGTTAAACTATTTGCTTAAAAATATTTTACAAATTAATGTATGAATTAAATAATTTTTAGTTATTTGTTAACACGTCATGCTTTTACAAATGATTGGTAATAAAATGAGTACATAAAATACAACGAAAAATAGTAAGTTATATTAAAAATAACATTGTAAATATTTAAGAAAAGTACATGGCTCCGCCTTTTAATTTTATTAAATTTGAACTTAATAACGCAAGGAACGAAATAATAATCATATTTTCTATTAAACTAAATTGTAGTCTCTGCTCGCATTAAAAAAAGGCGATGTTTCAATAAGTGACAGATAATTAATTTATTTTCTTTGCATGTATCAAATGCTTTCTTTTATTACTTTTGTAGTGTTTTTATTTTGGTCGTAACATACATTTGTTACAGCATCTGCTAATTATGAAACATTCCTAAATTACCGCTTTAATTACTTATGTGCTATTATAGAGATTATAGAAGATCATCCTCTGATACTTTTACATGAGATTGTATTTTGATTATTTATAGCTCTCTGTTGTTGAACCGACCACATATGTTTTTTCAAACGCCTGAAATTAATTTCTCGCTCTCATTTAGCTAAACCTGTAACATTGCTAAGAATAATATTATTGCAAATCATTAATTAACAAATATCTAGCAATGGTCTATAATGGGCTGATAATGAAAATAAAGATGTAAAATATCACGTTCTTCATTTAATAATCAAATAAGAGTTGCCGATAAATAGTAATGATATAATATTCTACATTCACAAGTTAATGACGCAATAGCAAGAACATCGAAGTCTATTTTTGTTGAAATATTTAAAAAATTTTAGGATCAAATGTTTTTTAAGCAATAATCTATTTTTATTAAAAAGGGATAATTTGTGTAAATTTCTTTATATTTTATTTTGCAATTTTCTTGTATTTGATTTATTTCATAAATTATTTTTCATTGTATGCCACACGACCTGAAATAAATGTTTATTAATATTTTTTTTTATGTTGAAATTTACGCCGCAGGTTTTATTGACATCTACTACAGCTCCATCGGACTCAAGGCTCGAGGATCTGGTATCTGGGAGCTAATTATTATTACTGTTATATTATTTAATTAGTAGGCCAAGTATACATTAATGAAATAACACAGTTTTCATAAAAAAAATATTAAATTACAAAAATATATTAGTGATAAATGTATACATTTAAGATTAAATTAGGATATGTTTTGATTATCTTTGAATGATACTTACACTTAATTTATTTACTGAATGTACTTAATTTATTTTAAACAATTATTAAATTCTTCAAGAACAAGTCTTCAGAAAACTATCCTATAGAAATTCATTTCTTGGTAAGTGTTACGCCTCCCTATAACAACGTGACTATAGTTGACATATACTACACCACATTGTGCTGGTAAGCCTGACACTTAAGATATTAAATCTTACCACAATAATTTCAGTAGCTACAACGCTTTTCAAATTGGAATACAATAATTTTTTCGCTCTACTGTTAAGAGGAAAAATCTACAGTGATCTCCATAAATAGATTTCTATCACTAGTAAATATATTATACTTTCAATATGTATCTTAGAGTTTAAATAAGAAAATATAATAATTACAATATTCCTTATAAAATTATTTCTTTGATTAGTGGCTGTACGTTGATAGCCTTTGCTTTTTATTAACACTTGAATGTCATTTCCTGCATAGTATCACGTTGACAGCTATCAATGTCTTTTTATTATCACTCGGGAAATGCGTAAAAAGTTCAAGGTTGCTTTTTTACCAGATGGTTAGTGTATTGATAACCTTATTTAAACAGTACTTAGTTATAGGCAAAAATAAGATACTATGTCTGGATTGTCATTTATAAAATCACCTAAAGGTAAAGTCATCTTAGCCACAGTGTTTGCTTTACATCTTGCGATTTACGTCGCGAAACCGTCGTTATTTAAGGAGACAAATGATAAAAAATCTTTAGAAACACCGCCAAAATACTTGCCATAGATTGGAATGACTTTTTACAAGAATTAGTACGGAAATTGACAAGTGTCATAAAAAATCTAAGTATTCATGATTTATAAAGGCTTTGTTGCAATCGCACCCTATTTAGTTAGTAGAGGGCCCAGAAAAAACTTAGTTAGAGCCATGAGTGACGCCGGAAAATATCAAGTTTACGTAACGCGGTTAGATATGCCGCGTTGTGGCATAGATTTACTCAAGCAACAGTAAGTTAAATATTAAGTACTATCCCATTTTTCCAATGTATAGAATTTGTTTGACAGAGATCCATTAAATTTTGTTGTAAGAGATCTAAAACCATATTACATATAGAATTTTATTATAAATGATAAACTTTTTCAGTATTTATTTATTACTTAATATAATCAACATACATAACAATTAATACAATGTTAATTACAGATTTTGAAAGTATGATATGTACACCTATAATAAATATTTACAGTAGATTTTGAATTTAGTTTTTACAATATTAAATGCAAGTTTTTTTTATTTATTGGCTTGAAATTTGCAATATTTTATAATTTATTTTAATAACTACTTATATTATTTGCCTACATTTACATTACAGAAATAAGTTGTTTGTATATATGATTAAGAATTACGTGTTTTACTACTAGTCAACATATTTTTATCCAAAATATTAAGACTTCAACTTATTTTAATTGGCTTACAGACAATTCTGTTAATAAATTATTATTTTCATGATTTATCAGATGTGACGTAAAATTCTGGGATCAATCGTCTCCAGTCCCTAGACAGGAATTGCTGAAAGGTGTGGCTGGTGTCAATGGAATATACTGCTCTCTGACTGATAAAATTGACAAGGAGTTGCTGGATGCTGCTGGATCACACCTTAGAGTAGTAGCAACCATATCAGTGGGATATGACCACATTGACATACTAGAGTGTAAAAAAAGGGGCATTCGTGTTGGGTACACACCTGACGTGTTGACTGATGCTACTGCAGAACTCACAGTAAGTAATTAAAAAAATAAATAATTAGTGGCACCATGTTATAAACAATGGAAGAAATAGTACAACATAATTTGTATAAATCAAAATTTTCTAAAGAGGCTGCCAGAAATCCTGATAAATTTTTTGGATACATTAAAGTTTTATTAATAATAATTGGATGTAAAAAAAGGTAAAGTAAACAATAGCCTAGATTCACCAGCTACAATTACTTGCAGCGTTATCTTCCTAAAGTAGTGATTACTTTTTATTATTTCATACTTAATATACTCTTTATTTTTATACAGTTGGCTCTGCTGTTGTCAACATCTAGACGGTTGCCAGAAGCACAGAACGAAGCAAAAACTGGAGGCTGGGTATCTTGGGCACCGACATGGATGACAGGACCAGGTCTTGCAGGTTCCACAGTAGGGATTGTTGGGTTTGGTAGAATTGGCCAAGCAGTAGCCAGAAGAGTGAAGTCATTTCACACTTCAAGAATTATTTATTGCAACCGCAGCGAAAGACCAGAAGCTGAAGAACTTGGAGCTGTCAAAGTAACTTTTGATGAATTGCTTAATCAAAGTGATTTTGTTATTTGTTGCTGTGCTTTAGTTCCTGAAACAAAAGAAATGTTTAATAAAACAGCATTTGAAAAGATGAAGAAATCTGCTATTTTTGTTAACACAAGCAGAGGTGGAACTGTTGACCAGAATGCATTGATAGAAGCTTTAAAAAATAATACCATTAGAGCTGCTGGTTTGGATGTAACTACCCCAGAGCCCCTGCCACTAGATAGCCCACTTTTTAAATTGCCGAACTGTGTTGTACTACCACACATTGGTAGTGCATCTATTGAGGCAAGAAACACAATGAGCGAGTTAACAGCTAATAATATATTAGCTGCTCTTAATGGAGCTAAAATGCCAGCAGAGCTTTTATGAAACTTATAGGTGAAATATTTTTTTTATTCTCTTTATGTATATGTAATAGTAAATATAATTATGAGAGTTGTAATTTTATCATACCCTTTCCACTAGATATTAAAATAGTAGGTTATATGCTGTATGAGAGGTTGTTCACCATTGCCCGTAATTGTTCAGTTAGGTATACCACAGTGTCTTATTTCTTCCTACCAGTTGAATGCAAACATTACTGTGTAGCAGTTATAACTGGTACAATTAAATAGGTAATGAGACTTGTATATTTCAATGCCACAAGCACAAAGTAGGGTAAGTATAGCACTACATTGTTATAAACAATCTGACAGAGCTTTGTTTGAATAAAAAAATGCATGCCACAATGGTGCTATTTAGGAAATTTACACAATACCATTCCATTAAAATAAGATGGTTATGCTAGGCAATGAAAATTTAGGGAGACTAGACCACCTATCATCAGTGTGATACATATGATGCCTGACATTTAAGATGTTTCCTATCTTCACTGATAGATCTATTTTTAATTGGTATTACTCAGACAAATTAAAAACATAATGGAGGAACATAATTTAATAAATAGTCTTAAACTAATCATTATGCTCATGCTGAGCTTCAGATTCTCTCCAATTGTTCTGTACCATTTCAACTATCATTTTCCACCATTTAGACTGCATAAAATAATATATTGAGCAAATTATTATAAACAGCCAAGAAAGTACAAGAAAATAATCTGTATCTTTCTCAACAACACTAGAAACTGGTCCTTGAAAATCTTTAGAGGTAACCAAGAGTTCATGTGGATACTGCCCTGTGATGGCATGAACAAATTTGCTGAACGATTGAATGTTATACTCTGTGCCATTAAATTTGCCAACAGGTCTCCCATTGTGAAACATTTTAAGGGTTGGTACACCCACTATTCCATATTGCGCATTGATACCATGATATTTCAATGCATCAAGTGCTACCATCTTTATGTTGGGATAAGCTCTTGCAAGAGCATTATAATGAGGAGCTGCATGAGCACTGAAAGGGCAAGCTTTTGCATAGAATAACACTAACACACAATCAGCTTCAACATCGCGACTTGTAACCTCTGGCTTCACATGCAAAAGTTTAGCTAGATGTGTTCCATTTATAATTTCCACTTCTACATCCTCTGTTCCTACATATATAATCTCTTTACATTTCACAAGTTTCCGTGTTTCATTAGCCGCTTGTGTTTGATTATTCATAGTGACATTAGCCGATGTGACATGGTTGTAAAGATTAGTCAATGTTTTGTTGACATCAGACACCACATTCGAAAGTAAAGATTCTGATTCATCCACATTTGGTATGTCTGGTTCCTCCTCATTCTCCATATTGTCAAAAGTTTCATCATCAACGTCATATTGTGTTGTTAATATAGGCAAACCTGAAAATCAAAATCAAACACAAGTTGAAAAGTTTTTGCTCGACTATCAATGAAGACAAGTGTAAGACATTTAAAAATAATGAATTTTTATTAAATTTATTTCAGCTGTTTTTTACTTGAAATATGAAAGAAAAATAGAATAACATTAAATAGAACTATTGTTATATTATAATTGTTATTCAGACACCGGTAAAGCGAATTAAATAAATTAGCCACCTTTTATAAAACGCGCGTGAAACATTAATCACAAATCATCCAGAAAAATGGAATCACAAATTTCTCAAACAAGTATATACAATCCTTCAATGTAAATAATAGTCAGTAAATACATACTCATAACTAACGTCATTGATAAAAATATCCATCTCGTGTTACTTATGTACATTATGCAATTAATATTATACTAATACAATAAATAAACTTTTAGAAACCTTTGTTTCGTGATAGAAAAATGTATAAATAATCACAGTAATGAAATATGAAGGAAAGATTTTAAACTTTGACGTGAATTTCAAAATGTTGTCAGCTTTTAGAAAATAAATTGATCGTAAATTGTTCTTGATATATACGTAACATTGAAAAGGACATGATAGTTCTAAAATCTTATGGTTTTATATTTCTTGTGTATTTTTTTAATGTTATTATATAGAAATATTTACTAATTCATTTTTGTTACTGGCAGCTTCAGTTAATCTATGCCGGTTTATTAATGTGGCCCGATATTTATAAATGCCATGTTTATTTTTATTATAGGATAATATGTGTTATATTTAATATTCACTATATTAAAAAATAATTTATTAATAAAGCGTCGTCATTGATCCAGAGAAATTTTCATCAGACGGTTAAGAAGAGTGAACGCTACAATAACAGCGTACAATCATTTTGTAATGTATACGTTGGATTTTAAAGTCTTTATTTTTAAAATTATTTAAATGTTCTGGTTCTTGCTTCAAATTACATAAAATTAGATCAGATACAATGTCACCATGAGTCTGAAGACGCCTGTTGGACAAAAGCCGCCTTCTCTAATTATCTTTACACAAGTTAGTCTTACATTACCTATCAACGACGCGTCTGCCTGTTATTTATTTAAAAACATGTCGCCCCAACGGCCTTCCGTTTCTCAATTAATAGGATATGTCTATTACCTCTTAAGGTTAGCAAACATTTGAGCAGTGTTGGTATAATGTTCAATGAATTATTAAATTTGCAGTGTTTGCTTACACACACATATCTGTACAATACTAAATACAGTTTACTATCAATCTTGAAAATTTATTTTACATTCTTATCTCTGAAATCAGATGATACACTCTATACAGTAAATTCTGTTAAATTTACTAATTTTATTATATAATGAGGATCTTTGAGAAAGGCCTATGCTCAGCAGTGAGCGTTATTCGGTGTGATAAGAAGGAGCAGAAGATTTTATAATAGGCATCTTGTATGTCCCAATAAATTGCTAGTGGAGGTAATTATTTTGAAAATCATAACTTTTGCCATTCAATAATTTGTCAGATGATATGTATGATAATGATTACAATTTAAAGTGATTGAAAAAGTACATTAACTTCGCCAGAGGAATAGAAATCGATGATACTTCGCGCTGAGCAGATATATTTAAACGTCGTGTCCCCGGATGACGCAGCCCGCGATTGCGCCTCACTATATTGTTTTATTTCGTGTCAAGACTTCAAGATGCGCGGGCGATCTAGTGATGCCACTAAATCATAAATATCGATGAACAAAACATTGAAAATCAATTATATTACTTCCTTATCAAAAAAAATTTACTAACAACCGTTTGTATAATTTCAGGTAATTTAAAACACTGCACTTAACAAGGTGTTTTTAAGTAAGTATGATTTTTAGTAAAATATATTCTTATATTAACTTTTGATTCCTAATTTTTGTAAACGGGCGTTAAATTAACTATTTGAATTTTGAAAAAATGGTTTGTTGAAGTATTCTTATCATCATCAGCCCATACACGTCCACAGCTGGACATAAGCCTCTCCCAAAGATCAACACGATCGGTTTCGTGTTGCTCGCATCCAGTGGCTTCCTGCGACTTTCACCAGATCGTTGGTCCAAACTGTGAGGGGCCTCCTAACAGTACGTCTGCCGATGCGCGGCCTCCTCTGTACGACCTTACTGCCCCATCAGCCGACGATCCTACGAGCAACGTATCATGTCCACTGCTACTTAAGTCTAGCATTCTTTTGGGCTATGTCAGTGACCTTAGTTCTGTGGATCTCCACATTTGATTCGATCGCGCAGAGAAACTCCGAGCATACCACGCTCCATTGCCCTTTGGGTGACTTTGAGCCTTTTTATAAAGCCCATAGTAAAGGGCCACGCCTCGGTTCCATGTGTCAAACATTGGCAACACGCGCGAGATGAAGACTTTTCTCTTCAGACGCTGCGGTATCTATAAAGTATATAACTTTACAATTTGTAAAAATTAAATTTCATCTATATAATATTTAATTATTTATCTTTGAAAATATGTTCACACCTAGTAATTCTGTGTCAAATCGAAATGTGACCAAAAAAAAAGAAAAAAGTTTATTTGAATTGATTCAATATTAGGTGAGAATTATAAAATCCCATTTTTAAAATTTTCTTTAATAATTTTTATATATGTACACTTTTTTTATTGCTGTAGTACATTATTAGTAAGCATCTTTTGCCGGAAGCCAAGCAGTCAGTTTGGCAATGATACTTTGATCGGGATTATAGGACGCTAGTTAATAAAAGTTCTAGAGGTATAAGACTACATTTTACATACCGACTACGGCAATATGGGGCTGTATATATACTTATTAGTCTTCTACTTACTTCCTTGTCACAGGCAGACAGTATCACTTACCATCAGGTAAAAGGCCTTTTTATCCCGTCGCTTCAATGAATAAAAAAAACTATCAAGGCGACCGTCATGGTAGTGTATTTAAAACCATCGATATCTGGAATGGATGCTCAATCGGTTTTTCAGTACGGTCTGCAAGCAGTTCCCGCGCGACCAGCGCCGCGATCTGCTGGTTCATCCGATCTCTTGTTTATAAAGACGAACGCCGTGCCGCGAACACGTTTTGGTGGTGGTGGTACTCAATAATTGGAATGGCTTCTTCGTGGGATAACAGAGTGGCGTTCGTTGTACGATATTTATATGGTGAGTATAATCATTACCCACCCCAGACGATATTCTGTTAACATTCACAAATAAATAGAAGAATATTATAAATATTAAAAAAAAAACCTTAAAAACATGTCATCAATTAGAGCGAGTAAATAAATTAATATTAATTCATTATTATTAATATAGAACATTAATGGTTCATTATTAATTGATCACAATTTAAGAAGTGTTCGAAAGACGATGGAACCGAGCGAGACGTTCACCTGATGGTAAGTGATACGGCGGCCTATAACAACGCGGCACTTGTGAATATGATAAATACTGCACCACATTGCGCTGTACGCCCGAGACATAAGATGTCGAGTCTCGTTACCCCAGTAATTACACTAACTACAACGCCCTTCAAACCGGAACACAGAAATGTTAGTTTACTTCCGCTTGGCAGCAGAAACAAGCGCCTCCTATTTCTGCCGCAAAACAGTAGTGTGCAAACATTACTGCTTTCCGGTTTGAAGGGTGCTATGGCTATTGTAATTACTGGGTTAACGAGGCTTAACATCTTGTCTCAATGCGAGCGGAATGTGGTGCTGTAAATACAACCTTAATTAGCGCCACGTTGTTATGCGCAGGCGCATCACTTACCATCAGATGAATGTGTCGCCAGTATCGTCGCCTATTAAAACAATATTGTAGATAATTTTTTGTCTACAATGGCGGATGTTATATTGATATTATTCCTGATCTCAGTGATCTTTCATTTCTTTCATCTGCATTACAAAGATTATTTGATTGCGTACTCCATTAGCATGTTTAATTAATTACTTAATAAGTTTTTTCATGTTTTTGGATACTTAAATTTATTGTCTAATTCTTACCCGCCTATTTAGCTGCTACCAGTAGTTCGTCAACCGCAATGATGCTGTGGTCCGCATCATTAATATCCTCTTTTAAATGTACAGTCGTATTACATACCAGCAATACTTGAAACAAAACAAATATTTATTCTGTGGTGTCATTGCGGAATGCTCTTTACACTTTTCAAGAAACTGACCCATCCTCTTCATTTAGATCCTCTCCGATTTGTAAACTTTAGCTGTTTCTTTTGCAATTTCCGTCCATTTCCGAATATTTCGCATCCAATCTTTGTCACCATTAAAACCTCTTTCATCACAATGAGCTGCTATTACATTCAAGTAATATTCACATATTATGATTTTTTTTATTTTACGCAATCATTCGCGCATCTCCTAGAATAATTACGCAAACATCCCCGATTGCATTTTTACTGATTTAAAGAATCTGCCTGCTTTGTGCAGCACAATTGGAAACCCAATGTGCTGCGCTATCATCATAACGAGAACCACATTGTTATGGACACCGCTTATCACTTACCATCAAGAACCTTCTGTATTTTGTATTGCCATCATCGTCACCTGTTGTTTAATAAAACGCAGGGGGCTTGGCTTTGAAATTTGTGTATAAATCTATGTGCTGCTGAGATAAGATAGTTGTTTTAGTCGTATATATATATATGTGGCAATGCCCACGGTCAGTCGATTACACTCATTCCCGAAATATCTTTCTACACAACACAACGCATGCGTCGTCATCCACACCATGACGTCCGCGGTTACTGCATTTGCCGATCATATGTAAACTTTATTATTATCGAGTAAAATTTCTTCTTATCATGTTCAATAATCAGGTCCATAGTATAACCGGAACACAAAGGTTATATCTGTCTCCGGCAGTAACTAAAGTATCAAGATATTTTTATTTTTGATCATCGCCAAAGTGATGCTCCGAATAGATCTTTGTATATTACTTAAGTGATAAACAAATTAATATTAGATTTTAAATTAATAAGTATACTCTTAAAAAAATTAAACATGATATAAGAGAAGTAGGGAGAAGAGCGAATGCAAAGAGCATGAGATACCATATAGTGTTCCGGTTTACAGGGCGCCGTAACTAGTGAATTTACTATAGTTACGAGGTTTAGCTAACTTCAGTCTCAAAATCACGAGCACAATGTGGTGCAATGTTTATCAGCCTAAGTAGCGTTAAGTTGTTTGAGTTATCTATTCGATGTATAAAACAATTACCATAGTAATCTGTCCGTATAGATTTTGGCACAACTCTCAATGAACCAGCTATTGTCTCCTTGCTGTTCCCGGCCAAGCGTTGTTCTCAACGTTGCGAAATGCAGTTAAATTATATCTCTCTAATAATGCCAGTGAATGGCAGCCGAGAGACGGTGCCAGAGTTAAATCGGACTTGACCCGTGTCGTTGAGTGTTATTCAATTTTTGTAGTTTCACTATTTGTATCAAGTCACCCGTATGAAAAACTATTAAGAATATCCTCTTCAACACTTGGCAAGTCAATAAAGTCGACTAGGAAAGGGATAACGACAGGGAACAAAACAAAAAGCAAAAATTTCAAAAAGAGTCACACGTTCAATAATATTGACTCAGTAATAAACTTATTATAAAAAATCTACACATTATACATTGATGTATCGATATAATAATACGGAAATAACGATTAACTTGTCTATTTACTTGTTAATCTTGTACTATATGTTTCGCGCCATTCACGTCATACCATAGACAAAGCTTCATTGTTCAGTTGTATGGCGGGCAACAGCTGTAGAAACTTGGCAGGAACGTTGTTTATAACACGGATAAACTGTGCGGCTTAATATTGAATACTTAATGCAACAGTACTTTATCACTTACAATTGTGTGTTAATCCCTTCGAATAATTATACAACGTCTTATTAAGAAAATATTTTCATTAAAATGAGCAGCTTTTAGAGTATAGATTTCTCGTAACCAGACTAGGAAGAAAATCTATCTACATATATATATATAAAATGAAAAAAAGTTTATGTTCGATAATCACGTGAAAACTAGTAAACGTATCGACACGGGAACATGAGAATTCCACACGGAATAATTTCTAGATAGTTATAGACTATTTATTTTTTTAATTTCATACATCCTTCATTAATTTATTTGTCTTTTATAATCATTTATGCAGTGGCTATAGCAATTATTGTTATGGGAATTCATTTAATTACCACACAGTAATTTCATTAGTTACAACACTCCTCAAACTGAAACAGTAATGCTTCTATACTACAGTCCCTAACTAGACAGAGGATCTTGAGAATAACTCGAAAGTCAGCTCTTTATGCTGATATAATATACTGTCAGGAGTAATTAGCTGAAGATGCCATTTCTTTTAACTTTATACAATTTATGAAAGCATCGTGTCCCACAGTTACTGCTGGTAAGTCTCTGTTGCCGGAGACCGTCTAGGTAGTTGGGACAGTAGTGTCCAAGCATTTCTCTGTCGCATTTTTTTTTTTTTTTTTGGTTTTTCTTTTTGAAGCGTTTCCACTGCATGTTTTGGGTCAGGGTCTTTATTTTTCCATCAATCATTTACCATCATTTATGCTTTCATCATTCTCCTCATTCACTCTTCCTACTTTTTCTCTCAACTTATCTTTCATCCGTTTCTTCACTATCTTTCTCCATCCCATTTCCTTCTGTCATACATCCTCTCTTCGGACTCGGAGACTGCTGCTGTGCGCTCCGGGGGGGAGAGTATGTGGGGGGGGGACCCTGAAAAAGGGCATCCCCTGTAGCATCGTCTTCATCTTCTTACATTTTTTTTTCCTTATTTCTATTTCTTCCTTTTATTTACCTTTCCTTTAACTTTACATTACATTGTTTGCTTAAATCTATCTATACACTATAATCTATTTACATCTTATTCATTTTAGCTACCTTCCCCACAACCTTCCTGCAGAATCCCAGGAACGCTTCGCGACTTCCGTCGTCACTCATCAGAGAGGCGATGACTCCTCTCTGTCGCATTAGGCCCATCTCCAGCTGTAGACGTCTGTCGGCTGGTGATAATGATAATTACTAGGCTGATGAGACTTGATATCGCCTCAATTCGATGAACACAATGTGGTACAGTGTTTATCATTCTAACTAGCGCCAAATTGGGCGTATCATAAGTGAACGTCACGCTTGTCTTGTCGCTTCATAAAAAAACAGTTACATGTTAGCGTTATCAAGAAATAATAAAATACCTCGTCATTTTATGTTGGTATCTCTGTCTACGTTAATTATTAATTGGCAACACTTCGAATATGGCAACACTGAATTGTATACGGTCAGAATGATTTATATGAGGTCTGCAATGAGTCATTCGTGAATTAGCTTCAGAAAACCGAGGATCATTGGTAATATTTCAATAGAAATGTAGTGTATGTATTTCAACGTGATTTTTTTTTTTAAAAAAAGAAAAATCATAATCATCTATTATTCATCTAATTGGAGGATATCCTAACACATTGTAATGCTGTTTAAAATATTTTCTTTTTATGTTAATTTGAATGATGATCAGACATCGATTGCAACGGTTACTTGGACGCGCACGACTTCCACTGCCTGGCGCTGCGCTCGTGCGTGCTGGAGGGGCGCGGCGAGTGCAGCTCCGCGCGCCTACACAAGTACCAGCACATCATGCTCAGCCTCTGGGAGGAGATCGCGCAGCTGGCGGACTTCGACAAGGTGCCGGACTATGTCGGTTATCACATCCACTACATTATACCGCATTGTACGCAACGCTCCGCCGCCTACTAAAGGGTTACAAGTTTTTTTTTTTCATATTACAACTATAACACATTTTATATACAAACGTCGAATTAAATAAAAAAATCTGTAACTAGTGACTGTCGCCATGTGGTGGTGCGTTATCAAATGACACTACCAGTTGATCTTCCGGTTTCATAAGTCGCTTCGTTATTAAAAATAATAAAAAACCTCACCACAAGGTTTTATTAGGAACCTTCTACTGCGCTTGCGCAAATATAACAATAATAATCGCAAGCAATATTTTCGCCAATCGAACATAATAGCATTCTGAGAACCCTTAATCCAGTTCCGACTACCCTGGTAATGCGACTGTCTATAGGCAGCTATGATCATTCACCATCTAGTCCTGAACAGCAGTTTATATTTCTTAAGAAGCAAATGAATGCTGTCGAGTAATAAGATTTACCAGAGTTAAAATATCTTGAAAGAATCAAGGAAGAGGATTTTTAATTGAGGACTTTTTAAAGGTATTCAATAAATATAACGTACATGTGTGACAGAAAAAAAAACTTGTTTTCCTTTAGAAGTAGATACGCCTGCAAACCTGCCCGTAGATGTATCAGTAGTAGTGTAGTTGTATTTAAGTTTATGACTGAGCCCAAGTGTCTAGACTAATTGGTAATGGACAGGATAAATGTCGCGGCTGACGTTCCTAGAGCAAGGATTGCGGTTTGTGTAACTACAGTTATTTAGTACGTTGTGATGGAAGCGCCACCGATCTGGTGAAGGTATCGAGAAACTGTTATCGACGGTCAATGCAGAATTGATCAATGTAGGTATTTTGAAAAAAACCCTATATCCAATGGATAATAGGCGCTGATCACACGAAGATGATAATGATGACATATTTATGTCAATGTCATATATAACATGAGATGAATGGACGATGATGATGATGATGGTGATTTAGATATGTGTTATCTTAATTATTATTTACACCAACCTAAGAGTACCTATCGCATCATCATAAATAAAGATAGCAAAAAATGTCAAAAATGATTTCTACAAATCATTTATATTTTTACCCCAAAAAAAACATTGCACCCTTAATTAAAAATAAAATATACACACAAGCTGTTCAGCATTTAGTTAGTGCTTTAATGAAACCACACGCCGCAGCTGCAGCACACGCTTCAAGCTTACTTCTATACATCCAGCTCTCAGACACTTACTTTAGAGCTAGTTTCTTTTTTAGGATGGTATAATAACAGTGGACGAATTCAAACAGGCGGTAATGAACTGCTGCGTGGGGCGAAGGTACGAAGACTTTCCGCAGGCCATGAAGGCCTTTATAGAATCAAATTTCAGACTGATAGACCTGAACAGCGACGGGGTTTTAGCATTGGAGGAATACAGATACGACTGCGTGCAGAGGATGGTGCTGGAGGATATAAAAGTTATAGATGAGGCGTTCTATTCCTTATTAAATGTAAGTGAAAGCGTTTAATATTCAAACTTCATAGTATGGTGACGTGATGTGAACGGTTCCAGGTCCTGGAGAAACTTTTAAATACGAGAACATCAGGGGATAGACATCCACTGCTGGACACAGGCTTTTCCCAAAGATTTCCACATCGACCGGGTAGGGGATCATATGCGGGATCTGGGTTATTTCCCAGCACGCTGGCCCAATGCGAGCTGGTGGGAGCCAGAGCCTCGTTTGTTGATTAGCAGGGTGCACCACAAGCAAATGGGGTTGGCTTGGATCCTATGAGAGGGAACGGTTACACCCCATTAGAAATACGTAAGGTTTATTTTTGCGGGTGACTTTTGATGATTTTTTTTTTCACAAATTTTAATTGTTAGCATTGAGATCTTGATTTAGCAATTGTACTGATCAGGTAGGTTGATCAAGAGGACGAGGTGGAATTGACCAGGACCTGTAGAAGTCCATGCGGTATATTCCGGACTTTTTTATTTAATGATTAGTACTTAATATTGAATCAACATGAGATCTCGTAGAAAGTTGCAATGTATTGGAGAAGAGTTCTTAGAGTAGAGGTATATAACAGACCTCCTCAATGAAGGGACTATGGATTCGAATGAGTAAAATAAAATTTAGTCCAATGATCAAATTTCGTTGCCAGGGTGACGCTATTTTGATGAAGTGAATCTGTCAATGCCATTTCTACCGCCGTAAAATAAATCATAAGATGAAAAGGAGTAAATGTTATACATTCAGCAATAAAGTATAAACATCTGATAGTTTCACGAATACTCGAATAATTTGGCAAACGATATCACGCAGATTTGTGTGACGGCAAGCGGACCGTTTAATAAGTAATTTCGGTTAAAGTACGCAATTAAGATGTCCACCGCGCTGATGATGTGAACTAGATGACGAGCTATAAATATATCTTTAGGGATCTAATTTTGATGAGTAAACATGGAGAGTGCAAACCGCTGCACTTTAAAGATTAAATATGTCTAATTTTCATTAAGAATAAATAGGTTGCCATAGCAACAGTACTTAAGGCTGCCTTTCATTAGCCGGAAGCCGCGTCAGTCCCACCGCAGCGTAATTCTACTACCATTACTGTTTTTGACGTAAACGGTCCTGTAGTCCGATGCTGTGGACTTGGCTCTTTTTGAGAAGACAAGATGAGAGGTGAAGATGCTTTGTATGTCGTGTTGTTAACGGCTAGTGTGTTACTTGTCAGATCAACTTGTCTCTGCTATAATATTTTTGCATTATCTATAGCGGATGTATTAACTGGACTTACAAATTATATGAACAGATTGAATTTCACGTTTGTGTATATTTGATTCCGCCGCGAATAGCGTTGCTGTACGAAATTATGCAATCGGTCCGATCAAATTGTTAACGAGAGCTTTCACCTGGCCCACGGCCAACTGGGAGGTCGACGAAGCTACTACTATTGACTATATGTAAATACATTTATATATACATCTTCCGTCTCTATTGTACAGTCTATCTGCCCCTGTAATAGTAATACTGGCGGAAGTGGCGGATTCTCTCAATACTTGAACCGTTTCAAGTGTCGGCAGAACCCGTGATGCCTGTGTGATGATTCGGAGAAAACAGTCTCATTTGCTGACAGAAGATCGTATACGAAGAATGTGAAGGTATTATTTTAAGCAGGTGACAAAGTTGAGGACAAATAGAGATGCACCAAATAAAGGAGAATAAATTAGCTGGAAGTAAAGTCTTAAGGCATTGCTTAAAAATATGTATCGTAATAAATAATAGCAATAAGGACAAGTAAATTTGTAAACATCAGCAGCAGCGTGGCCTGGGTCCAGCAGTGGACGTATATCCGCTGATGACGATGATTTAATATATATACATACATAAGAGATATCCAGAGATGACTTATCACGAGATCCCTGAAACTATCAGACGTAAACAATCAAAATTTGGTAGAGATGTTATTCATGCCGCTCAGAAGTCAGCTAAGAATGGATTTTACAAAATGCCTTCCCCAAAGGGAGTTGCGGAGGTGTTACTGCATGCAAAGCGGGCACGAACAGCTATTTACTTTAAGTAAACTAATGTATATAATATCCTTTGTAAGTACCATTATATTTATATATATATATATATATATATATATATATATATATATATATATATATATATATATATATATATATATATATATATATATATATATATATATATATATATATATATATATATATTTATATATATATATAGAAGATGGCATAAGTAAAGGTATAGATGTAATGTAGAATTAAAAAACGAGTAATAATAGATAAGATAAAGGTAAAGCCCTGAATAATAATATTAGGAAAAATCCGAGTACCATTATATAATACCATTGTACCTAGAAAATAAATATATATTTCTATATATACAGGGGTGTAACATTTCCCGCACAACAACCTATGAGATCCAAGCCAACCTCACCCGCTTGTGGTGCACCCTGCTAATCAACGACAAGCCTCTGGCTTCCACCAATTCGCATTGCGATAGCGTGGTGGGAAATGGCCCAAACCCTCTATACTAATCTCTATCCGATCGATGTATGAATGTTTTTGGGTGGCCTATGTCGCCACCTGACGCTTTCATGTCTACTCAGCTGATGATGATGTATACTTCTAAATTGTTTGAAAATTCCTATTGAAACAATAGAATTTCATTTAAATTTTTTATTATTATATACTTGCAGGACGACGATAGGAGAAGAGGCGGCATCACGCTGTCGCGGTACCAGGAGCTGTTCGCGCAGTTCCTCGGCGACCAGAGTGAGGACTGCCCGGCGAAACATCTCTTCGGTCCTTTAGAACTATGAACTGTTGTTGCTTTACAGACGTCTTGACGCTCCAGACTACATCAGGGGATAAATCGACGGATGCTTCTAAAGTTATGGAAATTAATTAAATTACGATTATTTTTATTAAAAAACTATTTTTATGGATTATCCGGCGAAAGGTTACAATTAACGCAGAGAATATTAGTCAAATTTATTATTCGGACCACTCCGACAGACACTTGTCGAAAACCGGCCTGACAAGCTGCATGAGCTTCGATTGTTGAAACAGGATAATACAAGAATTGCTTACGAACCTTATTCCCCGGATCTTGCATCCGGTGATTATTATCTGTTTCCAAATTTGAACAAACCCTAACGGGGTAGTCTATCTGAACGTTTGACATAAACCTACCATAAATAAGAAATTCGAGGAGACACCGAAAAGTTTCTTTGAAGACAGCTAACAAAAATGTTATTGCTGGGATAAATGTATTAAGTTAAATGGTAATTATAGCTTAATTTCCAGAACTTCGGAAACAGCTTAGGTAGTTAGTAATAATTTAATTCGCTTAAGTACACTCCGCAGACCACATTTAATGTGTTCCTATGAATCAAACACTTTCTTGTCTTATATTTAATACCATCATACAAATATGTAGAATACTTCAAGTTTTACTTTACTGGGCTAAATTAATACTAAGAATTACTTAGTGTTTTTTTTTTTAATAATAATGATAAATATTCTTTGAATATCATCATGATCAATTCATTGATGTTGATATCATACCTTTTGTATTCACATGAATAAAGGTTAAGCAGGTACCTACTTCGACGATTTCGGGTCAAGTCAGGTCTCTCTCTAGATGCACTGGTCTCTGCAGCTCCTATTTCTGCCACCGAACAGTACTGTGTTCCGGTTTTTAGTGCGTTGTAGGTGAAATTACCGGTGTAACTGAATTTCACATCTCATATCTTAAAGCGTTTTTGTTTATGTACAATGTGATGGTGTTTATTATCTTAAACGTCGTCACATTGTTACTGTCGAGCGTATCAGTTACCATCAGGTAAACGTCTTAATTGTCACATCATTGAATAAAAAAATTGAGGATTTTTTTTTTAATTTTATACAAAAAATTAAGTTTTTCATGTATACAGTTTTTCATGTAAACATCTAACGTTAAATTAAAACTTTTTCATTGTTATTGTTTGGTTTAAGAAACATCTGAAAAAAATTAATATTTTATATATTACGGAACTCACTGAGAGCTATGCGATGATATTTTTGTAAATAAATTAATATTTTCTTTATGTTGTTTTTTTTTCTTTTTTTACTTAATTAAGCGACGAAGTGAGCGGGACGTTCACCTGATGATAAATGATCCGCTCACCTATAACAACGTGGCGCTTGTTAGGATGATATATACCGCACCACATTGCACCCATCGTCTGAGATATAAGATTAAGATGTTGTCTCGTTACCCCTGTAATTTCACTAGCTACCAGCACCCTTCAAATCTGGAACATATCAATATTTGCACACTACTGTTTGGCGGCATAAATGGGGGCGGAGGGGTTGCGGTGGTACCTACCGTGTAGGTAGATTAATAAATACATTTAAAAATTTTTCCACACCAAAAATATCAGGTCGTTTTAAAATTATTTCTCAAGTCGTATTTTATTATTTAATAAAGGAAAGAATACTAAGATATCAGTTATTAAAGACGTGTATATTCAACCTACCAATCGACTGAAGTTACATAATGATGCATCATGATCATTATATGTCATCATCATCATTATCAGCCGACAGACGTCTATTGTTGGACATAGGCCTTATCCAAAGATCTCCAAATCCATCGATCCTGCGCTGCCTGCATCTAGCTGCTTCCCACAACCGTCACCAGATTGGCAGAACCACCTGCGGGGGGCCTGCTAACACTACCTCTTCCGGCCTTGCTGTTTGGCCCACCTTGGTACCCCTTCGGTCGTTAGGCCCTCGAGTGATGTGTCCTGCCCATTGACAATTGAGGTAAGCAATCTTTTGGACTATATCGGTGACCTTAGTTCTTCTGCGGATCTCCACATTTCTGATTCGATCACGCAGGAACACCCCGAACATAGCTCTATAATGTATGTCACTTCTAAATCTACACCAGTATTATATCACTACAGTGTTCAATACTAAATGTAAGAGGTAAATTATATCTGAAATATCGCCAGAAATAACCATCGCAACATTGTGCGCGGAAATAGAGCGTCGTGGTGAACTCTATCTACACAACTATATCTCTAAGATATTTCTTATTTAACACTGCTGTGGTATGATAGAATATATGGTAACACGATTTTTACAGAATCCATAGATTAGCTTAACCAGCTTTGAGATTTGAAGTCCAGTTTCATTACCTAAATAATTTTATTAATTGCTAATAGCTGTCTTAAAGCTGGGAACTATAGTCGCCGCATTTTAAACCGAGTCGTCGGGCAATAAATATCATTGACAGTAGGTATGTGCACGCAATGCAACCTGTTATCGATACTTAGGTACCAGATTACGATCTATACAGTATCTCCATGATTACGTCGAAACAAACATTTTATCTTACAAATTAAAAAAAATTATTTTCACATAGCGAAAAATTATTCCTATTAATACTTAATATAATTTAGCATATCGATCTTACCTATTCCGTTATCGATATGCACCTCTACAAATCCTACGCACATCACTACACCTCTCCATGAGACTTGTAAGTGCGAGCGAGACCGACAGATAAAACGATTTATGATCCGAAGCCTCAGCTCATAATGCGTTGACTATAGTAATGTTTGCACACTACATGTTGTAAAAAGATGCTGCGGTTATCCACGACCACTGGTCATACCAATATGATCTTCGCAAGCCGATATACCAACAGTATTATCAATCTGAATAATTGTCTCTTTCACCACGTCAAGCTTACCGAGATATTATTTACACAAAACTCACCATTTTTCGATTGTATATTGAATATAGATAAAATATTGAATATTATACTAGGCTGTAAAAACGCAAAAAAAAAAACATCATCGTCGTTTAGAATATTTATTAAAAACACTATTACACAGAATTTATTTAAAGATCAATAAATACCTTATGTACAGAGTATCCAAATTTAAATTATATAAAACAGAGTATGACGTTAAGGTAACACGGATGTTATATCTTTTATTTGTCTCCCTACAAAAATAACTATGTGCACACAACAATAATCATCATCATCATCGTCATCATCAGCCGGTAGACGTCCATTTCCGGACATAAGCCTCCTCCAAAGATCTCCACGTCGATCGAAAAACAACAATACAGTTCTATAGTAAACTAGCTGTTCCCTATCCACTTAGCTGGTCGCAACACCCCCCCTCGCCAACTCCTTTTGAGGGTAATATTTCGTAAAATTCGTTCTTAGCTGCCCTATACTCGACAAAGGGAATATTCTTACCAAATTTCAAGTCTGCAGGCTTTATGGCACCAGAGATATCGTGATGAGTCTCTACATAGATGGAACTCTTCTATATATAATATAGATAGATGGCATATATAATAAACAAATAATCTATTGATATATCATTTCTCTATTCAGAATATTTTATAGAATACTTTTTCTAGTATATAGTCTTTAAAATATGTCTTTTGTCCGTGAAAAATTAGGTCCAAAGTGAAACGATGATTTAGAGCTTTGTCGACGAACATCCCTGTTGCCTTGAAATGAGATATTTTTTACCCTCCATATATTAACACTTGACCACAATTTCACAATGTCGTTAAGTGATAATGAGATCGTGCACGGTTTGACCACAATACTCCGGCTCTGATGTCTTTCACGTTGGAGCTGAGTAATGCTGTTATGGTAACGGATTTACTATACAAGTGTAGGTAGAGAAAGGGGTCCGAAAAATCTTATCACTAACGAAGCCCAACAACTCTCCACGATCAATAAGGATATTGAAACTAAGGACTTCCGTTATATTAAGAATATACAAGTTCTTCGTCATCAGGTTATTATTGGTGACATACTTCGCGCACCGTAGCTTTTCTGGCGCTTTCGTGTGCTCTGGTGAACTTACTCGTAACATAGATATTACTTGGTCGGTTTACAACTAACTTCGTCTAAAATTATGATCCGTATCATCACTGATGTGCGATTGTGTTATTTTTGTGTGTACATAGCTTTTGATTTCGGAAATATGAGTGTAAATATAGATAGTATAAAATATTTTTAATACTACCCACACTTAAACTGTTAACCGGGGGATTCCCTTTTTAATTGCGCGAGATATAACGGGCGCGAGCTCTTCCACTATGACGTGTCAGTACGTCACAATCGGAAAACATGAAAGTATACCTGTGACCCGTTCCGGGGCGTAACATATATTTCTAGGACGTACTTATACGTCCTACCCATACTCGCTATTGCTTCCGTTTGACATATTTATCCGTCCCGCTCGGTTAACAGATTAAAAATCACAACATAACTGTATCAACAAAGATATTATCATATTAGGTAAATAAATATAAGATTATTTATGTATATATTAAGAAATACAATATAGCTGTTAATATGATTTAAATAAAATATATTAATAAAGCATACAAAAAAAAAATTGGTATTAAATAATGTTTGATACGGTTAAGTTGGATATATTGATATACTGTGATCAGAACAAACAGGATAAAAGGTTGCCTATATATATATACAGTATATTATCTAAAAATACATCTCATTGAAGGCTGATAAGATATTAAAGGCAAATAAAATTTTCTACATAAAGCTATTATCATATGGATAAAAATATTGCGTCCATTGCATTAGACTAGCATAACTTCCTTTGATATCATATAAAATGGGGATGATGAAATACTTTATTATATTAAAGTGAATAAACAGAATTGTTAGCCTCATAAAGTTAATGAAATAAAAAAGGATGTGTCGTCATTATCCTAAAGGTAAAAGATATTATCTCCAATATTTTAACGAACCAAAATACAATATAATGAATATGTGCTAAATTTAAGCTATTTCATCAATATTTCATATAAAACTCAGCGTCAATTGCATACAGAGTAAGATTTTAAATAACTAAAACAGATGTAGTTAACTAAAATAATACTTACTCATAGTAAACCTTTATTACTTCAGGTGTAATAATTTGATCATCGTTATAATTTTTTTTTTAATAAAATACAGGTTTCAAGGTATTTTTCAAAAAGATTCCTGTCTTCTGTACAGAAAGGGTGAATAAGTAAATAATTTTCTAATACTAAAGCTATCTTGGTGGTAGTCGTTTCGTTCTGCACACGACTTCGGCAAGCCGTTTTAACCAATTTATATGAACTGGTATAATTAATGTTATTTTTATTGATAGCAATAATTATTAAATTGAAAAATACTACATATGTTAAATTAATTACAAATACAAATATTAAAATGGTCCACTTACACTATTTCGGTCGGCAGTATCAAGTATATCGAAGACTAAGAATGTCTATCTGCTCGCCCCGAATTCTTCGGCTCCGAATGTCGAGAGCTGGGATACAACGATGATGTTATGGCGCCAGATTTACTATATCAACATAATAGCCTGCTAAAACCACCAGGCACCGGATTAGAACGAGACACCCTAGTGCCGCATGGGAAACGTTTAACTGCGTCGGAAATGCAGTAAGTTTAGTTGAAGTGATAACAAAAACGTTTATGATGGGAACTTCAAAAAAGTGAGAAGACATTTTTGTTATGTGTGCATCGCTAACTCTTTTTTATACCCCCTTTTGATTTTTTTTTGTTTAATATACATAAGAAATACGAATTGACGCTTGATTTCCCATATGGCGACATTTCTACAAAGATGACGCTCGAACGTTAAGTTCAAATTTAGTACAATATAATAAAGTGAGTAATATAATTTTGGCTACACAAAGTAGTTATCATCAATCTAAACTTACCATCTAATATACAATACACCACTAACTACCATAATAATACTATCTAATTAATATCATTTTATAATTTTATATAAACTAGTAATATGTCAAGATAATATATTTTGTAACAGCTTCATTAACGATCATGTTATAATAAACTGACTTTTGTAATATCTATTTATCACAAGTAATTTATATTAAATTATTAATTTAATAACATTAGCTTGCTTTACATATATAATAATGTTTGGTTTACAACTATTTTATAATAAATAATTACCCCCATTAATCAGTTACAAAAATGTCTATGATCGACTATAGCCGAACTGAATATTAGTGTTTAAAACATAAGAAATATATATTTTTTTTAACAAATTTCAAACTTTTTTTATATTCCCTTGTTTATTTCCTAATTTATTTAGGCTCTGCGTTATAATAACCTTTGCCTCACTGTTTCTGCGTTAGATTGCTAAACTATTTATCCTCTTTAAATTATTTCCAACAGATCGCATCCAAGTCCTTCTCTTCACTCACTGTCTATGTCTAGATTTTGTATAATAAAATTAACTTTGCTTTTTAGCTTTACATATGTATAGAAAACATTATTTTAATATTGCTTGCAGCTTCGAGACTATATAATGGCTGCATAATGAACACTTCACGAGTATTGAATATTAGTTAATGATCAATGCTAGATTTATTATATTTTATGATTCGTATCCGAATATAGGAAGACATAAAATTAAAAAAAAAAATATTTCTCAAAGACTAATATGAATAACAATTTTCAATTGTAAATAAATATTTAAAAGCAAAATGCTTGACGTTAACATTTAAAGACGATTTCAACTTTCCAGTTTTATAAATAGTGATACATTTCGTTACAGTTGAAATCATCTCGCAGATAGATCATTTGTATGGTAACAAATATATAGATACTAATTCAACCATCTCCTTGGCTGGTCACTAACATCACCTTGCACTGCTGTTCCAAGCCATTTACGCGATACACTGTACATCACTGTATCGCGATCCGCAATTGCCATACATACCTTTCTACAGCTAACATATATTATATAGAATAAAATTTCCAAACATCTAACATTAATTTATAGAGATTGTTTTTAAATGTTATTTACTCAGTGTTTAATGATTTAGTAACACTGGGTGTTTAACAACAAAATTATGTATTAATTATTAATCACGATTTATATTTATTTATAGGTTATGTTAAAAGACTACAATATCTTAATAATATCAAAGTTTAAAAAATTAGGCGATCTTATTGCGTTCAATGCTTTGAAAAGTTCTTGTGTGCATTTGTATCATCTTGAAAGTACAATTGCGAACCGCGAGCTGATGTTACAATTAGATCTCGTTGACGAGCGGCTCCGCGCTGCTGGAGGCCTGGGGCTCTGGCGTCGAGTCTAGACTGCCGTAGGTGTGGCCGTGTCGCGACAGTCGCCAGCGTCCCCGACGTCGGGTTATGCCTGGCGAAAAAACCAACTGTACACACCCTCCCATCCACATCCACCTTTAAAATCATTGTTGTGGTTACAACCAACAACATTGAATATATTAACTGAGTAGACTATTAAAGCGAAACGTTCATCTGAAGAAAATAATATAATATATTAAAATAAGATATGTAAAGTAGGTGTTCGTGTATTGTTACAGTAAAAAAATTCAATTATCGATAATATTGTGATGTATTAACACAGCATAATGACATAATGAAATAATAAATATCTAGTAGAGATCGTCATTGTACTATTGGTAAATATCTAAGATCATGAACATTTAACGGGAAACTTAATCAGGTTATTACTAATATTCCCGATAATGATATCAATGGACTTTGCATTAGTCGATGATATAGCAAGATAATTTTGATCTTAGATAAGTAAGCGGTACTTTGAACAATGGAACAACAGTAAATTCAAGCTGTTAAAAAAAAGATTTAAGTGTAGCTGCAAAATTTTTGTTTCTTTTTCTCAATAATGTTATAATTTTTTAAGCGGAATAAATAAAATGTTCTGGTACAAAATGATAATTATATGTATGATATGCGTATATGCACGTGAATATATAGGCGGCGTAAGAGGCTCCGCCCAACCTCTTACGGAGCCTAAGTCAACCTCACCTGCCTCCACGTGGTTCACCCTGCTGAATAACAGATGAGGCTTTGACCACCAACCTGCACTGAGTCAGCGTGATGAGTTAAGGCCTAATTCCTCTCGATGAGCTCTAACAAGGGGATATTTGGGAAGGCCTGTCCAGCAATAGACGTCTATCGCCTGATGATGATGACGAATATATGTATATATATATATAACGTTCATTACTTATATTAATTTGCTAATTTAAGTGTGTAATTTTAGTACACAAATGTTGGGTTAACTAAAGTAAAATAAAAACTTATTAAGAAACCAATGAATGTCTGATATTATTTCTCACAGAATATTGTTTACGACGACATATTGCGTAATTTTCATAGAAAACAAAAATCTTGTGTAAACTTCGGTACAATTCGTTACCTTGAACTGATAACAAATCCGTTAAACATTATGATGCTTTATCACTTCCAGGAAACGTCTACCATACAATTGTGACAAGTGTGATCGACATGACAGTTGCTTTTCCCGCCCTTTTAAAATTAAATTGTATTTTAAGGTTAAAAACTAAATTCATAATGATGAATAAAAAGAATTAAGTCAAAAATTTCCGTGCACGTTTTTAAATGCAAATTAAAATTTTAATGCGTTTATTAATGCAAAAGATAATAAATTTTTCATAATAAAAAATATTACACTTACCAATGTCATTACTACTACAATGAACAACAGCAAAGATTTACTTACATACTTACGGACAGATGTCGAAATGGTATTAGTAGGTAAAGTGATCGCTGATAAATGATAAAGAAGCCTCGTGTAAATAGTCTACCATTCGAGCGATGTTTCGGTGACGGTTGGTTGTGTGTATTAGTGAAATAATGTTGTGAATTTTAATAAAAAAATTAACTAAAATAAAAAGAATTCGCTGTAAATAGGTTTTATTCATCAGTTTTATATCTCATGTTACGAAGCATAGACAGTTTTATTTGCAAACTTTGTTTCCATTCTGCTATATTTCACAGCACCAGATATATTAATATATTTAATTGACAAATATTATATTATATGTGTATGATTAAAACCAATGTGTATGTTTAAACATTTTAAATTGTTTAAAGCATCTGATGTCTAAAATGATTGTTTCTGTTATTATCTAAAACTATACCACGATGTGATTTGTTATTAATAAATACTGTTCTTACGTTGTTTTGACTTGCATAGAGAAGCTCCTTTAAGATCATGACGGAAAAGGAAAAGAGAATATAGTATTTAAAAAAACGAGTTAATATATAATGAATTTGTACATTGGACCTTTGTGATACTTACAAATATTCGTAAAAAAACATAAATTTGTTGTAGGCTGCGATACAGAGAATAAACAAAATAATAGTTATTTTTATGTATTATATGATAATATAAAAAATATTTTCGAAAGGGACGCCAGCAACAGCGGTTTATTTTTCAATTATAACGGACAAGACATTAAACTTACAAGTGGTAACATTGATATGTGCATTTACATCATGCGGGTGTGCTCTAAAACTAAAAATAAAACAAAAACGAAATAAGCGAAAAATCATAATTTTTATTTCTATTACAAATATGAAATAGGCCTAATACAGTAATAACCATAAACTCTGGACATTACGAAGACCCCCTATCTAAAAATAAGTACTAACATTTAAGTAGGAGATTCCCAGTTGTTAGTCATTTTCGACTATTTTAATAATTAAAAAGATATTAAATACACAACTCCAGTATCATTATAGTATAATTTCTTTATAACCATTAGGAACAGGGGGGCACCTACTCCCTCATACACAATATACAACATTATCTACAGAAGATAATGCTTACAATAGTAATAAACACAGTGACCAAAAAAAAATTCGGAAGTGTTTTCTATAATAAATAAAATTTGTTCTTAATTCCCGTTGGGCTTTATAGATGTACCTGCAAGAATTACACGTACTTTGTTATATATAAAAAAAAATTAATCAATATCCGGCCAACACCGCCATGGTTTAGTCACCGACATAAAGTACCCACAGAGTTAGTAATGGAGATATGGAAAAATAACAAAAAAAAAAAAACAAAGTTATAACTATGTGCAACCTCTGTTACAAGTAACAGCTTAATGCTACTGAGGTTTAAGACTTGCTTTATGTTTCAAAGAAAAACTAAGGACAATAATACTGAAATAAATATCGCCCTAAAATTATAAAAGGACATTTTACAAAAGCGCCTCTTAGAAATATCGTTCAAAGAACAGCAAACTACATAGAGCAGTCTTTTTTTTCTGATCAGCATTAAAAACGGGCAAGGCTATAGATTATTGTAATAATACAATACATGTTAATTTAAGAGAATATAAAAAAAATGTCTTTTATCCTTGCCAGAGTTTTGTGCTAGTCCATCGTAGTGTAAATAAAAAAAAACGGTGTAATAAAAGAGGTCTCGTGATTTTTATGCTAAATTTTGGTATTTCATAATGAATTACTAATTGCGGCGTGTCCCATGTTAAAGAAATAAATAATATACAGAAAATTCAAATAGAAAGATCGTTAAATAAATTATTAGATAAAGGCAACAAAAAAAAAAATTATAATAAAAATATTATTACATTTTAAACTAGTTTATACATATTTTATATTGTTATTCTATTAAATGAAAACTTTAACAGACTATTAATTTTTTTTATTATAAAAAAAATCACAAAACATGACAACATTTGCGCGCTCATAAATAAGGAACAAGGGCTCAAACCCTAACGTACACACCATTTAGCCTAAATTGTGAAATTAAAAAAAAAACAAATTAAGTAGAATTTGTTGTTGGCGTTGCCACCATTTTGTCGTCGCTTTTTAAGTACAAATTAAGTACCGATTTTAATACGACATAAGTACTAACACTCCTAATGACAATGGTATTTAATTTATAACTTTTTTTCTTACTTATACGCATTCAAATGGGTCAATGGGGTTGACGTGCCCCGTAGGTACAAAAAAAAAACTCGAAAAAACAAAAGTATTATAAATGTGCAATATAATAAGGCTGTGGCGCCCGAAGCCAAGGAAACATCGACAAAAATAATTTAATTCGAACAACACAGGAATGATTACTATCGATACAAATCTATACATACATACACACATGCAAATGAGAAGAAAAAAAAATTTAAATAATTATTTCAGCGTGTTCCTTTAACCAAACATTGATTAGATCCAAAACCTTTCAATGACTTGAAATTTGTTATACGGAAATATGACTGGAGATAGGAATATTGCAACCCCTCCTGGTTAACTGCCACCCTCATATTGCAAGTCTGGCGCTGCAACAGCTAATAATGAGAGTCGGAGTATTCTGGTGGAGCTTCACCATCCACGGCCTCATTGTTAACATTTAAAATTGAGGTTGACAAATTTGATTGAAATATATATATATATATATTAACGAATTTCAAACATTTTAACATAAATGCATTTATCCACTTAATTAAAAGAAACATGTTGCTCCGTACACAACAGTTCATGAACGTTCAAGACAATTTACATTAGTGCAGTTTAAGACTTTTGTAAAGTGCCTTAGAACCCGATAAGGTCAGCGGTTAGACCCCCCGACACTTTGGCACGTATTACCCGTCCGACCCGTAACCGGTACGTTAGTAATCGATACGAGATTAGACAATGCACATCACTATGCTCCATCCAGAAGTTATATTTATATTTAATAATTTAAATTAAAAAAAAAATGTTATTCAGTAAAGTTGAATTAAACACATTTCATGCCACACAGATATCCCAATAGTGGGAACAATAATATGTATAGTATGAAATAGCTCCTTAAATGTGATGGGTGACTTTTAATCATGTATTTGGCAAAATGGAAATTTCCAATTATGCATCTTAAAAGATGACGACCAAAACCAAAGACCAACCCGGACATGACCCTCATGTGAATAAATTAGCCCTGGCTGCCTTGCTGAAAGAGAAAGCCTCTAGTCCCGGCAGTGGAAACGTTGGGCTGTTAATCTTATATTAATGAAAGTGTAAGGTCAATCCCCTGGATGGATATAGCTCTGCCGGAAGAGCACAGTTCCGGTTTAAACGGTCCGCGCCGGTGACAAAGTCCAGTCTCGCAGGGTGCGTTGCCAAGCTGTCGCGTGAAGCAACTAGTTAAAGTTATACTGCGTATATGTCTCTCCCCCTCTTACTCGTGTCAACGACGTCTCCGCTACGCCCATCTCTTTCCCGCGCAGCAAATGATTCGCCAGCTTCTGTTTGTTGACCGGTGAACCTGGAAAGGAATCAAGTCGCCTGCCTCACGGGTCAATGAATTTTGCAATTCAAAGTTAGTAACTAAAATTTTATTTTATAAAAAAAAAAAAAACAATTCTCAAATGATGTACATCTTTTACCGTTTGTACAAAACCAAAATTTTATGTTTAATACAGACTTAAATAATAAAGTACAATTGGACAATAACTGTACAAATAATTTTTAATGTATAAGTTTTTCATTTACTCACATTCATTAATATTAATAATTATTTATATCTTATTAATTTCATCAGGTACGAAAAAAAAAATTATATAATATTTTAACCATGTAGAAATGATACATAGCAATAAATCTAACTTGAGTACTAGATATTTAATATTAATACAAAATAACCTGTTTAACCTCTCTCTCTCTCTCTCCCTGTGGCATTTATTATTCCCATCTGATGGTGGGGTCTGTTTGTCTGTTTAACCAATTCCAATAAATTATATATGTTATATATTTATAATATAAATTTGGTCAAAAATTCACAATTGTCCTTCCCAATGTTCTAGACTTTATTTTATTTATTTATAAATATAATAGTGCAGTCTATGCCAGCAGGTTAAATATAAATGCTTTTATCCTTCAAGGATATGTTAGATTCATTGCAAAAAAAACTATATTTTACTTAACCTTATTAATGAAAATACACTCGGAGAAAGTTTAAATATTAAATTACACGTAAGGTTAGGCTTTAAAACACATATGTATTATTTCTATCTAGTGACTACATATTATTGTTAGTGAAAATACTAATAAGCGTAAACTAGAAGTTAGTATAATATTAGTAGATAAAAGTTAGCATCAAGTAACAACATTGAATAAAAAAATGGTAAATAAAAACGACTTTTCATTAGCATTAAAGCATTTGTGTTATGTTCATGATATCATCATCGTCATCAGCTCATATACGTCCAATGGTGTATATAGGTCCACCTAAAGATCTCATCATCTAGCAGCTTCCTACGACCTTCACTAAGACATCGGTCCACCTTGTGAAAAGCCATCCTCATCGGTCGTTAGTAGTTCAAGCAATGCTCGTCGCCATTTAACGCTAAGTCCTGGTTTTTTTTTGACTGCCTACGACCAGGTTCTACTACAGATCTCATGATATATTTCCAATAAAAATAAAAATTACCTTTAATATGCCAGTAAAAAAAAATTACTTACAAAATACATACGTACCGTATCAACTATATAAAGCCTTACTTAAAGCATTATAAAAATAAACATTTTTTTTTTTGTGGTTGTAACAAAAATTAATGGTATTTGTTTTAAAGGTCCAATATACAAGCACGGATAAAATAAAACGTGAAAAGATAAATTCTGATAATGAATAAGGTCAAAACAACATAAAAAAAAAATTGAGAAGCATGCAAAGAAATCTGAAAGGTATAAATAAAATACGCATAAGCACACATTTAATGAGTAGTATTGTTTTGTTGGTTCATCATCATCATCAATATTACTCTATAGACGTCCACTGCAGGACATATGCTTCTGCGAAACATCTCCGTGCCTCACATTATTTTGCGGGTACAGTAACTTAGTTTTTTTTTTATAATTTAACTGCTCGTTCGTACTATTAGTCATAGTGTTATAAATATTTTAAGTTTTTTAACTTATATTCTATGTCTAGATTTTCTTCTAAAAACAATTTCAATCCAATGTTCCTAGATGTTCTTTAGCTACATTTTTTTTTCTTGAGCGACGAAAGGAGTTCGACGTTCACTTCACGGTTGCCATAAAATTGTCGATCTAGTGAGGGTGTTGTACACTACATCACAATCTGCCCTTCGATTAGAGATATAACATGTTTTAACCCAGCAATATCAACAGCCACAACGAACTTCAAACCGGACCTTAGCCCGGTTGTGGTTTATCTTAAATATTTACACACAGCTGTCTGGCGGCAGAAATAGACACTACGGTAGTTTCCCACTACATTTCCAACAAAACACCTACTTTGTCTACAGGATCTGAATACTAAAATCCGTACTCTATTAAGCATGTGCGTAATAGTTGTGTATGTATACGAACGGAAGTGAAAAGTGCGAGCCGGAGCAGGAAGGATAGTGGGTTTTGTGTATTCGTGTGACTCACCGATGTAGCTAAGCATGACCGGCAGGAATATCAGGCCATGTGCAGCGCCGAACAGAACAATGCCGAGATACATCCGGAAGTAGAACACCTGTGTCGACAAACATAATAGTAAACATAGTTATAAATAAAAGATAGAAGCGTAACAAAAATAATAGCTTCATACCGCGGTAACATTCATTTCCGCTATATTTATATCTCTGAAATGGTCACCGCATTGATAAGTACACCGCGAAGCTTGATCCAGCCGACAAAAAGCTGCAAAGATGTGTTCCCCAGTGACATTGGGGAAGGCCTATATCCAGCAGTGGATAAACAAAGGCTGATAACGATAATGATGATGTAACCTATATTCCGATTTTAAGAACATCGTAGTTACAAAAATTACTGCGGTAACTATGATTCACAACTTATGTCAACTTGTTTTGTCGGTATGCGTGTGCGTGTAACAGAGGGAAATTACTTACCTGGAAGATTTGGCTCTTGGCGGTCGCTAGTACGATGATCCCACCGAACTTGGTGAGAGTGATGCCGGAGAGCACAGAAGAGCCCATACGTGTGAGAGCGGCTGCGGCGCGCTCCCCGCGCGACCCGTATGCCACGCTAAAGCTGTGCACCAGATGCGAGCAGAATTCCACTGCAATACCCACCGCCATGACCTGCGCACACGCAGCGTGTTACTTCTTGTATTTAGTGTCACAATGGTATTAATAAATTTGTTGATATATAACTAACCAAATTAACGAGTGAGACAGCATTGAGACTGATGCCCCACCAGTACATGAGTCCGCCGAGGTTCACCACTATCATCGTTATGGTGATAACTACAACCTGGAATAAAATTAATTTAATTAAAAATTAAAAATTAAATTAAATATTTTACTTTAGAGGGCCAAAATACTCACCAGTGCCGAGAACAAATCGAAGCCCATCAGTATAAAGGTAACGATGAATATAGACAGAACAGATATTCCCATACTCTTCAAAGTGTCGGGCCACATGGTCAAATATTGCTCATAGAATACGTAGAATACTGAATAAGGGAACACGTTCACTGTGGTCTCCTTGCCCTGTTCCTTTAGCCGTCGGTTCAAGGTCTCTGTGAGGTTGGCGGCTACTGTGCGAGCGGCTCTCAATGCCGAGTAGTAGTCGTTGCTGGTCTTTAATACTGTGTGGTAACCTTGGAAGAAAGTAGCGCCGACTTGTGCCAAAGACCTGTTCATTTTGTAGTTTACCGCCTGGGCGTATGCAGCGTGACCGCCTTTGGAGCACTGCGGCGTTGGGTTGTCTTGCAAGTAAAACGAGACGTAACGCTCGAAATTGGTGGAATTAGGGCGTTGCTCGGGACCTTCCAATGGTATGTTGCATTTTTTACAGCCTGGTAGAAAAAAATTTTATATAAATATTTCAAAGATCTAATGATGACTATTATAACAATTGTGCATTAGGAAAAAAAAAAGTTATATAGTACAAATCTAGATTTGGTTTAACGTAATCTTGACCTGCCAAAGAGTTGAACTTGAAGATTACAACTAGATAATTTTTTTCTAGTAATATCATCACGACCACAAAACAATCATAGAAATCATATAAATGGATGAATGGTGTGAAGAAGGCCTAAACTTTCAGCAGTAGAAAGACAGTGGTGGTTAGTTGACTTCGCGTTATAAATAATAATGCTGAATCAGTCTTACTTGAGAAGGTATTAGGACAGAAACTGGAGTTCCCTGGGAAGTATTTGCAACAGTTTGGCAATGATGCCCAGTCGAAGAAGTCGTCGAGCCATGAGTTTGGCGGCTGCGCCAGGTACGTCTCATTTGATGTTAGGTATGCTGTGAAAGTAAACAAATACCACATTAAATAAAAATTAAAACAGTTCATATTTTCTTTCATCTTACAAAATTAAAAACAAATGTGGACCTCATATTGTAAATTAGAAAAAAATCTTACCGGAATATAGTTGCATAGACACACTGTCAGAATTGCAAAACCTTGTCCCGCAGACCATATTTTGGTCGTCCTTCTGGGAGAAGTTAAGCCCCTTTGTCAGCACAAAGTACACTGGAGGACCAATGTTCAAGTAACGGTTCAGGTGTTGGAAATACTTTAGTTGGAAGCTGTCTTGGGGCATTGACAACTCCTGGTCCAGACCTATCTCTATATGTGGTGCCACCTGTAACAATAATAACATTATTTTCGGAGAGTTCCTTAAAGATATGTAGTTTATATCCATATAGATAAAACTCCATAGAGGTACATGTTTTTAGAAAAGAAAAAAAAAACTAATATAAAAAAAACTGTAATCTTCAAACTTGAACAGACTTTTATTAAAGTTGAGAATATGATTGTGTCAACTTTTATTGAAAAAAAAAAACGTATAGATTACATCAGACCAAACTCCGAAGGACTATGGATACCACAAACAGCAAACCAAACATGAGGTAAACATTTAATACACCTCTTTTTGGTTGGGAGTTTAATAGAGATTGAGAGCGATATAAAAGTATAAAATAGAATTCACTTACAGCTATGGAGGAGCAGAGCCAGGCGAAGAATACAATCATGACAGATGCGCGCACTTCGCGCTTCATCAGGAACGGCACGTAGGCGTGGCGGAACAACTTGTACAACGCACCTTCACCCGGCAATTGCGCATCCGCCTTGGTGCCGCTCAGACAACACAACACGTCGAACCTTTCCAAAATAATAACTTATTAATTAAATCATAATTTTTTAATAAACAATAAACTAATACTTATTTAGAATTTCACGTACATTCATACATAAGCAAGCGTATAATTTACCATCTGGTGAATTTCCTGTTCTTCCTATCGGATTGTGGAAAAAAAAACCTTTATGAAGATTAGTTACCTGTTGGCATTCTGCCGATGCGTATCGATGGCCAACAGAGCTACGAAGCAAGTAACCTGCAGCAGGAAATCCACGAGTAGCGCTCCTCCCGCGTACAATGCAAACGCACGCACTGCCGGCATGTCGCTCAGAGCGCCGAGGAAGAAGCACACAGACTCCGATACAGAGGTCAGGAACATCGACGGGCCCACCTGACCGAGTCTGTAGGAACATACAAGTAATATTATGATTAAAAAAAATTGACAATTTCTTTTATTTTAAATCATGGTCAAAATGTATGTTACATTTTTAATTTTTAAGTAAATATATAGGTCTAGTAAGATAAGATCCGCCAGATCCAGCAAGTCTCACACAGAATAAATATCATACAGAATATATAAGCTACTAACGTCCTGCCGATATGCTCTGCTACAGTCTCGTTGGGGCGACGCGGTTCACGCTGGCTGCTCTGCACCAGTATGAAGATATTGTCGACGCCCACCGCCAGTACCAGGAACGGAATGACCTCGACAATGATCAGTGTGGCCGCCACGCCCGCGAACCCAAACATGCCCACGGAGCACACGACCGAAGCAAGCACGATCAGTACGCCTGTGATGTGAGATAATCAATCACACGTGAATAGATTACGAAATTAGATTTCCTCTGCCACCTGTTGATTTGTAAAGTTCTTGAGGGACACTTGTTTTAGGACGGTTGGCAGGCTTAACTAATCACTATCTCATTGTCAATTAACACTATAAAATTAAGGACAAGTGTTAGCCTATAAAAGAAAAGATTGTTCTTATGTATTGTACATTATGATAAATATCTTTTAAAAGTCAATGAGCCATAGAACTGACCTCCCATGCCGAGTGTGACCTTGCTGTCTATCAGAAGGCGCGAGCAGGTGGTGAAGCGGCCGAGCGAGATCGCGATGTACGCGAACATGATGAAGTATGACACGAGGATGGTGGAGACGTCCGACTGCGACTCGCGGTCCAGTTCGTCTTCGATAGAGCGCTCCGACGTATACGCAATATCCATGTACGGCGGCATCTCGTTCTCCGTGTAGTTCTTCATGAATGAGATGAACTCCTTTTCCCACTCAAGTGCCGGCTTTAACTGTGCGAAACATTTAAACGATAATTAAAACAGATTTTGTGAATTAGCCAGGATCATGAATCAGCATTACTCTTTTCAAAGTTACATCATAGGATTTTCACAAATAGCAGGTATCTAGAGCCGTCTAGGTGGCCTATCATAAGGTTTCTGACACTGCGATCACAACGTTTATCTATCTGAAATGACAAGTAGATAAACAGCATCATGTAGACATTACGGTATTGGTTTGAAAGACGTTGTAGCTAGGGAAACTACAGAGATAACAATATTTAACGTATTGTCAGGTGTAGTGTCACTAATCATCAAGTGAACATCGTGCTCATGCACTAATATTTAACCCTAATTTAAGGAGATGTTTTAAGTGACGAGGTCAATAGATGGTGAAGAGCGCTCTGCGAAAACATTGGCTCTCAAAGAATACTTTAGTTTTCACATTTTGATACCCGCAACATAAGAATGTTGTTATGACGACTAATTGATAATATGAAGTTATTAACTAGCCAGGTGGGTTCAAATAAATCCTACTACGAACCAAACTTTACAAGATGTCCGTTCGGAATCGAACCAAGGAGCTCCGTGTTACAAAACAGGAACTTAGCCCCAATGACACCATGACAGTTGCAAATTACTTACATGTATTAAACACTCAAGTGTTTGACACGTGTAAATAATTTCATATATTTTCTGAAATCCTTGTGCTTCTGGATTCGATTGTGTTCTTTGTATATCTATACCTGTCAGAAAAATTATCGTCAGTTAACCGAAAAAGTAATCGAAGCGTTTCGAAACGAATCTATCGCTCCGCTATTAGAGGGCAAGAGGGTTAATGACCTGATTTTTGTCGTGCTTATTGTTGACAATGAAAGTGACTATGAGTGCGGTCGCCTCATGGAAGCGAGAGCTCTGCGTGAGCGGCTCGCCCGGTGCAAGGAACCCACCCAACGCGACGCCTGGTAGCACCGGCCCGCCGTACGGCGCCAGGCACGTGTACGGATTGCTGCAAAGGATATATCGATTTTAGTATACAGGTGGTGTTTATACAGATACATATTGAAATGATCTACAGTTTACTTTAGGAAAGTAATGAAAAATATTTCTACATGGATCTAGTGGCAAGCCTGTTTAGATAGGTTGCTTATGTTTTTTCAGCCAAACATAACAGTATTCCGTTTTAAAGGACAACATTAAAGTTAAATTATTTCTATTAGTAACGAGACTTAACATATTGTCTATAAACGGGGAACACAATTTTGTGCTGTGTATATCACTCTAAGTAGTGCCACTTTCTTATTGACAGACGTATTACTTACCATCACGTGATCGTCGCGGCGTCGAATCAAAAATCAAGTCTAATTATATTAATATAGGCCGCGGAGCCTTTGAGAAGGCCCTAGTGCAATTGTACTTTATATTTAAGGATAGCATGTACCTGGAGCATGAGAGCACCGTATCCAGGTACTGATTGTCTTCCAGCGAGTCTATGAACGTCTCGTTATCATTCTCCCACCAGCCCCACACGGACTGCACGGCGCAGCGGTCCGCCGACATAGGCTCGCTGAACGGCGAAGTCAGGGGCGCGTAACAGATATCTTGAATCTTAGTCTCGTTACCCAGGGCTGCGGAGAAGTATGAGTTTTAGATTTTTTCATATATATACAATGAATGCAATGTGCAATCCTTACTGTGATTCGATATGCTAAAAAAACTACTTGGTAACATGACATTGTCAAGTGTATAAATTACTTTTTCTGTCTATTGACGATAATAGCTGATCTATTTCCAGGTGGAATGCATGTTAATTTTAGATATTTTTTTTTATATTTAGTTCATATTTATAAAGGTTCTTTTAGGTAATAAAATAAGCTTTCATAATCAGCCGACAGACGTCCGCTGGTGAACATAAGCCTTCCTCTAAAATTTCTACATTGATCGGTTCTGTGCTGCAGTCAGCATGGCCTCCGACAACGCCGGACACTAGGGAACGTCGTTTGTAGGGGTTCATATGGGGGATTTGGGCCATTTCCTACCACGCTGGCCCAATGCTGGTTGGTGGGAGCCAGGGCCTTGTTTATTTATTAGCGTGATGCACTGCGAGCAAGTGAGGTTGGCTTGGGTTCCGTGAGTTGTTGTACGGGGCTCCTTACACCCCAAAAATATAAGCTTTAAGTGTGTAATTTTTTTAAAGATTTCATTTTTTTTATAACGACATCTGCTGTTTATTATTGTTCAACAATGAACTCACCCATAATTCTCTTCTGCAAATCTAATACTTGAAGCATGAATGTAGAGTTGAACACGGGCCCAAAATATACGGTGCCCGACAGCGTCTCATGTTCAATTTTCGGCAAACCCTTCGAGCTAATGATGAGCATCTCCGTGCGGTAGAAAGGCTCGAAGTGAGAATCGAAGAAGTTGCGCTCGACTCTCGAGCGAGAATTAGGCGCCGCCCACAGCTCCACCGGGTTAGTCGTAACTTGCATGTACTTGATGCCGTGACCCAAACCGACCACTAAACATAAACCTGTAATGGTTTTTTTTATTAGTTTTTCTATTTAGTTAAAGTAATTTGTCATTTATATAAATTAATAAGCAAACTGAATTTTATACGTTTGTTGTGCCTTAAGCCAGATTTGAAAGTCTATTGTAACCGAACGATTAAAAATTTCAATTAAATGCTTTCTTGCTTGATAATCGTGTATTCAGAGGTTTTTATTCAACTTTCGTAGAAATTTAATAAACACTAGAAATATTTAATAAATGGTTTAAACAATATTTTTATATTTCATTGCCTTGCTTTTATAATAAAACAAAGTCATGTAAATGACCTGTGTACGTTTATCTCTTGTAGTATTTACCAAGAAACAGCACAATCCAAGGTCGCGACGCCATGATGCATCCCCACCACTGGAAGAAGTCCTCCAACTTAGTCTCTGTTTCCGCACCCAGCTTCTCGAAGAACGTCGCTTCACCCACGGCGTCGTCCTGATTAACCGTCCACCCGACGCTTGTTGGGTTCGTGGTCATCTCTTGATTTGTGTCTGATGCTACACCTGGACGAGTAAAATTATTTTGTTTAAAATAAAATACTTTAAATATACAGAACTTCAATAGACGAGTTACTCGCGTTACGCACCAAGTTACATTTAATCCGGTTTTAATTTTTCTAGAGTTCAAAAAAATACTATACTATATATTTCATAAAAAAAACTAGTTTATTATATCTATTTATCTTTCATGTTAACACGCAACTCAAAGATAATGTTGCGGGACGCCACACAAAATAATTTATATATCCAAAATCCTTTTATAAAAGTTGCTATTTGTCTGTTTAGGGTCTACCTGGAGAATCCGGAGATGGGTTGCGACGTGGTTACTTCAACCACAGCACTGAATCTGTTAGTTATTTATCCTTACACATTGACATTTGTAACATAAAAAAGCGTTCAAATACAGACACAATACATTTTACTTAAAATCAAACAAGACAACCTACAGAAACAAAGCTAATTATATTTATTCGCTATTAAGAAGGAAGACATTTTTTTTTTAAGTGAAATCAGATTTACGTCCATTTTTGAATTAGCGACTATAACTATCACTATATCTAGAAATATATTTATATAGACTGTTGTATAATTACAAACACTAATTATGAATTGATTTCCTCTAACCATAACAATTGCGAATGCTCTGGTGCTAAATTGTGACGTTTTATATAACTACGTATCGTGGGTTCATGGTTATGACCAACTTTTGATTAGCTGATGATGATCTGAAAAACGTCTCCATAAATCACACAGCACAAAACAGATATTAACCGGAGATATTTATTTGAAGCAAGATTTTCCAGGCGACATTAAATAATTTTTTGACCACAATTTCAAATGATGACGCCGTGGATGGCGAAATATGCTCGCCCAGATAACTCTGGTTCTTATATGTTAACAAATGGAGAACAATAATCCTGTTATAGCACCTGATTACCATATGAGGGTGGTAGCTAACGAAACTTATTCGAAAAAGCCACCAGCATTGAAACTTCACAACTAGAAGGCCCCGTAATCAAACTAAAGCGTTACCGGAAGCAGTTAGTTTGTAAAAGGTCCTTTACAAATTCAAAGTCCAATCCAATCGGTTCAGTTAGTGTGTATTTCGATAAATAAATACACCCATGCACAATTGAGTTATTTTGACTCGAAAGTTAGAAACACACATGCAAACAAATTCAACCAATACACAAATACTTGCAAACTACTTTAACCATTAAAAATCTTCGACCAACAAACAATCATTTGTCATCGCATCCGATGACTTTGCATATACAGAAATATAGCTTTTATTATATTAAATATAATTTTTTTCTTGTTGATCGAAAATTATTATATACATGTTTGTGTTGGTAGTGTAAAAATCTTTAATGTGATCATATAAAAAAAACACTATTCAGCCCAAGGAGTTGGAAGGTGAAAAAAAAAGTCAATTTATGATAAATGAAATACGTCCTCATTTCTCTGGTTTAGAGATCCAACAGTGGGAACATAAAGTGGGCTGTTTATGCTTTAGTTATTTGATAAACCTTGTATTCGTGGACATGGCAAGCTGAACGTTCAACTAATGGTGTCAACTGCTTAGGATGCGATTACCTTATTAGCCTTATTAGCACAACCAATTAAACCAAATACAACTTCCATCAGATCTGGAAACGGTAATGTTTGTACGTCACTTGACGACAGAAATATATGCTGATGTAGCTCAGGTCTTCTGCGGATGATTGATAACATGGAATTGCATATTGTAGGATATTATATTAATTAACATAGCCTTGTTAAGGTGTATGTCGTGTATCATGTGGGTGTGTGTGTGGTCGTGATACGTACTGGATCGGTGGTTGTGCAGCGGACTGGTCTCGGGCCCGCCGCCCCGGCGCGCCTCCGCACCTCGCACCCACCCGTCTGTCCCCAAGCACCGAGTTAGGCACCGTCGTATTCATAAGCTTACATCATAACCATACAAAATTCCATCTTATACGTAGTGACCTAAATACGTATTTGACTACTAAGAAAGTACATAATTGTGAATGAAAAAATCTATAGGAAAAAACTATTATTTTTTAGATTTATTTCACTATGGGCCATATTTAATCCATGGTCCCCATTAACTACCTCTGCCTCCTTACTAACGAAATTAATAACAAATACAAAGCGTGTTAATCTATTGCTCTTTTATCAATGTACAGTTAACATCATATTTTTTATTGCTTTAAACTGTTTTAATATAAATTCAAACGCCTAATGCAATATGAACACTACATTATAATGCACATATTTTCGCATACAGCGAGATACAAATTTATATCAAAAAATTTTTTTTTAGCTATTAACATAAAGATATTATTTAAAATTTTTAACGATTATATAGTTTACTTATTCACTGTGAGTGAAGGTTAAAGATTGATAATTTAAATCTGATCTAGAGTATTTTGTTCCTTAAGATTTTTAATACATCGTCTAATCAGAAACAAATTCTTTTTAACCAACTTCTGTAATGTGCAGTAAGTGTTAAAATTTATTCTTTTTTTTAAGAATTAAAGTATAAAGATATGTCAATTTAGAAAATCTGATACATTAAACTGATCCTATTATAGAGATCAATAACAATCATTACAGATAAGATGGAATTCTTTATATTCTATTAACTAACAATAACTTTAAAAATATACTAATATGAGTGTCCATGCATTATACACTTTTGCTGCAAACAACTGGGCGGTCGATTTGTGGATGTATGCAAATAAATATTATAGTGCATGGCATCTCATAACCGTCACCTCAACGGGTACACCATCGCGCACAAGTCTAAACCATCAATATCGATCGCAAGATTTTTTTTTAATGATAATTTAGAGGAAAAAAATTATATAAATCTTGTGCGCAATTTCATGAAAGACCAATATTACACCAATTCTTGGATATATTCTAAGCAATTTCTTCATCGTTATAAATTTTATTAACATAGTTAAAACCGAAATTACAATATAAACATTTGATAAAAATTTTGTTTGTTCTTTGAAATACATTGGTTTTGCGAATAAATAATATTCTCCATTCAATGTATATATTGTATTCTCACTCATCTTCAAGAATTTTAAACATAATGTAATATTGTTCCGTTACTATATATTTACGTGCAGTTAGACATTGGTAGAAATAAGTATATGTTTCCTTCACCAACTACTAACTTTAATACAAAGCGTTCAACATTAAAGGTCCAATGCCACATAAAACTATCTGAAAAAACGTTATACGTTTACATATATATATATATATTATTATTATTTATTAGTGGTATAAAAATATCGATGTGTCTATATCATTCAACATATTTTACTGGTGTTTAAATAAAGTGTAATTGTTTGTGTTGTGTGTAATAAAATAATAAAAATTGTATTATGATTGTCAGCAATAAACGTCCCCTGCTGGACATAGGCCTGTTCAAAAGATGTTTATTCCAAAAAAAAATTAATAAAAGCATAAATAAAAATAAACTTGGTAGACTTGCGCTGGATGGCGTTGCCGTCAACTTGCAAGTAATTATAAACTTATCATCCCCTGTTTGATCAAATATACAAAATATAAAATTGTTTTAATTGGACGATACAGTATTGAAAAATGATCAGGAAGTCAACACTCAGTATCAAGTTTCTGTCGTGGCTGCAGATATTACCAAAACATCGTTACATGAAGGTTCGGAATAGAACGTAGGACAATTGTTCCGTTTACCGACTGCACCACAGTCGAACAGTAAGTTATAAAAGGAAGCAGTTAAAATCATCAGAATTAGACTTCTATGTTTGCACCAATATTTGATCAAACATTGCACAAAATGAACTGATCGATGGAATTATTATGTTTAGTACTAAAATCATTCAACATTATAGTTTTTATAGGGCACGCTTCGGCAGATAAAACAATACATGTTTTCATTCCTATCTCTTTAAAACTTACTTCATTATTATAGAATGTTAATAAATGTCATATACAATAATAAAATGAAATCTTATAATACTGATTTAAAATGATAATGTGTTAGTTTTTGTAGAGTGTAAAACGGCACATGAAAGTATGCATTACACGAATCGAGATATATATTATATATTTCATGATAAGAATAAAGAAATATCTCAACACCAGGGATGGGTAAATTATTTTGGCCACAGATGAAAATAAAATAAAATGCGTAATAATAAGGCTGAGAGATATCTTCGTCATAATATACATTATATATTACACTTTATTTTTGAATTTAATGCCAGTCCCTTCGAATTATTAAATGAGTCCCACCGCGAGCCACAGCTAACTACCCCTGTCCTATATCCTCTAAAGAAGGCTAACCTATGAGCTGCAGAAACAAACTTGAATAACTTTACTATATCAAATAGGTCTCAGGTGACCCGCAGCTTGTAATTTAACTATCACCGGCTCATTATCTATTAAAGAGTCTAACCTATGAGTTATAGAGAAGAGACACACGATTCCATGGAACTTTATCCATCCAAATAGAGTATTAGTTAAAAATATCGTATTTGTGTTTGACTGTACGTATAGTGACTTTTTTTAGTTAAACTTTATTTTTTTTGTAGTAGTAGTTTTCTTTATATTTTATAATACATATAAAAGTCAGTAATATTACAAAGCACAAGTAATATTCGTTTCACAGCAAAACAAAGAGAATTGGCTTACCAACGGTATTTTCCTGAGGATTGCAACAGTAGACGCCGCTGAGGAAGAGTGTGGTGAAGATTAAGAAAACGATAGCCATTACGAGAGCGTAGCCGTCGGTGCCGAGGATGGTGAAGGGTCGCGGCGGCGGTGGACGCGGCGGCGGCACGGGGCACGACGCTCGGCAATCCAGGCACGAGCAGCCTGGCTGACCCTAAGCGACATCATTGTTATATTTACTGGTGATGAATCTTTGTTGCTGAACATCGTTTAGGACTACAGCACAATCTAATTCTGTCGCCAAAGAAGAATATGCTAATATTACTGGACCACTTTATGGATGCTGTTAGTTAGTGAGTTACTACCGGCGACGAACTTAAGGTGGTGCTGTGTATTTCATCCCAATTAGTGCCAAATTATCATGATAATTATTCTTTTTATAATTATTTTTTTTTTATCTGAAGGAATACCGAATATTTATTTTTTTATATCATATACTCAAAGATGTGTAGTTCCTTTGGAAAACATTCATTGTCTGTTTATGTAAAGAGCGCCTCTGGTGCAAGTATTTATATCGTATACTATCAGCTGAAGGTCCTACTCATCACGACACTTCATAGTATAAATAATTACGTAGACATATACATTACAAATTTATTTGATCTTTTCATGATTTTTTTTTTACTATGGACTAACTAAACTAACACTTAATCAATTTCAATGGTATTAAGTGACAAGGTGGCTTTAGATGGCGAAGGAGTGTTCGCTCGAAATACTCCTGCTCCTATTGGTTGATATCCAGTATAAAGCTGCTGCTGTTATGGCAGCAGGTTTGCAATATGAAGGTGTAGCTGATTCGAAGCAACCCTAGCGCCAACAAAAATTCACAAAACACGAGTTTCAGATTTAAACCGGGGACGTCCGTATTACAAGGAAAGTATGATTAATAGCCAATCGAATAACTGTTCAACGAGACCAGGTTTTAAGAACTTACGTTGGATCCAACGCTGCATGGCCGCGTGGGCGGCTGGTACGGTGTGAAGCCGTCTTCGGGTTGGTCTCCCGATATGTAGTTGATCTGGAACGGTACGTAAGCGGTGCTTGCATCGCCCATGAAGTCGAACCACCGCTGCGGCGTGCAGAACTCGGCGCTCCACGAGCCGCACATCAAGTCCATGGCGCGCTGGTTGCTTGACGGCATTTGCACCTTGAACCGAAACGATGAAAGGTTGAAAGATTCTTGTCAATCTCCATAACACACCTTCTTTTAGTGGAGGTGTATCAGTAGAAATCGTTTACCTGTATGCAAGAGTCGAACGTTGAATTCATGTAGGTGGCGCCGAGGTGAAAGTCAATCTCGTCTATCTGTTGCGTTGTGGCTGAAAGGAGAATAGGTTTGCATCATCATCATTGTCTTAAACAATGGAAATCCAATGCTGGACATCTGTCTCTAGGTCTATAGTACAAGAGTAAAGTACAGTATGAAATTACAAAAATTGTTTGTTTCATTGAATAATCAGAACAATGTAGTTCTGATTTGAAGAGCTTTGTAGCTAATTAAATTACCAGTAGTTTACTTCAAGGTAACGAGACTTAAGGTTGTGTATATCAATCGACAAGCACAATGCCGTGAAGTCTACATCACCCTAGAGTCACATTGTCTTGAGCAGGCGTACCACTTACCACCAGGTGTTAACCTGGTAATTGGTGTTAACGCAAGTACCAGAGCTCATCTTGTCGTTTCGTTGAATAAAAAAAATAGTAATTAATCACCATTGTACGGGGACATTTTGACCGTTTTGAGGTATTTGCTGTGGTCCGGCGCGCAAGTCATGCCGCAGATGTGCTGGAGGAAGTTCTCGTAGCAGGCGGGGCACCGCGCGAGCAGGTTCTCCGCCATTTCGATCTTGGATGCTAAGTTCTGCAGCTGTTGGATGTTGCAGCACGACATGCCGCCCGCAGCTATCGACGGACAGTACTTCTGGATGATTGGCTGGAAATGGTTTTTTCTTTGATTAAATAACGTGAACTTTATTATTAATTACAATTGCATGTATTTAGCTTGATGAAATATAGATTTTCTTTTATTTCATGATTGATTGAAAGATGATAAATGTAGTAAAGTTCTTTTGCCTTATCCCGTTGCTTTCTCGCATGTATAAATCCCAAGCTCGTTCTTTACATATTTTTTATTAAGTACAAACAAGTCTGAGTTAATAATATACATAAGCAATAACTTAACAACAGTGCGGGTTTACAGTAAAGAAGTAATAGTACATATCTCGCATTCTCGATGATAAGAAATCAAAGACAATCCATTGTATAACGTTGAGTTAAACAACTAACTTAACGTTAACTTCAGTTTGAAGAGGGCACCTAATGATAATGACGATGATGATGATGAGTTAAACACAGAGCGGCTAAATCGGTTATGACTATGCGATTTAATTATTAACTGTATCATAAAAAAAACAACTACGTATAAAACTTATATTAATAGACAAAATAACATAGAAGGATAAGTACACTATTTTTTAGTTAAATCGCAGTTATACATAAATCAATGTAAGTTAACATAACTAAACTAATATATGTTAAGATCATCATCAGCCGATCGACGTCCACTGTTGAACATAGGCCTCTCCCGATGATTCCCACACCGATCGGATAGGGATTCACGTGGAGGGATTCGGGCCACTTTCCACCACGCTAGGCCAACCCGATGCAGGTTAGTGGGAGATGTTAAGATCAGGTAAAATTTATTTCAAAATACTATAATAAAACACAAAACGTTACTAACGGTATTAATTAACCGATTTATAAACTCTATACTCTATGTTTATAATTTTCAAAGGATATTCCTTGTAGCTATATACAGAACAGTTTAAAAAAATAAATCACTACAACTATTCATGTGTATGAAGATTTTTTTTTTTGATAATCAGTAATTTTTTTGAGATGACATTCTTACAGTTAATATATTTTTGTCCTATAGATAATTTTTATAGAATTCTAGCTGTTTCTCGTCCGTTTTGCTGACTGTACAATCCACGCAACTCTGTTTAGAGAAAGAATTTTATAAAATTCGTTCTTAAGTGACGTATACTCGGCAAAAGGTATATTTTTACCTAACTTTCAAGTCTAGACCTTAAGGCTCCAGATACATAGATTAATAGATCTCTGTCTATATAGGTGAAAATCTGTTATAAGCTAAAAGATAACTGGGGTAGTTTGTCCCATTGACATGTTTAATGGCCAATTTGTTTTCCTTAACCATTTCATTCGTGGAAAGAAATATTTTAATATTACTAATAAATAAATTATAAAGGATCAAGTTACGTATAAATCCTGTATCAAGTAGATCAAAATTCAAAACACGAAATGATATTAACATTACAAATATACTATTGTTTAATAATTATTAAAGAATAGTTACAGCTTCCTAATCCCACAAGTTTTATTACGGAAGTGATATGTGATGTTTTTGTTTGATAACGTGTTTGTTATACGTCGCCTGTTTCTAGAACTGCGTCCGTAAACATAGGACGGGCGTTATCACGAGCTGGCCAACCGCGAACTGCTGATAACACACACCTGCCGCTCCGACCCATATGATTAGGTGGTTCTCAATTTTGAGTCATTACACTTTACATGTCCCGTTTGTAATGATTGCATTGTTTCTTAGAATAAATGTACTACAAAGTTCCTTCGATCGATTTATATTTTTTTTTGTGGCTGGTCTCTGCCGGAGACCGTCTGGATAGGTATCTCCTATCGCAACCGACAACCAATAGTGTATAAACATTACTGTATTCCGATTTGAAGAGCGTAGTGGCTAGTAAAATTACTGGGGTAATGACTTCTTATGTCCCAAGGCGATGAGCACAATATGGTACTTGGTGTGTACGTATCAGTTGCCAACCGGTGAATGATTCGCTCATCTCGTCGCTTCGTCGAATAATAAAATCGGAGTTGATTCATAAATATCATTGGGGTATCACTAACTGTAAAACATGTTCCAGATTACGGTTATATTTACGTAATAGTTTGATTAACTTAACTTCCTAGATTATGAAGCATTCAAAAGGTTTACTTGACGACTACGTCTACCTTGCCAAGTGTCGTTACGACAAAGAAGTAGAAGATTGATTTTTGCGGGAACCCTTGAAAAGGAAGTCTAAATAGACAGAGTAAAGGAATATACATACTGTCACCATAAATGAGAACTTGACGATTTGGGATTTATAGTATAAGACGTTAAGTTTCGAAAGTTGAAAGCTTTTAACGTTACTACATTCAGGTAATGTGACTCGTGTAGTCTTTTTCTGTTCTAACTTTTGCACGATAATTAAGTACTCTGGATGTGAAAACCTAGGCATAGCGCTGATACACCACCATTAATAGTTACCCTCTACTGCCAGATTTGTGGCACATATAATAGGAGGCGCGGTCTGGGTGAAAATCGATGCCGACCTCTTCCGCCCTCAAAACGAGGACGTCACACCGGTAAGTGAACCTTAAAATTAGTTTCAATATTTTTATACACCAGCGTAAAATTTTACAATCTCCCGAAGACCTCTGTTTGGTTAAATATTAGTAAATAAAAGTCATCATCGGAGTTTAAAGCTTTAGAAGTTACTAAAAATCTATTAAAAGGATAGTGGAGAAAATTGAACAATTCTGTATTTTTTAAAGTCTCCAAAATATTAAATGTCTAATAGAGAAATAAAGTGCAATATTCTAAACATTTCTTATAGTAAAAAATAATATTTCTAACATCAGGTTAGACATACTAAACATAAAAAAGTAGATATTGTTGAATTTGATAGATAAAGATTTTTCAACAACATTCAAGATCTATATTAATACTTCGTAATAGTTAACAAGTAGAAGTGACAAGAATTCAACAGCCCCGATTGTAACTCCGCCTGGTTCACGCACCCCATGGTTGATATGGGTAAAACTTTGTCAATATAACTATAATTTATAAAACCATTATTACTATGAATGTAATTCTGAATAACCATTGGTTATCATTTATTATCATACAAGTTTATTGCGCCTTAAATATTATTACAAACGTTATATAAATAATGATCCACGAGTTGTTAAAACATTAAACAATAAAACACGTTTTCACATAAATTGTAATTATTTATACGTTTAAACAAATTTCTTCTTAAAGTGCCTCTCTCCTGGCTCTGGCAGCGTTTATAACAATAGCGGGGCAGGGGATGTTAAGAATCTCTGGAGTAGATTCCGCTACCAATCCCGACTACTGGACCTGGCAACGTAGAACGCACGCAGCTTGAGGACCGACGAAAAAATTATTGAGCTGGAAGAAGCGGCGAGCAAGCTATATTAGGATATTATAGGGTTGTCAGAAATCCGAAGAGAGGGGAAGAACACAACAAATCTTGAATCTGGCAACTTATTCTACTACCAGGAGGGCGATCAACAGCCTCAGGGCGGTGTAGGGTTTATCGTCCGTAAGCCCCTCGTGAACAGCATTGTAAAAGTAGAAAGTGTCTCGAAGTAGGGTAGCGTAACTTATATTCAGAATCACCAAATGGTATTCGCCGAAGGTCATACAGGTTTACGCACCAATATCGGCACATCTAGATGAGGAGGTGGAGGTTATGTGTGTCGATATATCGAGAGCTATGGCTCTAGCACGTATTACAATGTTGTGATGTGATAGGTATTTCAACGCAAAGCTAGGCGAGCGAAGCGGTGCAGAGCTGAAAATGGGGCAATTTGGGTATAGGCAACGGAATCATAAGGGCCAGTTGCTGGCTGACTTCATGGAGAAGGACGGTTTCTTTATGATGACCTCCTTCTTCAAGAAGCCACCACACAGAAAATGGACCTCGTTGAGTCCCGACGGTTTCACGAGAAACGAAATCGACATCATCATATCGACGAAACGACATATATTCAATGATGTCTCTGTGAAGTGAATGAATCTTGGAGTTCTTATTGCTGATATCGTAAATTAAGCATGTAATCACCACAAAAATAGATTGTGACGTCACGTGAGGTACTTAGTACTATTCCTACCTTTAACTGTTCTAATTCAACCTGAGAAGGGTACTAATTAAATTGTGGGCTGTACAACAAATGAAGAGTCGGTCAAATTATGTGTTACGTTTGTTATTAGATGTTGTATATGCGATATATATGTCAGTGGATATAGTAAATGGAGTTTTTTAATATTTTATTTATTAATAGATCTTTTAATTTCCAAACAAAGAGCAGACGATTTTGCTGTGATCTCTCTTAACACAGTTTCAATAATGAAACCGCATTGGTAGACATAAATGGCTAGTCCAGCAGACTAAGAACTAAAACATCATGTATTGATATAGTATATATATACATAAATATATATATATATTTATCCGACAGATGTCCACTGATGAACATAGACCTCCCTCGAAGAATTCCACGTTTGTAGCGGTTCTGATGGAGATAATTCGGCCATTTCCTACCACACTGGCCCAATGCGGATTGGTGGGACCCAAAGTTTCGTTTGTTGATTAGCACTCGAGCAGTTGAGGTTGGCTTGGGTCCCGTGAGTTGTTCTGCGGGTCCCCTTACACCCCTATATAGGATATATCCAGAGATTTATTAACACATCACGAAATCTCCGAAACTATTAAACGCAAACACTCAACATTTGGTACAGATATCACTTTTGCCATTTAGATGTCAGCTAAGAACAGATTTTACAAAATTCCTTCCCCAAAGGGAGTTCCAAGGGTGTTACGAAACGGCATCGGCAAAATGGGCGAGTAACAGCTGGTTATTTATATATAAAAAGAACTCCGTAAATAGATTTTTTTTACATGATGTATAAGCAATTAAAATAATGTTCACATAGAAGATAAAGACAATTAAATAGAAAAAGAGGCACCATTACTTCTCAGTGATAAATAGTGAAATGTAAGATTACCGGAGATCAAGTGACCTCTTACCGATAAACCGCTTTGTGTACTGATACCGATTGATATGTACAATCGTGAACGGTATTTCAGATGGGAGGGCATGATGTATAAGGTTGATGATATTATTACAGAGCTGAAAACACGTAGAAAGACAGTGTTTTTTCTACATCGCCTTTAGAATCATAAAACTCAGAAAATATTTCAATACAGTTTCCGGTTTAAAGATCGCTGTAGAAAGTGGAATTAAGTATTCAAATTTATTATTTATGGTCTCAGATCGGTACATAGGATCACGTGCAATGGATGGTTATTGAAACTATCGATTAAAGGTGTTAGGTAGGTAGGTCTCTGTTGCCAATCTCGGGATAGTAAGAATAGTACTAAGGTAAGCCCTGCTTGTCGTATAAGGTGACTAAAAGGATCAAGGAGCTTCGCGCGCCTTGACTGTGGGGACCCTTGTCGCTGAACAAATGAACCTGCGTGGGACAGCGTATGGCTCAGCGATGGTCTCTAACAGGGTTAAGCCCTTCCATACAGACGTATTAACACAAACTGTAGAGGGACCCCGTTGCATTCTATAAACAATTCCGGAGCCTCATCCTAATGCACTGATGCAGACCACCGAGGAAGTTTTAGTGAATAAGAATCCCACATAACTCAGACTTCCTCTTAGAAGCAGGGTATCTTTCGCAGATTTCAGCGCAGGAACAAAATAAAAGTTAGGAATCACCGCAGCTCCTATTTCTGCCAAACGTGGTGTTCAAACATTACTGTGTTGCCGTTTAGTAAGAGATGAGTAGCTGGTGTAGTAAGAGATTTAACATCTTGTGTCAACGCGACGAGTACGATGTAGTGTTTGCGTATCCATTATCATCAGATGAATGTTTCGCTCGTCTCGTTTAAAACTGTCGAGTGAAACGATCCCAATTTTCTGACTGACAGGAGTCGGCCAAGATATTGAATATCATGACATATATTATACAGTAAGCCCAGGCTTTATCTTAGTTCACTACGTCGTTGAGTCACGCATGCGTTGTACACAAACAATAGTTTGCCGTATGAAGACAACGATTAGACCGCTCTGACGTACACTGAGGCCACACTCAGTGACGTGGCTTACGCAAATACAAATAACAAAAGGATAAAAACATTTAGCTTTACTTTTATTTATAATTATAAACTTAAAGGACATTCAAGTTACATATCTGTATGTGCGGACAGATGGTAGCTATTTCCCTCCAGGATTGCAATGCCTTTTGCAAGTATCTATATGTTAAATAAATTTATTATCTCAATTACTCATGAACAATGTTATAGATAATTATTAAAAAAAAACTATACTGAAGCACAAATAGTACCCTTGATAAGAATATGTTTCAATAACTTAGTCAGCATCTTTCTTATCAGACTACTGTCCATGTACAATTTCCGATTTTACTGGTTGTTGGTCTTCTGTTACCGGAGAGCGTCTAGCTAGCACCGCAGCTTCAATTTCTGCCGCCAAACAGTAGTGTACAAACGTTACTGGGTTCCGGTTTCAAGGACGCTGTAGCAAATAATTACCCGGGCACCGAGACTTTTCATTTTGTCTCAAAACGACGAGCAACAATGTAGTGTATATCATCCTATCATTGTTACGAGTAGGCATATCAATTACCATTAAGTGAACGTCTCGCTCGTCTGTTGAATAAAAAAAAAGTCAGCTGATACTGAATTAACTGATGATGATGACTCAGTTAACAAGAATTTCTTAAATTGATAACAGTGTAGTATAAAACTAATCTACCAATAATTTTAAAATGATAATCATGTATTTTTATATGTGTCATTATATTACATCAAATAAATGGTTATCCATCATCAGCCGATACTCGTCCACTGCTGGACATAGGGCTCTCCTAAAGATTCCCACATCGATCGGGTTCATTTGGGGAGAATTGTGCCATTACCCACCACGCTAGCCTAATGCGGTTTGGTGGGAGCCAGAGTCTCGTTTGTTGATTAACAGGATTCGCCACGAGCAGCAGAGGATGGATTTGTTGGAGTTGTTGTGCTGGTACCTTTAAACCTCACCATTTATTACATGAAATCAATTGGTGCAATCCAATAAATATAGTTGCTTTACATCCCACATTTGCATTCATAACGTTACAACACACCAGATTATATATATATATATATATTAAAAATATACAATAACATGTATTTATATAATCAAGATGTATACATCTCATGCGTCGTACACAAGTGACGTCACACCCAAGGAGACTTGGATATTTTGGAATGGTGACGATTTTTTTGATCTTCAGCGAAAGATATCGGGAACCATATATAACAACCAGTTGAAGTAACGTATTTATAAATTATATATAACACTATCAAAATAAAACAAAAAAAAAACTTAATAAACATATCCATATGATCACGTGCGACATGAACGAGATAACATATCTTATTGGTAAAAATATAAAATATTAACTTTTTTATATATGACTTACATTTGAATCAGAACTATAAAAAATAATAAACTTTTAAGAACGCAATGAAAAAAAAATATATCAGAGAAATGAAACAAGAAAATATATAAAAATATATCAAATATTAATAAAAAAATTTAAGTAGTAAAAAAAACTATGATTGAATTGTAAAATATGAATAAATAAAAAAAAACAGTTAAAATATGTTATTTATGTATATATTGTAATTGTATTACTTTAAATGCTTTTGTTAAAAATAGGGAGATAGCGTAAGAAAATTCAATTCGAAGTCTTCTAAAGGAAAGAATGGAAGCCATTATCCACTACGCTCGTCAAGTTCGTATTGGAAACTTTCTCTAGTCTATGGAGGATGTTCTTCTTGGAACATGTCAATTTTCTCACAATGTTTTGCTCCACCGGAAGTTCAAACTCAGTGAGGATCGAAACTGCACTCGTAAACGTATAGAGCGTGCGATCGCTTTACGTATTATTATATAAAATTAATATTTGTCATTGCCAGATATGGATCAACGAAAAAAAAAATTATTTTCAATCAAAAATATGAAGGCTTTTTTTGTATAATTATAGAATTTTTTTTTAAATTACATCGCATTCAAAATTTGATAGTTAATGAGGCGTACGTGTACACAAAAAAAATGTCAATTACCCTTATCCGGATTATTTAAATGAAAATGTTATTATAATAATATCTATAAGTGTTCACATACAAAACAATCGAGAGTGCCGGTGGGGTTATTACGTAGTATCATCATCATCATTATCAGCCGACAGACGCCCACAGCTGGACATAGGCGTACGTACATCTATGTCCAGTAGTATGTACGCGGACAATTAACGATTACGAGAAATCGCACAATCTTTGCCGTATAATTATATTCCTATTAAGTAATAATAATTGAGAAACTCCCACCAGTCCGCATTGAGCTATCGTGGTGGGAGATGGTCCATGTTCCCTCAAATGAACCCCCCACACAAATGGAGATCTTAGAAGGAGACCTATGTCCTGCAGTGAACGTCTATCGGCTGATGATGATGAATGGAGGAAGTGATATTCAGTCTATACGACACGAGCAAGACGTTCACCTGATGTTAAGTGATACGTCTGCCCATACCAGCGTGGCGCTAGTTAGGATATTAACACAGTATATCGTGCCTTGAGACATAAGATGTTGAGTCTCATTACTACAGTAATTACACTGGCTGAAGAGTCTTTTGAATCGGAACCCAGTACTACTTGTCGGCTGCGATAAGAGCTGCGGTGAATATCCATCTAGTCGGTCGCCAGCAACAGAGACCTACCACTACCGATACACAAACGAATGATTACAATTTTACGTAACAACTGATGATAACTCCGCCGGCATCGTTCTGCCGCAGACTTGTAAAAAAAAGAAGTCCAGTTCACCGGTCAAACTAGTTATAAGACCATCGCACTTTGGGCGAAGTTAAGTTTTTTTTTGCTTAATTTGTTACGAGAGGAGAGAACTTAATAACAATAATAACACACGCTGTCCCAAAAAATAAAAACCCTTGATATGTTGAATAAGTCTAAATATAGTATTCTAGTCTAAATTTATTATTCCGACGTTTCGACCGGTTTGCAATCAGCTATGGCCATGGGAAAACTTAGTTGACGTATGCCTTAACCTCATAGTGATCAGAAAGGAGTGGAAGAAAATATGAAGAAAATAACGAGAACTGGAATGAAAAAAGAAATAATAAAGAAAAAACACGAAAGGACTATTTAAAAGTCTTGCTCCGCAAAGCAAGGGTTCGCGCAGTTAAAGAAAAAAAAACTTTATAGTCATCATGGAATAGCTGCAGCTCTTAATCAAGGTTTAGTCCCGTATACGCGGAATAAGCTCACCGTGTCATTGATTTTGCATGACGTTGCTATGATTTGATGTGGCCGAGATGAGAATGTTAAGTTGGATGAGTGGTGACGAGTATGGATAAAATTAAGAATGTGTATATTAGAGGAAGTCTGAAAGTTGCTCCAGTGACAGAGAAGTTGAGGAGCAAGAGGTTAGCGTGGTACGGGCGTGTTATGCGGAGGGATGAAAGACATATAACAAAGAAAGTAATGAGGATGAACGTGGATGGTTAAGGGTAGAGAAAGACCGAAATGTGGATGGATTGTGCGAAAGATGAAATGTCTAAGAAGAGTGTGAATTCAGATATGACGGTTGATAGAGTGATAAGAAAGATAAGTACTTACTATGCCGATCGCACATAGCTGGGAAAAGAGCTATTCTGTATGAAATTCCTATTATTTACGAGATACTTCTAAATTTTATAATGTTCAGACATATGACATCGAGTCCTCATGTACTACAGGAGCAGTATCAATATTGGCCAACTCACAACTAATAATCGATACGAGTCAATTAATCGTATGACTCGTGTTGTCAGGCATAGCAACAAAGACAACACTGATTGAAAGAGTAATCTTAGAAATGATAGTGATTAAAAAAACAAGAAGGATGAAACTAGTTAATAATTTTGATAGTTTCTTAAGTAAACGAGCAAACAGTTCAGGTAGTTGTCACTGACACCAATGGATAATTGCTGTAGCCGAACTTGGGAATGAAGGTGGCACTATTGTTGATAGTTTGAAAACACCGATAGTAGCAACTGATTGCGAAACGTAAGTGTAGGAGTAAGTCTTCTTCTCCTTCTTAAAGTGCCTCTCCAACTAGTGAAGGTGGCGATCAGCGTAGTACAGTCCTTTCTTTTCCTGGTTCGGAGGAACAATTCCGACGCCGCAGGAACGGGACGCCGGAAAGAGTAACTTAAAACCCACATTAGGAATTATGCGGGTGGAATTTTGAAATTTTCGGTGGAATTTTATAAATGATCTGGCTAAGTGGTAAGCTCAAGAACATGATTAGTATCATACGGAAACACGTTGAAGCGGGAGACTGATGCAGGCTTATTATGATGACTGTGTTTTGATAACAAATCGATTTATGTAATCATCAAAACAGAACTTGACCGCTTTGTACTTGATCTACTTTTTATACATTAGGATGGCACTTTGCTTATACAAAAAAAAATATCCTTGGAATTATCTAAAGCAATCATACATAAAAATGGTTGTGAAATTATGTTTCGCTCTCTTATGCATTTTGACAAACAAATTGGATCTTCTTCAAGAACAATATTTTAGATCACTCGTTATATCTTACTCGTTTGTAGTAACATATGCAAACTATCTTTGCTTATAATTATATCATACGAGAATCTTTAAACCATTACTGTACAAATCACAATTAACATTTTAAATAAAGAAAGACTTCTTTGCAAGACAAGTAAAAAATTATACATCCGCTCTGGTTCGCTGAAAGGCATTTTAATGAGTTCGAGGAGTCTGCAGGAGACGGGCGAAGCGATAGTCTACATGCCAACTTGACGCTTTGGTTTTACTCTCCCCGCAGGATAATAATATCCTGTCCAGACGTAACAAAATTAAGTTAACTTATCTATCGCTGGATTTACTGTTGTATTAACTAAAATGTTAAAAATATTACCCTAGAGTGTCGCAATGTAAATTTAGATTAATAATATCGATTTTCTTATTTTCAATTACTATCCGATACCCATCATCATCAGTAGGTGACGGTTTTAATCTGAAGTTTCATGGTGAATTACCGGAAGATGATTTTGAAATTGATTCTTACTGGTGCTAGGTTTCTGTTGCCGGAGACCGTTTATCAACCTAACATTTATTTCTACCGACAAACAGTATAACGCGAACATTACTGTGTTACGATTTAAAAGACGTTGGAGCTACTGAAATTACTGAGGTAACGAGACTCAACGGCTTATATCCCATAGAGACAACATCCTAACTAGAGCCATGTTATGTGCAGGCGTGTTACTTAAACCAGGTGGACGTACCGCTCGCCTCATCGCTTCGAAGAATAAAAAAAAATCATTATTTTTATGAACAAATAAAGCACAAAGGAATAGTAAAGGAAGGGAACAAAGGTAAGGGGGAAAGAGTGAATTAATCCTTAATGAAGGTCTTCAAACAAAGAGAAGATAAAGCGTAATATTATCAGCGGAAATTATTTAAATGAGTATTTCTTTATAACACAAATTACTGGTGGTAAGTTTCTGGTGCCGGAATCCGTCAAGGTAGTTACCATCGCAGCTGCTATTTCTGCTGCGAAACTGTGGTGGGCGGACATTAATTTGCTCCGGTTTGAAGGACGTTGTATATAGATGATATTACTGTGCTAACGAAACTTAATATCCTGTTTCAAGGCAGCGAGCACAATTAATTGCTGTGTCATCAATCTTATTAGCCCCGCGTTGTTATAGACAGGCGTATCACTTAACATCAGGTGAACGTCTCGAGGGTTTGTTAATTGCTCAAAAAATTATATGCAGTTATGTATCTAAGTATATGTATACGCAACCTATATATCATTTCATCTCTGCATCACTCAACTTAGGCTGAAATATAATTCTAAGGATTTAAGTCCTTTCCGTTTACGTTATTAAGTTAAATAAATAAATATATAGTGAATATGATAATCTATTGGCGGTCGCCAGTAATGAAAATAAGTATTTTTTTTTTAATTCAATAGGTCATGTTCACCTTATGATAAGTGACACAGCTGCTCACAACGACGTCGCTCTATTTAGGATGTTTTACTCTGCATCACATTGAAGTCGTCGCCTTGAGACATCATCATCATCATTATCAGACGATAGACGTCCACTACTGGATATAGACCTCCTCCAAAGATCTGCAAAGCGATCGAACCTGAGTAGCTCGCATCCAGCTGCTTCCCGCAATCTTCACCAAATTATCGGATCACGTGGTGGGAGGCCTACCAACACTTCCAGGTTTCCGGTATGTGGTCGCCATTTGACGGACCTTGATACCCCAACGACTGTCATTCTTTCGAGCGGCTGCGAGTCTTTGAGACATATAATATTGAATTTCATTACCCCAGTAATTACACTAGCTACAGTACCTTTCATACCCGAACAGAGTAATGTTTACACACTACTTGTACGCCGGTAGGAATAGATGCTGCAGTGGTACCTACTTAGATAGTCTCAGACACCAGAGACCTACTACCAGCGATGATGATGAATATATATTGCAGTGGTATCTACTTAGACGGTCCCGGACACCAGAGACCTACTACCAGCGATGATGATGAATATATATTGCAGTGGTATCTACCTAGACGGTCCCGGACACCAGAGACCTACTACCAGCGATGATGATGAATATGTAGTGTAGTGGAGTATATAGCAGTAGCTGAATTCAAGATCAAAACTACAATGATGCTAATTGACGTCCGTCGTTGCGTTTCGCCAGCGACTGTTAGTTTGGCAACGCGAAAACCATACCGCGCGCCATTTTATATTCTGTGCCAAGAGCATACCGATTCCAATGCAGTAACATTTGCGCACCTATTCATCTTACTAGTGAATAAATCACAATTGAAATGAAAATATTGATAACTTCAGCATTTATGTAATGGCTATACTACATCCCCTGGTGGTAGGTAGCACAAGCCGTGCTCGGGATGAATGACGGGTACGAGGTGGTTTACCGCTTGTATCAAAGCGAGAGTGCCGAGAAGCGCTACAGCTCTCTCTGGGATGCGCTTTAAGCGGAGTACTGAGAGACATCGGTGAGCTCCGTATGAGATCCCGCAACGAACTGAAGATGACCACCGAGGAGGTTTTTGTGTGTAAAAATCTTATCTTCCCCCAGAGCAGAGTATCTATTTAGATCCCCCCCTCCCTGATAACAAAAAACAAAGGTCTCTCTTGCCGGACATTGTCTAGGTAGGTTTTTTTTATTTCATTAAACGAAGAGACAAGCGGTGCGTTCACCTGATGGTAAGTGATATGCCCGCCCATAACAACGTGGCGCTGGCTACAATGGTACACACAGCGCTCGTCGCCCTAAGACATAAGATGCTGGGTCTCGTTACCCCAGTAATTACCATTAGCTACAGCGCCCTTCGAACCGGAACACATTAATGTTTGCATACTACTGTTTGGCGACAGAAATAGGAACTGCGGTGGTAGGTCTCTGTTGCCGAAGCCCGTCTAGGTGGGTGCAGTGTATATCATTCTAACTAGTGCCAAGTTATTGGTAGGCGTATCACTTACTACCAGGTGAACGTCCAGTTCGTCTCATCGTTACGTAAAAAATAATTATATACGTATTCCCAAAACTGTTTCTATGAATCAAACTCGAAATATAACTATACTCATGATTTACGACCTTCATCAATACTACAATAGATTTACTTAATTATTGATCTAATTTAGATCGATTTCTAAAATCTAGGACTAGTTGTAGATCATTAGGAAACTACAAATTATTTTAAAATTAAGACTGTTTCGCATGTTTTATGATTTTTTCATAAATAAATCATTCGTATGAAATTAAAAAAAAATCTGATGTAGTGTTAACCGTTTACGTAGGTATCACCACAATACCTATTTCTGCCTACAAAAGCGTTGTAACTATTGAAATTACTGGGGTAACAGGATTTAACATCTTATATCTTACAACGATCTATACAAGGTGATGCTGTGTTTATAATCTTAACCAGCTCCATACGGTTACGGTCTGACGTGTCAGATACTCTCTGGTGAACGTTTTGATACATCCCATATCGTACGGCGAGGATCACAATGTGATGCTGTGTACATCATGTTAACTAGCGCCACATTGTTATAAAGTAACACTTGCTACCAAGTGAATGTTCAGGTAAGTGGCCGTTTTGTATAATATAAAAAAAAACGACAGAGATTAGTTTCTTATACCCGTGTATTGCCTCACAACACTGGTTTAGTCATTTGCATGATTTCGAAGACTCGCCACACTGCAAGGGTAATGGTTACTGCCGAGCAGTATACATACATAAATTAGACATTATACTCACGTTAACCAGTCAAAATTCCAAATATAATACAAGTGAAACTTGTTTACGTTAATGTAGTAAAAATATTTCTGTCATATAGCCATTATGAACTTTGCAGTAATTCGTGATTTTTGATCTATAGATCTAGTAATAGTTGTTTCTTTTTAGCTAATTTCAAGGATCGAAACGTGTAGTCAAAAAATCTAAATTATTGTTAACATAAAAATTTTATTAAAATAAACATAGAAAAAAAAAATTTGAACATAAGTAAACTAAATATTTTAATGCTTTTTAGATAGATGTTAAAGTTTAAAAAAATATATAAAAAAAAGATTTAACTGGGGGGTGCTAAATTTAAAATTTTTTTGTTTGACATTAATAAACAATATGTTTATTTAAATGAAGTATATCAAGCGACGACGTATCAGCAATAATAAACACAATATAAATCTCCTTGCCAAGTATTTGTCGAAATATGCAATGCGAGAAGAACGAGAGGGTTGATTTTGGATGGTGACCAGGACTTTATAAAGCTGGTGTACTAGCTATAAACCTCATGATGTAAATCTACCGCCGTCACACCATTGCTGATTCCTTATTGCAAACAAATTACAGAGTATTCTGGTCAACCACGCTACATCTTCGTCTTAATATTCTTTTAAAATTATGTATAACTTTAATTATGTGTTAACCCGTTGTTGATAAAAATGTTGCTATATCTAAAAAGGTATTTTTTATATTATTAAGATATTGAATATCGTTACCACAATGATCCCACTAGCTGTAGCGCCTTTCAAACCGGAACACGGTAATGTTTGCACGCTACTATTTGTCGACTAAAATAGAGGCTGCTAACGCTACTTGGTGAAGATTCTCAGAGACTCTTCTCCGACAACAGAAACGTAGTACCAGAGTTAATACACATTGTAATGATCTATTATAAACTAAACTTTCCATAATTAAACTAAAAATAGAAGTAAATTATCCTTAAAAATAATCAAAACAAAAAAAAACGTAAAATAATGATGGAGATTATGTTTCTTCAAGTCAAAAGATAAATGATTTGTTTATAATAGGACATCTTTTGTTGTTAATATAAATATAAACGTAAGAAGAGATCCGCTTCACAACATTGGTAAACTTGGTACAGAAGGTCCCGTTCTTGGTCGAAGACTCACAGGTAGACTCCATGATAAGATGGAAAAATTTATTGTCGAGAGAAATGCATTAGTGTCGAAGAAAGATCGAAGTGGGGGAGAAAGCAAGGAGAGCTAACGCGACCACTATACGGGTTAATAGCAAGAGAGGGAGAGTTGTTTTAATATAAAACAATTGAAGACGTGGTTTGTCATCTGCTGCAGTAGGCGCAGTGCCAGCCCATCCTCCGCCATATCCACATGGTGAAAGTTCAGAAACGAAACTGCGCGATAATATGTGATCATAACAAAGTTTATATTTAGCAAGTAATATCGAGTGTCGGAAACATCGCCGGCGCCGCTCATGTGCAATACATCGAAATAGATTTGTTTTCATTCGGCACTAGACCAAGTCTATTTACTTGTAAATACTAGGTATGGAACACACAAATAGATTTATGCTTTAAAATGTTGATCGTAGTGTTTATAAATAACTGTTTAAACTTGATTCAAACTAAATCAATAGAAATTTTTAAAATTAAGGTTTTATGTAAAATATTCGGGAACGATAAATTTATCTTGAAGAGATATCAGAGAAGATTTGAGGTGGTAGCCACCAGCACTAAAGAACTAACAGTATGATGAGGTCAAAGTAGCGGCAGCTAATTTTAAATATATTTTTTTTATTCAATGAAACGACGAGGCGCCATCTGGTGGTAAGTGCTGTGCCTATCTATAATAACTTAGCGCTAGTTAGGACTCCTCACCTTGAGATATAAGATGTTAAGCTTCATTACCCCAGTAATGTCATTAGCTACAGCGCCCTTCAAACCGGAACACGGTGATCTTTGCAGGCTACTGTTGGGCGGCAAAAATAGGAGCTGCAGCGGTAGGTACCCAGACAGTCCCCGGCAATAGAGGTCCTCCGCCATTAAAATTTATGAAGGTTTATTAGGAAATAGTTAAAATTTATAATCGTTTACCAAATTGCAATGAACACGTTTGTATTATGCGAGCCATATAATCGGAAAACCTGTTCATCTATCAGATATTCAATATTGGTACGGTTTGCGGGACAAAAACTTCCGCATTTAAATTATGACTATATACGTTTATAAGCAGGTATTTTTAAACGCACAATTTTATACGAGTCCAACGTCACCTAGTGACGAGCAAAGCAGGAGCAATACCGAGACTTCAACAATCTTGGTATCGGTCTTGGTCTTGCTTAAATACATCCCAGCCTTGGTCTTCCGCGTATCCAGTATTGAAATATATTAAATATTTTGTTTACAGATGAAAGGCATATGTTCAAGTCATGACAAATATTTTAACAGATCATCTCAATGGAATTTTTAATTTTTCGTTTAGTCTTGCACATTTAGGCATGGTCTTGCTCATGAAAAATTGGTCTTGCTCTTTGGCGAGACCAAGACCAAGACTGCAAGAACAAAACCATTATTACCGACACGAAATAATTAATTGTTTAACACAAACTAAATATTTCGAAAAATTTCTGTAACATAAAAACTTTAAATCAAAGAAGCAACGAGATGAGTAATACGTTCACCTAATGTTAAGTGATACGCCTGTTCATAACAACACGATATTACTTCGAATTTTATATACTTCACCACATATATAGATACAGCACCCTTCAAACTGGAATACAGTAATGTTTCCACACTACTGTTTGTCGCAGAAATAGGCGTTGCGGTGATACCTACCTAGACAGTCTCTGGAAACAGAGACTCCTTACCATCAGTACCTCCACAGTAATATAAAAAAAATATATTAAACTCATTCAAAAATAGATAGAACACCGTATATGTGTACACCATATAAATCTCCTACGTGTTGTAATGGTCGTTTGTTCATCATCAGATGTTAGATGTGCACCGTTGGACACACCACCCCTTCAAAGATCTCCACACTTATCGCCACTACGCTGCCCGCATCTAGCGGTTATCCGCGACCTTCACTAGATCGTCGGTCCACCTTGTGGAAGGCCTCACAGCACTACGTCTACCGGTATGCGGCCGCCACTCTACGACCTCACTGCCATATCAGCCGTCAGCTCTTAAAGCAATATACCCTATCCATTGCCACTTTTGTTTAGCAATCTTTTGGATTGTGTCGGAAACTAGTTTTTCTACGGATTTTCTTATTTTTAATTCGAATGGATAGAGAAAGTCAAAGCATAGTATTCTCCGTTGGTTCTTCGCCTTTGGCTGTTTGTTACCCTCATTATACATACGTATACTAGCTGTTTTCCCCCCCGCTTTGCTTACCGTAACACCCCCTCAACTCACTTTTGGGAAGGAATTTTGTAAAATCCGTTAAATTCTTAGCTGAACTGTACTCGCTAAAAGAAATATTCCTACCAAATTTTAAGTGTCCAGGTGTTATGGTTCCAGAGATATTGTGATGCGTCTCTCAATAGGTGGAAATCTCACACGCATGTATACAAATATACATTCCAAATTACACAAAAATGTCTCATGGAATTTACAAACGTAATCTAACAGCGCAGGTAGTGAATCATTTTCAAAACATGACGTCATGAAGAGCGAGATCACAGCTCGTAGCGCTATTCGCGACTATGAACTGCGCTTGCGCTTGTAAACAAACATGGCTTCCGATTCCCTACTATAATATTTTTCTTTTGTAACAATTAACCAATACACTTTCCTATTTACATTTAGGATTATAGTACATTACGGATTTACTCCTTGCCTTACTAATATTTTTAAAATGTACCAATGTATTTTTCCTGATACAAATTGTCGAAGTCTAGATCATAGATTCCCGAAGGAATGGTATTGCTCCCTGGTTGGTGCTGCTGGAGTTTTATAATAGCACGATTAGACGAGAGAGAAAAAGAGAAGAGATCGGAAAGAGGGGGATAAATGAAGAGGAAAGAGAGTAAGGAAGATAGTATTACATATAATTTTTTAATATTTAGAAATAATAAACGGACATAAAATTGGTCTAAATTACAGTCAAGTAAAAGAGCGTCAGACTTTTTCTCATAAAAGGTGCGGTAGTCCAAGGAAGGGTGATAACCTGAAGTCTAGATTAAGCACCGGTACTAAAATAATTTTGTTTTAATTAACATTTACGTACATGTAGTATAACTATCCACAGCGCAAGACAGAAATGTCTGGAAAGAAATGGTGGCCAGGGCAACGCACCATAGTCACGTCCCTCAGTCATGAGGTTACGACAAAGAAGAAGAAGTATAACTATGTACTATTTTTATATCTAAAATTCAAAAATCTCGATGATACAGTAGCTGCATATCATTGCTCTTTAAAGCGAATTAATTTACGTAAACATCCTTTTTTAATCCTTATTTCCATGCAACAGGTATGGATACACATATAATACCTAACTTACGTCATGTCAAGGCATGACACACAAATTTCACATCCATTCGGTGTCCTGATAAGGAAACACGTAAACGGTTTCTGTTAAATCATTAATGTCATGAGTCGGCGAGTATAAAACAAATATTAATTCACACATCATATTAAAGTACTAATTATATATCTATCTATTTATTCATTAATTTATCTCTCTTCTCTACTTAAATCAATATCCAATTGTTTATCCCTCTCATTTCCTAACAAAATTGTCTAAATATATACATATCTATTTTTGTAATTTTAAAGCTACTGAACCAATGAAGCTGTTAAAGTTTTTTTTTTTTAATTTAAGGAAGCGACGAGACGAGCGAGATGTTCACCTAATGGTAAGTAGTAAACCTGCCCATAACAACGTGGGGCTAATTAGAATGACATACACAGTGCGTTGTGCTCGTCGCTTTGGGACGTAAAATGTTCAATCTCGTTACCTCAGTAATTTCAGTTGTTACAACGCCATTCAAATCGAAACACACTAATGTTTATCGCCAGAAATAGGCGCTGCGGTAGTACCTAAATAGACTTCAGCAACAGAAACCTACTACCGGTAAGTTATAAAAAGACTAACAGCATCATTCCAATAGAGATAACTATAGGCGAAGATATTCCTTTAGAACACAATATTCCTTTAACTCAACATTTGAATATTTAACTGCTTCAGTGATACAGCCTCTAACCAATTGTCTTGTAACATGAAGGTTCCTACTTCGATTTCGAGGCTACATGATAGTTTGGATGGTAGTAGAGTCTTTTTCAAACCGACCTGGTTAGCTATCACCCCCATATCAACTTGCTGCTACAATACCCTTGTTGTGATTCGGCTGGTATCATGAAAGACAACACGACGACCGTACTAGATTCCATTGCCACTTAACACCATGAGAAACTGAAGATCAAGTGTTGAGGTGGTTAGACCTTTATTCGTCTTGAATGAAGCAATTACGTCGATGCTAAAGAATTCAAAGTAGTGTAAAACCTAAGACTGTCATTACCAACAATGACAAATTATGGGCTGACGAAGACTATGTCGAACTGTTGACATAAGGATATGTGACGTCACATGCGACATACTTTCGCTGCACATTTGTCGGATCGCAAAGGCTGCGTGCGATATTATAGAATATTCTACTATAATCGAAATTATGTATATGCCTGTTTTTTACACCTCTGGATCAGGGTTTCGGTAAGTGGGGTTACGCGAACACCTAGGGGTTCACTATTCGACGGTTGGGAGTTCGCGACAAGGTTATCGTGAAGATGGCAAGGAATTCTAGTTTCAGTATTAAGCAACAGGAGTTATTTATTATTTAAAAAAAGTCCGTAGAAAAAGCTATACTAGATGAAATTATTTTAGATTAATAAAGTATGTCTTTGACAGATTTTTGGGCTGATTACATTGGGAGAGTGCCCGAGCGGTGAATTTCATTTTACCCTTAAAGTCAGAAATAAGGTAAAGTTTGTCCAAAATTACTCTAAAAAATCCCTCCTATTGAAATAAAATACTTTGTTTTTCAATGATAAATTTTATTATTTTCTTTGTGCGGGGGCGCGGGAGTCTGGGGTTAATTAGTTAGGGATTTCGCTGTAATCTGAAAACTTTCAAAGGGATTTGTGAAGCCAAAAGTTCAAGAAACTCGGCTCCGGAGTAACGGATCTACTAATTTCTTTAGCGATTACCTCCGAGTGCAATACTGCGTTACATTGTAGTATGTGTTATCTGCTGGTGATAGCTCGACCGGTTTGATCGCTGTTACCACCAAGGTTCACATGGAGACCAATTATAATCGGAATTTTATTTAAAACAAAACAAAGAAATCAATGTTAACTGCTACATTGTAACGTCTGATATGAAAACTGTTGTATAATATTATCTATTTGTTATTGAGGAATTTAGTATATGTCTTATTATGTTTATGTCTTTTTGAAGGAGATTCGGAACTAATTTTTGCTGAAAATGAAAGTAATATATAAACTGAAATATTACTTTTAACAGCAATAGTTGTGCTGTATAGTATCTTTCCTGAATCATAATTGCTCTAAGGAAGCATCCAATTTAGATGCTTTAAATTTCTACCCTATTTATTGGTAGTTTTTTTAAATAATAACAGTAGCCGACTACCTGATAATATTTTCGTATGTAAAACCACCAAATTATAGCTGAATTCACGATCTCATTTTGCTATGGGATACCGTCAAAGAACTCCTTACCTTTTATCTAAATAATATCATACAAATTAAAATAGTCTTTTTTTTTAATTCATCGAAATGATGAGACAATAGGGGACGTTTATCTGATGGTAAGTGATACATTTGGCCATAACATCGATACGTTTGTTAGGATGGTACATGCTCCACGTTGCGCTCGTCGCCTTGAGATATAGAATATTAAGTCTCATTAACCCAGTAATTACATCAACTACAACGCTCTTCAAACGGAAACCGTAATGTTTTAACAGTACTGTTTGTCGGCTGCAATAGGCGCTACGGTGGCAGTTACCCAGACGACCTACCACCAGTTGTCACGCAGGAAATCGAATGAAATTGAACCTGTCATGACAAATGGTCTTCATGAAGCAAAACCTTACAAAAGGCTTTGATTAGTATTACGCTGTTAACGAAGCGTACAATCTTATAATAACTAGAACGGGGCTTCTAAGCCTCCTTACAACTGACATTTATTACTATCAGCCTCCGCTTGGTTCTTTGTGGCCGTGAATAATACAATTAACCGATCTCATAATCCTAATGCGGAGACGTTTCAGAATAAAAAATTACTTCTTAAATGTATACTTAACGTGTGAATATCTATTGTCCTTTGTCTACCGTTTCTGTGTTAGATTAACAATCTACGGATTTTTTTTTCTTATTCAAACATATACAAATAGAACAATCGCTCGTTGCTCACACTTCCAGATAGCAACAAATTATGTAATCGATACCTTTAAGTATATCATCATCATTATCAGTCGCCAGACGTCTACAGCTGAACATAGGCCTCCCCCAAAGATCTCCATATCGCTCGATCAAACGATCTTCAAGTATAAGAGTATATAGCACTAGAGTAGACTTCTTTAAGAAGATACTTAAATTTACATCATTACATATATTAAGAAAATCTATTCAGGTGCTAAAAAAACAAGGTTCACGGATGACACAGCTATGAAGATATATAGTTACCTCTTCAAGATTTCACTACGCGATATCAAAGGCTACCGAGGACAGAACAATTTCAAGCTTTTCAAGAGAGCTTTAAGAGTACACGTATGCAAGTATGGTGGTGGTAGTCCAAAATTTATTGGTTACCACAGCAGCTCCTATTTCTCTGCCATCAAGCAGTAGTGTGCAAATCTTACTTTCATCCGGTTTGGAGGACACTGTAGCTAGGTAAATTACTATGGTTACGAGATTTAAGATATTATTTCAAAGCGACGAGTATAATATAATATTGTGTGTCATACTAATTAGCGCCACTTTTTAAACGCATGTGTATCACTCAGCATCAGGTGAAAGTCTGGGTGGCGGTGGTGGGCGCTCAATGGGTTGCCTGCTCAGTATACATATATATGAATATCCATGTCATAAAGTAATGACTAGATTGCTTGTGACAGTTTTATGTTCGATATCACGACACGTAGCTATCCATCTATGGCAGTAATATAGAAATAACCCGTACCGGGTCAAGTTCCTAGTTACCCGATGTGAACTGGGGCTGCTGTGACGTAAAGCCTGCATACTGATGCTAAATATAGCATCGGACGCACGCTAAGTAACCTCACCCCGTGACCCACTTCATCCGGCGACCTTGAGTTGCACCACTATATAAATACCTAACATGTTGCGAAATTTAAATATATATATATATATATGTATGTGAATATATATGTATATATGTTCAGAAATCAATTAGATCCTATAATTAAACCATCTGAAGTATTGTAAAACAAATAGTATTTCAATTATTGTTTTGGCTCAATACTCATTAGACCTCTTTTTTGTTGAGGGAAGAAACCATCAAAAGGTTACCAACTTTTAAGGAACGGAGGGTAAGACAAAGTTATATGCGTTTTGTACTAAAACTCCTCGGTGGTCAACATCAGTGCATTGCTGGAGGCCCCATTCCATCCTACGACACACCGGCACCGTCGCTGTGCTAAGACGGGACTACATCGCACTCGTCGTTTACCCTGGGCTCATTTAGTGGACAATAAGGGACCTTCAAACATTCGAACCTGGAAACTCTTTTAGACACCTACGACAGGCAGGAATTACCTAAGTCATATTCTTAATAATCCGAGACTACAGGGCAGATTAGATCTTCATTTCTTAAATACTAAGAGGTCGTCGGAACGACGACTGCCCATAATATCCTAGGTGTCGAGTTTATCTCATGACTTATCTTATAAAGTATAACCACATAAAGATTTGTTTCTGTACGCTTAAATGCTCCGGTGTCACCTTCAAAAGCGTATAGCTCATCATGATGAACGTATCACATTAATTATAATTGAGATATCTGATATAAACAATGACAAATCGTCATACTGTATGAAGAACAGTAGTAGCAACAATAGCTCATTCAGATTATTGCACTCGTGATGATGGTTGACTGTAACCAGTTCAATGGCACCACGCTGCTTTAAGGTTTAGCAAGTCTGCTATTGCTGTTTCAACCATATATCTTTAGACACTCCAATATATCTGTCCTGTTGTGAGCAAATCGGATAACTATTCAGAAAAGGTTGTCGTTCTTGGAAAATGGTTAACAACTGCGAGGACGCAGTTTAAAGATATAGGACCGTACCTGATGAGATGTCCTTAAAGACAGTCCTTACGCCACCATAAATAAAACGGAGAATAGTTATCTGGCGCATCAATATGACAAAAGATATTATGATAACCATATAAAAAGTCACGACCTTAAGCACAGAGGAAATAAGAACGAGATAACTCCATTGCATTGTATGCAAAAAGTTTCTTTTATTATGTATGCAAGTTATCTTTAATAGAAATAAACACTTCTAGACGCTATATATCTGCGATAATGTAATCTTTAACATTGGTAGAGGAGATACTGGGTCAACGGCTCTAGCTGAAGCTTAAGGTCATAAAATTGATTCATTACTTCGCCATACGTCTTTAACTTCTGTGTTATGTCTTAAGTAGTAATGAGAAAATTATCGCAAATAAAAACAATGAATGCAGTTCAGATGTGAGGCCTATCTTAGTTTAGATGTAAGCTCACTAATATTTACAGATATTCATATTTTCTCTAGGTAACTCCCGAACGATGGCTCACGGGACCAAAGCCAACCTCACCTGCTCGTGGTGTAACCTGCTAATCAACAAACGAGGCTCTGGCTCCAATCAACCCGCATTGGACCAGTGTGATGGGGAATAAGAACCTTTACAAAATTCAGCACCTAGTACCCAGCGCCACCGGAGACCATGCTCACTGTAGATTATGTGAAACCGCTGGATGCGGGCAGCGCAGGACAAATTGATGTGCAGATCTTTGGGGGGAACCTATGTCCAGGAGTGGGCGACTATCGGCTAATGATGATGATGAGTTAAAATATTTTGGCAAAAAATTTGCGTTAATAACTTTTACTCACCATGGAGTCACTGTCGATCGGCTTGGCTGTTCCATTATAAGCGCAGTTCCGGATCTTCGGTTTCTCAGTGCACACCCCGTACCATATGCAATGGCCTTCTTCGGTCGCGCCGGTTGGTATCTGTAACATGAATATATTTTAATTTAATAACAGTATATATTACTTTTTACAACCTTACGGCGCAGAAACATGACACCTGATCATCAGGCTGGTCGACCGATTGAAAGTAGCACAGCAAGCGATAGAGTGGACTATGCTTGGCATTTGTTTAAGAGACAAAATCCGGGAAGAAGAAATTTGACGGAGAACTAGAGCTGTCGATGTAGCTCTCAAAATCAGCAAACTGAAGTGGCAGTGGGCCGGCCATTTCTGTCGTGTCAGTGACGGCTTATAGGGGACAAAAATCTTGGTCTGGAGGCTGCGTGCAGGTCGCAGAAGTGTAGGGCGCCCGGCCTCCAGATAGACCGACGACGTCATCAGGGCGGTCGGAAGTGGACGGATGCGAGAAGCAGAGGATCGCCTTTAGTGAAAGACATTGAAGATAGCCTATATCCATTAGTGGATAAACAAAGGCTGATAATGATGATGATGAGATATTAGTTTCTTAACAATATATAATTTAATGTACGAAGCTAATGCGAATTCATATCTACCTCAGTAGATTCCTAAGCTCGTACTCTTTAACAATTACCAATTGTTATAAAATGAAAGTTAATAGGAATGAAAAAAAAAAAAAAAACAAAAAAAAATTAATGAAACATTTTTTTTTTTGTTATAATTTAAAGATCTACTTTAAAGAAGCTAACATAGAATTCAACGATAGAACACAAGGTTACAGTAAATTTCATTCCGAAAATTTACTACTCGATGATTATCATGTTTTGGTGTCAAGGGGTAAATATTTAAACTATACCCTCATTCTGAGGGAATAGAGACACCCCCTCGGTGATCTTCTCCATTACGTCAGAAGAATCTCAGGGTCTACCGAATGTATAGGTAATCTCTTTCATCATACCACTATATGTCTCTACGTCCTATATTAAGAATGTAGAAGAAGAATTTCCTCTTATTATTATCACCTTTTCTTTATAACGAACAATGGTCGTTTTACGTCACTGAAACACGTTTGCAAGTAAAAATTTAAGAATCATCATTGTTATTGAGAAATAAATCAAGACAGTAAGATCGATCGAATCGATGTGTATGCCATTTTAAGATTTATCGTCTGGTGATATATATATATATATATATATATATGGGTACATGAATAATAAAAGATTCGTGGGCCCGTTATAACAGCTCTCGTAACGCGAGTAATGTATTCATTAACGTTTGACGTCTGTCGAAGTAAACAACATAGATAACCGAATAATTCATCAGTTCATCTCGTACCTATCGAACTCATGATTTTAATAAAAAAAAGTATTTTATCTATAGGTTTTTCCGACTATTTACCACAGTCGTCTAAAAACTGTCGAAAATAGACCGCGTTATCGCCCGAGTGTTTACTTTCCGAATAGCTTTTACAGAGTTTATTTAATGTATACAATGTATTACTTGACATAAACTTTTAGATCGTTCATTATTTTTCATTTAAAATCATAGTAAATTACATTAAAAAGAGAACTTAAGAAAAGTATAATATTTCAATATAAATAATTAACACAAAACAATATCTCTGCCTTCTTTCCAATTGCATTTCAAAGCAGACTTTTTCCATCAGAAGTTTAGATGAAACAATAAAAAAAATTGAGGTACGCAGGATTCAATAATTAAAAAAAATATTTCTATATCAAACATTAGTCGGAAAGATTGAGACAGAGATGTCATTATTTAAAACTATAAAAAAAATTACATACATAATTCGTTAATAAATATAGGTTTTGGTTCTATATTTTACTTTTATTTATTAGGCGATGCAACTTTGGTAAATGATAAATAAACTTGCCCATAGTAATGTGGTGCAAAAACTTTTATATATATATATATGTATATATTTATATATATATATATACGTTAGCTGTTTCCCGCCCGCTTGGCTAGCCGTCACACTCTCGCTACTCCCTTTGGGAAAGGAATTTTATAAAATTCACCCTTAGCTGATCTCTAAATGTCAGCAACAATATCTCTACCAAACTCTGAGTGTTTACGTCTAATAGTTTCTTAAATGTCGGGGATGACTCAATAAATCTCTGGATATATATATATATATACACATATATATATATATATATATATATATATATATATATATATATATATATATATATATATATATATATATAGGTAGGCATATACACAGTCCTCACTATCAACCTTCTAAAAAACCTGTGGGTCACCCAAATAGCAATGGAGAGAGCTTTGCTCGGAGTTTCTCTCGATCGAATCAGAAATGTAGAGATTCGGCAGAAGAACTAAAGTCACTGAGATAGCCTAAAAATTGCTGGACTTAAGTGGCAGTGTGCAAGCCACATTGCTCGAAGAACCGACGGCCGACGTGATGCAGTAAGGACCTCGTGTAGCGCCCGCGTACTGGTAGACGTGGTGTCGGGAAGCCTCCCACAAGGTGGACCGACGGTCTGGTGAGAATCGCGGGAATCCATTGGATGATAACAATGCGGGACCGATCGATGTGGCGATCTTTGGAAGAGGCATATGTCCGGTAGTGGACGTCTCTCGGCTGAAGATGATGATGATGATATGCACAGCACCTCAATTAGCTCGTCGCCTTGTTGTTAAGTCTCGTTACCTCAATAAATTCACTACCTACAACCTCCTTCAGGCCGGAGTAAGTAATGATTGCCACACCAATTTCTTTGACGGCAGATAATCCATTCGTTTTATATCATTGCGTTATTTTCAAGCTTTTATTTAGAACTTCGGGAATACATCAACGCCAGTGCGGGATATGTTACACGATAATAAAAATCGGAATATAAAGTGGAAAAAACAATCATGATCAACGACAGTGACCTCCATCATTCACGAGAGATCCGACTTCCTGTATCTACTTATTCATACGTCAGCAAACTGCTTAATGTAAATATATACATTTACATCAACCATTTCCAAATCGTTCGTATTGCATACAGACAGTACCCAACACGATTGCCAATACTGCGTCTTCCGGTACACCGTCGGCGGTTTTTGTATTGTTGTGATATACGATTGGAAAATTACAGTTTGGAGTAATTCATCCATTGTTATATCATGTATAGTAAAAAAAATGTAAATAACTATTTTAAAAAAAATACTAAATAATCCTCTTTTATTCGTCGAATGGAGATGAGACGATCACGACGTTCACCATCACTTGTTAAAATGATATGCTAGGCATTGTGCTCGTCGCTTTGAGACAGGTTTTTTTTATTTATTATTAAGAAACCAACGGCGTTATTATTTAATAATTTTTTTACAAGTATTTAAAGCTCTCTTATAAGGATAATATAAAGGTTTTTTGTACATCAAATTAGTACGTTGGTATACGTGATAGTTAAAATAAAATGAAGGAAAGGTTAAAATAAAAGAAAAAAAATTAAGTTGATCAAAGCTACAATAGTAAATGTGGAAAATTAATGCCAGTAAAGATATCTAGATAAAGAAGACAAATAACAATACACAAACAGAAATCTTAATTTAATGGTAAGTTGGCTAATTTAATGGATAAGTTGGCGTATAGCAACTTGGAATATTATTTGTTGTTGTTCTCTTGTCGGAACGTTTCAGCGACGTGCTTCTTAAACAAAAATTATATTGTTTTAGAGATAGATGTTAAGTCTCGATACCCCGATACACTAGATATGTAGCCGTTCAAGTCGGAAAACAGTAATGCTTGCACATCACTATTGTTACAAGAAATTGGAGCCGGGGGCCTACGCATACCCTATACCAGTGATTCCCAAAGTGGTCTATATCGACCCCCAGGGGTCTATGCCAACCTGCAAGGGGTCTACGTCAGCGAAAAACAATTTAGGGGTCCATGAAATGAAAATGGGGGTCCACGATAGTGGATCTCAACACATACACTGATAGTACCTGTTTACTTACATCATACTATCTTATAATATCAAAACTAATACATTATTTATAAAAATACCTTCATAGGTACGTATATTTTACATAACAGATACAAAATTTTATTTTTAGTAGTTTTAATTTAAATTCAATTAATAAATGTATAAATTAACATGTGTTTTTAACACGAAACTTCACAGTTAGAAATTTACAGGAAATCAATAACTTTTTTTTAACTTTGGGGAACTCTGCCCTAGACGGTCCACGGCGACAGATCTACCAACCGTGTAAGGGAAATTGGAGCATAACTTGGATACCGAGCCATTCAAGGCATGCCAGACTCAGGCCCTGGCCTGCGAGCTTATACTGGCCTCGGGGTTATATCCTGTTACCCAGACCTATCACGAGCGAGTGACGCTAAAACGAGAAGTTACCTTCACAGCTAAATGACGGTGAGATTATAGTTACGTATTTGTGCATAATTTATATTCACCATACTTGAATCCTTATTTCTAAATACGTGAATATTTTCTAATATCAGAATGTTTCCTACCGCTTGATCAATAAATACAATTGTTCTTAAAAAATGAAATGGGACCTTATTGCCAACCATTAAAATATATACTGCATGGAACTATTGTAAGTATGTGCGATGGACAAAACAGGAATTTCCGGTCCGCTGTATGTAGTGCGTGACTCACTGGAGTAATGATTAGACGTTGAACGAATTTGTGCAAACTAAGTTAAAATTTATTTTCATGACTAACTCAGAATCATACGAAGCGACGGAGCAAGCGAGACGTTCACCTAATGATAAGTGATACATAAATACATAACAACATAGTGCTAATCAGGTATGACACCATCCCCTGAAGAGAACAATTTCCTGATGAGGACAAAGGTTGGACGTGGTCTCCGGTCGTGAAGTAGTACTTACGAGGCAGGTAGGGTCTCAATAAAACAGACCCCGGGTAGGGGTATCCCAGCATAGCGTTAGCGAGGCGGCTGTTGTGTTCAGACCGGAAATACCGTGACCTCTCCAAACGTTTAGTGGGTAAAAATCTCCACATAATTCTGACTTCGTCCCATAAGACGAAGTATCTTTTCAAAGGTTTCCCCGCCAAAACAAATAAAAAAAGGGGTGGCACCACATTGTCCTCGTCACCTTGGGACATTAAGATATTGAGAATCGTAACTCTTCAAATCGAAATATAGTAACGTTTGCACTCTACTGTTAATCGGAAGAAACAGCAGCCGTGGTACTTATCTAAACGGTCACCGGCAACAGAGACCACAAAAAAAACACCAAAACAGTTACAAACCAACAGTAGTTTAAATATAGTCTAAAAATTACCATAGACTATTTTTTATACTAAAGATACTTTACTGGTGGTAGTCTCTGTCGCCGGGTATCGTCTAGGTAGGTATCACTGCGATTTCTATTTCCGCCGACAAATAGTAGTATGAAAACATTACTGGGTTCCGGTTTGAGGGGCGGTTCACTGGGACAACGGACTTAACAACTCGCGTCTCAATGCGTGGAGCGCCATGTCGTGCTATGTATACCATCCTAACTAGCGCCACGTTGTTATGGTCAGGCGTATCACTTACCATCAGGTGAAAGTCCCGCTCGTCTCGTCGCTTCGTTAAATAAAAAAAAGACATACAAATAGATATGTTGTGTAATGTTTGTAAGAAAAACTTATCAAACAAAACGTGTTAGTGATAAGATAATATATTAATTGTAACACAAATACGCGACACTTGTGTGTACGACTGTAATTAGCAATAAACTACAAAATAGTTACAATGCACTGAGAAGGTAATCATTACATGTTCGTAATATTAAAGTTATTATATATTTATTAATAACGGATTGGTTTTTTTTATTATATTTCACTAATTTCTAGTGGCAGGTCTCTGTTGTCGGAGACCGTCTTAGCAGGTGATATCTCTGTACATCTGCCGTCAAACAGTACTGGGCAAATATTTCTATGTTCCGGTTTGAAAGAAGTTGTGGCTAGTGAAGTTACTGCAGTAACATGCTTTAACATCTATCTTAAGGCGATAAGCAAAATGCTGTGCTGTGTATACCATTCTAACGAGCGTCGTGTTGAGGGCAGGCGCACCACTTACACACCAGGTCAACATCTCGCTCGTCTCTTCAGTAGAGTAAAAAATACTGATCAAATTAAATGGGCGTAATGTATTGCAATGTATATCATCTTAATCAGAAATACGTTGTTATGGGTGGAAAAACGCGCTATATTATTGACAACCGGAATCCGTCGGAAAGTCAGCCACGCAAACAGCCGGTTTACGAGTCGACCTTGCATCAGTCTGCGGGCGACAAAACCAAGAAACCGCTGAACGTCTTTAGCTGGATTTTTATAATCCGAATGTATTAGTAGTCGTACATTAAGACGTTCACTAACTTCCGGCAAAGAAATTCACACGAATGGCGCCATTCATGTATCCGTGAGATTGTTATTAGAAACTTAAATAGTTTCCAATAGTGATAACTGAAATATATTCTCATCGTCGTCAAATCTAAGATGATTATTCCTCCTTATACTAGCAATTTCACAAGCTACCACGCCCTTCAAACCGGAACACACTAACGTCTGCAAGCAACTGTATAACGGCAGAAATAACTACAGTACCTAACTATACGGTATTTGAGAACAGAGATCTTATCCCACCAGTGAAACGGATGCAAATCGACAGAAATAATTCAAAAAGTTCTTTTTAGCCCAATAGTAATAATTTAATCATGGTCATCATTCGATAGACGCCAAAGATCACCACGGCATTCGCTCTTGCGCTACCAGCATCCAGCGGTTTACCGCGACCTTCACCAGATCATCACTTCATCTTGTAGTACCTAACTTCAATTATTTCATTAGTATATATATATATATGAAATTAAGATAGAGAGAGGGACATAGATAACGAGATTTTGCGCTATCTCTAGGGGCGGTTTTGAAAGAAATATAAACAGTTATCAATGAGTACATAGATTATATTAGCCTTACTAACGTCATATGAAATCTATACAAAACTATGGTCTGCTATATCTTATATATACTAATATATCTATAAAATAACGTTTTTTTAGAAAGGAGGTTAATAATTAAGACTAATTGAAATATGTAGATAAGCGACGTGTTATAACTGATAACATTTCATTTTAGCTTTCTTTGTTATATCTTATATAAATAGCAACGGAATGAAAAAAAAAAATCTTATGAAGTGTTGTTTACTTAAGTTATATTGAATAGTATTGAATGCGTATGTTGGAGACACTATAAAATAACATCTTTTTTTATTTGTTGAAGCAATTACCTATAGCATCGTGGTGCTAGTTAAGGGTGATATATACAACACCACATCATGCGAAACCTCGTTATTCCTAATAATTTTACTAGCTACAATCAATCAATAATCAGCCGATAGCCGCCCACTGCTGGACATAGGCCTCGCTAAAAGATCTCCACATCGAGTCCTAGTATATACTCCGGTTCTGCTAGGTACTAGGGGCGGTCATTTGTAGGGTTCATATGGAGGATTTCGGTTAATTCCCACCCCGCTGGCCTAATGCGGGTTGGTCAGAGCCGAAGCCTTGTTTGTTGATTAGCAGGGTGCACCACGAGCAGGTGAGGTTGGCTTGGGTCCCGTGAGTTGTACGGGACTGGTTACAACGCCTTATGTAATAACTTGTAGTAAGTAAGCAGCAGTAAAGGTAGCGTAGTTTTATTTTATCCCAACCCTTAGTATACTAAATATTATATATGTCAGAACGGTACTGTAATATTACATGTAAATCGTTACAAATGTTATAAAATAACATTAAGATATAAAAACTCGGTTTTTTTTTCTTCTTTTACACCAAAGTTCCCCAAACTTTTTTGTGTGGTAGACCCCTTGCTATGTTTTTCCGTGTTGGGTAGACCCCCTACTTGCCTGATATTGATTTCCTGTAAATTTCTAATCGTAGTGAAGTTTCGTGTTAAAAACTTAAAGTAAAAACTAAAAGTAAATTAAAACTACTCAAAATAAAATTTTGTACCTGTTATGTAAAATATACGTACCTATGAAGGTACTTTTATAAATAATGTATTTGTTTTGATATTATAAGATAGTATGATGTAAGTAAATAGGTACTATCAGTGTATGTGTTGAGATCCACTATCGTGGACCCACATTTTCATTTCATGGACCCCCAAATTTTTTTTTCGCTGACGCAGACCCGTTGCAGGTTGTCATAGAGACCCCTGGGGGTCGATATAGACCACTTTGGGAATCACTGTTTTATACAATGAATCATTTATGTGGTAAATAATTCTTGCCGATGACGAAATATAATTCAAGAACATAAGATACATTTCGAAATCGGCCCCAAATTAAACATGAACTTGGGAAGTTGAAAAATGAATAAATACAGTTGGCAACACAGTGAATAATAACTTTATAAATATATTTAAATGTAGCCTAACGTGAATCGGTGAGAGGAACGATCGTATATTATATGACATCCGTTTGATCACAGAGATTATTCTCTAACCAAGAAGGAACTGTATTTTTTTTTTTAAATCCAAGGAATTTACTTAATTTTTTTAACATTACTTTTTAATGTGGCAGAATTATGTACTTAATAAAAAAAATCATAAGTAATATGTGCCATAAGATATATTATCAATTTTTTCTACTACGCTACTTAACGAGAGAAGAATGTATGGCAAACTGTAACATTATGGTTGATGGACATAAAAGTGGAACATGTGAAAGTGATATTGAAAGAAGAGTTTTGAAAGGGAATCAAGTGAATGGGGCACTTCATAACTTTATGAATAGCCGGAACGTATCACAAAGAGCACGACTGGCTGTGCATAGAGGCGTGTTGATCCCCACACTGATGTATGGTAGTGAATGTTGGGTATGGCAGAAGAAAGATGAAAGTAGGGTTAATGCTGTGGAGATGAGAAGCCTGAGAAGTATAGGTGATGGACAAAGTGACTATAGTACATCATCACAACGATTGGAGGGTATTCAACGTGCATTGTATATATTGATGTATACTTTTACCTTTGAAAGTGTATATCAGGCAATGCTATCAAGCAATGTTATTTAAATCTATCTATAAATAAATTTAAGTTTTCACACGCAAATCTACTGAAAAGTATATTATGGTGTAGATTAAAAAAACCCAACCTGTGGCGCACGCACCACTGAGGGTACACGAGGTCCGGAAGTATGTGAAATTTATATTGGTACTCGGAGAAATACCGAGAAGTTAAAGTAGTTAACTTTAAAAAATATATATATTATTTTTATATTAATGAACAATATGTACTTTATAATTAATGTGCTAGAGAATAAATAGAGGAAAAGAGTATATTTCATTGTAAAAATTAGCAGAGCTTAAGAGAAACCAGACATTGTCTAAGTGTATTTTATTATCTGGGGAGAAATGTACTCATAAATAAGTTATTTAATGGGTACGGATACGAAAAAATATCGGCAAGCACCGGCGAGAAGTATATGTATCATCATTTATCATCATCAGCCGATGGACGCCCACTGCTGGATATAGGCATCCCACTAAATATATCATCTCTTTGTGAAAAATTCTACAACAAAATAATGATAATAAGAAAGGTTAAACTGTTTACGACAGTTAGTATTATGTCTATAATACTAGCTGTTTTAAGCTAGTATTATATGGAAATATATGTATATATATAACTATTCCCTATCCGCTTTGCTGGTCTTAACATCCCCGCCACTCCCTTGGATAGAATTTTGTAAAATCTGTCCTTAGCAAACCTATACTCGGCAAAAAGAATATTTCTACGAAATTTCAAGTTTCGACCAAAGTTCTAGATATGTCGTCATAAATCTCTACATAGGTGGAAATAATAAAAAAACGCAACTTTGTATATATATAGACTGTGGGGTATAAGTGGTCCCGAACACCAACTCACGGGTCCCAAGCCAACCTCACCTGCTCGTGGTGCGCCCTATTAATCAACAAACGAGGCTCTGGCTCCCACCAACTCGCATTGAGCTAGCGTGGTGGGAAATGGCTTAAATCCCCCTATATAAATACTTACCCCATCTTGTGGGAATCTCTGGGGGAGACCCATGTCTAGCAGTGGACGTCTAACAGCCGATTATGATGATACAGACAGAAAAAGTCTAAAGAATTGAAAAAATTGAGAGGAAGCACACGCACGGCTTCGTCTGCTTTGACTGAGTATGGAAAACTTAAAAAAGCTGTATGTTCATATTTAAAAAAAATATTTTCTCACCCTTATTTCCGTACTTATATTTAAGTTTTCACTACGTATGTGAACTTTAAAAAATATGAATTACCATAGTAATAAGAGTAATAAATGGGATGTTCTAATTAAATCTATCTATCCGATATACGTTAACAATTTGATGGAAAAATAATTAATTATTAACACAGTAAACATAATAATTAGGTATAATTATTATATTTGCTGCAAGAAGTACAAATGGTTACCAAAAAAAAAATTTTACATTTTCCTATTATGATAGTCATAGATAAATAAAATTTACATATCAATTTATAAAAATGACATGTTAGTCCCTGACCGGATAAACATTACAAGTTATAAGATTACGCAGACTTTGTCTATGCATATAATTTTTTTATTACTACACTATATTTGTCATATGTATGGAAATTCTAATCTAACTACAGTTTAACTCGCAAATAACTACTGTAAAGTAATACGGTACATGCGATTAAATGCGCCGTATTTATTGGCTTGCTATATGGAAATTACCGATATAAAATTAACATATATATATATATATAATTCACATGAATCTTATGACCGATAGACGTTGGCGAAACAAAATCCTAGTTTTCTCCTTTTAAAGCCCTCCCCTCCTCTCAACAGGATAGACACGACAGCAAAAGAATCCCTGAGTGCTGGTGCCACTGGGCTCAAAAAGGGCAAGACTATTGTGGAATACCCTACAAGAGATCTACTCTCAGTAGTAGCCGTCCGTCGTTAGATGATTATGGTAGTGATTATGATAACGATGATAACATACAAATCGTCAGGTGTTTATTTATCTTTGACATCTAAGTGAAGACTAGAAAAGATTAGCTACATTATAATAATTTGTATTTTTGATAAACGCGAGGGCATCCTGCGAGGACACTGTCATTAGTAACCATATTATATGAATTATGCAACATGAAAAAAAATTATGCATTTCTGTTACCCAACCAGATTTGAATAATCGCTGTAGCTACTGAAATTACAAGGGTAATAAGACTTCTTAAGACAACGAGAACAGTTTGATGCACTGTATATTCCTAGCTAACGCTACTTTAAAATAATGTATTATACTACTATCTATGAAATGTCGAAGAAGTATGTTGTATGATTGGGTTTAGATTATTTTTCTGGTGGTAGGTACCACCGCAGCTCCTATTGCAGCCGACAAATAGTACTGTGCAAACATTACTATGTTCCGGCTTAAAGAGCGCTGTTACTGTGGAGTTTACTGAGGTAGGGAGGACTTAATATCTTTGTCTCAAGACGACGAAAGCAATAAGATGAAGTGTATCTATCTTCCTAACGCCACTTTAAAATAATGTATTATAACAATAATAAACCAATCAACGAATTTAAAATTATCATTAAATTATTAGTTTGTTAGGAATTGTGGAAAAAATTACAAGATCAGCTTGTTAAAGAAATAGTTTCGTACACAATTATCCTTTAACTGGGTACGTACATAATTAAAAGATTGTTGTGATGTTAATAAAATGGGGTAAATAAAAATCATAAAATAAAGTAATAATACAGTTATTATGAATAACTGGATCATACCTGAAATAAATTTTTCTAGGCCATCAAACAAATAATCGTCTTACATTAACAGTATTCCCAACGGTGATGACGAAGCGACAAGCAGAACGTTCACACATGGCGTTAGTTAAGATGATATACACAACACCATGCTGTGCTCGTTGCTATAAGACATACTATGTTACTTCTTAACACCTCAGTAATTTCAATAACTACAACGCCTTTCAAACAGAAATACAATATCGTTTGCACAGTACTGTTTGTCGGCAGAAATAGAAGCTGCGGTGGTGCCTGCCTAATGGCTCTCCGACACTGGACCAACCACCAGTAAGATGGTACACCTAGTAATCTCATTATACAACTCCTTTAAGATTTAAATACAGTAACGTGTGCAAACTACTGTTTGGCGGCAGAAAACAGTGGTGGCCACTTGGACGGTTCCGGCAGAGAGCTACCGCCACACCCAATAATCTTTAATAACTAAAATATAATGATATAGTTGTGCCCTCAGCCTGCGGCAGAAATATTGGACTTGGATCACTCCTAAGGAACGCTACTGTAGCTGTATATTACAATGAAAAAAAAAAACTTTATTAGTATAGCTCTATGAAAGCTTTTGTATATATTATTGTTATGAAAGGTAGTAGGCAATGCGTTTGCGCATCGCAGCCGTAGTAAGGAAGTGAGACGCACCTTGTCACTACATTATCATTCAGTGCACGATGGAGCTGATGCAACCCAGACGAGGACCTTGTAGGCTGAGTGTATATTACTAGACGGCCCTTAGTCTCGAAATTTATACTCGCATTGTTAGCCACTATACTGATATAAGAAAAACATTCGACTCAAATAATATATGAAATATACGTATATGTATATACAAGTTTAAAGGTTAAATTGCACATATATATAAAGTTTATAACGTTATGTTGAGTCAAATGTATTATATGTCAAGTTAAGTCAAGTATACACTTTTTATATATATTTCACGCAAGTTGACATTGTATACATTGAGGCGATTGAATCGATTAAACCACACGCAGGGCATGGATAGTGGAGGCCGATGAAAGGTTATTATTTTTATTTATTTTTTATTTAATGAAGCAATGAGATCAGCGGGAGGTTCACCTGATGGTAAATGACTCGGCCGCCCATAACAACGTGCTGCTAGTTAGCATGGTATACACAGCACCCGCCACATCGCACTCGTCGCCTCGAGACATAAGTGATTAAGTTTCAATATCCCAGTAATTTCACTAGCTATAGCGTCCTTCAACCGAGACAGAGTAATGTTTGCACACTACTGTTTGTTGGCTGCAAGAGAGCTGGTAATTACATAGACGGTCTCCAGCAACAGAGACCTGTCACAAGTATTATACACTATTGCTATAGTTAATATGAGAACTGTACTTTGGACATTTAAGTTCAATGTCTGAACCTACTCAAGTACCTACTACTCAAGTTATATAAAAGATCCTTTTAGTTAAAAACATTATTTCGTTGTATTTGATGTTCAAGGCGGTCTTAAAGCAAAATTTCGCTTAAAACCATATAAGGCAAAATTTTATTGAAACTAATAAAAAAATATATGATTGTATAGCAAGCCGCGATCACACGGCGGGAACAAGTATATCTCTCTCTCTCTCATCCCTTCGCCAATAAACTATTATGAAAACCACAAATAACAAAAAGAAAGATCATCATCATCAGACGACAGATCACTGCTGGACATAGATCAAAAATAAGGATTGTCATCTTCAAATTGAAGTGCGGCGGTCAGTTCGAGAAAGCTTTTTTTCATCATGTTTAGATATTACATATTATGAATATGTATGCACGTGTGTGCGTCTTTAAAACTAGTCCATATTACGACAGAGTCAAAAGTGATAAAAATTATGTGTTATCCTTTTGTATCGTTTTCAACTTTTAATATAGTTTTCATAATAAAAATGTAAAAACAACCCCAAAATATCATTATATTATAAATAAAAAAAAACTTTATAGTATTTGTTCCCATTGAAACATAACGAAGTGAACGACGCTTAATGAAGCAAAGACAAAAGATACCACAGCAATATGATGACGAAGCTTGGTACGAATGGAAGCTGTAGAATTCTTCACATGGTCTCTATTGATAATGAGAACGAGTCGAGAGCCATTGAAAGAGTGCACAGACAGAAATACACAAGCACATACAATTATTTTAAAAATGCAACGGGGTGGGGTGGAGCAACATAAATAGCCTTTTGAATCTTTTGCCCGCGCTCGTGGTGATGTTTGTCACTTGTCAGTTTAGGATGTTATGATCATCATCATTACAACCTTATGTCAACTGCTAAATATAGATCTCTTGCAATGTTCTATAAGACACAGGTTTACGCCGATTATTTCTAGTAGCTTCCAACTATTCTTTAAATGTCGTCGGTTCATCTAGTAGGGGCTCTGCCAACGTTGCGTTTTCCGGTAAGGTTGTCATTTTAGGACCCAACACAGAATCACTCTAAGTTAGGGGCTTAAAGTACTACATTTTGATCTTAATTGTTATCACTGTTAGATGGTACAAATAGCCGTTAACATTAGCTGCCTTATAATGGTGATCAATAACTAATTAATTCGGTGACACATCGGGAAAATTTATCTTCAGACCCTTGTTTTGGATTTCCTTAAAAAAATCAGTGTTTTTGTAATAGTTTAAAAATTTTTTAAAACATTTTAGAAATTATGACACTTACTCGTTTTAAGCTTAAGAGAATCGATAATGGGTAACGATACGGCGCCTGCTTGGCGAATAACCAACCAGGTTTCCCCAACAGGGTTATCCCTGTCATATACGTTTAAACGGAGGGTTAGTTCAGTTCAATTTAAGACGACAAATAACAAAACAGGACTTACTAAATCTATCACCTAGGTTTTAAGTGTAGCTATAAATTTAGGTAAAAACAATTTAGGAATGAATTTTGGTGAACCGGAACCATTTAATTGTCATCACGGTCACGCTAGTGTCAAATAACAGTTAACAAAAAAAAAATATAATGTAACGTTAGGTTCAGTGAAATTCCTAGATACCGAGACACCAATTTCACCAGCATCTTATATGTTGCTCATATTAGTTACAATTCAGGTGTATGTCGTACTCCTATCGTTATCCCTCTCTACTAATATTTCGATGATAATCTTAGTAATTTTTTTTAGTAAATTAGATGAATCAGCACTGTAAGATATAATCTCTGTTTATATATCAAAACTAGTATTAAAGGTTTACAGTTGACGAGACGTTAAAAATTAAGTCAAGGCAACGAAACTATGGGGGGAGAGGGGGGTTATTTGAAATTTGTCCGACTTATTTTTGTGAAAATATATTTAGCGTGTACAATTTATAAATTTAATACTGGGTAGATGAATTGGGGTTAAGGATGAAATTATTAAAATATCATTGGTTGGTGATGAATGTCTTTTGCCGAAGATCGTCTAGAAAGGTAGTGTGCAAATATTACTATGTAGTATTTATAAGTCAACTACCTAGCTAGTTAATATGTTGGAACCTATTGTGTGGCAAAGCGGCAACCATAATGTGGTGCAGTGTAACATCCTAACTAACGCCACATTGATATGGACAGGCCTATCACTTGCCACCAGATTAAGGACTTGCTCGTTCCATCTGATGAAAATACAAAAAAAAATTAAACTACAATATATTATAATAGCGTTACACATTTTGATTCAATAGTATAATATATCATCATCATCATCATTTTAACTGTTGGATGTTCTCTGTCTACCCAGTAGGGGTAGTTAGTGTATGCACACGCACCCGCTTGCTCTACTACTTAGTCGGACCTTTGACTCGTATATTTGGTTATCACCGCAGTAAATATTATCTGCCTGTAGTAAACATTCGAAATATCTATAACAGACGTTTGTACAACAAAAAAAACATATATAACTTCGGTACAATCCTTAGCAAGTTGCAACTATTTAAATGAGCAGGAAAAAAAACGTCGATTTTGGTTCCTCAAATACATACACGTCCGTGACAGAACATCATCACCATATTAAAATTTTAGACTTTTCCTTCTTGTTTATAAGGAAGGAAGGAAATCCTAAAAAAAAGATAAGGCCAATAGTTTAATATCCTAAACCAAGGTGAGAATTAATTAAAACAACTGGTCATAGTTCTCAGTTGCTGGAGACCGGAGGTAGGTACCGTAGGTAGCTCATATTGTCAGCCCTGTAGTCTCGGGCTAGTTAAAATGGCGCTAAGGTAAGCCCTGCCTGTCGTAGAAGGCGACTAAAAGAGTCTAGGAGTTTCGCGGGCTTTGAGGGTGGGGGCCCTTATCGGTCAACAAGCGAACCTGCGTGGGACAGTGTATGGCTCAGCGATGGTGTCTAAGAGTATCGGTGTATTCTGTAGAAGATCCTGGAGCCTCTTTGACGCACAAATGCAGACCAACCAGGGCGTTTTAGTGTGTAAGAATCTCACATAAACCTGACGTTTCTCTAGAAGCAGGTTATCTTTCGAAGATTTCCGCCCCCAACAAAAAATAAAAGTAGCTCTTAATCGCAGACAGTGCTGTGCAAACACTAACGTGTTCCGGTTTGTAGGGCGCTCTAACTAGAGAAAATACTGGGGTAAAGAGACTGCCTCAAAGTGTCGAGCGCAATGTGGTGGTGCGGTGTATACTATCCTAACTAGCGCCACATTTTTTTAATTTTATTTATCATCAGGTTAACGTACGGCTCATCTCGTTGCTAATTGATTAAAAAAAAGAGACGTAGTCCTTAATCTCAGATATAAGAAAACCGAAAGAGGAAGAAACTCGAAACTCAAAGATAACGAAGAGGTATGTTATTACAGAATATTACATATAATATTTTTTTTCTTTGTTTCATACCGTTGTACTGATGTACTACAACGACAATCTTCAGCCCTGGCAACGTTTTCTACAACAATATTTAAATTTATATTAAATGAACATTAATTATAAATGAAAAGTACCGGCAGGTCGCATCGCGTGACTATTACTAACAAACTAAACCTATCGATCTCCATTTTACCGCCACGTTCAGTGAACACCTAAGGTAACGAGAAGGTCGCGGCCGTGAATGCCTTAGGTCGCGGAACCATCGCAAACATACATAACATGAAAAATTAAACTATACAATAGTAATCTCCTCTATAAACAGTATTCTCCTACAATGCCTTTTCATGTTACACTATTTCATTTCCCCTTGTATAACGCGGGGATTCCCCACTTTATATATTTATTTATAGAATTATTTTATTAATTTGAAATTAACTATTTTTTTTTAATTAAAATATTCTTAGTTTGATTTTAATAAAAGGCACATTTCGTTATCTCAGTTTTTCCTTAATATTACATTAAAACCGCCTTTAACCGAGACAAGTTAAACGTAAAACATATGTACGTAAAGCGTTATACGAGGTCACACGAGCGCGTTTTGTGAGAATGATCGTACGACGCAATTTCCTATAACGCGGAACTAATATACCGTGTTATAAGACGGAATACTGTAGTTTTCTTTTACTCCAGGCAAACAACAAAGATGACAACGAGCTTTAGGATGAAATAATGATAACTGATCACCATCGCCCGTTGACATGCGGCAACTGAAGGCATGCCAGCAGCACGGCAATTCTTTGAGAGGAAAATGACGACGACACATTTAAAAGAAAAATGGTAAGTGTGATGAGTAATTATGTTTCCATTCGAGGAATATTCACCTAGTAAGTAAAACGCGAACCTATAACGTGACGCCAGTTAGAATGATATACACTGTAACAACATTGGGCTTGTCGCTTTTAGACATAAGATGTTAAGTCTCGTTACCTCCATAATTTCACTAGCTGCAACACTCTTTAAAGCGACACACGATAATGCTAGCACAGCACTATTTAGACGACAGAACTAAAAGCTGCAGTGGTACCCACCTAGTTGGTCTCTAGCAACAGAGATCTACCACCAGTAAACAAAACCAGTTGGTCTTGTAAAGCTGTGTATATATGAATATATGTGTGATGGTCAAATTCATCAATGTGTCAATTGACAAAGTAAATATTAAATTACATTAGCAAAATGGACAACAGTGAAAAAAGAAATAAATTTTACATGGCATATGAACGGTTCAACTTTCTAGATCCAATCCATTAGGTCTAATTAAAACGAACGCCCCATGCAGGCCAATTGCAGCAAGGCTTCTATAAACTTCTAGTACCAATTGAAGTGATTTTATTGGTATAAATTATTCTCAATAGAAGCCATATGCTCTGTTGATTGATGGAGATCACATTTGGAGACAAGGATATTAAAAGATTGTGAGAGTGAAATGCAATGTAGTTGTTACAATAAAAAGAAAGTATGTTAAACTTTATTTATGTCACATCACATACATAAAGTTTAACCAATCAAAAATAATTTTTGTCTAATGTATGTTTAGGGTCTAGTATATACATAGGGTCTTAAAAAATACAATTGATCTACTTTTCTACAATGATCATTAATGTATAGATTAGTGAATGTAGATCATGAGAAAATGTTTAGATAATCAACAAATTTAAAAGATGATTAAGGTGTTCAGCTTATGGTAAGTGATACACCCACCCATAAAAACATGGCGCTATAACTAGTGGCACTGTTTATACCATCCGTTAGGACATGCTTCCTCTTGAGACAATGTAACATCTGAATACCCAACTAATTACACTAGCACTACTACTACAGCACTTTCAAACCGGAATCTACTAATGTTTGCACACTTTTGTTTGACAGCAGAAAAAGGAACTGCAGTTGGTACCCACTTAGATGGTCTCTGGAGTCAGAGACCTACATCTTCTTAAGGTGTATCTCCATCTAGTGGAGGTTGACGGTCAGTTCACCATATTTCGCCTGGACCTACATACCACTATTAAATTACGCATCTGTAATGATGATCAAACCTAGATGATCTCCAGCAACACTACCAAAACCATCACCAGTAACATTATTTCATCTCTTGCAACAAGCAATCTAATTTAACAACTTTACAATACAAACTTTACAAAACAAACTTTACTTTAAATATTGAGTTATAATATATCATTTATTTGAAAACAATTCTTAGTAACATGTTTCATTAAATGTATGCTATATTCTTCTTTATGCTTAGTGGTTTCTCTTTAAAGAATTATAACAACTTTTTGTCATTAAAAAGAAATACAAAAATGGATGCTTTATCCAATATTGCAAATAATACTCATGTAAGTTATGAAAATATATATGGCAAATATTGTTTAGTTATATGTAAATTCTGTTTAAAGTTTTTTCCTTATAACAATGATCTAATCAAGTTCCTCTAAAAAGTAACAAATATGTACTACCATGCACATAGATGTGCCAAGTGTTTTTATGTATATATTGGACATCACTAATTCTAAGTTCACCCATAATAAGAAAATGCTAATTAGGACTACTTCATGTAGTTACATTTTCAATGTTTTGCATTTCTGTTGTGAATTCAGACTGTTGAATAAATATGATTTATTAATTTTAAGCTAGATCTTTAACAAGTCAAGCTAAGTTTCTAAAACATATAAAGCGATACAATTGATGTCACCTATGAAAGTGAAAGAAAAATCAACTGAAACATTATCCACTTAATGATTTGGTTTTATTTACCTTAGCACCTTTTTAGGATAATAACACAAAATTATTAGTAAAAAAGGCAATTATTCAAAAATTTCTATTTTACTGGACCTAATTATAGTTGAGTCTATGAATTATGATTAATTCCAGAACTGATGGATGTTGGGGTCTTAAAGTGCTGAAATGGCAACCCTGCACCGGAAAGCAGTGTCGGCATACCTCCGACTAAGTGGACAGAGGATATAAAAAGATTCACTAGGAGCAACTGAATTCAAACATCACAAGGTCGTGCTTTGTGGAACACATGGCAAGTAGAGGACCTATGTCCAACAGGGTACATTCATTAGTTGAAATGATGATGATAATAATTGTGATATCACTAATTTTCACTCTATAGAAATAAAAAAAGCATCAATGTTAAATTCAAGATATTTCTACACTTTCACAAATAGTGAATAGAACAATTATACATATACAGAAACAACAATTGTATAAAAAATCCGTTAATAACTATTATTTTCTAAAAAAATCTTTAAATAAAGATTAGAAAAATAAAGAAATTGTGAAGAAATAAGATCTGAATAAACACAATGTATATGTAATAAATCATAGTACTGGTTTCAAAAGTAGTTTGCACCATTTGTTTACCGAGATACATAATTGTTTCATTTAAAAATCTACTTGCATTAATCAATTACAACAAATGTCTAGAAAATAAAGTTTTTTTTGTAATTATTTCATAGCAACAAACAGGATAATTAAAATTTTATAATAAAATAATTAACTATCATTAAATGTTGTTTTGCTTATCCTCGAATACGTAGTTACCTATTGTCAATAAAAAACGTGAATGTAGGTAAACGTAAAAATTGTATTCTTGACATATCTCCGCGAATAACAATGGACATCAGACGGATGGTACTTGTTATGGCTTTCATGTTAGAATAATTAATAGCGCGGAACAATTAAATGTAATCATTCTTCAAGACTTACGTATTCTGCAAGACATATCAAAAACAGGTAACCGTAGAGTGGCAGAAATCTTCGCGAATCACCGGCGCCAGCCATATCAAAATACTAATAATCACTTTTTATGTCCAAAGTAAGTATTTTGTCATATCATAATTATACTATAAATGTATTATAATGGAGGCGATAAAATATCCTTAAATTACTCGGAACACACCCTACCCTTTCCACTACTAAGAATCGAATGATCACAGAACATAAACACAAACGTCGAGTACGAGAACGAACTATCACGTCATCATTTACGCTTATAGTGAGGCGCTTTCCACCACTGCGGTTTTAACTATAAAATTATTGTATATTTAAAAAAAATATGTACTTCGTATCGATTTTATGGCAACGTTAAATTTAATTATTTATTATCCTGATTCCTTACCTAACTCTCTTTTTCACATGTTCTACATAGTTTTCGAACTGTCTTGATAATAAATAATTAAATGAAGCAAATAATTGCGTAATATTTAGTTTCATAAAAAAATTAAGCTCCGAAGTTTAGTCATAATTTTTAAAGTAACTTAACTAACTCAAACCCAAATCTTCAAATTGAATACAGTGTAATAATTAATTTTCAAATGTGGAATTTTAATGTGATTTTTTTTATAACTTTGTATCTTAATGATATGTGGAACACGAGATAGCAAAGGCTTAAAATACTTTTAAAAAGCTATCATAATTTTAACTTTTATTAATGTTATATACAGATTCTAACTACATCGGATTTATAAAGAAAAGCGGCAGCATAAATAATAAACCTTTGCTTTAGTGTCATATTAAAAAAACAAACTTGTTATTGTGTGCAATTTCTTTCGATGTAAATAAAAATTAAAGAAACTTGGATTCCTATATAATTGAATTAAGTATAAAAAATAGTACAATTAAAATTATGGAACGTAGAGAAAGACAGAGAAGTATTTATGTTACTCCTGGCCAAAAGAAGAAACTTATAGAATTAATGACAAAACATCCAGAATTAATATCGTATAAAGTAACCAATGACTTTAAATACAAAGATTCGCAAATGATTTGGCAAAATATTGCTAATGAATGCAATGCTATACCGGGAGCGAAGAAAACTTGGAGGCAATGGAGAAAAGTACGCACTTTTTTTAAGAGTTATGAAATAATTTTAAAGTATTTAATGACCTTTGTGTAAAATTTTAGACATGGCATGATCTTCGTTCCAAAACGAAAAAAAAGCACGCAGAAACCATCGGAGAACCTACTAGTTCTACAGCACTCACAGACGCTGAACAAGAAGCGTTGGGAATCAAAAATGTATCTGACTTTGTATTGCTACATGATATACAAAAAGAACATGTGAATGATGCTACTTTAAGTGAGTCAGAATCTGTAGCAGAAGAAAAAGTTACCATTCCTGTTTCAACAAAAGATTTAAAATCTTCTAAGTTTAAAAAAAAAACTAAAGTATATTCTAAAAATTTTGAATCTTTGTGCAATTTAAACTGTGAAGTGATAGCTGCACAGGAGCAGAAAAAATTAGAGCTTAAAGAGGACTATTTGAATTTTAAAAAAGAATATCTGAAACAAAAATTAAAACTGATGAGAGAACAAAATGAAGCTCTTAAAAGTATTGCCAAAGAACTTTCAATAATCAAGTAAATGTAATTTTTTAAGTATGTTTATAATTTAAAAATAACTTTAATAAATAATTATAAGTTTTTGGTCTTCTACATTTTTAGTATTAAAAATTCATTTTAAAGTTCCGACATTGAAGTTCTATTTAATGCTAATTATCTTGGCCACAAAAGATTTTGGTCTTGGCTTGGTCACAGGCAGAATTTTAAAGATAACCAATTATTGTCCACACTTTGACAATAACTATTTTAATTTTTTTTTGTAAAAATTATATATAACAAATCTTCCAAGCAATTTCTAAAAGGATCAAAGATTGGTGGTGGTGCTTGTATTGAAGTATTTAAAGCAATGAAGGAGTGTTTTAATGAAATTCACAATATGAATTATAAATACTGATGTGTACACTACACATTAAAGTGTTTTTACAGTAACCAACAGCTTTATTAGGTAAATCAAATCTATGCATTATTTTGATGTTTTATGTACTGTTACTGTAAGATATTCAAATCTTTTGAAGAGCATTGTATGATTAGATACATGACAGTTTTATTCTTTTTTATATATATTATTTTTGTTCTAATAAAACATTAAACTTTCGTATATTTAATTTAGGTGAACTTTTGAATACTTCCACATTTTGGTTAGTAATGTAATTAATAAAGCAAGAGTATAAGATAGATAAACTGTAAGCAACATCAGCAGAGAATATAGTCTTAATGATGGGGAGGAACCTAAATAATCATTAAATTTATCAACAAAAAATCCTATAGTACGAAGATAAACCATTAAAATTGATTGACAAAAATTCGAAGAAAATGCATAATGGTTGCAATGTACTCAAAACGAACTTGCTTGAGATTATGAAAAATATTGGACAAGATAGATGGTATAAAAGTAAAAAGTTTGTTAATCTCATTTGAATTTACGACAATTGAACCAATACAGTAAAACGAAAAAATACAATATTCTTAAAATTATGTCTCAATGAGAGTAATTATATACCAAATATTTTTATATTCATAGACCACACTCTTTTTGTTTACTTTTTTGTTCTTATAATACGGAATTGTTATCTGTTCCTTAAATGTCAATACTATAACCCTGCTTTGACATTTGTATTTAAAAAATAGAAGAAAACAAAGTTTTATTTAATGTACTATTATTTAAAAAAAAATTAAGGAGATAAATTAGAAATTGTTATAACAGATTTATATTGTATTTTCAAATTATAAAAGAATGAAATACAGGATATGGATAAAAGAATTTACACAAATTTTGTTCGACCGAAGTCACCCACGGGTTCACCTGCTTTACAGAAATCAGTATTAAGTGGAATTGAAGCTAAAAAACTTTATTTAGAGGAAGTTACAGAAATCAAAGATCCTAATTCAACAGGTGTTAGTTGTGAATTTGACATAAGAATAAATTCAAAAAGGAAAAAACGTGAAAGTTTTGGACAATTTTGTGAAAGCGAACTGTTTCATTCAGTACAAAACAATGATGTAGAAAAATTATCTCAGATTTTAGATACTTACCCAGATAAACTAAATATATTAGATATTTATGGGTGGAGCTTATTGATGATAGCATGTCAAGCTAATTCTGTATGTATTGTGAAAGAGTTACTGAGACGAGGAATTGACACATCTGTGAGAGATAAAGCTGGAAATTCAGCCCGTAGTTTAGTTATAAAAAATAGAAATGTGGTTATTGCTGATTTATTTCTAGAAAACAAACCTGTTGAATTGAGTAGTCTGCAGAACACACAGCCAAAGTCAAATGTTACACTGAAAGAGTATACTTGTGACATTTGTGACAACGTTTTTTTAAATAAACAGCAACATTTGTCATCAACTTTGCACAATATTAATATCAGTAAAGGTAAAAAAATCCCTACAAATTATGTTATTCCTGAAACTAATAAAGGTTATCAGATTATGTTAAAAGGAGGTTGGAATAAGGAAACTGGTTTAGGTCCAGATGGTTCTGGAAAGAAATATCCAATACGAGCTGTTAAAAAAAATGATAAAACTGGCTTAGGACATAAACAGAAAAGTATTAAAAAGGTGGTAAGCAAAGAACTTGAGACTTTAAGGACAAATAATGTAAATAGAGATAATTATCAAAGGAACAGAATAATGGAGATTAATTTTAGAAGACAATTTTATTAAGAATTTTAACTGTATAATTAAAACAAGTTAATTATGGATAAATTAAAAACTGAAGTAACTATCAATGTCATCATATAATGCTTAAAAAAATTACAGATTTGTACTAAATCCACAAAGCTTTATAAATAAAGACATCTATGACATGTTCTAGTTAACCTCTGAATACAAAAAAAAACTCAATATAAAATTTCTTATTGAACCCATGTTTTCAAAATACATATTTTTTAAAAAAGTTAATTTGGTTTAAACCAAGATGTATTCTTCTCCCTCCTGCCCTTTTCCCAGCTATGTGGGGTCGGCACAACAAAAACAAATTATTGAAATTATTTCTTAACAAGCCAGTAGCTGTTTGTCGAACCATCTAATTAATATTTTGAGATTAACAAAATCAATATTACACAATTTATTCATAATTGTAATTTTCACTCGCAGAGCTTTTAACAGTTAAATTGATGATTGTATTCTTAAAAGAGTTTTGATACTTGTTCTTACTAAAATATTTTTGTTATGAGAATACTAAGGAATTAATTGGGCATCTAAAGTACTAGTTTAAAAGGTTCTATGAAAACACAAATATTACATGATTATTTATTAATGGCAATAAACATAAACTGCATTTTATAAATTTACAACTTCCTGTTATATAAAAAATACAATGTATCCTCATTTATCAAAGTATTATGCTTAACAGTTCTCAAAAATAAATAAGAATTTAACATTTGATGTTTAATTCTTTAATTAATACTAATACTATAATCATTACTAAAGCTTATAAGAAAGTTCATTAACTTATATTTTTTGATATTTATTTACATGCAGCTAAAAAGGTTAAACTTTGTCATGTTAATTATACAAACTAATTATTAACAAAGCTTTACATTTGTGTTTTATGTAATTGTGATTACAATTATGTAACAGACTTTTTACATTTCCACTTATGGATGTTTACTATCTCAATAATCTATATAAAGTTTTTTCCTTATTAGTAATATCAAAGGTTGGGTGCTACCCAGTCCAGGAACTTTACTGCTAACTCAAATCCAACAAAGCATGCAGCATTTGCTGGAAAAGCTCTCAGCATTACAGGAGTTACACCTTTGTATAAAGCAGTTGGGCCTTCCCTATCCATTAATTGTTTGAACACATCCCTGATGCCATTTGGATAAGTTCCTTCAGGAGCAGTCTGTAGCCTACTCTTTAATACATCAGCAGGCATGGCTACAAGCCAGTTAGCTATTCCAGCACATCCACCAGCTACAATGGTAGCAATCATTTTTAATTTATTGCTGGCATCCTCTGGTACAAGAACCTCCTTGACCCATTCATAAGTCATAAAATACATGCCACTGGCTGGTACATCTCGCAAAATAGTAGCAATGCTACCCTTGTAGATGCTCTTAATACCACCTTCTTTATATAACTGTCTGGCACAATCCACCATGCCTTTGTATTTCTGTGGTCCACCACCACCTTGTTGAATTTGAAGAAGGCATTTGATTCTTTCTCCTGGTGCCATAATAGAAGTCGTGAATACTCCGGAAAATGCTCCTGCTGCAAATAGTTCTGACTTTGTAAGAACTTGATCTTCATCCGACTTGATAAGCTTTTTACCCAAACCAAATCCGAAGAAACTTATAGCGAAAATAGGTGCTACTCCTGTCAAAGGCGCCGACATTCCCTTGTAAAGGCCACGGAAACCTTCAAGCTGGACAGTCTTTCTGAAACAATCCCATGTGCCCCTGTACAATATCGTTTCTCCTGGTTGGGGAAGGGGCATTGTTTGTAATCTCACTTTTATCGTGTCCATGGGATGGCCCGCTAATACAGTACATACACCGCCAAAACCTCCACTAAGGAAATATTTAACTGGGCTACTTTTTTCCGACATTTTTCGTAAATTTTATAAAACAAATTTCTATAAAAGAGAAAGGAAGGTCGGTCACTTCTACTTATATTAAATTTAAAATTAAAATGTCAAAGTCCACTACGGCGGTTTATCAAAGAATCACAACTTTAGTGAAAAGTAGTCTATGAACTTTAGACTATGGCCCTAATAGAAACATTGTCAAGTACTGAAGTTATGACGTAAAAATACCTAAGTTTTTTCTTAAAAATCCAAAACATTAAATCTTTAATTATGAAATCTTTTAAAAATATTTGGAAATAATAAATGGCTTCTCATACAAGTAATAAAAATATAATAATCCAATAATATATATACATTTAATAGGAGAACGTATGATTTATTCACTTTTTTATTTGGTAAAGAAGAAGAAAAATGTGTTATATCCATATTTGTGGGTATGTAGTATATCTATATTAGACGTGGGTTATAATAGGAAAAACAATATTTGTTATTACTGTTACGCAATTATAACAGGTACCAATTTATGTTATTAAATAACAAGTACAATTTTTTTGTTGGCCAAATGTCGTCTGGAAGAAATCGATTTTAGCGATAAGACCGCCCATTACCCATTTATTGTTATATATTATATATATTCTTTATATGATGTAATATTATTTAGTGTGCAATAAAGAATTTTCTATTCTATTTTTTTACAATTTCTGTTTTTCGGGTTATAATACTATGTGCTTCTCGTTTTAACAACAGTCTATCAAATGGATGTGAGCGAGATAGATTAATCAAGCAACAGATAACACGATCTGATTATGAATTCGCTTTTCAAAGAGGATTTCTTTTATAAAGCGACATACTATAATTTTGGGTTTATTACTAATAAATACTAGGTGTGTCTCGTTTAGCATATGACAATATTATACAAAAGACAAAGATAAGAATAGTTGTTTGAAAACAGCTAGAGTGGGTAGATGATGCATCAATGTCAAATTAGATTTTTATCTTTTCACTTATTATTCAGGTGTTTTATATAAGTGTGTTGCCTTATTTGTAAATATTATATAATAGTTTAGTGTAAATAAAATTATGAACGGCGTCGACTCCCCCGAACCCGGGAGAGATTGTATCCCTGATTCCTCATAAATCTTGATTCATCTAATTCTCCAATTTCAATGAACACGAAGGTGATCCATCCTTATAGGAAACGACAAACTCCTCCAAATTTCCATTATTCCCCTCTTACTCCAAAGTAAAACACAGTCGCACAAGCAATCGGATCTATTCAGTTTGTGTATACTTTACCAGAATATGAGGGTAACAGAAAACGGTATTTGAATTCGGATGTTGCTCCTTTTTTGCTCATGTAAGCAAAGAATGTGAGGTTTCGTCTAGTGCTACACTTCGCCCTATTAAGTTTGGTCACTTCCTACACCACAACGAAATCAAGAATGTTGCTAAAGACGGCGTTAAACGTATTGGCCGAAACCGAGTCTCAGTTGAATTTAAAACTGCTGTTGCCGCAAATTCTTTCTTAGATCACCCAGGTTTTGCCGCAGCTATATACAATGCCATTATTCCGGCATATAATGTGACCCGCATGGGTATTGTAAGAGGCGTCCCAGTAGAGTAGACCCTAGAAGAATTAATTTCTTCCATCGAAGTTCCTGATGGTTTTGGACGTATCATCAGAGTCCGGCGGCTCAATAAAAAGTCAACTAAAAATAACACTGCTATTTGGACTCCCAACTCCGACAGTTGTTCTAACATTTATTGGCCAAAAGCTTCCTGATAGGGTTTACTGTTTTTACACTTCCTTCTTAGTTCAGACATATATTTTACCAACTATTCATTGTAATAATTGCTGTAGGTTTGGGCATGTTGCTACGCAATGCCGATCAAAAGCACGTTGTTTTATCTGTGCGACATCTCACTCTGGTATTGACTGTAATAGTTTATCTCCTATATCCATATCCACCTGTGTGTTTTGCTCTGGTAACCATAAAGCCATTGATACATTATGCTCTGAACATTCTAAACAGAGATCTATTAAACTAGTGATTTCACCAGAAAATATGTCATACAATGAAGCATCAGTCAGGTTTCCACAAGTTTGAAGATCTTTTGCAGATATTTCTCGTACGTCTACCCCCCTTTTTCCCACTCAATCTTCCCAAATCTTACCCCAATCTTCTCCCCACTCCCAAGCCATACCCAGTTCAGTCTCATACCGTCGCACTTATTTTACCTAAAAATCTCCTCCAGCTCTGGCATCCAACCCAGGGTATGATAGACTAACTCATCAAGCTATCATTAGTACTCCCCCTTCTAGTCTTCCTAATTGCACTGCCTATCCTTCAGATGGTGTATCCAATGCCAATGATAATCTCCTGGATCTCTTACTTTCCACAATTTTAAATATATTGTCCCACTTTGGAGACTCTGAACTACCGAGCAATGTCACATCTAAACTTAGTGAGCTATTTAAAACTATTAAAAATGCCCAAATTCTTACAATAGAATTGTCTCAGCATCCGTCACAAGAAGAATAATATCATCACTCTTATTAATAAATACAAACCTTCTATTCCCTTGACAAACTTCAATCTATATGCCTGAGAATAATCTGTGAGGCTATGAAATCATCACCTATTAATGCTCTTCAGGTAGAATGCGGCGATCCCTTATACCTCAAAAGTCAATACTAATCTGACCGGTTTCTTTTTAAAGTCATTCAATGTCATTATCATCCTCTTATCTCTAAACTCCATATCCTTTCTAATTTTATCCCACAAGGATTATCAATAGCATTCAGATAGCATTCAGCTATCTCCGCATTACTTGTCTTGTATTTCAGTGTCAAAAATTTCCCGTTTTCGATTTCTTCTTTAAGGCTCTTATCTTTCACCCTCAAATTCTTTTAGATCTCGGCATAGAAAAAAAAACTGTAGTGCTGCAAATTCCCAGTTAAATACATACATCGCCAAACATTCGTCCGATTGGCTCATCATTTACACTGATGCTTCGAAGTTGTCAGACCAGGGATATGTTGGCTCTGCTGTTTGGGCTTCCAAATACAATGTGATTCACAATTTTAAATGCCCCCCTCAAGCTTCAGTCTTCTCTGGTGAGTCCATAGCTATTCTGGAAGCATTATCATTAATTGAGTCCCATAAACTAAATAAATCTGATATTTTTACCGATTCTAAGAGTTGTTTACAGGCTATCGTTGCTAATCAATTTAAATCAAAATGTAAATTTCCCTACATACTAAAAATTAAAAATTTACTTTTCAACTGCTATTCTAAAAACATTGAAGTTGTCCTTGCATGGCTACCTGGCCACAGTGGCATTTTGGGCAATGAAACTGCGGATCTTTGTGCCAAAGATACCGCAACTACTGGCTGCATGGATCATTACAGAATTTATTCTAATGATTGACTCTCAATAGCTAAGCAACAATTGTTCTCTTCTTGGAATTCTTATTGGCAAAAGACTAATTCTTCTGGAGGCAAACACTACGCTGATGATGATATTCAAGGCTTTATTCCTCCCCGACTTTGGTGCTGCAATTTCAAAGATATTCATAAACGAGCTACAAGTACGATCTGTAGATTAAGGCTAGGCCATACGTGTACCCTCGTCCATTTGGCCAAACTTCATATCAGAGACAGTTCTATTTGCGAATGTGGTCTTGATGGAGGATCTCCAAATCACATCTTTTTCAATTGCCCTCGTCTATCTCCTTCCTCGTGATATTCCTCGCCCCATTGATCTCAAATCTTTCCTTTCCCTTGTCAACTCCCCTTTCGTTTATATTCTTAGTTCATTCATTAACCATAATAATATTAGTCTGTAGTTTGTCTTTTAACCAACTAACCCTTGTATATATATTGTGTGCGTCTTATTTGTTTTAGATACATCAACAGCAATCCGGTCATCAAGCATTCTTAGCTGCTTACTCAATTCTTAGTTACGATATGTGACCTTGCTCATTTAGGAAGCCCGATTTATAAAGCTGCCTAATATATACACTTGACATGGCGAAATCGATAAGGAAACGCCATTAACCCAAAATAATAATAATAATTGTTTCATTTTAAATGGCTGTTCTGTTATTTCAAGCTATGTTAGTGACCGGCTATTATCGAATACTGAAAATGTTGATTAACATCAAGTGGTTGAATAACTTGAGTAGTGTGAATTATAAATGATATTTTTTAACAGATATAATGACATCGCAAGAACAACTGTTATCTGCGCATACTTGTGATTTATATATGTTATGATAAATACGCCTCACTCCTAATCTATATTATATTTGTACGATCGTTGTTGTGACAGTTTTCAAAATAATTGTTTTCAATGACATGATCATATTAAAAGTTTCTGTTATTGTTGGTGATTCGTAGGAAAATGTTATGTTCAAAGGAAGAAATTGAGAGAAAACGTTTAGCAGCAATAGAAAAAAGGAAGAAAAATGCATGTATCTCCAATAATATTAGTCTTGAAAATTGCTCGGGATCACATTTAAGATGTGGAAGTCCGTTTTCTAATTTTAATGAGCAACGTAAACATTTCCATCCGTACAAGAGGCCAGAAACGAAAATTTCAGAAAAAGTACCTATGAGTAAAGTTGTGAGCGGAACTATTTATTTAATTTCAGAGAATAGGTTTGAAGTAAATCCATCAGAATTCTGCACTCCTCTCATAAATGTGTTTAAGACTCTGCCGTCTAAAAGTTTTGGTAAGTTAAAATATAACTTAAAATAATTATTGTATCAGTTTTAATTAGTGTGTATTGTATTATAAACTTTTACAGACAACAGTACAAAGTTGTGGAATTTCTCCATAGATGATTATGAAGACCTGATGTTTAAAGTAACACCCCTGGCGCCACATGTGGTTCTTGGTGCTTTACCTTCTTATGTACTCAAGGTAACCTTGTTTATTTAGTCACTACTAATGTGTTAAATTTTAAACAACATATGGTGGGTAAAAAAGAAGTGATGTGACTAAAAAATTGTGATATATCATTTTTCAACATAAAGTACAGTGAATTATTTTAGATATTACACTTGATTTTAAAATATTTAGGAATGTGTGACTATTGTATTTAATTGACAGTAGTTTATAAATCTTGCAGTGCATCATGACAATTTTTCTGTACACCATTAGTCCACTTCCTAGAAAATCTTCCAGTGTTTATTCAAACAAACTGCTAACTAATAATAGTACAACTTTATAGTGACAAAAAGAGTTAAAAATATAATTTGGCTATATAAGCTATTTATACTATCAAAGTTCTATCAAGAAAAAAAAATTAACTTGATTTTAACAATAGTAAACTTTTCCAGGTGCTAAGAGAGCAAGCATTAGATCCAAACACCATTGATTTGACACCAGTAGAATCAACTTTAAGGAATAAGCTCATGCCATTTCAAGAAGAGGGAGTGAGGTAGTTAATATACTTGTATACTTGTTTATGCATTCACTTTTGGTTTATAATTATTTGGAATAAGTAAAACTTTTCATAATTTTACTTATCTATACCATGTTTAGTACATTAGTAACAGTTGCATGTGCAATAACAAGGTTACATGAACAATAATACCCAATTATTTATTTCTCAAGATTGAGGAAAAATCCTGAACAAACCTATCAGTTGATAGTTTACTTCAATTCAATGTGGTAAAGACTTTGTTAAACTTTTTGTTATTCTCAGGTTTGGTATAGTACATCATGGCAGATGTATGATTGCGGATGATATGGGGCTTGGAAAGACATTTCAAGCTTTGGCTATAGCAAGTTATTATAGGCAAGATTGGCCAATGCTCATTGTCACAACATCATCAATGAGGTATTTATTATGTTTTGTTTTTTTTTTTAAATACAATATTATGATAAAAATCATATAGGTTTCCAAACTGTTTAATATAATAGATAACTTTTACAAAAGTTACTTGTATGCAACATGTTTGAAAAAATAATAATTTTGTAAGGTTTTAATTTTTGGTCTTTTTTTTCATGTTTTAATTTGTTCAGCATTTATTAGTAATTCAAGAATAAGAATAGATAACATTATTGAAGAATTTGTTAATTTTAGCTTATTTGACAAATTTTGTATTAAGTAAAGACTCATAAAGATTAAAATATTTGAACAGGGAGACGTGGCAAACCAAAATTCATGAATTACTTCCATCAGTGCCCCTTATGAATATTGTAACTCTTAGCAGTAGCAAGGACACTCAAGTTGTAGCAGATCGACAGGTCAGTAAATGTATGATTTAAGGTTTATAAACATCATTAAATATGGTAAAAATTTATTCCTTAGCACATTGTACCTGATTGATGGTCCACAGTCTATTATATGAAATTCATAGCTTCTCATTTTCAGACAGAGGTGGTAATAGTCAGTTACAAGATCACAAGCATGCACACAGATTTGTTGAAGAGTAAAAAGTTTGGATTTGTTATCATTGTAAGTTGTAATCTACTTATAATTTTCATTTACATGCATTGTATTATTTGACGCTCATCTTTTTCTTACACGAATTGACGAGAAGGGCGAGGCATTTGTCTGATTATATGTATACTCTCGCTTATAACAACTTTAGTTAAGATGGTATACACAGCATTACATTTTGGTAATCTCCTTGAGTCATAACATGTTATGTCTTGTTACTCTATTAATTTTTCTAGCTATAGCGCCGTTTAAACTGGAACACAGTAATGTTTGCACACTACTGCCTAGTGACAGAAATAGAGGTTCCAGTGGTATCTCCGTAGATGGTCTTTGGCAACAGAAACCTACCATCAGTTAAGTAATTGTAACATACAAAAGGATAAGATTGGTTTATACAGGACGAGTCCCACTACCTGAAGTCGCACAAGTCGCAGTGCACGTCCGCGCTGTTGTCGATAGCACGCTCGTGCGCACGCGTGGTGCTGCTGAGCGGCACGCCCGCGCTCAGCCGCCCTGCCGAGCTCTACACACAGCTGGCGCTCATAGAGCCGCGCTTTTTCAGCTCCTACACAGAATACGGTAACCTTAGGTCTCATTATTTTGTAGACTCTTTTATTCCTTAAAACATTCGGTAATCAGGATATGAAGAGGTGAAGCATTTTTGCCGACCCACTCCACTTCATCAGAGCTCTGCCCACTTTAAGACATTTAAATGTAAAATGTGTGTTTTGACATGTAAAACACATTTTTAGCATGTACTTTACGATTGCTCATACTTGTCTAATTTCTCTATCTTTAGGAATGCTGTTGTTAGTGGAATCGCCATCTTAGGTAAACTGTAAGCGGGAAGAAATATCCTCTTAGGACTCCTAGAGTACAAGAGGAATTAGCACTAATCTGCTTTACCAATTTTATCAATTTCAATTTTACAAAATGTTTCAACAAATTAAATAAAAGAGAATAATCATAACACATGTGAAGATGAAATAGGGAAGTGTTGAGGTACACCATCATAATCAAAGGGACAGCTGCTGTACTTTTACCTAGAATTAATTCCTCGTTAGTTGTCCTTTTACTTTAAGCCCAATATCAGAATTTTATCACGGTAGTAGGAACCTGCTGTAATTTAAATAAGCAATCGTTGTGGCTGTATTTTCTTGGATGTAGTGTTAGGACACTTGAACTATCAAAGAAAATAATCTAGTTGTAAAAAGTTATTCCTGGTGGTGGGTTTTTCTCATTGGACATCTAGCTAAACACCGCCACAGAACTATAGCTGCCGCTAACAAGTAGTGTACTACTATTACCCTGCTCTAGAGGAAAATCCTTTAGCAACTAAACTAACTTCTCTAGTTAGTAAAGTATTGAGACTTCATGGTTAGTCATATGCTTTGGTGTGTTGTTTCAGGCAAAAGATACTGCGCAGGCAAGCAGACAAACTTTGGCTGGGACATGACGGGGCAGTCCAATCTTACAGAGCTGCAGATTATTCTACAGAAAAAATTTCTTATCAGGCGAACCAAGGAGCAGGTTTTGACTAAGTTGGAAGGTAAAACTAGGTAATAGCACCAATATAGTTTTAAAACGTATTACAGTTGTATTTTTGCTTTTATTTAATTGTTAATAATAATAAAAATAAATAGAACAAATAGTTAAAAACCATCTTTTTTCAATTTCTATTGAGGCATTTCAACATTTTGACTTTAATACTTTTATTGTTTTGCAGTCTGTGACTATGTTATTGAGCATGATTAATCGATTATAAAACAATAAATAACACTTTCTCAGGGAGACTGTGCTTCTGGACCAGTCACTACTGCAATTCACTAAAGAGGATGAGAGGGACCTATCACACATGGTGCAGACATACAAAAGCACTAAAGCCACTGACCAGCATGCTGCTCTCATCAGATTCTTCAGTGAATCTGCTACAGTCAAGATACCTGCTATATGGTTAGTGTAAATTTTAAACAAAATTGATCTCTTGAGAATGGTTCTGGAACTGTATGCCCATTGAACTGGTTCTCACCCTGAGGGCCCAGTCTGCAACAGTGAAATTATGAAGTGGTATCACTGTATATTATTATAACCAGGGCCGTGCATGCATGTGATTAATATCTTTCATGTTTCATCGCCTCATTGGCTCAACAAAAAATATTGCGTTTGCATTATTTGATCTATAAATTTCTTTGGCTGAGGAATAAACAAAAACTTTTTCAGCAAATATATCAAGCAGCTCCTAAAGGAGGAGAGCGACGGCAAATTCCTAGTTTTCGCTCACCACCGCAATGTGGTGAACGCGATCTGCATGACCTTAGATGAGGCCAACACTCACTATATTTGCATCGTGGGCTCTACGCCGGCTAATACGAGAGCGGTACGCTTTATCTCATTCTTCTACTATTTCAAATGAAAGAATGAATGAATAATTAATTGTACATGAGATTTCTACTCAAAAGATGGATTGAATAATGAGAGTATAATGGATCCAATGTTTGAAGTATAAAATGAATAAATTTTTATTATCTTATTGGTTACTCCACAACTGATTGGCGTTGAATATAGCCAATTGTTATAAGCGATATAAGTTATATTTATTTTGTTTGGAGAATAACAGAGGTGTTGTAAGCTTAAAAAAATTGTGGAAGTGTTAAAAGAATATATTTTTTTCTATAATGTCGTTGGTTCTAAATATTTATCGAGTTTACATCTTGACGCACGCACTCGCTTGTCCAGGATTTGGTGGACCGGTTCCAACACACTGCGTCGTGTAGGTGCGCGGTGTTGTCCATCACGGCTGCAAATACTGGTCTGACCTTGACAGCTGCCAGCCTGGTACTGTTTGCCGAATTGCATTGGAATCCTGGAGTATGTTACATATAGGTCGAAGGCCTTATTCATTCAGCCTTTGAATTAAAATATATCATATTTTATTGCATTTTTTGTGACTGATGTTATGTGTTACATATGATGTTTTTTAATTTCCTTTGTTGTATACGAGTATAATTTTTTTTATTTAGGAAGCAATGAGACGAGTAATAAAATAAATAAATAAATATTTTTGTACTGGAACACTACGCAGCAAGATGCTAAGTATTTATTATGTATATTACTATACCATGTTTTGTAATAATAATGATGTGGTGCTGTATAATTATTACAACTTTTGCTTATTTTTACTTTCATAGGTAAAACCTTTGTTCAGTGGACATCCTACTCGTTTCAACCCATTGTCATCGTTATCATCATTATTTCCACCGATGGACGTCCACTGCTGGACATAGGTCTCTTGTAATGTGTTCCAAAAACACGGTCTTGCTTGGGCTTGCTGCTGCATTCAAACGGAACATTGTCATAAAACAATATAATTACTTTATACCTGAAGAAGTTATATTAAGACTTTTTAAAGAGGACTTTTTCTGTCATCTGTTTCCTTTCTGATATTCTTTAAAAATTTTTCACCGAATTATAGATCATATAACCAACTAATATTTAGTTATATGTACTCTATTTCTTTCCATCTTCCCATAATTGTAATCACTGTAATTATTGATATTTGCTATAAATACTACAATTGCAAATGATGTGCAGTATAGATGTATAGTAAAGTGTATGTGTGGTGTTTGGATGGCAGGTGCTGACGCAAGCTGAGTCGCGCGCGCACCGCATAGGGTCTCGCGGTGCCGTGCGCGTGCGCTACTTGCTCGCGCACGGCACCGCCGACGACTACATATGGCCGATGCTGCAAAACAAGCTCAACGTACGTCTGCATGCCCTGGTTGATCCTAATTTCACATGATATGCCCAGCCTCCTCTAACATGCTTACAGTCAAACTAGCAACATGGTTATGGATTACAATTGGATGGTAATATCGAGTCAGGTAGGTAGGTATGGTAGGATATTTTCGTATGCCTGTCCTGGATAGTACAAAATAAGCTATTATCAAACTGCCACATGTAGTCCTGATGAACTTCTGAAACTAATGAGATGCTGTACATACAAAAATTGCCACTTTTAAGGGAATTAAAAGGATATAGCTAATAACATTCTTTTGATAAGCCAAACACTTTCATCAATAATGTGAAGTAATTACTTTATGTTCAGGTCCTTAACGATGTGGGCCTGAGTGGAGATACGTTTGAGGACACCACGATGACGCATCAGGTAAGCCCCCAACACTTAGTAACTTTTTTTTCTTCGACATTGACGTAATATTCCAAGGTATTAATAAAACTTTTATCTATAATGAGCTAACACGATCTGAATTTCACATGGTTTTAAGTGACAACGAGACCAGGACATGATACAGTCATTCAAATTATAAAAACTTTGAAAAGTTTTTTGTTTTATGAGCTGCTTTCTTTTTGTTCCCTTTTACAATTTTTTTTTTTTTCATTTTGACAGAACAATAAAAGTATATCGCAATATTTAAAACAAAAATGCAGTAAAAACAGTAACGACTACATACCAGGGACAAACATTAGGAAAGTCCCATTGCAACAAGCCAAGCATACCACTTCTGGTTCTGGTGATTGCTCTCACACTGTGGATGGGATGATAAAGTTTACTACCCTCGGTGAGAATTGCATGGAGAAATCGTTCATGGAGGATGATGAAGATGATGAACTCATGGCTAATTTGGATTTATGACGAAGAGTTAAAGTGATTATTAATAATTATTATCTTATATATATATATATGTATAATTTTATTAAAATATTTATTAAATTCAACATGTCCTGTTTAAAACTATATTTAACATTTTAAATATATTGGTGATAACTATAGAGTCTAAGCTAATTGCCAAATTACAACATTAATGTTAATGAATAGATTTCTTTTTTGGCAATAACTAAAGTATAATAATAAATATTAGTATTAGAAAAAATCTTAATTTAAATTTCGCATAAACTCTTTTTATAGTCTTATTTAATACATATAAATTTAAAAATTATAAACTTAAGGATTTTAATGTAAACTTTCTATAACAAATAATGTATATAGGATGAAAGGTAATAGGCGTAAAAGATCTGGAGGGGCTACTTATTTCTACACAAATTTTGATGTAAAAATTATTGTTTAATCATTGTTTTATTAAATTAAATTAATAATCATCACTTAGTCTAAAACTTTTAAATGAGGTTCTTTGAAAGTTGTGACAGTAAAAAATAATGCGTCATACTTACATTTTTATTTAAACTTTAAATATTTATTTATAAAAAATACGTATAAAGCATATAAACGAGTACCTGACTTCAATAGCTATCTGACAAGGTATAAGAAAGTACATAGTTTCTACAATTTAGAAAAAAAAATATACTTGCTCATACCGAGGGCTACGGTTCCTGATACAAGCACGAAGCCTTTTTCTTAAGTCCGATCGAGTGACTCGCCCTATCAGCTGTTCTCTTTTTTTGTCAGCAGCGACGATGATGCGTGACTTTAAATCATCTAACGAGTTAATTGGTGTTGTGTACACCAAAGACTTCATGTGGCTCCCATAAGTAATAATCGCAAGGTGGAAAATAAGGACAACTCGCGGGCCACGGTATTGATCCGCCTCGGCCAATCCATCGCTGAGGGAAAGTAATGTCTAACCAATGTCTTACGCTGAGACAAAAATGGGCGGTACAACCGTCATGCTGGAACACCATTACTCTTCTGGTTTCCAATGGTATATCCTCCAGATAATTAAAAAAATGATTGCAAAGAAAATCTTCGTACGTCTCCCCATTTAAATTGTTGGGCAAGAAGACTGGGCCTATCATGTAAGTATGAATTATGCACATCCATACGTTTACAGAGAATCTTCACTGATAAGCTCCTTCTCTAATCACGTGGGTATTTTCACCTCGCAGAGCCCAATAATATCTATTATGAAAATTTGTTTTGCCGTCTCTGTCAAACTTCGATTCATCAGTACACAATATTTTGGTGAGAAAATTATTATTTTCTAAATCTGCATGCAGCATAAAACAGCAGAAGGACAACTTTTGCAGGGTCTCCTTCCTCCAGGGCCTAGAAGTTTTAGCCTATAAGTGATGATTATTAATCTAATTTAATAAAACAATGATTAAATAATAATTATTACATTAAAATTTGTGTCGAAATAAGTAAGAAATAAAATCATTTAACTTTTTCCTGAAAAATCGGGAATTTTTTGAAAAATATTCAAATAATAACTCCAGAAGCATTGTTTTTGTATGGGGTATTCCATACATAGATAGATGAAGTTGGGAATAGTAATTTTTCACAACTAAAAATTATTTTTAAAAATGGCAACTCAGTTTTAAGATATGTACGAGTACAGTTAAATAATTCTATGTCCATAAATTCATTTAGTGTTAATGTCCGAAATGTAAATATAAATTTTTACTTAACTTTCCAACGGAGAAAAACTAAGCGATTATAGAACTTGAAATAACAGTGCTATGTATAGTTCAAATTGGTTTTATTTATGCTAATGTGAATGAGTCCTTTTCAACATCACAATTCCCACATTCCCTTTTCACCACCGGACGACCAGAGGTATGTTGTGGACATTTCCAATTTGTGAATAAAGAGGTTCACCTCTTCATTCTTCATAAGAATACCAAAAGAGTGGAACAACTTGCCGACGTTGGTGTTCCCGCCCAAATATGACGCAGGTGTCTTCAAGAAAAGAGGGAATAGCCTGTTACTAAGTTAGTGCGCTTTACCACCACCGACCACATCACCACATCTGGTGGGATCGTGGTCGAGCGCTAACCTTAGTAATTTAAAATAAAATTCATCACTTCAACCAATTCTTGTCCATTGAGGAACATAAACCTCAATCGATTAATAGCCTACCAGAACCTCTTCAAAAAAATTTTTTTTTTATTCGACGAGTCGGCCAAAGGCCTTGGACGTTCACTTGATGGTAAGTGGTAGTTAGCAATGTAGCGCTACTGAAGACAATGTGCTGGTTGCCTAGACACAAGTGGTCACATTGCTCCACTAATTTTATCAGCTATAACGCCCTACAAACAGGTACATGTGTGCATACTAGTGTACATATAAAATGTTTAGAATCTCAATAAAGTTTATATACCGTGCAATGAATATTAAAAGCTGATTATTAATAACACCTCACATCATCATTTCAACTGATGGACGTCCACTGCTGGACATAGGTCTCTTTTAATGTGTTCCACATACCACCGTTTTGTGCTGGGCGAGTCCAATGCCACCCAACAATTCTTGACATGTGATTAATTTAGATTTTTTTTTGTAATACACCTTCGATCGGATATTCCTAACAACATTCAAAGGAAACTCAGTTGTATGTTTTTATAACAATTTATTGTATAAACAAAGTGTAAAAAAGTAATAAAAACTTATTTAAAAAAATCTTAAACGATATGCATAACTTACTAAAGAATTTTTTACTGCTTACTGTCTCACTCATCGTCTACCATAACATACCTGTATTAACTTGTGCAATTTACAAACAATGACATTTTTGTTTAAATTTAGCATTAATTTAAATAAAGTGATTCATCTTATTTCTTCACGTTGGCATGGCACGAGGAGTATAAATATTCCATAAATATGAACACAAATATTGTTATAACTTTACCAATACATTATCCAATTAAAGCTTTATGCGTAATGTTTTCGAACATAACCTATGAAGTTCGTGTAGAAATAAATAACCAATTCTTCCACCGTCGAGAGTTTGGCAAGGCGCTTCCGGTTACATATTTCAGTTCAACTGGCCCAACGTTTTCTGTATCGGTGACGACGAATCTTAATATTATTTGTTTTGATTAAATTTCGTCGCAGGAGCCGAAACCCATTATAGTGAGGTTATTTCCCGCGCATTTCATCATACACTTGTTGCTGTAGGTAACGCCGTTGGAAGCGCAGACGGGCTGTAGATTCCTAGTGCACGCGCAGAGACGTTTCTTGGTGTTATCGGTTTTTGTTCCCTCTGCGCACTGGTTCACGTGTAGTATGTGTAGGTCCGGGTTCGTTTCCCGTGCGCAGTTGAGCAAGCAGGGGTTCTCGTACGTGATGCCGTCCGTGCCGCAGACGAGTTTCTTTTCTCGGTTCTTGCATCCGCAGACGTCATCGACGTCACGTGTTGTTCGGCAGGCGCCTATGTAGCCAATGTTCAGTTTGGGTTGCTGACGTTTGTTGCACCATAATGAACACTGGTTGGGGTAAGTAATGCCATCCGTGCCGCATACCGGATTAAACTCGTAAGTGCATACGCAATTCGGACCCGCGCCGTCGGTGCCTTCGCACCTGCCGGTGCGCATGAGCCTGATGTCAGGGTCGGAAGCGCGCGCGCAGTCCAACAAGCACCGGTTGCTGTAGGTGCGGCCGTTGGAGCCGCAGACGGGCCGCCGCTCGCGTGTGCACACGCACGTCGGCAGCGAGGACGTCACAGACAAGCAGCCAACGGCAACAATAAAGCCTGCAAGTAATACATTCAATCAAGTACAATTGTTTGTATACTATCCATTGTTTTTCGTCACGAAGGAAGTATTACTTTTTTCGTATCTTTATTTCAATATTCAATACTTTAAATCTAGTTTCTCTTTTATTTGTTAAAAACTTATTGCCCTTGGTAAAAGCTGAGAAAACGTGCGAGACATCTTGATATGTTAACGTGAGTTCAATGATCTTTAAACGTTCAATTCCAGTCCTTAAGTGAGTGGCTCAGTTTCCTTTTAGGCATGTTACTACACCTCAACACTAGATGAGATATGAGTCACTATCAGATTTAAACACGAATACCACGAAAATATATACTATATACTACTATACAATTATTACGGAATTGTTAGATATTTCCTACAACCTGTGTGTGTGTTATAAAGAATTAGTGTCAGAATTATATATTCGTATGTCAAGCATTTAAAGAAATGGACTTTGTCAAACGATCTAGGTTTAATTTTTTATCGGATGAAGTTGGTGTATTTAGTCTTGTTAGACAACCTTTTTATTTAACACAGGGGTCTGGAATCCACGGCTAAAAAGGTTAATATTAATAAATAATTGTCATACGCTAGAAATAATCTATTAAAAATTGTAGGTTAGTGTTTACGAGTATGTAAAACTTATTAAAATGCAATGTTAGGGATTTAACCTTACAACAGAAGTTAACATAAATAGATTATAAATAGATTTAACTAAGTAGTGGTAATTATCTATTGATCAATAACTATATGTAATTAAGGACTGGATCGGCTGTTTGACCTTATGAGTTAATTGTTAACCTCGATTAATACTAAGGATAACATTGTTGGCTTTGATAATGATTTTAAATTTAAACTAAAACAGTTAATATAAATTAATCAAATACAGGTATAGAGATAATAAAAAAATTATTAGTTACTTCATAAATTATTTCTTAATGTGAGATAGTAAACAATAGAGATAAGTAAATATTGCTTTATACATATGTATACAATAATATTCATATGTAATATTAGATAATTTTAGCATAAGTATAGTTATAATGTAAGAAAAAAATGAGCAAAATGTTATAAATAATGGGATAAGGTTTACCTTACTTTTTGGCTTGGCTTTAGCCCTGAATAATAATATCAGAAAAAAATGGATATAGATTAAAAATAAATAAAAGTATAATTAAACCTAATAAGTTTCTATGTATATTTAATTACATAAATTTTTGTTATAAATTATGGTTAGGTTTTTTTTTTGGACAGAAATTGTTAAATGACAGAATATTTTTGTGTTTGTATAGGTTATTTACAAAAACTATTGTAAGAAATTTCCTGTTTTGTTTGTTTTATAACCTATTCACTTACCAAATAGATAAGATGCCGGGTTCATTTTGTTAATATTGAAATATAGATGTGTTAATTGTATTACGAGTCACTGAAGGCACTGTCTCGTTACCAATGGCGATGGGTGCCGGTTCGTCCGTTTATATATTGCACAAAACATTTCCCAAGCCGCCTGCAAGGTCTGCCGGCCGCGTAAAACCCCTCGGACTTGACGTACTAATGTAATGCAACTGTTTTTCCCACTGTCGCTGCAAGGGAACAGCGTTTAATTAATCCATTGGATTGTTTTCGCAAGGTGAACAGACAAAAAAATCACAATAGAAATAGATAAGTGAAAAGGCTGATTCAAAGCTATAAGGCGTTCGTTACAATATTTATATAAATATATACATATATTACTAGCCTTATATAAGCTTATGTTCAACAGTGGACGTCCTGGGGGCTGGTAATCATTATGATCATACATATAATACTGGTGGTAAGTATTTAACAAGCCAATGATACGAACGAGACGATCACCTGTAGGTAAATGAGACATCTGCCCATAACAACGTGGCGCTAGTTAGGATGTTATACACTGGACCATATTATGTCTCAAAGCGACGAGCGCGTGGTGTAGTGTATACCATCTTAACTAGCGCCACGTTGTTATAGGCGAGCGTATCACTTAGTTATAGGTGAACGTCCCGGTCGTCTCGTCGCTCATAAAGAAAGAGAATAACTATAAGTATAATAACTTCAGAATTTGAACGTCTTACTGGTTCTAGCAACCTTTTTTAGGGGGAGTACGCAAGGTTCTCTTTATATTTATTACAATAAATGATAAAAAAATCTAATAATAATAAAAACATCTTCACTCAATTATATGAATCTATTAAATATTTTTATTGTATGACTATATTACAGTTTACACCAACTGCAAAATAATTGTTAAACAAGCACATGTGCGCTAAAATTATTACGATTTCACGCGTTCACACTATATTCAAACGAATAATCAAATAGCAGACTACAGCTCATTAGCACGCACAAGCCCAATGCTGGACACAAACATCTCCAAATAAATCCCACATTTTCATCATCAATCATTGTAAAAATAATCTAATTAGTATTATAATATCACACAATATAAATCTAAATGTTGGTATCATAATAACCTGCAACGTCGCTTCATTATCTCTATGAATAATTATCTTGATCACTCGTGATTAACCTAGGTAAAGGAAAATAGCATTTTAATAATATAAAACTGAAGTCGATTATGTTGTCATAACAATATAATATTATGATTAATTTATCTCCAATATGTAATGTTGTCATTTTAATAGTAATGTAGGAAATAGCGAGCGGACACACATTGTTACTATGTTACATCAACATCAGCCGATAGACGTCCACTGGTGGATGTAGACCTACCGCAAATGTCTCCGCATCGATCAGTTCTGCGCTGCCTGCCTCCAACGGCTTCCCGAGACCTTCGTTTGTAGGTTCATACGGGGTTATTAAGACTGGCCCATTGCGGATTGGTGAGAACTAGACCATCGTTTGTTGATTAGCTGAATGCAGGAGTACGTGAAGTTGGCTTGGGTCCCGGGTTCCCTTACACCCCATGATCGTTATAGAGCTTCAATGGATATTATTTTTATTATTTTCCTTATCAATTATATATAAGGAATATTTTTTTATGATTATGTCCCATCACGACAAATATAGTGCGTGAATTTTAACAGGAGGGAAAAAGGTAAATCCCCCGATACCCCTATATACTTAACTGTCGTATATTTATCATAGTATCTGCCTAGCATGAATTATTAGTATATTTTAATTTGCATTTGTATTTTTAGACTAGTAAAAATACGACAACAGCGACAACCTGCGTGTATTTTCGCAGACAATATAAACACCGTTGTCGGCAAAATTATTCCACCCTTTTGCTGTTCTGTTTTGTTTGCTGTTTAGAGAAAGAGAACTTAAACCAATTTCTTCTCAAATTGGGGATGTATACAAAGCAAAGAGACAGTTTCTTTGAGAACTAAGACGAACCAACACGAACCTACAACATAAAATCATAGAGTCCTATTTTGCTTTAGAATTAAAAACCATATGTACGGTGATGAAAATAGTCTTTTGTAAATACGGAGTTTAAAAGTCAGCTGCAGGTACAGCAGGTGTCCTTAGCATATCTAAAAAACCAGCAAGTGTCCATTTGCTCATCCAAAAATGTACTTTATCCTCAATAGTAGTACATGTGTAGTATTGGAAAACAGCTGTAATAATACAATTGTTTCCAATTCGTGAAACAAGATTCCATCGACACCGAAATTGTTCGTTTCCGTCTGAAAATGTTTGTAATGTAGTGATGTAATGTTTACTTTACTATATTTTTATTGTAACACTTTGCGTTTCAACTTGTTACGACAAATTTTATAAAACAATTAGGGAAGGATTTTCGAATGTTTGCTATTCCTAAGAGTAAGCGGAAAATTTTAATTTCTCCTGTTAATATTAAACCAAGAGGGGTAAGAATGAAAACACTTTATAATTTCGTTAAATATTCTCTTTTAATTAACATTAACAGCCAGATAACACCACTGCTGAGCATAGACCTTCAAGGATCTCGACTTCGATCGATCCTGCGCTACCCACATCCAGCTTCTCACTCTTTTAACTAGCTAATCACAATTCTTAAACGTTTAGATTTCAATTTAAAATTATAAAATCAATGCCTTTAAAGCACTTTGAACAACGCAATATAAAAAAGCACTAACGTTATTCAATCATCAGCAGATATTCGTCCACTCCTGGACATATGGCATAGGCCTCTCCCAAAGATCTCTACACCGATCGGTCCATGGTCTGTGGTACCGCCGGACATCAGGAGCCGTCGTTTGTAGGGTTTTTTTTTATTAACGCGGGGGAAATGCCTGCGCATACCCGTCCTTGCGGGAGTAAGGACAGGTTATGTCGGACTTGCATCGACTATAACCCCCACGATGTTCCTCCTTGTCACCTGATGGTGGGGTTAAGGGGAACGCTTTCGCAGTATCCGCGACCCTGTCGGCGCCGGCCGCTTACGCAGCCCCACCTCGAGAGGGAGGGAAGACCCCTTCCTTTCCACCTGCGCAGGGGTACGCCGGAACATACAGCGCGCCCCCTCCTTGGCCTCCTGCAGTAGCGCGGGTAACGGATTCCTCCGAACCTGTCGCCCAGAGGCCATGGAAGCCAAGAGAGAGGACTCTCTGCGGCGGATTCGTCTGTTCCGCCCGATCCGTCACCCGTTATACGGCCGCGGAGGATAGGGAGAACGGCGCATCGTAATACCGACACTCCTCCTCCCCTGTGGCTCCACCGCCGCCGCATCACTGGTGCGACACCGGTTAGTCGCAGAGGGTACTCACTTCGCGACTCCGCCTCAACTGCAAAGGGCAGCATAAAGCCATCCCTGTAGCCCACCGGCCGCATCCGTGGTGAGCTTATTGCTCTAACCTGGAGCGTTCATCTCGGGCCGGCCCCTCACCGCGGGCTGGCCGGGTAGGTTCCTCTGCGCTTCACCGTGGTCAACCCAGCCAAGGCCGGAACCCGTTGGGGGGATTGTTGGTAGGTGTTCATATGGGGGAAATAGTGTCATCTCCCACCACGATAGCTAAATACGGATTGGTGGGAGTTAACATTATTATTTACTAATAATGTCTGTCTGATTATTGAGTTTTAAAAATCTCGATACACCAATCGTCATCTTCGACTCCCTTATCATCACTTACATCATTTATACCTTCTAGAACATACTAAGAGGTATCTTTATAATTATCTAGTTTAATTATAATAACCTTTAAGTTAGAATCTTACTATTTAAATCGTAAGCAACATCAATGCTGTCGCCCCAACTGGGACTGTTGTCGACTTGCACCGAAGCCTGAACGCTGATAGCATACCCCGTTCTCGATCAAATATGACGCGGGTGTCAAGAAAAGAGTGAAGAAGCTGCTACCGCGTTGGTGCGTTTAATCACCACAGACCACATCATCACGTAACATCAGCTGGAGACTGTGATCAAGCTTGTCATTAAAAAATCTTTATTTTCTGAGCCTATTAAGGTTAGCGCCTTTTTTAACCGCTAACCAGTAGTTTGTAAATATTACTGTGGTCCGGTATGAAGAGATTTAACGTCAGTCTCAAGACGACGAGCGCACGTTGGTGCTGTTCATATCTCCCAAGATAGCGATACTTTGCCATTAGCCCACTTACCACCATGTTAACGTCTACGTCGATTCGCAGAATAAAAACGAACAATTGGAGCGTCCATTTAGACGTTTGTCGTCGTGACGTGACGTCATCATAACGTGACGTCATCGTGACGTGACGTAGAGTATGACTAAGCTTCAGAGATTTACAGGCGGCTCACGCGCGCACTCCTCGCCAGGGTTGCCCGGTTCAAATGCCTTTAAAAAAATATTGTTCTTTGTGTAAATATATTCTGCGACATCTTTTATTATTATTTATAAAAGACTATATTATTACTGTCATTGTAAAACATTTTCCTTTTTTTTTTTTTTTTTTATTCGATTAATCGACAGGACGAACGGGACGTTCACCTGGAGATAAGTGATGGGCCTGCCCAAAAACGTGACGTTAGGATGATGCAAAACACCACATTCCGCTCGTCGCTAGATACGTAAGATGTTGAGTCTCGATACCCCAGTAATTTCACTAGCTACAGCGCCTTTCAAACCGGAACACATTAATGTTTGCGCACTACTGTTTGGCGGCAGAAATAGGCGCTGCTGTGGTACCTACCTAGAGACCTACCAACAGGGCAACTTCTCTTCTTCATGCCAGAATATCTTTAAGCTATAGTTGCTCTTTCCATTTTAAGATGATGTATATTATGAAGCATCTTAGTGGATAGCCATGGAGTGTAATTGTTTTCAAATATGGTTGTTAACTAATAACAAATGACATTTATTGTTTTATTTTTAAGGATAATAAAGGGATGCTGTGTGCTGTGTGTTTCCCTCTATTTTGACCGATGACCTCGTAAGAGCAGCTGAAAGTAGGAACATGTGAAAAGTTGTTTATCGCATTTTTTTCATTCAATGTACCGACCACACGAGCGCAACGGCTACTTAATGGTAAATGATACGCCCGCCCATAACAAATGGGGCGCTAGTTAGGATAGTAAACACTGCAACACATGGTGCAAGGTTCAACGCATCGACTCATAAGCTCAGAAATTTAGGCACTGTAGTTGTACGTATGTAGACGGACTTGTAATACAGAGCTATGTAAAAATGGTTAAACAGAGGCTGATGATGCTGATCATCATTATCATCATCAGCCGATAGATGTCCAGTGCTGGACAAAGGCTTCCCCCAAAAATCTCCCCATCGATCGGTCCCGCGTGGCTAGCATCCAGTGGGTTCCCGCGATTCTCACCAGGTCATCGGTCCACCGTATGGGAGGCGTCTCAACACTAATGATGCTGATCTTGAATGTTAGAAAATTTGCTGGTTGTCTCTATTGCTGGAGACCGTCTAGGTAGGTACCATGGCAGCGCTTATTTCTGCCGCGAAACAGTAGCGTGCAAACTTTACTGTGTTCCAGTTTGATGGAAGTTGTAGGTAGTGAAATTACTGTGCTAACGAGATAACCTCAAAATTATATTATATAATTTATCAACATATGCCTTCATCAAGTTCCTGTTGTACATTTTGGTCTTTTTGTGTTTTGCAAACAAAATAAACATACAAAGGATACCTTTGATAATTTTTAATGATCGTTGTAAATATCTCTCCGCTGAACAGACGACCATGTAGGGGGCACCGAAGCTCGAGGATTGCGCAAGGGTTCGTATCATGTTTTATGGATCGGTCTATTGCAAGAGACCGCGCTGGACGTGCGCTGGATATCGCCTTTTTAAGTTAACACCACGTCATCAATAGCCTTCTCAGAGATATGAAACGTTACGAAACCGCAATAATATTATGTGATTCATTAAAAACTAGTCAATTAATAACCGGTTTATAATAATTAATCTATGTAAATTTTTTTTAAAGATCTTACTAACACAAGATAAAGAGACGCTCTACATTGTACAGGCAAAAATATAAAGAAGTACTAATTAAAAAAATTAACTGATAATATTTTTACAATTAAGCGACGAAAAGAGTAAGTTGTTCACCTGATGGTAAGTTATACGCCTGCCCATAACAATTTGGCGCTAGTTAGAGTGGTATAAAATGCACCACATTGCACTCGCAGCCTGAAACAAGATGTTGAGTCTCGTTACCCCAGTTATTACACTAGCTACAACGCACTTCAAACCGGAAAACATTCATATATGCATACTACTGTTTGGCGGCAGAAATAGACGCTGCGATGGTATCTACATAAATGGTCTCCGGCAACAAAGACTCACCACCAGTAAGATATTGAAATACCATTGTATAATAGAAAAAAACTTGTTATATGACCTCTAGAAATAACTAAAAAAAATATTTATTAAATAATATTAATTTTTGTAAGAACAAAAAGGTTTTAAGGAATTCATAAAATACTTGTAACTTTTACCAATCTTTGTCTTAGAAACTATAGTTGTATAAATTATATAAATAATATACTGTTATCATCATCATCAGCGGATAGACGTCCAAGGCTGGACACAGAACTCCCTCAAAGATTCCAAAATCGATCGGGTAAGGATGGAAATGGGGGAATTTGGGCCATTTCCGAGCACGCTGGCTAGAGCCTCGTTTGTTGATTACTGGGGCAAGCACGAACAAGTGATGTTAGCCTGGGTCCCGTGACCTGTTGTGCGGGAACCTTTACACCCCCTTATATTATCGTATAAACGTATAATAGCATTTAAAAATATTACATATTCTGGTAAAGAATACGTAGTTGGAAAAAAAAGTTTCTAGTTTTCTAGCCTTAGTAATTTAGCAGGTAGTTATGTAAGTACAGATCAAATCTCACTGCTAATGTGGACTGTTCATTGATTCTGGTGCAAATCAAAACATTGAAATTGTGGTTAATTAATCAGCATTGATGTTTAATTTTATATGCGTTCAATCTAATATTTATTTCATCATCATCATCATTGGAACTGATGGACGTCCCCTGCTGGACATAGGTCTCTTATAATGTGTTCCGTAAAGTATGGTTTCTTGCTGTTAGTATCCTGTGGCTCCCAGCGATTCTTTTGATGTCATCTGTCCACTTAATGGGGGGGGGAGGGTGCCACCGTTGCCCTTTCCGGTGCGGGGTCGCTATTCCAGCAATTTTAGTTCCCAAAGTCCATTCGTTCTACGAACTACGTGCATCGCCCGTTAAGCCACTTAAACCTTACGACGTATATATCTATGTCGGTGACCTTGGTTCTTCTGCGGATCTCCTCGTTTCTGACTCTCACGTAAAGATACTTCCAGCATCGCCGTTTACATCGTCCGGTGGGTGAATCTAAGATTTCTTATGAAGCCCATAGTTAACGACCAAGTTTCGGAGCCGTAGATCAACACTGGCAACATGCTCTGTTCGAAGACTTTGATCTTCAATCACTCAGGGATTTTGAACAAAGTAACCTTGTGAAGTTTCCCGAACGTTGCCCATCCGAGTTGGATACGACGATAACCTTTTTCTTGAAATTGTTATAGTTATTTTATTTTAATGTATTGTTATAGTTATTTTTTGAGTAGGTAAGGTAAAGTTACAAATAAATATGAACATATACAGAACAATAGCGTGTTGATTGAAACACCGTTAATCATCTGACGACCTTGGACACTTGAGTTTAAGACTCAGACTTGTCAAGAATTTCCGATCCGTGTCTGACTCGTCGAGGCTAGTGTCTGATACTAGCTCCGCGTCCCAACTCTATTCTCCCTATTTACCAGTATGTTGATAGATTAATTTTAAATTAAAGTAATCTATAGTATTAAATATTTTTCATTCCATTAAGCGACAGAGGAGCGCGACGTTCATCTGATGGTAAACGATACGGCCGCCCATAGCAATATGGTATACACAGTTTGTTATGCTCGTCGCCTGAGACATATGATGTCGAGTCTCGTTCTCAGTAATTACACTAGGTGGAACTTCCTTCAAACCGGATCACAGTACTGTTCGTCGGCTGCGATAGCCGCTGCGGTTATACCTACCTAGACGGTCTCCGGCGACCACCAGTAAAAAATTAACATACACCAAAAGACCTATATACCGTAGGTCAGTATAATATAAATATAAAATATTTTTAAATTATATATAGTAAATTTTATTTCCTTATTCAAATTCAACAGTGACGAGAACAAATAAACAACTTCATGTTCCCACAGCTGGGACGCAGGACCGTCTCACAAGTAAACCCGACCTCGCTTGCCAATGTACGAGTTGATTGGCGCTCGGTTTACTTTACCGGGAGTTCAAAGCCAGTGGGGATCGAACCCGCGCCTCCTTGAGACGTACAGAGTGCAAGACCTTGCACGCTGAGTAATCACTGCTCAGCAGGCCGTGTTTACAAGAGCGTGACAAGTTTGGTCGCTGAATAAACGGGTTTAATTGATGCGGCGTTTATTTGTAAACAATGCCTTTTATGCTCGGTTATCTCGAAACCGCTGTGGAAATTAACATTTGTCATACGGTTATAGTTATACAGTAATATTTTTTATTCCACGAAGCGATGAGACAAGCAAGACGTTCACCTGATGGTAAGTGTTATGCCCATAATGTGACGTTAGTTAAGATGATGTACACTGCACAATATTGCTGTGGTCGGCTTGAGACGTAAAATGCTAACTCTCATTATCGCAATAATTACATTAGCTACAACGCTCTTCAGACCGGATCACAGTAATGTTTACACATCGGTGTTTACCTAGAAGGTCTCCGGCAACAGAGAGCTACCACCAGTACCAAATAACCACAAAGTAAACAATAACGATGTTTAAATACGTAATACAAAGAAATTATTTCCCAAAGCAGCTTACTGGTGGTAGGTCTCTGTTGCCGGAAATTGTCTAGGTAGATATCATTCCGATCGACCCTGCGCGGCATGCATCCAGCGGTTTCCCGAGCTCTGCCGGACACCAGAAGCAATCGTTTGTAGGGGTTTATGTGGAGGACTTCGGGCCATTTCCCACAACGGTAGCCCAATGCGAGTTGGTGGGAGTAAGGTGATTAGATTTTATGTAATTCCTGAGAATAAAAAACACTCATACAGCTGTATCTGACGGATGTGCAATATATCCAGCTGTATCAGCTGTTTAAAACTCTGCGATACTTGCCAGTACACTTCACTTATTATACAGTGTTCACCGGCCATGCGAAGATTTAAATAATAAACGCTAATTTTGTCATATAAATGGTCTAGTTATCTCAAGGAGTCTGACCTTCAGAACATGAAATGTCACGACACGGTTGCGAAGCACATCAAGTGTTACTGATTATTATTAAAGCAAATAACACTTAATAACAATGGCGGATTGGGGTGACTATGGCTTACTTGCCGACATAGGATAACACTTTAAATTATGTGCATACCTACCACCATCAACAAAGATATAGGAACATATAGACAGGATCTAAGGTATCTAGGATCTATTTTATGGGATAAGTTTTCTATCCTCAGCAATTCTTTTGATCCCCAAATAAGGGCACCTAATGATGATGATGGCTTTATTTTTTGTATATTTTTTTTTTTTATCTAATTTAAATCTTAAGTTACCTCTATCCGCTTAAGACAACCTATGTAATTAAATGAATCAGTTAATAGACAGTTATTATTTATTCTCTACGTTACTGGTGGTAGGACTTTTGTTGTCGGAGACCCTCTAGGCAGGTACCACCGCAGTGCCTATTGCAGCCGACAAACAGTACTGTGCCAAAATTACTGTATTGTGGTTTGAAGGGCTTTGTAGCAAGTAAAATTACTGGGGTAATGAGAATCAACATCTTACGTCTGATGCGACGAGCGCAATGCGGGGTAGTATAACATTCTAACTAGTGCCACGTTAATAGGGGCGTATTCCGTACCATTAGGTGAACGGCCCGCTCGTCTCCTCTTTTACTAGTATAAGGAAAAAACCCACATTTGACCAGCGTGATGGCTGACGACGACCGGGTCGACCAGTACACTGGTAAACCTCAACTCCTTCCTTGTCAACGAGGGCTCCAATCCTAGCATGGGGAACAGTGGGCTGTTTGCGTTTACGTTCATTTCCTGTAACGGACATGGTGGACCGATTGATATATCATTGTCTCCGTAAGACTATCCGTAGATGCGGCAAACGTCTGGTTACAATCGCAAGTTCCATGCTTAATTTACGAACGTGGTTGCAAATAAATGTTTATAAATACACACACTGTATTATTTAATTTGTGTGAACAGTTTCCTTACATCAATAGTTAATTTTTATATTGTCCGTTGGGGCAATGATGTCAAACTTATTTATTTATAGAAATCACTAGTAGAAATCTTCTTCCTCCTGCCCTAGTACAAATAAAGACGAAATTGACACTTGGGCAATTATTACAACGAATTCACTTACACTCGAAAATTTTTATTAAAATATAAAAAAAAAAATTATAACTTTAACGTATGTACATAATTAAAAAACCTAATTTTTTTATAATTAATAAAATGTTGAATAATGTTCAGGTTAATTCTCCGTTTTAGTTTAAGTACAAACGTCTTGTTAAAAACCGTACGTTATTATAACTAATGTAGAAATAAGTTTTCAAATTCAAATCGGTTCTGTTAGTACTTTCTAGCAATTACTGAAATATTGTAAATAAAGAAAAATCAATAAGGTATCAATTGTATAGTGAAAATATATATATATATATATATATAAGGTAATCGGAGAGTTGAGCTTATATCATGGTAAGATACATCGAAATGAGCACATAAGTTCAATTGTTAGTAGTTTTGGAATAACTACACTTTTTCATTTATAATTTTTAACTTATTAACTATAATAAATAACAAATATTAGATAATAATTCTCACTGATCTCGTAACAAACGTAACTTCAAATGTAATTAAAGTTTGTATATAGATATTTTAAACTATACCTTTTCATATACCTTCAATTCTAACACAACTAAAAACATAATACCGGATGTTAGGAGACCGCTTCCGAAAACGAAGACAGACGATAGTACTGATGACACCTTTAATGATGGGATGGAAAAAAATCGAACCTGATTAAAAAAAAAAATCATATTATTAAAACCTTTTTTTTTGTTTAAAGTGGGGGAAATGCCTACGCATACTCGTCCTCGCGGAGGCAAGGACAGGTTATGTTTTTAATCAGGATCGATTTGTTTCCGTTCCATCATCAAAGGTGTCATTAGTACTATCGTCTGTTTTCGTTTTCGGAAGCGGTCTACTAACACACAGTACAACTATTCCTTCAATAAGTTATATGACTTATTACTAGTAAAACTCCGTGGCGCAGTCGCTAAATGCTTACCAAGTGTCGCGGAGATCCCTGGTTTGATTCCAGGTCACTATACCAACATCGTGTTATGACTGAATATATGAGAGAGTGAGTATTTTGAGTGAGCAGACTTCACCATTGACAACGTTGTTGTCACATATCATCCGAAGTTGAGATCTAGTGTCAGCTTATTGTATATAAAAGAGTATATTATCAAAATAATTGTATAATAAGTATGGTCGCGTTCCATTTAGTTTTTGGGCCAAGCTCGTTAATTTTTTTTATTCACCTTGGAGCGATAAAGCCCCTATGCGTTTTAATTTGTTTTCATGTAAATATGTGTCGGTACATTTTCGGAACATATTGCGTGGACTTAAAGTAAGACAAAAACTTAATGTTCGAAATATTCAAAAGTTGCTTTGAACTTTTAAAAAGCCTTCATTTCCCTTAGTTTGAGGTACATCTATTAATTCTTAAGACAAAGAACCATTCCTGTTACTTGATTTTGTTTTTGATTTGTGTCCAAGAGCAAAACCTGATTAGAATCTTATTAATATCCAATAGTAATGCAAAAGAGATGGACAAAGACAAGAAGTTCTGCAAGGTTACCGAAGAGGACGCGTCCGACAGAGCGAAGTGGAAGAGAAAGACCAGAATGGCAGACCCCACCATCACATCGGAATAATAAATGCCACGGAGAGAGAGAGAAAGAGAGAGAGTAATGCAATAGCATAACTTTTTTAAAACAAAACTATCCGTTTGTTTACCAAATGCAACACAATCATAAAAATCAATTTGCTACTGGATCAATGCAAATATTTAACTACCCACGAGTAAAGTAAAGCAAATAATACAATTCTATATTTAATAACATTGGCTTGTTTTTTGTTGTCTATAAACAGATTGTATATTGTATGTAGTTTTTATATATAATGTGGATTAGTTTGATTAAATCCCAGTTAATGGTAAACGGAAATATGGTCTCAATTGTAAATGGTAGTAGTGTGAAAGGAGCGTATTCATTTTTCTCCTTAAAACTCCTACCTACCGGATGGAAAGACCGATGCCGGCATTTACGTCGGGTCAAGGCCGAATTCAATAGCTTTTAAAATTGTATACTTATAACATACTCGTACATGTTCATATTTACTTAAGTCAAGTACCTCACTGTGCAATTAAACAATGGACGTTGATGCTTTACATTAAATCTATAAAAAGACAGTTGTTAAGTTTATCTTTGTCGTTAATCTTATTTTTGTCGGTCGTACAAAGAATTACTTAAATAAGTAAACAAAACATAAACCAACATCAACAAATCCACAATGTTTTAAATAACATATTGGTTAATTAAACATTTTAGGGGGTGGCTATTGACCCTTGTGTTAAAAGGCGATGTAGTTTGTGGTGACAAAACGTTTTTATTTAATATTTACTATACCCGTACACTTCAACCCTAAAAAATCGTGAAATATTTTTTTTCTTTGGTCTTAATTCGTATAGAGTTACGAATTTTCTAGACGGTTATTTCTTTTATATATGATATATTATTCATAAATATATGAATATTAATTTGTGTGTTTCGATATGACTGGGAAGTTCTCTAACCAATAAAATTCTGAAATTCTCAGTTACAAAGATTTATTAGAGAAGAAAAAACATTGTCATCTTTAACAAATAAAATAGATCACCCTTGTTATTATAAATTAGTTAAAATTTTAATTAATACTTTGTCGCTTTGTTTAGCAAAACAAGATTTTTTTAGCAATTTTTTACGTCAATCTCATAAATTTGTAGACAATTTTTTCAGTCTTTTAAATTTTTTTTTAGTGTTCAATACATCAATACATATTAATTCATTTATTTAGTACAGCTTCACGTGAATCATATGAGATAAAAATGATTAGATCAGGCTGGGTTGATAATAATAAATAGATCAACATTTCACAGTAACCATAACTCTTAAATGTAATTAGAAACAATTGGAGAGGGTCTAGCAAGGTCCTTGCCTTTCCACAAAGAGATGGTTACCGGAACAGCGCATGAGGCACTCGTTGTTGAAGGTGACACCGTTGGATGCGCAAACAGGTCTGTAGTTCCTAGTGCAAGTACAGGACTCTACATTCTCCCCCTGTTCCACCACCATGACTCCGTTATCGCAGGGCCCGTTGTGCGCGACGAACAGGTTGGGCAGGACTCCGGAGGCGCAATTCAAGAGGCACGCGTTGTCGTAGGTGGTGCCGTCGTTCCCGCATACTCTCTTGAAGTCCCTCGGGCAGGTGCAGTGCGATAGGTCCACTTGCCTTTTCTCGCGACAGTCGCCTCTGTGGCGGATGCGCAGTCCCGGTGCGGCGGCTTGTTGGCACAGGAATTCGCACTCATTTGAGTAGGTATTACCGTCGGTGGCGCACAATGGATTGTTTTCGAATGTGCAGAAGCAGCTCGGCGCCTCCCGTTTGCACCGGCCCGCGCCCACCACGGTTATAGAAGGGTTGGTCGCCTGTGCACATTTCAGCATGCACTCATTGCTGTAAGTGCGGCCGTCGGAGCCGCAGACCTGTTTCCTCTCCCGCGTGCAGACACAGGGCGGCAGCGCCGTGGTTACAGCGAGGTATGTCCCAATCAAGAGCAAAACACCTGTTGAATGTCATAAAAGATATGAGACAACATTATTAGTAACAAAACGCTTATTTACACCCTCTATCCCTTTATCACACTAAACATATAATGCGTCCTGCACAAAGTGGTGGTGTGTTAACACCCCTACTGTTATGGACAGGCGTTTCACTTATCTGGTGGTGAACAGCCCGGTCCTCTCGTCACTTTATCGTTTAAACATTTTATGTACATGTATTATTTAAAATACACGAGTTATCATTATTTTAATCATTAAAACCGTTCTATGAAAGCATATAGCAATAGTGCCATAATTACATAACATTTTTTTTATGAACTTTTTTTCAAGACCTGCTTTTATGGAGTGATTGCTTCAATGGATGGTTGACAATATATTAACTGATTCCTCTGAACTATATAAACTATATAAAAGAGTATGCGAAGATCGAAAATGAACAATCACTTCGAAAAGTATATATGTATATATATATATATATATATATATTTTGATTAATTATTAGAAATCGGCTCTTTGGTTTTAAAAAGAAACATTGTTACATAAGTTTAAAACAAAAGCACAAAAGGCTTTAATGCCTATACGCATTCTTCATCAGAGAATCCAAGGTGAAGCGAGATATAATTCGTGATTTGAGAATTTAAACGTCAATGTCTAAATAAACCTTACATAAAATCTTAAATAAGGTAATATTAAAATGATGTGTTCATATAAACATAATACTATACTATGTGTTATAATAATATTATATGTTATACGTTTATGAATATATGTGATTCCGGTATCCAGGTATCAAAATGTTTTCTTATCTACTTTACATCAATTCATTTTACCTTTTTGTTTTATTTAGACTGACTATTTATTTCATTTAGTACACTCACAAGTTTTTGCTGATTGAATCTATCATCAATATCTAATGCTTACGTCAAGTTCGACCTTTGGATGTTCCACAGGTAAGTTGAGGCGTCTCCGTGAAATATAAGTAAAAACGTTAAGAATAGTTTTCAATAATTACTCGGTAACAAGATCCATTTTTCCTTGAACACGTTTATCAATTTCATCGATCAAATCAAAACCAAAAGAAATCTTATCTTATAACGAGATGCAGGAGCTTCGTGTTTACGTTGGTTTATGTTAACAACAAAATTAATGACACAATATTTATGCTAAAACCAGTAAAAACTGTCACACTAAACATAGCAATATTTCTAAAGTGTACTTATATTCAATTTTTATCAGAATTGAGATAATTCAATAAAACAAAATCTCCGTTACTTATTGATTACACAAATAATTGAAAACGATACAGTATACGCGGGTTGCAGCATCCTTTCAATATTTGTTTAAACAAAACAATGTATATCAGGAAAAAAAACAATAAATATTTAAATTATAAACAACTCACCGAATTGATAAATCATTGCGAAGGCCTCTCGGATGTAGTGGATATCTTATCGTCAGATGTCGACTGGTCTGCCTTGTGTAATGTAATGTTGTTCCGCACCGGACGGCGATATTTATATACTCACAAAATCAATGATCATCTCACAGTCAGGAAACTCGGACGTCTTCTGTTGGCACTGTAAATCCCCACTGACGTGGGTCAACACCGCTTTAGTGTAAACACAGGCTCTTCAACGAAACGAAGATGACCCAATGAGGTTTATTTTGACGTCGTCTTCCGAAAATCGGTTTTATTGATTTGTGCGTCGAATAGCTATCGAAGTAAAAAACGCGAAAACGTATATCTAAACGTTTCTAACAACGTTTATGAAACGGTAATAATAATTACGTGTATCTTAAATTAAACAAGGAAATATCAGAATGGTAGATACAAAATTAATAACAGTGGTTATATTATTATTGTATCTCTCCATATAATTGGAACACCTCCTTTGCGCGAACTGCTCTCACAGCTCTTCTCAGATAAGTCGATGATGAGACTAGCAGTCAAAATAAGCATAGCATAGTATGTAGCTTGTTTACTACATATACTCGCAGTGGTAACATCTTGAGTCGTTGCAAACAACTTAACTAAGCGGAAACTTAAAAATTTAATAACGAGCGGCCATTTATTTGATTATTATCGAACTTGTGGTGATAATAATAAACAATACTCGCAGACGCAGCACGCGACTAGCTCTAAGTTTCAAGTTTTATGTTTAATTTACGAGCGTGGCTAGAAACAAATGTTGTTACACACTCAGTTTTGTTTAATTCGCGTAAACATTACTCTGACATCGTTGGTCACTACGGCCTAGATTATTATCGCCACTCTGTGATAAACTTCGATGAAAGCTTGTACGAACATCAGGTATTAACACCAACAGTCGTTTTTATTTCTCTTAATATTAACAAAAACGGTTTATATCAAAAAGTTGGAATATTTTTCGATTATTACGTAATATTATAATTGGGCAACAACAGAGAGCGTCGCGCAACTGACTGGTTGTGGGTATAGCTAGCGATTGTTTGGCATCTCCATTAACAGCGGGTTTATATGTCAGGAGTCGTTGCCAATCAAGAAAAAGCTAGAAGGAAATCGCATTAAGAATTTCGATAGCCATATCCGCCGTAAATAATCGAATGTGACATGATAAGGAAGTTTCAAGCAAAATTGAAACGAGTTTGGGACAATCGCTGGTCGTTTCGATATTGTCTTACGTCGCTGAAACGATGTTTAAACGAAGTGGTGCTGGTGACGAACCCTTTGCATTCCATGCACTGCTTAGAGCACAAACGACTGTATCCTTAAACAACCCTGAATTGGAATCCCGAGTTGTTTAAGGATACTACTAATATCTGCTTCCGCGTCGGCGGTATCGCGGATAATGCGAAAGCGTTCCCGTAACCCCGCCATGAGGCGACGAGGAGGTACATCGTGGGGGTTTTATTCGGTGCAAGTCTGGCATAACCTGTCCTTGCCCCCGCGAAGACGGATATGCGCAGACTATCTGCTTCCAAAAGATAATTTAAACAAACAGCACGAAGAGAATTAAATAACCGGGAAAATTTTGTAATTGGTGGAAAGTAGACGACAGAGGGTATAATGGCCCATGAACTTTTCAGGTTACTGCCCTCAAAGAAATCCTAGTCACGACTATTCCATACTCGTATAATATATGTATATGCACATGGTGACACTTCTACTCGTCGTAGCTCTCCCTTCTAAATGTCACCGCATTTCCTCTTTCTACCGCCAATCAGTAATGTGCAAACATTACCATCTTCCGATTTGAAGGGCGTTACGCCTATTAAAATTAGTATTTTTTATTACACACACACGTTGTCTCTAGACTAGAGGCATAAACCTGGTGCAATGTAAATCATTCTAAGTATAACAAAACTATAATGTTACGAGAATGCGTATCACTTACCTTCTTGTGAACGTCTCGCTCATCTCGTTTTGTTGAATAAAAAAAAACAGTTATATTTCTGTGCTATGTCTTGTTCTCGAGTGCGAATTAAAAGCTTACTAACCTTGAGGAAAAATTGGCTAATATTGCTTATCTTCAGTCTAACTGGAATAGATATCTAGCAGATATTATTTACCGCAGGACACGCATGACTGATGCACTCATGTCAGTCGTGTCTTAGAATTCCATATAAAGTCTATTGAAAAATTTTTATTCATTTGAGGAGTAGGTAATTGTAAACGTTTCTGTAATATTCTTATATTAAAGTACGAACATTGCAAACAAATATTATTAAAAACACATATGTATATATATGAGTTTATTTATTACATATTTACATTGATCTAGTAAATGTTTATTATTTTTTAAAACATTTTCTTTTACAATGTCTTAACGTAAAATATGTCTGTATCAGTGTATAATTATTGTTGGGTCGTAGTCTCCTGCTGCTGGTCTTCTGTACTGTTGTTAATATTTCTGCAGGTTTCTAAGTATTGGACGCGTAGGTCAGGTTTATTTTTGGATGCGCACTGCAGTAGGCACTCGTTGTCGTAAATGACACCGTCGGTCCCGCAAACCGTTGCCAAGTAACTTGGACAGTCGCATGATATCGGGTTCGTAACTCTGACAGGCACTGTCGAGCCACTCCTTGGGATTTCCGAGCGCTTTACTGTGCCATAGGAGCGCTTCACTGTGCCATAGGAGCGCTTCACTGTGCCATAGGAGCGCTTCACTGTGCCATACAACCCCCTCTTTGTAACGTCAATGCCCTTTATTAGACTGTAGTCACCTTTAACTTGTGTACGCTTGCAACAAATATCTTTACTGCAAATGCGGATTTGTGGGTTAATCGCTTGCTGGCACTTAAGTTCGCACTCGTTTGAGTAGATTTCGCCGTTCGTGGCACATAATGGGACTTTGTCATGTGAACAGAAACAGCCCGGGGTAACCTCTCTGCATCGGCCTTGGCCCCGCAAAGTTAATGCGGGTTTAGTAGCTTGTTTGCATCTCAGCAAGCATAAGTTGTCGTAAGTGTTGCCGTCAGAGCCACAGACCTCGTTCTTCTCTTGTGTGCAGACACACGGTCGCTGAGCTGTGGTTATGGTGAGATATATCCCGATCAAGACCAAAACACCTGTTGTAAATATAAAAATGCGTACAAAATTATGTTAATTATTTTATTATGTAACACACTTCTTATTAACACAACCCACTGCCTGTTGTCCAGGCCGACTATGAAAGAACAAGTTAAAGAAAAGATCGGTAGCAGCTTTTCTCTTAGCTCACACAAAAAGTAGCAAGTGTAGCAGTTATTTTTATATTTGAGGAGTTCAATGTTCATCAATGGCTAACTGAAAGTTGTAAAAACTAACGTAAACAAAGTAACCAAGAAAATTTCACTTAATGTCCAAAATACACACAATTTGTTATAATTTATTATTTGGATTTAATTCCTTAGAAATATAAATAACATTCTCTTCATCAGGTGTGTGAGGTCTCTTCACATAGGATAAACTAAAGGCTGATTGATTTACAAACTTCTGCTTACAACAATTTGCTTTAGATTTAAACCTAAACATTACTTAGTTATAATTGATATATTGGTAAAGTGTACAGTAAAAGTTAAATTATACCCGATCACACTTGATCCTGCGACAAATAAGCTGAGACTGTCTAATTTATTTTATTTCATTGTGGAAAAACTTTACTATATATGGAAATTAATTACCTATTATTCATTAGTCAAGTTATGACTATCGAAAATGCTTTGTCGGTTAAGTTAAAGGATTTTCAAAAGGACTAGTTAATTCGTTAGTGCACCGAACGGTTGATATTGTACCCGAAAAGTGTCTTATAACCGCTTAATGAAGGAGGGACCTTGCGTACTTTGCTATCATATTTATATTTTCCAAGAGACTTCTGTAAACTAAGTTCACCTAGAGTATAACCGTGATTATTTATAGTTACTATCTATTATTTTTTACGGTGAATACTATTAACATAAAGATTGAACATACTAACAAGAATTTGTACCTTTATTACGTTGATATTTATGTGAGAATTTAAGAAAAAAGTGTTTATTCGATAGTTATGACTATATTTTGCTGAAATTTTTGTTAATTTATATATATATATTAAAACCAATTACATGATATTTTTTAGAATAATTAGAATACGCCGCAGAAGTGATATTTCATTTCCAAATAAAATATGATTGTACGTAATTTTTTTATATAACCTATAGAAAAATGTGATAATTATAAAAAACTTACGGAACTGATAAATCATTTGGAAGGCTTGTAGGATTTGCAGAGGAAGATATCTTCTTATCGGCAGATGTCGCGTTGTCGGCCGTGTATAATGCAATGTAGTTTTGCACTGATCAGCCATATTTATAAACTCACAAATAGAGATCTCGGACGTATTCTGTTGTTTCAGTTGATGATACCGTTGACGTGGGGCGATCCAATTTTTGGACAACCAGCGGCTTCATTCCTTAACAACGAACAATATAATCCCAACTCTTTGTTGATCTCTCTTAGATGATGGTGAGGCGACACTTAATAAACATCATATAGGTACTGTATAGTAACAAATAGAGTATCATCTCATTTCGGCAAGCAAATCTTATCACTTCATATCAGCTTCTAATTTTTTAGCAAAATACTTTGAGTTAATTCTGTAAAATAGCGTTACAGGTATGTTTCTTAACGACGGTTTCAAAAAAGGGCTCTTAAATCTTCGTCTTCATCTTCACAAGAAGGAGTCAACCTGTTCGTAAAGAATTGTGTAATTGATAGCTTTTCATGAAACATAGGATGGCAGAGCAGAGCTAAACTTCATAAGATGAGCTTCCGTTTTAGACTCGGATATACTCGTAGTCCGATATATTAGGTTGGGGAAAAATTCATATATACATATTTTAATATAGTTTATTTATATTTAACTAAAGTATGTAGGTACCATTTTGTTTGATAACTTTTTGCCATCTTGTAGGTGGCAAAAAGTTATCATGATCCCATTGCTATAGAAATTTTAGGACTTCTGATCAAAATACCGCGACAACTGGTTTTTGCAGTCCTCTCGTGATGTTAACCTGACACTGACTAAAGAATTTTGAAGAGACCGAAACGGGTGAAAATCTGAAGGTGCAGAGTCAGGACTATAAGGCGGATGTATTAACACCTAGCCAAACTCTCTTAATTTTTGCTGAGTGGCTAAAGGTGTGTGAGGTCTAGCGTTATCATGATGAAAAACCACATCCCTTCTATTGATTAATTCCGGCCGCTTTCTCTCAACATCTTGCTTTAATCTCATCAGTTGTTCTCAGTAGAGTTCAGAATCGATGGTACTGCGTGGTGGTAACCGCTCTTCAAAAATGGTTCGGTTTTATTACCGGGTACACGGTTCATTATTAGGTTTCTTTCAGTGAGCTCGTGAGTTACCCAAATAACGAGCTTTTTTGTGTACCCAGTTTTTTTCAAATGCCCCAAAACTATTTTGTGATCAATTCCTAGTTCATCAGCTAGGTCGTAACCACTGATATGCCGATCTTGCTCCACTTTTTCAAAAATGGCATCCATTTTATCCGCAATAGGGCGACCAGAGCGACGTGCATCTTTGATCACAAAATTTCCGGATTGAAAACACTTAAACCAAATTTGTGCTACACAGTGCTCACAGACACACAGGCACTAGGTCTATAAACATCGCAATTTTTTTTAATGTATCGAATTTCTTCATTAGATTCACGCACGTTGACAGTACGAAAAACAAATGAAAATCACACATTTTCCTAATTTGAATTTGGAATTATGTTCCTTAAAATTTTAACATTCAATGTCACCAAAACCCGCCGGATACAAATAGTATAGCGTAAGAGATTTTATTACAAGTTCATACATACTATAGTATAATGCGGAAAGACTTTTTCCCCAACCTAATACTTTATGGCAGTCACAATTCACGGTTTCTGCTAATGGGCATCCCTGTAAAAGTTGCAGAATATCAATACAGCAGCAAGTACCAGGATTCTGCGAAGCATAGCCTTGCGGAACATCCAGTATCTATCTGAGCAATGAATCGTGGTCTAAAGGACTAACCTAGTTCATATCAGCAACAGTAATTTGTACTCTATTATAACTACGTCAGGGTTTTTTAATGAAACTACCAATTCTCCTCGGACAGGTAGACGATGTGGATGTAAAAAGCACCTTCTGGCTTCTCACACTTCAATCCCTCCTCGCACCCTAGAGTAAAATTTTAGAAAATAAATCATATTTTCAGTAATTAATAAAGAAATGTCAATCCCGGAAGTATTTTTCACAATTTCTCAAAAATTTGTCTCCAATTGACTTTGACATTGAAAACATCATCAATGACGGTAATATGAGTAAACGGTATTTGCTCTTGTGAAGAAAAGACATTGCACAAGTGTTTTCTTCCACATACCTCTGTTTATACAGTAAAATAAATTCAAAACAAGCTAGCCAAGGTTCTTCCACAGTTTGATGAAGCTGTTAAAATATCTGACGTCGTTCGGAACAAAAAATCATAAATAATGCTCATTGGTCTACCATGTCAGTTTATTTGAGGATACTGAGAAAATTTTTCTTAGGTTATTACTGGTGGTAGGTGTTTGTCGCCGGAGACAGTCTAGGTACCACCGCAAGGGCGTTTTTCCCTCAGAGGGGGATGTGTATAGTGCAGCCAGCGCTGACGGGGTCGCGGAGGTATGCGACAGCGTTCCGGTGATCCTGGCGCAAAGCGACGAAGGTGGAACATCGTGGGGGTTTTAGTCGGTGCAAATCCCACATAAACTCTCTTTGTTCTTGCTGGCAGGTGTGCGAAGGCATTTCCCCCACGTAAAACAAACATAAAAAGGTAGGTACCACTGCAGTTCCTATTTGTTCCTCTGAACAGTAGTGTGGAAACATTACTGTGTTCCGGTTTGATGAGAGGAGTACCTAGTGAAATTGCTGGGGTAACGAGATTTAGTAGCATCTTATGTCTCAGAGCGACGAGCACAATGTGGTGTACTGTGTAATATCCTAACTAGCGCTACATTGTTATGTGCGGGCGTATCACTTACCATCAGGTGAACGTCCCTCTCGTCTCGTCTCGAAAATGTCTTCTCGAATAGCCGTGCGACTAGATAATTTTCAAATCAACATAATAAAAATGTTTAGATCGTAAATTGTGATACAAGTTAAAAAAAAATTGCTGGATTCTGGAGATGTAAGCGCTTACAAGCCATTTTCGACTCTTACAGCTCATCGGGTACTGGGCTCATGGACCCGGATAGCTTGTTGAAAAAAAAATATATAAGTTTATTTGAGCACAGAGATTTCGACCCTTGCTTCACTTGAACACCCGCATTCTCTGTTTTCTCCACGACATCCTACAACATCCTTCACATCTTTATTTACTAGTTGGATTCTCCTTTGTTCACTCATCCACTGTAAAAAACCGTTGCCTAATTTTCTCCCTATTGTTTCGAATCCTATTCTCGCTCCTTCGCTGCACATGCAGTTAGACTCTGGAATGACCTTCCTCCTGCAGTTCGCAAGATTAACACAGCAGTATTACATAAAAAGCGCGTCAATGAGCATTATTTTGCGCTATGCTATACATTTCGATTTTTTTCTCTTCTCCTTACTTATAAAGTTTCAATTTATAATTTTTTTAATACACCTACAGGCACTCCATGGTGCAGCCATCTGTAGAAAAAATTATTTTATTATATTTATTGTGTTTTTCTTTATTTACGTAGATCTGCTACATGAAGTTTATAAGACTCGTAATTGACAGTTTCTTAATGTTGATACTGTTATTTCAGCTAGAAATCAATATGATTAAGCACTAAATTAATTAATAAAGACATTTTAGACTTTTGGTTTCAATAAATTGTAATTTTATATTGTTATTGTAATTTCAAAGTGTCAAACGATTTATATTAGTATTAATGTTAAAAATAATCATGTTATCGATCGATAACACAACTGAACGTGACTTGGTTATTCTGCTTTTTATCTGTACAGTTCTTATTTTATAATAAACGAATCAACTGCGTGGAGTTCGCTTCTAATATAGATTTGAGGCAAATCCGACATATATGTATTACATAAATACACCGGATTTCCTGTCATTATTATAAAATCTCCCAATCATAGGCCTATTGAAAGAAATTCTATTTTGGAATAAGTAGTGCATTTTCACTTATTTCTATGCGCGTTATATTATCAATGTGATTTCTGTGTAGATAAATAAATGAAGACAAAGCATTTATGGCTTATCCTAAATAAGGCAGTACAAGTTTGTTATAATTTTTTTTATTCTATGAGGCGATTAGACGAGCGAACGGACAACCTGATGGTTAAAGTTGCGCCTATCCATAATAATCTGGCGCTATTTAGGATAGTATACACGCCACCACATTATGCTCGTCGCCTTTAGGCGTAGGATAATAAGCCTTGTTACCCCAGAAATTTTACTAAATAGAACGCCTTTCAAACCAGAACACAAAAATATTGGCACACTACTGTTCGGTGGCAGAAATAGGCGCTCCGATGGTACTTACTATTTTTGTTTGTTTTGCGTGGGGAAAATGCTTTCGCATACTTGCCCGCGCGGGCAAAGACAGGTTATGTCGGATTTGCACCGACTAAAACCCCTTCGATGTTCCACCTTCGCCGCTTTACACCAGAACCTCGGGAACGCTTTCGGACATCTACACGACCCCGCCAGCACCGGCACTCCACTCTACAGCTCCCCCTCTGAGAGAAGAACCCCCTCACGGTGGTACCTACCAAGACGGTCTTCGGTAACAAAGACTTACCACTAGTAAATTCTGTTACTCCCGAAGTTATTAATAGTTATGTATTAAGATACCTAGTCCACTGTGTTTAATCATTTCATACGTCTCATAAGCCTTAATAATCCTTCATGATAGCGGACACTATTTTCCGATGTCTTTTACTGGAAACTAAGTAGGTATCATTATAACGCCTAGTTTTACATTAAAGCAATATTTTTTAAACATTATCTGCTCTTTCAATTTTTAAGGCGCTCAGGCCAGTAAACTTACATCAATATGTGACGCAATATCTTGCATCAAGCCGATAATATCGTATTATATAAATCTGATAGCTCCATCTTTATGGCGTATCGTTTCACATCACGTGACCGTTGTGTCGCTTAGTCATTTTAAAGATGTCTAGTCGCTAGGAAGATCATTAAAAGATATAATCTAGACAGAGCGGTACAAGCTTGTATAAATACTGTAAAATAAATTTCTAATGCACAGCTGTTAATGGTCTACCATTAAAATTACAATTTTAGCGTTGTATATTTTTATTCACAGTGGTATTCTTGCTTTTCAAAATGTCACCTGTCCAAAAATCTACTTGCCATTTATATATAATGCAAACATGTATCTTGGACTTAACAAAAATAGATATCTAGCAGTGTGTAGTTTATTTATTTATTTAAATAAAAACAGAAACGTTTACAGAACAAAATACATGTATAAATTGTTAATTGTTGTAGTTAATTAAATGACTATGTCGCAGTTAACAACGCCCAACTTCCAGACGTACATATAATATAAAATAAATTTTCTTTAGCACTATTGAACTGTGTATATGTTTGCTTAGGCACGCATTTTTGGGAGTTTGTGTTTGTGTGTGTGTTATATGGGAGTGTATATGGTGTGTGCATGTGAGTTAACGGTGGATATGTTTGAAACTTTATTATATTGCCCTTGTGTACGTACGTGACTTAGTTTCAAGTTAAATCTCGTAAGAATCGATACAATAAAGTCAGTAGTAACTGTAAAGGTTTCGGTTATATATATATGTACACACATATATATATATATATATTTATTTATTTAAAGAATAAAATGCATAAAAAAATCTACGTTAATTTAAACATGATTCCGATTAGTCCATTAAGACATAGCTTCGTTGGATCCGGTTATAATTCAATTTCCGGCGTATTCGTGGTGTCTTGCCCCTTCACGGTGCCGTTATCAGCAAGCCCTGCGGTATTTGATTTTAAGGTCCTTATTGGTTTGGAAGGCGCAATTAAAAAGGCATTCATTGTTATAGGTCACACCATCACTCCCGCATACAGGCTTGAAGTCCCTCCCGCAGGCGCATGACTTTGTAGTCGTGTTTGATGATTGTGTGGTCGTTTGCCTACTCTCGCGACACTTGCCTTTGTTGTGGATGCTGAGTTTCGGGTTGACCGCTTGTTGGCACTCGAATTCGCACTGGCTTGGGTAGTTATTCCCATCCGAGCCGCATAATGGGGAGTTATCGTATCCGCAGAAACAGTTAGAGGTAATCTGTTTGCATGAACCTTGACCCCGGAAGGTTAATGATGGATTGTTGGCTTGTTCGCATTTCAGCAAACACAAGTTGTTGTAAGTGCGACCGTTGGAGCCACAGACATCCTTCTTCTCTCGCGTGCAAGTACACTGGTCCTGTGCTGTTGTTATGGCGAGGTATGTCCCAATCAAGAGCAAAACACCTGTTAAATAAATGAAAAGGTGGATGAAAGTATGTTAATACCGAGCACTGGTAGGACTTACCTTAGTTCTACTCATAATAACCCCAAAGAACAGGGCAAGTGTTGGTAGCTACCTAGATGTCTCCAGCAACAGAGACTTACCACCAATACGACTACGATTACCATTTCATTCAGTTTCGATTTCTTTTTATAACAACGATGAATATATTTTGTGTTCAGTTTCGCCTTTAAATACAATTTCCTTTCTTAGAATCTTCCTTAAAATATTTAAATTTTTCAAAATTATTACATTGTCACTTTGTACAAATATTCACCCTAAAAAATATTCTACTTTTTCGTGTCGAAAACAAATGCTGTGTGAAGAAGTTAAGATTGATTAAGTATAGTTACGTTAACGTTGATATAAAGACTTAAGGCGATAATGTTACTTGTAAACGACAAGTATTACTAGCTGTTTTTTTTTCTCTTCAGATATAACGTTAGAATTGAAACAAATACAGTCAACATAAACAGACACAACAGAAACAAGTCAGTAAATTATTCAATACAAATATAATTTTAAATAAGAATATATGCTCGGTAATCATGAGAATTTATTAAAAAGCAAGATATCAGTCTCAAAAGAACAATAATATTTATATTTTCATTTAATTAAGGTTATAATATAAGCTATAAGTAATGAATATTAAAATTTAAAACAACTCACCGAATTGACTGACCATTTTAAAGACTCCTCAGATCTATTATCGGTAATATCTACTATTAACAGATGTTACTCGGCGCGTACCTGCGATGTTGAGGTACCGACCAATCGATGATTTTCAAATGTAATAACCTTGAATGTCTTTTGTTGTTTCAAGTGTTGGTGTTGTTGCCGATGGATGATTCGCGAGCATTGAAAACGCGGCGCCAGGCGCTTCGGCTTATGGGAGTATCAGTTAGCCTCCTACTTAATATCGGTAAAATTGAAAATTAAGATTAAGAAAAATAACGTAATTATCGTTAGTAAGCATTTAACCGCCTTACGGTTGCCAACCCGCATGTACAGGAAAATTTAGTGGATGACATTGGGGAAGGTCTATATCCGGCAGTGGATAAACAAAGGCTGATAATGATGAAGCATTTATGTGAACGGATAGAAATAGAGCTAAGAGCAAAAACGTAAAATTAAGAAAAGTTTAGAGAATGAAACAAAATAATACAAACAACGACAGACAGTGAAATTACATACGAAAAAAAATTATAAAATTATGTGAAAATTGTAAAAATAATTTGTAACGAATTTGGTCTGAGACGTGATGCAAATGTGAAGAAATGAACAAAATGTAAATAGAAAATAGAGAAGGTTAACATGAGCTATGAAAGAGAGAAAAAATGTTAGAGAAAATGATAAAGAAGTAAATAAAATAAGGGAAGAAAGAGATAAGAAAACCCGAACCGAAAACAAGCAAAGAGAACGATAAACAAAAAGTTGCCGCGATCTCTATTTAGGGGAGTTTTTTTTACTATTTACGTAAGTAACAAAATGCTAACGGAACGCACACCTCGGAACCAAGGGCCGGCAATGAGGTAGTGTCGGACTCTAACCGACTAAAAAGCTTCACACGGTATTCCAATCAATTCCGATAATGTGCACGAGGGTCACGGGATAACATCGAGCAGTTCTTCCGCTACACCCGATCGGCGCCCGGATCGAACGGGCCCGTCTCGGGGAAGAATGCGAGACACTCTTTCCGACAGACAATCCCTGCGTGGCGACGCATCGGAATCCGAGACGCGCCGCCAGATACACCCCGGGAACCCTCTCTAAGGGGGAGCGCCGGCTCGACGGCCCATGTAGGTCGCGACGCCGGGTTCCCCCGTCTAAAGAGGCAAACGGCGGTCATGCGCTCTACCCCGTCTGTTGGTGGTGAGCTGTCGACGCCCTCCGACAGCGTTGCTCCCTCAACGCCCGTTCTCTGAAACATTCGGTGTCCCGTTTTTGGGTCATAACGGAGTAGCAGAACCGGGATACCCCATCCCATGACGGCTCGCTTCCGACCATCAATCTATCTATAATCTAGTGTAAAAAAGGGGATGAAAAATCAAAGGTTTTAGGCGTTAGGTGTTCAATATCACGGGGGTAGTTATTCAATTGAATGCGGTTAAATAAAAAATGTAATAGTGACGTTTATCATAGTATTGTGAAACAGAAATCCTATAAATCAGCTATAAAAAAAACTTGTAGGAATAAATAAAAAAAGGGAAGTGATACGGCTCACAGTGGACAAAAAAAATTTTTTTTTTTATTCAATAAAGCAATTAGACGAGCGAGACATTCACCTGATGGTAAGTGACACGCCCGCCCATAACTATGTGGCGCTAGTTAGGATGTTATACATTGTACCATATTATGCTCGTCGCTTTGAGATAAATAATATTAAATCTTGTTACCCCTGTAATTACTAGCACCTAGCTACAATTCTTTTAATTCAGAACATAGCAAGGTTTGGAAAAAACTGTTTGGCAGCAGAAATAGGCGCTACAGTGGTATCTATCTGGACAGGTTCCGGCAATGAAGACCAGTAATGTTCTTTATTGAAAATTGTGAAAACATGCTTCTTATTGATGTTTTAAATATGAACTGGTAGATCATATAAAAAGTACATTTTCGATTGCTTTTTTAAAAAACTTCGTGTGGAGAAAACTATAAAATATGCTGTATATATTAGCTGAAGCGTTAGTGCGCGTTATTTTCTTTCACATAATTTTTGCTTTTTTTTATCTTTATACTACTCCCACGGAAGTGCGAGTAATGCATTCGATACCATTACATTACTAGTAATGATATCAGAACTAATAACTTATGAACAGTAGAAGAATGTAGTATTAACTGTAGAATTCTACATATATTTTTGCGATATCCAGGATATAGACCGGAACGGACATTCGTGGGAAATATGAGATTCAGATGCGACGTTATCTGATGCCTTTGGTCCTGGTTCCAATTATATTTATTTCTAAAGAAGCATTTGGAAAAAATCGAAAGTGTACTGGTTGCTTTGATCTCCATCTTCATACTTGAAGCGTGTTTTAACAGATTTCAATAAAGAATCAAGACAAATTTAAAAAATTAATTGAAGGGTTAGTTCACTGTACGCCGTTGCAACGCGCCATTCTGTAAAGTTAAGTATGCCGTACATTTTATTGGCAATTACTTGACGGAGAATAAAGTGAATTGTCAACTTTTATTGTCCATTATTTTTTGATTACGAACTGGAAACAGGTTGATAGCACTTCAAGTGCGTATATTAACTGCGAACTGTTGCGCAAGTTAAAATACACCCAAAAGACAACCTCAGTGTCTTATTTGACGTCGAAGTTAACAGATTTAAAAACCAATGGATTACAGAATTGGTTAGTGTTTCTTTTTTTATTACACTTGGTATAATTAATTATGCCACAATGGTATAATTAATTAATTATTTATTTCCTTGATTTACATTAATCATGTACAATATTTTTTTTATTTCACAAGTAAAAGTTAACCGTAAAAAACATTAAATATAACATAATCCATTAGAAATATTTTTTGATAATTTCAAACGCATACGTAATATCTCTTAAGAGTGAATAAGAAACACTCTTCAATAACTTTAAGTTTTAAAACTTAAAATAAGGCGACGAAACGTACTGCATTCGTATTGTTGCATTCACCTGCTGATAAAAGAACTCCTACTCATAACAATGCATGAATGAGTAAGAGTATATATTTCCCATACAACTTTGATTCATTCTTTTCATAGATATTTTAAGTCCTGTAATTCTAATATTTCTTGTAAGCAGATATTTTCCAATGCTTCATACTACACCTTGTAAAATATCGTCTGATATTTTGGCAGGTCAAGGATAGGAATAGTGTATGTTTAATGAAAGTATTCGATTATTGATTACTATTGTTAAAGCACTTATTATCGATAGTTGTTTGTATAATAATAATTTATTTTTCAATAAAATTATTTTTCTACAATCACTTTTATCTAGAACATCACCTCATAGCTCTACGGAATGTTTGGAGCATAGCACATTAGATTATGTGGACTACCAACCTGTCTCTTCATTTTGGTCAACCTGTGCAGTAGTCATGAAAAGTACACATTAGAAAAGTCTAGTTAAATTGTCATCATCGGTTTCTATATTTGCAACTCAATAAAGTAGAAAACGTCCTCGTTACAATTTTATCTGTGTATGTTAACGCCGCTACAGTAAAATAGAAAGAAATATTGATCTTTAATTGGAGTAAACGGGATGAAGATATTAAGTTATTCTTATCCACTTCTTTGTGACGGTAACCTTCTATAAAGTTTAATACTAAGTATATAACATTTACCAAAAAAGAAACGAAAGTACGTTGCTCGACTGCTAAAATTATCATGTTATATTTTCCATGGTATAGACTCTAGGTAGAATCCCTAACGTCGCTTTCTACCATCAAGTAGTATCTTTTAAACATTACCTGGTCTTTCGGTGTGTACGGCGATGCGACCAGTGAAGTTATATCAATAAGTGGTGCAATATTTTGTTTCAAGACGATAGGCCTATTATATAAATCTGACACTCCATCCCTATCGCGTATCACTTATATCATCATTTAAGTTAGTCGCCAGGAAGAGCATCCACAAGATGTAGTCTAAACACAGTCGTACAAGTTTATAAAAATAATATAAAAAGATATTTTTAAGGCCTAGCGCATAGCTTTAATTGTTCTATCATTGAAATAAAAAAAAATCACTATTTCTTTTTATTCGCAGTGGTATTCCTGCTGTTGACGATGTCTCCGGCTCTTTGCAGGCCGATGGAATTGCTTCGGCCACAATGCCCCTGTCCAAAAATCTACTTTCCAATTTGCTCTTCGAACAATGTTAATTTTAAAAGTACTTGCGAATTCAATTGTTATGCCAACGCTTATCAGATAGCATACGGAATCAAGCTTTCCATATTGAAAGAATCGAAATGTGAAGAATAAATTGTACTAAATATTATTTTATATACTGTATTTATTTGAAATAAAATCAGTTATCAATGTAATCATTCATATCATTTTTGCATTGAAATGTAATCATTGTATGACGATAATTATTATGTACTATACATTTCCTATTTAAATCTAACTACTAGTCTAGTGTCTATTGATTAATACAAACAACATAATAAAAATTACAATATTTTCACTTTGTTACTTATATTTAATTATATATTTGGTGTACAAGCAAAACAAGGATTATGAATGGATTGGTCGCGATACAGAAATATGTCCACGTATGATTGGATAAATGATTATCTTGGCATTTATAATAAACTTCACTGATTACAGATTTGCATTCAACTATCGCAAATTCATGATATTTATTTACATACATATACATACGAGTATATATCACGCCTCGTTCCCATGTTTATTTAATAAATAGAAAACATTCAACAAACAATAAATATTAAAGATATTGCATGAAATATTGTTTTAAAGTAATGGTATACTCAATATGTAATATTTAACAAAATAAAATGTAAAAAAAAAACCTAGCTGATGCTACTTACAAAACACCAAGTGTTTACTTAGTATAAACATTTATATCCGGTCCTGTTACGAATTATACACAAAAAAATATTATCCTCTTTGATCCTTATTGTCTTTGATAATAAAACTATATTCTATGAATAATTCTGATTTCTTTGCCCAAAGACATTGGTTTATTAATGTCACACTAGAGCATGGTATTTGAAGTAAATTTCTAGAACCCGATGATCATTGTCATGATCATCCGATAGACGTACACTGCTGGACATAGGCCTCCCCCAAAGATCTCAAATCGATCGGTCCGCGTTGCTCGCATCCAGTAATACCCGATTATATTTCTATTTATTAATAATACTGTAATTATCCCGGGGAGGAAGTCCGCCGACTCTACCCGGGAGTCGTGCGATCAATGGTTCTCTACAGTGTGCCTGAACTAAAGTCAATATGCTGCAGCGTTGGATGGTCAATGTAGCTTCAACTATCCTGGCTCGTTTAAACTGGCATCTTTAGACTTTCTGGAGATGGATGCGCGAGGTTATAACTATCTTCGTTTTCGCCATGGTGAGGTTGAGCTCTGGATGCGGTAAAAATACGCAGGCAGGAGTACAGACGAGCTCTAAACGTAAGAGAAGAACGGCTGAGCGCATTGTAAGCACTATACTGCCAAACTTGAAAACTTGGCTCAGATCGAGTGGAGTGGCGGACGTTACCTTCATATTAACTCAGGTACTTGACGGACATGTGTGAAGGACGAACATGACGAACCCACATAGATCATCAATATAACATGGTTCAATACGTGTCATGACTCAGCAATGTTGCTAATGAAGGTTTGGGCCTTCCTTGAGACATGCTAAACCAAAGTGTAGAGAGGCACCATAGGAGATCCCATTGAATACACTGGTGGAACCTCTAAATGCACTGAGGGGTTTAAGTGAGTAAAAATTTTAAACCTCCCCCCAGAAACTGGGTATCTTTAGAAGATTACACTAGGTCCAAAAAAATTATAGATAAAACATTAGTAAAAAATATATTTGCATTTTATAAAAAATTACATGTTCATCATCAATATCATCATCATCAATAAGCCAAAAATTTTTATTCTAAATAAATGTCTTTTACATTGTGCTTCACAGTAAGACTTTTTAATAACAAATTAACCTATTTATTAAAAAAACTATATATTACAGTTTAGATGGCATAAGTTCATGTAAAAGGTATCTTTTCCTCAAAAAATCCACATTATAAACAGTAGGCGGCAGAAAACATTGCAAAAACAAATGAGTTATAAGTCCAGTTATTCCCCAAATTTTGTTTTTTTCTTGAAGGAAAATAGGTAATAGGTGTTTTTCAAATTTTAGATGAGCATGATTCCTTACATCACATAGCTCTCTCATGGATACAGTAAATATTTCTTCAACCTCATCAACATTGGGAATCAACTTTGATGGATCGAAATTAACAATTTCTCCAACAACAGGTGTGATAAGTATATCTTTATTTCGTCCCTGTACTGGCGGCATTTTACACCAAATGTCTATGTCCTTACGATCGATGCCTATTTCTTCTTCAGTTTCTCGCACTGCTGTTTCTTCTATACTCTCATCTTCTTCTTTCATTCCACCTGGAAATGACACCTGCCCACTGTGATTCTTTAAGTTCGTCGATCGAAGAGTATACAATAAACATACTTCTCCGTTCTGTACACATAAAGGTACTAAAACTGACGCATTATATTTTGGTTTATTGTTATTAAACGTAAATGTTGGAAGTTCCTTTATGTTAGTCACACACCGTTCACGAGCTACGCTGGAAAGCAAAACTTTTGGCATTAAAGACATGATGTAATTTCAAAATTGTATAATAATATTTTAAAAATGTGTGATAATGTACTTTTTATCACAAAAGTACAAAGTTTACTTTCGTTAGATCATTTTGAAGAAAAATGTCAAATATGACATTACTATTAAGTAACAGGCGAGAATGGCACAGGACTAAAATCTATAGAGCCACGTCTTCCAACTTTTCAACTAGACATTCTAAGCGCTATTATTGACCTTCTATTTAATATCAAAAATGTAATAAATTACCATACAAGTTTCGTAATATGTTAATTATATTTAAAACTACAATAATTATTAATTTATTGGAGCATGACGCAAAAGCCAGGAATCTGTAACAATACATGAATAAAATATCATGATTATTTGATTTTAACGTTCCATTAAATTTAACAATGTTTTAAAATACTAACATAGGTAGTATTCCAAAGAATTTTACATTAATTTTTAAAGAGCGAATAGTAATAAATAAATACATACTTACCAAGGCTGCAGTAGCCAAATTAACAAACAAAATTTTATGTGCATTTGATCTTTAATTATGAAGGCAAAGCAGCATTTTGTAAGCATATCCTGTTACTTTTCATTAAACTGTAATGTACGGCAGCAAAATGGCGCTTAAAAATTATCATAAATTATTTGAATTTAAACTATTTAGTTTAGGATAATGAAAACACATTTACTGTAATTTTTTTTATTAAATATATAAAAAGCTTCATGTCACAAATATTATGTATGTAGTATTACACATTTTCTTAAAAGAAAATATCAGTCGAGTTTAATCGAGTATTGGCGGCGTAGCTAGTTCCTTAGTAATTAATATATTTAAGGTAGCACTAATACAATAGCACACGCACAAACACACAGATTTAATCCTTTAAGCACCACACAAAAATGTAAGACCTTAAATTTCAAATAAAATAAAAGTAAATAAATTATTAAACAAAAAACAACACGAAGCTCTTTATTAATTTTAGATAAAAAAAACAAAAATCAACTTTTCATGTTAAGCATTGAACACAATAAAGAGAAAAAATAAAATACGAAAAGGCATGCAAAATAAAACGCAAATAAAAATTAATAATATTTATCCAGGTTTATTTCTTAACATTTATATTATAATCTAATAACATTTTATAACCATGTAATTGTTATGCGAAAATTTCTTCGACTTTACGCAATTACCGAGCATTAATATTTTACACAATCCAAAGTATGGTCAATTTGACATTAATCAATTTTTTTTTTAATATTTGTGTACTGTTGTGGGTCAGAGACAAACGTTTTATGACTTGTCTGTAGCAATCTTACATGTTTTCTGAATTTCCAATTTTTAAATATATATCAATCCCATTGATTTCAATCATTATTCCCAAAAGACTTTATTCAAATCAGCATTTGTCCATTATTTTTTGAGGGAAACTAATGTAAATTAAACTATTTCTTAGGGCAATATAAGTATACTTAAAAGATGGCCAAATAATGAACGAAGATTATTAAGTCCAACATTTAGCTTCGTCATTTCTACTACAAGGTAAATTTAAGATAAATTAAAAAAAGTAATAAGTACTTAAAAACAACTACCTTCAAAAGAGGTAACTACTTCGAGGCAGGCAAGAGCGCGCTCATTGTTTAACGTGTAAAATCAAATTCTAATAACGAAACTTATAAAGCGGCAGACGCAAATTAAACAAAATTTCGATACGAAAATAACATTAAACAATTTGGAAAATAAATGGAAAACAGAAATACTGTTGAAGTCTTATATCTAAATTATTGTGAATATAATACAAAATGCCTTATCCGCCTGTTCGTTGTTTTTAAAAAAATAATCTTCTCTAATAATTAAATATTTCACTAAAAATATATTGAAGAGAAAAAAAAAAGTTTTATTTGATTCCAGCCATCTGTGCAGAATTTTAAAAACCTTCCTTTGATAGATTTGTGATAAATGTGTAAATAGAAAAAAACTTTTTTTCACAAAATAAAAAAATAGTAATCACCGTACATACATCCCTTTACAAACGGTAATAGAGCACTAAAAAAATTTGACCGAAAGGAAAATTGGCCGTTTGTTTGTTTCATTAATAAGTAAAAACCGAATTAAATACTCGAATAAAGTAACATTCACCACAAGTAGACATATAATAATAAATTTCGATTGCACCGCACTAAACACGCATACGTAATGTACTAACAAATGTATTATGTAATACCGAAACATTATACCGGTACTTTGTTATCATACAAAAATATTATCAAGGTAATACCTCGGATGGATGAAATTAAAAATGTGAGACGCACAGGATGTGTTTGTTTTTTAATTGAAATGAAAAACATCCTCGTCACTGTTATTGGGGTAGTGTAGCGTTACACGTCATTTTGGCGGGAATTGGTGACGGGCGTGGGACTTGTATCGGCGTTACGAAGCAGATTCCGCTTAATTTCTATTGTACCAAGGGGTTCATAACCGCTCAACACGCGCTGCCAACCGGCCCGGGTGTTATTCGGCAGCGCTCAAGTCGTTCACGTCCACGGGGATTGACGTGGTGAAGGTCGGCGTCTCCAGCTCCTCGTGTTTCTTCATTTTAAGCGCCTGCAATTTATAAATATACTCTTCATATCTTTGGTATGAAAAAAAAACTTTAAAAATTGCTAGCTAATAATTCCATAAGAAATTTTTATAGCTATCGGTATTTTCTTTTTAATATTTTTCGAACTATCACACAAACCCCTTTTTCTTCTTTCGGAAGTATTTTTGTCCTTCAGGGGTTATAACCATAACACAACAAAACTGTATAAAAGACAGTTGCAGGAAAAAAAATTAAGATATGTATATATAAAAAAGGAATGTTAATAGAGTATTAATAGTAAAACCAAACCCGAATCCAGGACAACACCATACACATATAAGGTTGACAGGTTAATGCGGAGGAACGTCAGTTTTAACGCGGTTATGTCTAGATGAAGCGTTAGGTACAGATTTAAAGTTTGCCTGCTGAACCAATGTCTATTCGGATAATTCATCTCCTAATTATATCACATGGATGAGCGGTGAAAAGCTTCACTAATTAATTAACTAAATTTTTTTTTGTGTATATATTTATATTATTTTGAAACTTTTAGGCCAATGAAGAGACAACGTGAGTTATTTTTTTTTTAAATTTAAGAAAGATAATAAAGAATTTATTTTGGAAACAACTTTGTAAAATTTATAATCATTCTAAAAATGCTTGTATGTACGTTATATTATAACGTTGGAAGAATTTAAAGCAAAATTGATTAATTGACATAGAAATATTATATATGAGATGCACACAATTTTTTTTTTTCATGTAAAATTATCTATGTCGCAATATACAAGATATAATATATCTATGTTGATAGCACGATTAATTTAAGCTTCAGCCTGCACAAACCCGGCACAAACAACAATTAGGCGATAAGTGACATTAAACACTTAGAGAGAACTGTAATGAGGTGGCGCGATGGTATGCGATGGGTGACGCAAAGTTTTACACCGACAACGTACCGGGGCCGCAACGTCGTCGTCCCTTTGTCGTGCCGGCTTCGGCGACATGAGCAAACCTTTTGTTGATAACTGTAGACGATAGTGAGAAATGTTGATAGTAAAGATACAGGATTGGAGGTACGCTCGCACAAATAGATAATTCCATAGATTAAATAATTACCAACTCAGATAAACGTTTTGTACATACGAATACTTGAATATAGAAATAGGAAAGGAAGAGCTATCGGCACAGCTCACCCTAGGAAAGAGACATAGTAAAACATTATAACAGAATACATCGGAAATTAAAAATGGAGGTATATAATAAATATATTACTTTAATTGTTAACATATTTATTACAAAAATATTATGGTTAGTATCGGTAATCTATAATCATTGGTTAGATGTTAAGCCTTGTGCTGTTGATGTCTTAATCTCCATTTCAATTCCGTTCGAAAATTAAAAAATAGTGTATAGTACCATTTTCAGACGAATATATGTGAAATTGTTTATATCTAAAGTAGAAACAACGTTATAAACATATACACATATATTAAAGAATTTAGAGGTTAGTTTTTTCCAATGAATAGTCATAAGCGCGCCAAAACGTCTGAAAATGTGACGGGGTGCACAAATAATGTAATGTGCGTGAAGGGGGGCAGTTCGCACCTGCTGTAGTTTGTAATGGTTGATGATGTCCTGGTCGGCGGGGCAGCTCTGCGTGAACGCGTCCAGCTGGTACATGTGGTACATGTAGCGCCAGAGCGCGCGGAAACTTGTCTGCAACCAAAATATTTATAATGAATTTCACGTTTTAATTACAAAACTTTAAAGGCGGCAAAATAATAAACATGGCTGTCATTAAATATGACCCAGTCTAGTAAGTCAATTTCTAGGAAGACGCAAAAAAATATTTTTTTCATACTTCAAACTTTTTTTAAACCTAGTTTTTTTTTTGATATTGATCTATCAAAAATATAATTAAAATTTAAGACAAGCGAAAACACCGCTAAACGTAGGCTTCCCAAGACAGAGTATTTTACTTATGCTCCAAGTGAGCACGGCGTAGTGTAGTGTAAAGATTCTAACTAACGCTACGGGCAGCTGAATTTCCGGTCGTCAACAATAATTAGAAAAAGTGATAGTTATCAATAATATGTACCGGTATTTCAAAGTCCACAAAGTATTTTCCAGCGACGCGGATATGCTGGAGGCGCGGCATCAGTTCACAGTCGAAGCAGCACATCGTGTCGCCCGTTAAGAATCTGAAGATGCAAAAAATATGTTACGCTATTTTATACACATACAACCTTCTACTGATTCTTGGCGTCTGAAAGAGTTCACTTAGATTACCTCTTATTAACAATTAAATAAAAATGAAATCAATGATAGATGGTACATTAGCTCTTCCTCGTCTGCTCTGCTGACGTTAACTTCTTCACAACTTCTTATGGGGAAGGAATTTCGTAAAATTCGTTCTTAGCTGACGTCTAGATGACAGAAACAATGTCTCTACCAAATTTGGAGTGAGTACGTCTAATCATTTCGGAGATCTCGTGATGAGTCAACGAGTCTTGGAATATATCATATATATATATTAAGATGAATAATGAAGTACATATATAAATATCCTGTGAACTCACCTCGTGCCCCGGCGCTCGAGCAGGGCGTCTATACGACCGAGATGCGCGCGCAGCGCTGCAGACTTCTGCTCGTCCTTGCGCACCAATACCAATTTCAACTTGGAGTACAGGTTCTCGATTAGCGAGGCGACTTCTTTATCCTGAATCCGAAACATAACGTTGCCGTGTGAGATAATGTCCTTTTGGTATATATGAACAAATTTGACTAATGGTTTCCATGAAATTGCAAAGGAACGGGTCTAAAGATCCAGGCTTAAGCATCTCGTGCAACTCTTTCTTATAAGCAGAATTGTCAATAACTCTGTAATCTCGGGCTATTTAGAATAAGCCTTAGGTAAGCCCTGTCTATCTAAGAAGGCGACTAACGAGTCTTCAGATTCCTTGGTTTTGAATGTAAGAGTCCTTAATGTCTACTAATCCAGCCCAGGGTAGACACCAAATGCGATGTAGATTCGTGTTTATCGTAACATAGCGTGGATGCTGTGCAGTTACGGCACTCCCTGGGCTTAGGCGTAATGCAGAGAGGCCAACACACTGAGGATGTCCAACAAGGAGATTTTAGTGAGGACAAATCCCATATGACCTTGGCATCCACCCAGAAATATCTTTCGAAGATTTCTCCTGGATTAAAAAAGAGCCTGTTGTCAAAAAATAATCAAGATAATAACCTGTACGAATAGATTGTGTCCGCCGGGAACAGACTTCATGATATGCCGTTCTATCTTCTCGTTCTCGAGGATGGCTAGTCCATTGTCGATGAGGATTGGGGGGTGTGTCGCCTCAAAATTGGTGCGGAAATCCGGCGGCGGCTTCTGCATATCCACTGTTGTCACCTGAAATTGTTTTTTATTTTACAGAAACAGGTAACGGTGACGCTTGTGGCTTTTCTACAGGTTAACAAATCAAACGGATGTTATTAACAACAACAATTCCATTAATATTGTTTTTAAGTAGTTAGTACATGTTGAAATTTTTCTAAGCAATAATTCTACAAAAAAAAAATCTTGATTAAATTAAAAATTTTATATAAGATATAAAAATTTGCCCGAACGCAATCAATTTTACATGCGTATATAAAACTGGAGCAATATCGTATGTGATGGAATTTTATTTCTTTGACTACTGATGAATTTTATAAGCTTTCGGCTAACTTACTTTTAAACTGATGGTCTTGAGTTCGGCTAAGAGGTATAAGTCCATGAAGTACTCCTGGCAGAACAGGCACGCTCCCTTCCTTCGGCCATCGATCGTAGAAGCCTGCAACAATAAATATAATTTAGTTAGTACAATAATTGTAGACATGTCGTTCATAATAATTCCAAATTGAACATTCATCATCATCAACCGATAAACCTCCACTGCTGAACATGGTCTCCTCAAAGATTCTCACATCGATCGGGACACTTTTTTTTATTTGATTTCAGGGAAGAAAATGTAAGATTCTTACCCACTAAAACCCCCTCAGTGATCTATATCAGTGCATTTGGAGAGGCTCCGGGATCTCTTATAGAACGCACCGGTGTACCTCTACACTTTGTGTTACACGTCTCTGAGGATGAGCCTAACCCTCCTAGGTACCCTCGCTGAGCCATACGCTGCCCCACTGCTGCGTTCGCTTGTTGAGCGATAAGGGCCCCCACTTTCAAGGACCGCGAAACTCTTGGATCGTTTCAGTCGGCTTCTACAACAGGCAGGGCTGACCTTATTCCTATCCTTACTAGCCCGAGACTACAGGGCAATCGATTGGTAGGCATTGTGGGAAATTAAATTAAACATTTGAATTTGGAATATTTAACCAAAGATCAGGTAATTTGAGATCAAAGCGGCCATTTCGATAAAACGCCGATTTCATATGTGAGGACCTAATATGAACGAGCTGAGCGACAAGCTTAATATTATGCAAGATACAATACTTTATGTTGATTATAAGTAAGCATACGAGTATAATAAGTGCGTGGCGTGACACTGGGTATGTAAGATGAGACCTTCGTCAAGTTATTCATGAGGCCATTGTTACATGACATGCCGTGGCGTGTCCAATTGTCTAGGCTAAGTTTACCGCGACCTATTCAAAAAGGAGTAGAAATATTTTGGTAATAAACATACCTCATTAATTATATCGCTTTGCTGTTTATTAATTATTACTAATATATAAAATATATGTTTTACATAGTTAAGGTATACATGGAACACATTAAATTGATATGTCTGTTTGTAATATCGTAGTTTGAAGTCACTTAAAAAAAAATAAAAAAAAAACTTTTTTCGCTCGTCTGCCTATTCGTTTTGAGGAGAGTGTAACGGTTTCCGCACAACAACTCACGGAATCCAAGCCAACCTCACATGCTCGTGGTGCACCCCGCTAATCAACAAACGTGGCTCTGAATCCCACCAACCCGCATTGCGCTAGCGTGGTGAGAAATCGCCCAAATTCCTCCATATGAACTCCTACAAACGTAGGGATCTTTGGGAGAGGCCTATGTCCAGCAGTGAACGTCTATAGACTGATGGAGAAGAAGATTCGTTTCGGAAAATCATTGAAAGATACCTATGTAATAAGACTTGCACTGACATGTTCCTGTCGTTATATGGAATAAAAATATCTATGATTAGAATATCTAAAATATTTATATTCACGTAGCATTCATAGGAAAAAGTCCAACAGTGGACTGCAGAGGGGCGCATGACGATGATGATGATGATGATGATTTAAATCATTCGAAATCAGAATCCTTATACCGAGAACTATAATTTTTTTTTAGTATTCCTATCAATTTCTTTTTTGCAGTATGCACCACAATACGTATATATCATGCTAACATATGCCCCGTTGTTATGGGCAGGCGTATCACTTGCCATCAAGTGAACTTCCCGCTAGTTTCGCCCATTCATCAATGTACCTGCTGAGAGCTGTACAACTGTATATAATCTAAATAATAGTATTTATTTACAAAAGTTGTATACTGTAAAAAACTGTCCATGGTCAGTACCGTTGTTGGTTGGTCACGCGTTGAGACCGTTTTAGACACGACGAGCCCTGACATTGCTCCGTTAATTCTGTCACCTGTCCACCGTTTCCTCAGTGGCTACATTTGTCATTGTATTCATTACATGAAAAATATTTTGTTTATATATAATATTAACTAATACATCAATTTTATAAACGTACAGAGAGATATTTCTAAAATAAATTACGAAACCGCAGTTCAGAGATCTTGATCACCAATGACATTTGGATAATGGTTTGAAGGCTTTATGTGGATATTCAAGACTAGTATATCGTTAGGTATGTATATATATTTATATATGTATTATACATGTATGTGTACAAAACATTGGAGTTTGTTGATATATGTTCTACCTCAATTACTATAGCCTCCCCCCACGTCATAGTTTGTCTCTGCTAGAGAATGTCCACAGGCTTTAAGTCTGCGTATTGTGAAACCTAATTTTAGATATTTCAATAAAGATTATTTTAGTATTTATTTATTTGAATATTTATTAGTTACAGTATTGTGTAATTTATGCATTTATTTCGTTTTTAAACATTTCTATTTAATTTTGTAGAGTTACTAAGGTTAACTTGTAGAAAACACCATTGCAAGTTAAGCTCGCCTGTACTCCCCTGTACTCTCTTGTTTATATGTAAAAAGCGGTAAAATAAATGTATAATAAAATAATGTAAATAAAAAAATGTATAGTAAATAATAATTTAAAATGTAATAAATAAGAATAAAGTAAATATACACTTTAAAGCTTTCGAATGTAAATGTCCATATAGCTGATATAGTTTACTCTGTTACTAACTACACTTGATGAAAACATTCAGCTACCAGGGTCACTAAGATCTGTAGCTTGATACAGACTGGTACTATTATGCAGCAGATTGTGCCTGTAACGAAATTCCAGTGTTCGTGTTGCACAACGGTACGGATCAGCTGGTACCGGCGCGATTGCGCGGGGTCATGGTCCTACCATACTCTCCTTTCGTTTGTCCTTTCCACTGCCGATTAAAGATTACGTATGTGTGAGTGTGTGTGTGTGTGCAGCAATATATGAAAGTGTATATAGGATGAGGAAAAAGTGCAGCAAAGATTTCATTATATTGTTACATTGTCTTACGTCCGTATCGAGTATATCTACTGAACTAGTTTTTAATGATACAGTTTTACCTTGAAGTATCTATATCTTTTTTTATCTTTATTTTGTTATCTAAAGTTAGCACATTTTACAAGAGGTATAATTAATTAAACTCGATGTTGAACTTTCGCTGTGAAGTAACCGAATTAATATCAAATGTAAGAGAAACCAGTTATCTTATCATGCGGATAACCAAGTGTTTAAACTTTATCTAGTGACTTCATAAGAACAATCTTAAAGTAAACGTGTATACCTGTATTATGTGTTGGTTTTTTTTGCTGGTATAATATAATACATTTAGTAAATTAAGCATATGTAAATAGCAAAACTCTCTTCGCTTGATCCATCAGACAAATGGAAGAAAGAAATAGGCGGATGAAATTATACAGCGCATAAAATTAGGGGTTGTAAACGTCCCCGCGCAATAACTCACGGGATCCAAGCTAACCCCACCTACTCGTGATTATACCCTGCTAGTCAATAAACGAAGCTCCGGGCCCCACCAACCCGCATTGTGTCAGTGTGGTGGGAAATAGCCTAAATACACCATATGAATCTATCTAATCGATGTGGAAATCTTTTGTGAAGCCTATGTCCAGCAGTAGACGTCTGTCGGATGATGACGATTTTCCTGATGTGGTCAAAAAAATCTATTTTAAATTAGCCGTAACAAATATACTCATAGGGAGGTTAAAAAGTACATTGGGATAGTTTAATTTTAAACATTCAAGTAGATTTATGTTAAAAGTAGTCGCTTACTAAGCCAAGGTCGTGATGTCATTAACATGTACCGCTGTATGAGTGTACTGTGTGTGTGAGTGTACTAATGCGCGAGTGGCTGATGTCATCACAATATTATATGCAGATTAATAAGCGTGTAAACGTAAAGCTTGTTGTGAGTTAAATTTCTAGAAGATGCGTCATGCGTTAAACATTATATTATCTCTATTACCGAAGACCGTCTGGGTAAGTACCACAGCAGCAACCAAACATTAAGAACTTAGGCATTTGATACAAACTACTTTCATGTGATCTTAAACATTCGACTGATTCCTCACATCTCAATCTGTAAGCAACTACAGCATGAAATATAAAACTATATGCCAAACAAACTTTTAGGATGATAACTTCTGTAAATTGGTTTTTAAAAATAATATTTTGTAAAAAAAAAAAACAGTTTTAACTTGTTCAAAGATTTATACCACTTCCTTAATGAAAATTAATTTATTGTCTTAATAATTGCCTTTTATATTATAGTCGAGGAGTAATTTAAAACGTTCGCACGATTACCACATATCCTTAATACATTCGTCTGATATATCATTTTAATTTACAGACCATATAATTTTTTTTAATATGTTATATTACTATACACTAGCTGTTCCCCGCCAGTTTTGCTGGCTGTAATATAGAATTGGATTTATAACTTACGAGAGGAGGTCAAAAAGTTCGCGGAATGGAGGGGTTGGCGGGGGGGTTGATTTACTTGTCCAGGTAGTCACTTGTTAAGCACCTCATTAAGAGTATATATACCAAGTTTGAACCAAATCGGGTAATTAACTTTTGAGTTATCGACCTGCAAACAAGTGAATCGGGAAGAAGTTAGCTAGTGTGGAGAAAATTGAACACCGCGCCGTTATTAAGTTCCTCATCAAGCAAGGAAAATCCGCTCAAACGATTTTTCAAGAGCTGTTAGCAGTTTAGGCGGATTTTTCCCCTGGCAAAACCATGGTTTACAAGTGGTATGGTCTTTTCAAATAACGAAAAGAGTTAATTGAAGATGACACCCGCTCCGGACAGCATATTGAGGCCAGTCGTTGGCAAATCTTCGCAAATGTAGAAAAACTCGTATTGATAGATACCCGGCTGAAAAAGAAGCAGCTTGCAGCAATGGTTGGAGTATCCGAAACAAGTGTTTAAAATATTCTACATCATCATCTTGGCATGACTAAGGTCAATGCAAGATGGGTTCGAAGAATGCTCACGCCACTTCAAAAAAGTGAGCGTGTCGAGTGTTCTCGCCAGTTTTTGGAGCTCTGTGGAGAGAATAGGGAAGAAGTTATGGCCCGGATTTTTACCGGAGATAAAATCTGCGTTTACCACTACTGAACCTGAGTGGAAGCAAGAGTCGATGCAGTGGCATAAAAAAGGCACACCTCCTCCGAAAAAGTTTAAAGTGTCACAATCGGCCGGAAAGATTATGACGAATATCTTTTGGGATACAGAAGGTATTATGCTAATGGATTATAAAGATCGTGGTGTGGCTATAACGGGACAGTACTATGCTTTGCTGGACAGATTAAAAGAAGCTATCAAGGAAAAAGAAGAGAAAAGCTGACAAACGGTGCTTCCTTTGCAAAATAATGCTCCCGTCCACACGTACCCTATTGCGACGGCTGCCATCTATAGATGCGAGTTTGAAAAATTAGACCACCCACCTTATAGTCCAGACTTGGCCACCAGCAACTATTATTTATTCCCAAAAATGAAAAAGGAGCAGCGTGGAAAATTTTTGGCGACGATGACGAAGTCAAGTCTGTAATTTTGGCTTATTTCGATTTTTTTTTTCGATGTTATAAACGTTATTTGAGAGATCCGAAAAATGTATGAAGGTTAACGGAGAATATATTGAAAAACAAAAATAGTTTAACTTCAACACCCTTCTCCCTCATTCCGCGAATTTATTGACCTCCCCTCGTATTGCAAATATTCTCGCCGCCCCTCGGTCCCCTTCCCGTTATTAACATCCCCGTAATCTCTTTTGGGTAGTGGTAGTAACATTTCATGAAATCCGTTATTAGCTAATCTATACTCGGCAAAAGGAATATTCCTATCAAATTACAAATCCCCAGGTGTCATGGTTCTAGAGATATGATGAGTCTCTCTTTACATAGGTGGAAATCTATATATGTATATATATATTTATAATGAAAATTATTTTGTTTTGTTTGTTCGCCAATCACCTGGAAACCAGTGAACGTATCGACATGGGAACATGACCATTCAAAGCGGAATTTTTGCGAACCATATGGGTTATAGGGTATTTATTTTTTGGATTTCTTCATAATTTTTTTCTAATTAACTTTTATAAACATCGTCATAACACATTTTATATGCGGTTGCTATAGTAACGGTTACTATGGAAAGTAATTTGTGGTGGCGGTTGCTTTAGAGGAATTTTTCATACAAATTTCAAATCTCATTCCATATTACAGCCAGGAAAAAGAGCAAGGAACAGATAGGCCTTTATATATATATATATATATATATACATATATATATATAACGAATGGGAAATTCAGAACGATGACTCAACAGTGAGCGCACATCACATTTAAAAGTAAGTTAGGACTTATAAACGTAACTTAAATAAGTTAGTCCACACACGCACCCGTACATAATTACATATATAAATACATGCACTATACACTATTGTCATGTCCTAAAAAAAAAGTTTATTTATGATACTGTAACGGAAACTGGTTCCCGAAATAAACGAATTATTCCTAGTTCGGTAATCACAGACCATGACAACTCTGTACGTAAAGTTCTTTTTCCTCCTGACCTTTTCCCAGCAATGTGGGATCGGCACATGATGTACTTCTCTTCCACATTCCTCTACACGTACGTAGCAGTAACTATTATAAGGAAAAAAAAAAAAAATATGAGTCGCGTCACGTGGAAGAGTTATAATAAAGTAAACAGAGCCTTCTTCATAAAGAAATACTTATGTACATCTTCGATGGATTAGAGAACTAATTTTATCAAACAATTAATGCCCTCCATTTGTGTTTATATAAAAAATATACAAATAAACAATCGGCCTGTAAATTAAAACTTGATTTTAATGTGATTTTTTTTAATCGGCTGCCATTGAAATAAAAGCTTTTATAAGGAAATATCCAAGAAAATCATACAATAAAATGTTCACACGTTTTTTCTTCGGACGATGTAAATGTAAATCGTTTTTCTTAGCAGACTATCCTCTATATAATATATAGAGGACAAAGTCCACTAAGCTAAGGGTGAGCGGGGAATAGCTAATATAATAATACTAGCTGTTCCCCGCTCACTTTGCTGCCCGTAACACCCCCGCAACTGCCATTGGAGAAGGTATTTAAATCCGTTCTTAGCTGTCCTATACTCGGCAAAAGGATCTCCAGGTTTTATGGTTCCAAAGATATCGTGATGAGTCTCTATAGTACACATATGTCCACCACATATATGTTTGTTATTTGTGATACCGAAAACACGCTAGAGCATTAAAAGGTTCCCATCAAAGTCTATGAGAAAGTTACAGTGAGGTCTAGCTGGTAAACATACATACATGTATATCACGCCTCGTTCCCAGTGGGGTAGGCAGAGACCACCTATCTCCACTTACTACGATCCTGGCACAGCTCTCACGCTTCCTCTGGTAAGTCAGTTATACTGCTGCACTTGCAACTTTATTGGTGGTAAGTCCCTGTTGCCAGAGGCCATGTAGTTACCACCGCAACTCTTATTTCTGCCGTCAAACAGTAGTATACAACTATCACTGTATCCCGGTTTCAAGGGCGTTGTAGCTGGTGAGGTTACTGCAGTAATGAGACTTAACATTTTTCAACCCGACGAGCGGTATGTGGTGCAGTGTATATCATTCTAACTAGAGCCATGATGTTTCGATCAGGCGTATTACTTACCATCGGGTGAATGTCTTGCTTGTCTCGATGAAGAAAGAAATATATTATTATAAAAATCGATTGACGACAATAACTTGAATTGTGAATTGAAAGTATTTATCAGGATAAAGGCAAGCGAAGTCGTCGCGCCCGCCGGATATCCGGTGCCGAGTTTTTTGTCAGGAACATACTTTATTATCTGTTCATTGTCAGTGCGGAAATCGAGAGTTTCCTATTAGGAAATTTGATAAGAAATACTTGACCAATATATAAGGTCGTTATGTTTTATCGCGACAACGATGTGTTGTACACAATGCTGGTCTGGTAGATAGGCGAAGGCTGGAAACCAGTTTTATACCTTTGGGGGCTTGTGCACTGAGCCTGGACCACTTGCAGCACTGTTTATTATTTAAATAATGATATCAAATTTGACAATTCGGATGTAGAACCAGGCTTCATGTCTATTATTGTACCGTTATAAGTATTCGATTTATCATCATCATCATCAGCCGATAAACGTCCACTATCTGGACATAGACCTCCCCCAAAGATCTCCACATAGATCGGTCGAATTAAATCAATATTAAACTTTTAAACAATGTAAAAAGTGTATATCAGTACTTTTTGTGTTATTTAGTATGCAATAAATTTTTCCTATTATATACTAGACCTAGCACCTATTTTTACTGCTATAATATCATATGGGAGCCAAGGTATTCTGAAAGACCACGGACAGACGGAAAGACCACCGTCGGCCTCATTGGCACATGTAAATTAATGCCACAGTGTTTGAAGGTAAAATATTTCTGCAGCCAACAGCAGTGTGCAAATCTCTCATTTTATTATTTTATGACTGCAACATGGTGCAGGGTAGAAAATTTTATTGGAGCATTGGTTATGGACAGAAGTGTCCGTTGCTAGATGAATCGTGTTGCCCTATGTTGACAGATATCAAGCATTCAAAACACGGAAAACTGTTCAAAACACTGGTTACTTGAATATTCACGTGAAGGAGCGTGTCATCAGAGTATTTTTAGTCATCAATTTAGCCGCTATAAATTTAAGATAATGCATTGTATTGATTCTCCGTACTTCGTTAAAAGCGCTGTCTTTATACCTTTCAGATCAATAGCTGTAAAACTAAATGTGACTAGTTTTTAATAGTGATTTTACTAACAATAGGAAAATCAATAACACGAATTGACCGACAAGTAAAATTAGTTTTTTTAGTCGTCTCTTAATAACACAAATTCAAATTATATAACGATGCCTGACTACGTTTCTTTTACTTACTAATAATAAGCGATTGATCAAAGTTAGAACTTAGCGTAACGTTAGATGCTTCATGTATTAAAGGTTTTTTATAGGATGTAAAAGAAGAAAAAAGACAGTCTTCATTTGCGAGTGGTATGAAAGAAGGAAATAGTATGCAGAATGATAGAGAAAAGAATAAGATGGATGCAAGATGAGAATGAGTTAGAAATAAGTGAATAAAAATCTGATGGTAAATAGAAAGCTACTAAAGACCCTGACCCATCACAGGCAGAGGGATTTTACAATAAAATTAAAAAGAAAAGTTAGAAGATAGTGACCACACTTTCTCAATCTGTAGGCCGGTTCGCCGTCGAGTGTTGCATTTTACTCTCCCGGGTCACTGCACCGAACAGATATCTGGACAGGTTTAGGGATTAGCTTACCGCTCACCAGACCTTGCACACACTCACACACGGCGTAACGCAACTCGTTTTAGAAAATACTATAGAACTTGATGTAGTGAAAACATATTCTTTAACATCCATTTGCAGTTTAAATGAAATAGGGTCACCGGTTAACCGTATCCTTGGAGTGAAGAACAGGATCTTTATAAACGTAACGGACAATTGAGTGAAAAAAAAAAGTTACAATTTTTTTTTGTTTTTACCTTCAAATTTTTACTTTACATATATTGGGTAGGCAAATGAGAAAGCGGTTTACGTTTCAGCAAACTGTACTCGTATATGAGCAAAGTAAAAAAATTGCGATGAATGATAGCAAGTACATGTAACGTCTATATGTGATGTCTCATCATCATCAGCTGATAGACGTCCACTGCTGGACATGGCCTCCCCCAAACATCTCCACGTTTGTATAGGTTTATATGAGGGGTGTTTGGACTATTTCCCACCATGCTAACCCAATGCGCGAGCCTCGTTTGTTGATTAGCAGGGTGCATCACGAGCAAGTGAGCTTGGCTTGGATCCCGTGAGTTGTTGTTCAGGATCTCTTACACCCCTGTATAATGTCAGAGTAAAGCATGCTACAGTTTGTTAAAGGCTGTTGCTGTTGTTGTGTAAAATGTTATCCAAATTTACGCGCATATGAAATAATTAAACGACTTATGCACATAACGAATTAGTTTATCGTGAGAGCAGTGATTATGCAAAAACATTTATCGTCACTTTCAATTGCGTTTTGAAACAAACGTCGGAGCGGAACGCAACAGCACATCCAAATAAAGATAGATCGGTGGCCGAGCAGTGCCGTGACGGAATATCAAGTTTTTTCACCGCCATCTCGGCGAAAATGGCGCTGCTCGCGCTGTTACCCAGGAGATGTATTTGCTGCTTTCGTTTTCAAGAAACCGAAAGTGCCTATATGTTGGGGTGTCACTGACTCCGATGTTTGTTTACCACGGCTGGTTGGCTCCGTACGCCGCTGCATCTTATCCTATCGTGTTTGGCGGTAATTCTGTAAATTGGCGTCCAGCCATTTATTTTGTCTTCAGCGGCCGATGCGCGATGCGTCTCGCATCGGCGCGCGGCCCGCGTTGAGGAATCTCTGCATCTTAACTCAATGTTCTCTAGTGATACAATTACTGTTAAGACAGCAGCTACCTCGACGGTAGACCTTCAATTCAACTTCATCATTATCTCACCCTTTCAATCGTTTTAATAAAAATTTTGCATCGCCAGATATTTTACTATGAACACAGTACACATTTTTGATTATATTGCTATATTAGTATTATTCATATGTATGTATGTTTGTTTACCGCCATCATAAAAAAAATTAATACCAATCAAACGATATCAGTAATGATTGAATAGTTTCGACTGCAGTATGTGCGGAATGAAGGTCGTCCGGCGTAAAATTTCCAGGTCCCCAGCGTATCGGATGTGGCCGGTGTCGCTTTACGGTTTTCTAATTGTGTATACGCGGCCGGAGCGGATGGTGTACGTCTATGCACGTTGGGTTCCGCACCATTGCACCGCCCGGTTTCTATTCCGCTCACTCATTGAACAGTGACAATAGGTTTATTTCAGTTTGTCTCACAATGAGGCCAAATCGCTTACCGAATAAATATATATTTACTAAATTCATTTTGAATATTACTTTACAAAAGGTCACCCAGAAACCTACGATATATATATGACTTTATTTAACCAACCTAAAAATATTTTTTCCTGACATACCTCACCACTATTGGTGATCTGCTGCTGTCAGGTTTATTTTATTAAAATAAACTAGAAATTAATCAAAGATGACTAATTTAACTTGCATGTGACTGTCGTTTAAGAAACTGACACCATGACGAGATGCGAGAAAATTGCGGGAAATCAACATTGCAGGATTTCCCCAAGCTCCTTGATATCCTCATTCAACCAATTCCGTTTTCAATTGACTCTTCCTTTCTTTCTTATCCTGAATACTCTTCAAACATTCAAAAGGAAATGGCGTTAGGATACTGTGGACAGCAACATGGTCAGCTTGAAAGAAATTTCGACGCAATGTTAGTTTTTAGGAAGTGTTTAAATAATAATTTGACTAGCAAAACAATATTTTTTAATTCTGCACAGACTTCTAAAATTTCTAGGTTACATCCAACATGGAAAATACAATCGAAATATTTTTCCTCCTGCAAAGGATCAATTGGACTGGAGAACTTTGACGTACATCTACGTCCAGCATTCGGCGCGTCTATCGGCTGATGCCTATGTAAGTAAAAATATTCGCCTGACAATCTGTACACTTGACCACAACAATAAGATGTTAGTTGGGATGTCTACACTACAATGTAGCTATTATATATAACGTACCCACCAAATTTCACTAATTGGAATATTACAGCTGAACAACAGACACATGAGGTTTTGAAGTTAGGATCTATTAAAAAGAACTAAAAATCAGTTTCAATGTATAAATAATCTTGCGTTTCTCTTCATTATTCTTACAAGGGTAATTAAGATTGTAAGAAAGATTTTCCCTTCACCATTATGGTCACCACCTACCGAGCTGTACCGTAGAATGCAAATTGGAACAAGAGTGAGTTATCGTACGTTTTGTGCATGCATTTTAAACATCTAACGCCTATAACTGGAAGTAGTGTATATATAGTAGCTCTATGGTGATTGGTATGGATGAGAGGCTTGGATTATTAAAGATCATAAGAAACGTATAGAAGCTTTTGAGGTTTGGACACATAGACACGTAAAATCTCCTACCTCGACCATATACTCCGTCATCAGCGATATGATCTTCTGCAGCTAATTATAATGGGTAAAGTTTCTGGAAAACGAAAGGTGTGGAGAAGGAAAAAGTCATGGTTGAGGAATATCAGGCAATGGACTAGCATATCTGGGGCGTCCGAATTGTTCCGCCGAACTAGATACAGAAAGAACTGTACCTAACTGCTAACTTTCACTAGTTGGAGAGGCATTTTGAGAAGGTCATATACATATGTACCATATCTTACATTAATTATGACAGGAAACCGTTTGATGATAGCAGGTCTCTCTACCATCGCAGCGACAAATAGCAGTGTAGTAATATAGTTGAAGTTGTTAAAATAAAGAAATTTAATATGTTATCCCTAAAACCGACTAACATAGTGTATATCATTTCAACTAGCTCTACATTGGCACGGATCGACGTGTCTTATACCACTATAATAATTAAAGTATTGGACTCGTCGATTAGTCGCCTAAAATACACATCAAGTTTACGTAAGAGTTGATGATGTTAAAACAGGAAACTTTAACATCAGCGAAGATCATTCAAAAGTGGCCAATGAATGAATTATTTACAGACTTAAACATATATATATATATATATATATTACATTTATTGTTTAATAACTTAACTGACCTGACTTCTACGAAAATAACATTTTAATAGATTATCATCATGAGGTGCTTTGTTCAAGCTGATGATATGTTACTGGTGGTAAATATTTATCGCCGGAGACCATCTAGGCAGTTACCACTGCAGCTCCCATTTCCGCCGTCAAACTGTAGTGTGGAAGCATTAATGTGTTCCGGTTTAAAAGGCGTTGTAACGAGTGAAATTACTGCGGTAACGAGACTTAACGTTGTATTTAATACTAAGTCGCTCCACGTTGTTATGGGCATTCAATGAATAAAATACAAACACTGAAGTGTGCCGATGAGATTGTCTCTATGCAGCCCCTCTTTTTACTTTTTGGTATTTTAACCTGATCCACTCCTTCATATCGTTGATCTTCCGTTGTCAACCAAGAGCCCGTTTTCCGGAAGTTTTGCCTTATAGGATCAATATTGAAAAGCTCATAAACGGATTCTCTTTGCAAATGACCGAAAAATGCAATATTTCCTTATGATGGTTATAAACCTTTTTTTATACAATTAAACGACCTGATGTGTGGGATGTTCGCCTGATGGCAAGTGATACGCCTACCTATAACAACGTGGATCTAGTCAGGATGTTACACACTGCTCCACATTGCACTCGTCGCCTGAGACATAAGATGTCGAGTCTCGTTACCCCAGTAATTAAACTAGCTTTAGCGCCCTTCAATCCGGAACACAGTAACGTTTGCACACTACTATTTCTCGGCTGCAATAGGCACTGCGGTGGTATCCACCTAGACGGTCAGTAGTAACAGAGTCAATTGTGAAAGTTGTAATCAAAATCATGGAAAAACATTTTTTTTTTTCATTTAAACGTGATTGAATATAGCGTGTTTACAACAAACAAACGCAATCGTCGTATTGGAAAATCATCGATAATAATGTCTATTAAAGCAGCTAGAAACAACCCTAAACGTTTCCACGTACAGCGCACACTTACGTTTTTATGGGAAAATAATACCGTATATGTTCAACGAACGTAACATAGTGAACGTCGTCCTAGATACTAATTAGTAATTTTCATTATAACCTAGTAAACACCATTGTTGTATTACACAGAGTTGACAATTGGACTAGTATTTTTTTTTATTATTTTGTGTTTCTTCAGAACACTCCATATCTCATATATTGAGTCGAAACATGTCGCTGCTGTTATGGAAGCAGATTTAAAAACACGTCATCCATTAAATTCCATAACATATGGTTACATTTGTCCATAACATGGAGTTATTTAAGATGATATAAACAGCACCACATTGTGTTCATCGCCATAAGATTTAATATATATCTGAAACTGTTTGGATAGATTGGTACCTATCTGGATAGCTTGCAGTGGACTACTCCCGTTTTACTTGCTGTAACACTTCCGCGACTACTTTAGAGGAAAGATTTTGTGAAACCCGATAACTACACTCGGCAAAACGAATATTTCCACCTAACTTCAAGTCTCTAGGCATTATGGTTCCAAGGATATCGTGATGAGTCTATACATAGGTAGAAATCTCTTATACATATAATATATATAGATCATAAATTTTTGTATAGAAAGGGATGTTAAATAAGTAAACGTAAAGGGTAGACAGCTGAGTCATACATATATACACACACACATATATATATATACGTACGTACATACGATGTATTGTATGTATGCATGAGCATGAAAGTTCTTTGTTAAACGGGCCATGACTCAACAGTATATCTGCGGTTCGAGGTCAAAGGGCCCCGCGTGCATCTGTAATGGGTCTGTGCTTGCAGACTTTCTAAAATCACGTTAAAGTGAAGACGTTCACTTAAAACATGGTGCGAGAGAAGTAACGAGAGCCTTAATGGAATATTCAAATATTTATATAATTTTTGAAGTATATTTAAACTGTATAAACTGTCAGATTGTTTACATCAGAATTCTTAAGACAGGGACCTTAAGAATTGATAACGCGTATGCACTAGATTAGGGTTCACAGCCCTCTCAGATTTCACAGGAGACTCGGGTAACAATGGTAAACTATACGAGCTTCTGAGAGGTGCGATAATTTCTTTATTTTCTGAAATTATTACTTACTTGTATACTCCTTAAAGATTCGATGGATTTCGGAAGTAATTACTAATTAAAAAAAAAATTTAATTTTCTTTTACAAACGTCCAACATGATGTAAAAATTAGCACCCTAGTACTGATATCTAGGAACAAGGAATATTGGCGGCATGATGCATGTTGTTATAAATGTATAATAGTAGTAGGTCTCTGTGACGACAAACAGTACTGTGCAACATTACAGTGTTCCAGTCTGAAAAGAGTTGTAGCTATTGAAATTACTGGGGTAACGAGACTTACGTCTCCAGGTGACGAGCACAATGCGGCGGAATGTATAACACCCTAAGGCCACCTTGTTATGGACAGACGTATCACTTACCATTAGGTGAACGTCCCGCTCGTCTCGTCGCTTTGTAGAATATAGAAAAACAGTAAAACTACTTTGTAATTCTGTGCTTTGTCCTTATTTCGGACAATAGTCTTCAACTGCATGTTGCCGTACATTTTGTATGTTAAACATAGTTGCTGTGGATGTAGGGCAAAAGCGTGGGTAGAATTTTAACTGTATGACTAATCAGTTGATGTTTTTTTTTTGTTAAAAAATGGTCGCCCATGTTCAGTCTGTTGCGTAGCCCATTATGATAAAGTTGGAATGTATAGACAAACAAGATATCCTTATAGGGAAGACGATTACTACAAGTTTTTACTTTTAATAATGAAACGGTGCGGTTTTTCATTATTTAATTCATCTTCTGGTGGTTAGATCTCTAACGTCTGAGATTGTAGGTAGGTACAACTGCAGCTTCGGTTTGAAGGACGTTGCAGCTATTAAAATTAGTTAGGTAACAGGCCTCAACATCTTCACATGTCAAAGCGACGAGTACAATAAAGTGTTGTATACCATTCTAACTAGCGTCACATTGTTAAGGGACTGCGTATCACTTACTATTAGGTGAACAGCTCATTTATCTCGGCGAGTTGATGAAAAAAAAAAAAAAATTGTTTTGTTAAAAAAAATGTTATCATAATTTATTTGAAACGATGAATTGAATATACGAACAAGTTTTTCAGTAAAACCGCTCCTACCTTTGCTTTCTTTTAAGTGCCTATTCATTCAAAGTAAACGAATCTGTTACAGAATATATTATTAAATGGAAATATCTATAATACGTTTTTTTCTATACATAATAACAAAAAGAAAGACATTTGTAGACATTATTTATTTTTAAATATTTACTTCTTTCTGAAGAGTCGGGCTGCAGTCATATGTATAATGAACAAACAAATGACCTTTGCGCGGATTGAACCTGTATACCTCGTTACGGTTACGGAGTGGTGGCCGCTGAGTCAAGTGAGTGTTGCGAAGACGCGCTCGCGGCGTTTAAAATTCCACAACGTGAACAGGTGAAAACTTCTAGCGGTTCCGAGAACAACAGAGCCACAACTGTCGCACACTACCACCGTACCACACCTCGTGGTTTACTTAATTACAAATAATTGTAATTATTCCCACTTGTGAAATGTTGGATGTTTTCTTATTCAACAAACCGACGAGAGGAGCGGGGCGTTCACCTGATGATAAATCATATCATCATCATCGGCCGACTACAGTTGGACATAGGCCACCCCCAAAAATTTTTCTAAGTGATATGCCTGCCTATAACTAGGAGCTTGTTAGGGTGTTGTACTCGTCTTGAAACATAAGATGTCTTTCGTTATCCCAGTAAACACACACTAGACTCGGCTCCCTTCAAACTGAAACATAGTAATGTTTGTGTAGTAGTCTTTGGGCGCAGAAACAGGATCTGCGGTGGTAGCTACTAATGCGTACCTGCGTAACATAACAACGTGGCGCTAATTAGGGTGGTAATCTTAATTGGCGCCACGTTGTTATTGTCCAGATGTACCATCGGCTGAACATTTAGTTCGTCTGGTCGTTGTGTTAAATAAAAAAAAAAACTGCAGAAAATATTGTAATATTTGAGCACCACTGATTAGCCAGAGTGATTTTATAAATTTGTAACTAACTGATGTCTCATGTTCGTGTTAGGGTTTCATATGGGCGGCGATGATCTAATGCTGCTGTTACCACACAAACGGTTGTTACTCGGAAACAGGATAACTGTGTACAACGAAACATAAACATGCAACTATACATGTATATCTTTACCAAATTAATCCAACACATTATATAAAATATACAAGATTTTTTTTTAATTATAGAAACATTATCAAAAGTAAACATTTGCATACCCTATCTACCAGAGACTGGATACGCTACTAGTTTTAATTAAAAAAAAAAAATATTCGACGAGATGACGGAAACGTTCATCTAACGATAAACGTAACACCTGCCTATGCCAGTTTAAAGCTAGTTAGGATGATATACACAACATCACAGCCTTTAAAGCATTACGGCATGATACCTCCGTAATTTCACTAGTTAACACACTATTGTTTATCGGCAGAAATAGGAGCATCTGTGGTGCCTAGATGGTACTGATGACCTACCGGTCATATAAGTAATTTTCAAACTATTAAATTGCAAATATATTTTGATATAGATAATATTTACACGATTTTTTTTAAAACTTATCAAATGCCTATTTCATCAATAACAAAGTATGTAACAGGTCATTAAGTATGAAATGTTTAATAACTTAAAGCTACCAGGATGATACCAGTCGTCTCCGATATTTCATTTTGTTCGACCTATAAATATTAATCGTTTCTACTGGAAGAAGGAATGCCTTTACAAAAAAAAATACCAGGAAATAGGAGACAAAGTTAACTATAATGTAATACGAAAGAAGTTCCGCTACGTCAATAGCGAAGTGTAATGCTTAGCATGTTGACTTTATCACATATTTTTAATTTAAATAGGTTAGGGATTAACTCGATCTCATCTGATTTCGAGCGATGATGTGATCTCTGATGTTGATACCATGTAAAAGTTTTGTGTTTTTCATAGAGGCTACTAGATCGCTTTTTTGCCTGATCCGTAATAAACTGTACGTAAAAGAGAACTCTCCTTGATTTCTAATTTTATCAGTTGCAATTTCTTTCTATTCAACCCAGCGACGTGACGAACGGGACGCTAGTTCCGAGGTTATACACAGCATTATATTACTAGTTACAATAAGATATTTAATTTTCATTACCCCAGTAATTAAACTAGCTGCAGCGCCCTTCAAACCGGAACACAGTAATGTTTACACACCAGGCAACACAAGCCACAACAGGCGCTGCGGTGGTACGTGCTTAGGCGGTCTTCAGCAATAGAGACATACCATCAGTAAAACCTATCTACAGATGCATTAGGTGTTCCATTCCATATTGTTCTATGTGTGATGGTAAAGTGCAATAACTTGTAATAGCTTATTCATTACTTTCGAGTGATATGCGAGGTGCTCCGCAATGGTGTTACGTACAACTCGTGTCTAGTTGGTGCATGTCCCAACTGCACCGCTTATCAATAGAGCTGACATAATAAGCCGGATGCATGGCGCGCCTGATAGCCGGCGTGTAATGAGGGTAAACAAAAAAAGCGCCTCCGTGATAATCAGACGAAGCGCTTTTTAGCTACGGCTCAATTGCAAAAGAAGCCTGATGAACACGCTAATGAGGATAACGATGATTAGAAACTAACGTATTCATGTCGACACGATAGAGAAACGTACCAGCTCTGTAATGGTATAGCGGCCACAATACTTGACTCTTATACTCTAAATACTTGGTTCAAATTCCAATCAAAAGATAATCTGATTGTAATCAAGAAAAGCCGGCTCAGACCTGTATTTAACTTTTGGCGTAAAAGTGAAATTATCTTAAGACTCCCCGCTGAAGAAAACTGTTTTCTTTTTTTAATCTGCGACACGAACGAGACGTTCTGATTGATAAGAGCCTGCCACAGATGTCACCAGTTAGGACGATATACACAGCACCACTTCTCTTCGCTTTGAGATATCAGATGTTAAGTCTCGTTAGCTTATTTCAGTAGCTGCAACGCCCTTCAAACCGATAGACAATAATGTGTGATGGTAATTTCCTCGATGGTCTCCGGCAAAGTACTATGCAGTTTGGTAGAACTAACAGCATACACATTTGAATGGCTTTACAAGTAGTAGATCCCTATTGCTTAAGACCTCTTAGGTAGGCGCCACTAGAACTCCCGAATTCCGGTTCGAAAGGCGTGTACAATAACTAATAAAATTACTGCGGTAACGAGACATGTATACCTTAAGACGACGAGCACATTATGGGTGCTGTGTAAATCGTTATCACCAGCTTCACTTTGTTATGGGCAGACGTATCACTTACCATAAAAAAAAGTAGTTGTATAAATATGACGGCGAGTGGCGTTTAATGTTGTTGTCCAATCATACCCCGCTGATAAGGTCACAATATTGCTTTTGACTCTAATATCGTATATGAATTAAAATGTAACATTCACTATAAATTGTAACAAAACTGTTCTAATCTGACGTTGGTTAGCGATATATATAAGATAAAAATTTGCAACTGAATTACGATTCTGTAGAATTGCGATATTTACGTAACACTCGAATGTTTGTATATAGAATAGGAAACACTTATATTGCTTATATTGAACATAGACGAACTTAACACTAAAATGAGTTCCCTTCCAGCATACCCTAGCAGAGAATCATTATCACCATTTCAACCGATGGACGTCCACTATTGGACATAGGTCTCTTGTAATGTGTTCCACAAAGCACGGTCTTGCGCTGTTTAATCAAGTGGCTCCCAACGATTATTTCTGCCCTCTGTCCACCTAGTAGGGGGAAACCACTTTATTGGCTACCAATTAAAATAATACAGCAATTAACAAAGGACACAAAATAATAATAAAAGCGCAATGGACGCCCGCTCTTATTGTTAAAAGCGATTTCATCCAGACAACCTTTTCATAGAAAATATGTGTAAATAAATATATTTACTACAGTTTTCTATTCGTTACTTCAAGAAAAAAGAGATTATTGATATTTTGTAGTTAAATTTAACTAAACGTAGAGGTTCGAGCTTCTTAGAATTTTAGTTGAAGATAAAAAGGCGAAAACTCCAGCGGTTAGAAGGCAATAAATTCGCGAGCGTATCTAATTCCAGCTTTCGCTTTAAAAGCGTTATATTGGAATTTTTTCCACACTTTCTATTACGTTTAGGGGTAAAAAAAAATCATATAACAAATTTATTTACAAATTTTGTGATAAGAAAATAAAAAAAAATTCTTCCAAAAAAGCAGTAGTTTTAAAAAATAAGTTTTATTTTTTCCGTTTTCATTGCTGTTCGGATTTTTTGGAAAATATAAAAAAGGTGTTTCGTAATGAGTATATCCTTCCTCTTTTAGAACTATTGGATTCCATATCAGGTCACTGGAAAGGACTGATATCCTGCACACCGGGACACGCTATTTTTTCATCACTTTGCCGGTCTGCAGTTTTTTTTTAATGATTTTTTTTGTTATTAGTATTATTAATGTTTTTGTTGTACTGTTTTAATATCAATAAAAAAAAGTTACAGAAATTAGTAGAACTACTTGTTGTATTTTTAGCTGTGTCCGAAAAAGCACCTAAAATTCGAGATTCTAAACTATAATTACCGCCTTAAATCTTTAGGTAACTAACAAGTTACCCCAGTAATTAAGTAAATTACAGAGCCCAGAATACAGTAACGTTAGCACACTATTGTTTACCGGAAGTAAGCGGTACGGCTGTACTACCTGGATCGATCACTGGCATTACCTGCCACTAGTAAAGCTGCGTGTTTTGTGTTTCTTGTCTTTGTATATGTATTCATTAGTCTATACTTTATGATTTTTTACAGTTATTTCAAATATAACAATAATACATAAACACTATTGTTATTGCTTTTATGATCCATTGAACACTACAGTAGTTCTCTCGAAATCATTTTCTTTCGACTTCCTTATAAACGTTGACCTATTGGCCAAGATATGCTTTATGTTTATTGGCCATACCAGAACTCTTCGACAAAATTTTCAATTTTCAGACATTATATTAATTTTCGTGTTGTAGTTAATATTAATACACAGTAGAAACAAATTTGTAGGTAACTTTAATAAACATTAATGTTTATAACATATTACAGATGCATAATTTATAGGTGGTATGTAGGTCCGGGCGAAATATGGTCACCTGACCGCCAACCTCCGCTAGACGGAGAGACACCTTAAGAAAATGTAGGTCTCTGACCCTTGAGACCGTCTGAGTGGGTACCAACTCCAGCTCCAATTTCTGCCGCATCACAGCAATGTGCAAACATTACTGTGTTCCTGTTTGGAAGAGAGGCTTAACATCGTGTCTCATGGCGATGAGCACGATGTGGTTGCTGTGTGAATCATCCTAACTAGCTTCACGTTTTAATAGGTACGTGTATCACTTACCATTGTGCGAGCGTCTCGTCGAACTGGTTAAGAACTACAATACATTATTACTGTACAAAATAATAATATAAAATTGGTACTTTTGCTAATAGGCGAAACAAAGTAAAAAAAAGATGTATTTCTCGATAAAAATTATTCTCTTTAAGAAGAGAAATAAGGAAACCATCATTCCAGTTGCATATTATATTATTATGTTTGTAAATATATATATGTATGGTATACTTTTATAATTTTTTTTTTCTATTGTACACCTACTGTTATTACAATCAGTGGATTTTGAGCACTTAAAGTGCTGGAATCGCGACTCCGGGCCAGAGAGTGAAACTTTGGTACTACCCCCACTAGGTGGACATTGAAAGAATTGCTGGGAGCCACTGGATTCCAACAGCGCAAGATCGTGCTTTGTAGAACATATTACAAGAGAGACTTATCTCCAGCAGTGTACGTGCATATGTTGAAATAATGATAATGATTCTCTTGTTAGGGTATGCTGGAAGCGAACTCATTTTAGTGTTAAGTTCTGTCTACGTTCAACATAAGCAACTAAATAAAAATAAAACTGATAAATACTTGGCCACGGTATCACAGTGAGCGCGGTGGGCGGTCACGTTGCGACATAAGCGTTTATTACTCACGACTACATGTTTAACACTTAGCCAGTGGAGTACACTTGATAATTGGGAACGTCCTTGACGACGTCGCGACGCAAACGACGGTGTCGCCTTTGATGGAGCATCCTCATAAAATTTATGACAAACGATCATAATTGTCACCCCTTTCAAGACCTATATGAGCACCGCTTATATCTACAACAAAAATAATTTATATACTTTACAACGTGACAGTAGTTTATAATGTTTGCTATAGTACATACCACTTGGTGGTAAGTTATACTCCTGCTTATAAGTATGCGGCATTTGTTTTTATAGACCCAAATTATACTCATCCTTTAGAGAACTTTAAATGATATCTTCTTACTTATGAAATTTTACCATCTATATGGTCTTTTCAACATAGTAATATTTGCTAACTACCCCTTAGTGATAAACGCGCAATTTCCTCTTAATGATCAATATCCAAATGACTTTACAGATAGTTATGTATTATTAGTGTCAATTAAATTAACTGTTACATTTAACAACTGCCGACCGTTGTAAACTAACACAGGCTTAAAGTACAGTCTGTTGTCAACAGCGGCCTAACAACTGAACAATTACGGCCGTGGTCAATGACCGGGAGTAATTGAGAGGAACAACCAGAAAGCTGTTGGGCGGATAGTTAGAAATGAGAGAACCTTCGCAATGTCCAACCGCAAACAACGGTAAGAGTTGTTTGCGGTTATACAAAATTATTGCTCAGTACTTGTGACTAATATACTAAACAGTTAAATAGAAAAAAAATATTTTTTTATACTTTTAATAAGCAACTATCAACTGTATACCGTCTTACAATTGATTGCCGAAGCAATCGTTGCGGCTTAAAAAAAGTTATAGCGTGTTAGATTTTTTTTATAGCCAGGGTGGGCAAACGAGCGAACAGTTAATCTAATGGAAAATGGACAGTCACAACACCAAAGGGGTCACGGCTGCGTTGGCAAACTTTAAGGGAATGATCACCTTAACCATACCTCGGAAGTACCGCTGGCGACAACTGATTCCACTAAGTAATAGTGCGTGCTAAAAATTTGCGCTTGAAACGCGTAAGGGAGGATCACCGGTCATTCAGGTGGTGACGATGGAACTTGGCGTTGTATGATATATTGCCCTGGTGGGTAGAAGTGACTGGAATAATTCCGTATCGACATCGATAGAATTTAATAAAAAAAACATGAATTTTATAAGGACTGTCTTCGACGTCGAAAATTATTTAGAAATCCATTTTCAGCGGTGCATTATTTACGATCTTTAAAAATATTGACTTATTCGTAATTTCCCTGTTGTACATGAAGACTATAACCATGAGACGATAATATCGACGATTATCGTACTATAAGAGAATCAAACCCTACTTTAAGTAATTAAAACACTGCAAAATTTAAAAGCACTGAATATTATATGTACTATTACTCTACAAGCTTTTGTTCCTTTACAATTTTTTATTTCGTTATCCTGGTAATTTTCTTGCATTATCACATCCATCTTGATGTAACCCTAAAATAAATTTAGCAGTCATGTATACAGTTCGAAAAGCACAGCGATTTTAATATATATAAAAGGAAGCTCAACTCTAATAGAGTTCTCTACAAACAAACTTTAGAGTAGAAAGAATTATATAGATGTTTTATATTAGTAAAATATGTACTATTACTTGATCATCATCATTATCAACAGATAAACGTTCACAGCTAGACGTAGGCCATCTCTAAGTCTATACACCGATCGGTCCTGCGCTGCCCGCAGACTGGTAAGGCCCCACAAGATGGACCGATGATCTGATTAAGGTCGTGGGAAACCGCTGGATGCGGGAAGTGCAGTAATAATATACTACATAAAATATAATACATAGGTAAATAAATTCTTTTCCTACAGAATAGTGTATTATACTTTTTTATTAATATATTAATTAATCTGAATATTATATAAGTATGCTGGCTATAAATACTGCCACATAAAAACTATTCTTTTCACGATTGAAGAACAGTACAATAAGCAAAATAATATAGTCTACGCTCACAGTTCTAAAGCTGCTCAAGTGGTCGGAAAGGTACAACGTGGTCATTATCCTGCGTCAGTGATGGATTGTTTGGTGGGGCGTGCTCATCAAGGAGTCACAAAACAACAGTTTTATGAAAAAGGAGCGAAAACTTCAGTCAAAGTGTATCAAAATACAGCCTTGGATCATATTGTGAAACCTCTCAGCAATACACTTTTTAAAATATATCAAAGACTTTCCAGCAGGACTCTGCACTTGGTCACGAACTACCCAAGCCTGGCTTGAAACCAACGTTCCGGATTTTATAAGAGCTGAAGAGCTGGCCCTCATCTAGCCCAGACCGCAACCCTTTAGACTTCAACATATGGTCAATTTAAGAGAATATGGCCTGCTACTGCTCTAAACGACACGACGACATTGAGTCTCTTAAAAAATCTTTGGAGCAAGCAGTAAGCAGTGGCGGTGGCGGAAATGTCTATTGGAAACAGCGCTGAAATCTATGGATTCGTGGCCAAACAGATTAAAATCCTGTATAAAAGCCAAAGGTGGCCATTTCGAATAGATTTTTTTTTTGCTGAAAGTAATAAATATGTAAGGTATACATTTTAAAAATATTACAATAATTAATTCAAAAAAATGCATTTTCATTTGTAACAGAACTTATGACCGGACTAGGTACATGTGAGCACTAAACACAGCGCTTGTTTTTGTGAGATATTTCGTTGAGCGGCGTATAATTCTAGGCTCTCACGATGTTAGCCACATTAGGACATATACGGGCCCTATATTAAAGCAACTTTACGCTGATAATTGTCAGTATTACACAAGCAACGAGCGTAATGAACAGACAGTAAGAAGTTATGCGCGGTACACTACTGGCCGTGTGAACAATGCGCCAGATTACCGTCTCATAGTCATCGATCAATAACCGATCCAGTTGTTATTATATATGGGAAAGGTATTTAGTACATTGGGATATAGTTTACCAGACTATTACATACACACAATCGAGGAACCATCGCCATAAACTAATCATGTCATTCGCTGGTTTAAGTTATTAATTGTATATTATACATCATCATCACTATATTAATATTCACTGCTGAACAGATCTTAAATATGGTTGTTAACTCACTACGCTTGGCATTCAACCATACCCAAAAAGGAAGTACCATATTTACACAACAGATCACGGGACCCAAGTTAACCTGCTCGTGATGCACCCTGTTAAACAACCAACGAGGCTCTGGCTCTCACCAACCTGCATTAGCCCAGCATGATGAGAAATGGCCCAAATTCGTCCATATAAACCCTTACAAACGTGGAAATCTTTGGAGAAGACCTATGTCCAGCAGTGGACGTTTATCGGTTGATGATGATGATGATAATGATATTTACTGTTGAGAAATCTTTTACAATTTAACTGGAAGCAAACCCATTGTCTGTATACTAATGGATCTATCCAAGTTAAGACTAAATAGACAATAAAAAAAAGGATCAATTGCGGATGAAACGTCAGTCTATAATTAATACCAAAATGTATAGTTACGGTTTTAACATAACACTAATTAGAATATTTTAAAAGCGCAACACATCTATTTTATCTCCGAGTTTAAAACACAAGATATATAGATATTAGATACAAGTAAGAGATCTTAAACTCGCCTAAAAAACTAATGGGATTTTAAGAAGAGCGAGTCGTGCCTTTCACATAAATCATGGCGTTACATCCTTGTTGACATAAAGCAGTCATATAATTAAACATTTTATATCACATAGAAAATATTACATTAAAACCTTTTTCCGACTAAAAACCTCTTTAAAAGATCTAAAATAGTCGTTAGAAGGACGAACAGAACCTTCACGTTTAAATCTTTTTTTTTTTTTCCAACGAATCGACAAGATGAGCGAGACGTTCGCCTGATGGTAAATGATACGCATGCTCATAATAACGTGGTAATATACACAGCACCAAATTATGCTCGTCGCCTTGAGATGTGACAGGTTGTCTCTGTACCGCAATATATCCACTGGCTACAGCGTTCTTCAAACCGGAACACAGTGATTGAACTGAAATAGATGCTACGGTGGTATCCATCCAGACAGTCACCGAGGCTTACCAGTAGTACGTTATTAGTATTTACAGTACTGCAGGTTTTGCGTCATAAAGTTAATTTATATAGTTATATACCTCGCCACTTGGCTTCGCTACTTAAAAGAAAATACAATAAAGATTAGAAAACGTTTACTTCCGAGAAGTAAAGATGGATGAGATAAAATATTACTGTAATGTCAACACTGTAATGACGTTTGATTAACCTCAATATATAAGTACAGTGGTTTATATAAATAAAGAAGTAGAGGTCACAACAAGATTTCCATTATTCAGTAAGATCGACCAAGCCACCGCAGGCGTGATTACTTGGAGAATATTTCCGATTGCATTTTCATACATAATAATATTTTTAACGGACCGCAATATTTATATGAGCTAAACGTTAAAACATAAACATTGAATAATTTATAATACGAAATAAATCGATTGCGTTCAAGAAAACACTGTACGGTCTGTTATCATAATACAAATTCTATTGATAGCGATAAATATTAAAAGCAATAGATAAAATGTGAATTGACGTTATATGATTGTTCCGGTTTGTTTTTAATGGAATAAAATTTCACTTTTGTATGATTACTGCTAGTAGGAGAACTAGGAAAATTTCGCTGGTCCGCGGAACCACATAGAACGTACTTAACACGTTATATTTCATGATGCATTAATGCATAATGCCATTCATAACAATATCAGAAATCATCATCGTCGGCCGATAGACGTCCACTACTGGACATAGGCCTCCGTCAAAAATCTCACATCGATCGGTTCCGCGTCGCTCGCATCCAGTGGATTCTCGTGATTCTCAGCAGGTCGTCGGTCCACCTTGTGGGAGGCCTCCAGCAGTGTTCTTAGATTACAATTTTTTTTTTAATTTATCTAACTCCTAAAATAATCCCGTTAGTGGTCCGCGGGATTTAAATTATGAAATGACTTGTACGTGAGGAACAGCTCACTAGCGTCAGTATTCCTGTCCAAACCCGACGTTGGTATCTTCAAAGAAAAGAATGCTTTTACTCGGTTAACGCGATTCATCATAGCACACCACATCACCACTTTAAACCAAATATGATTGTGGTAAGAAGTAATTAGATCCATTTAATATTATAAAAAAAAGTCCTTGCGCAAATTTTAATATATTGTCACCGTTTAAAATAGGGTTGATGACGAAAAGAATGAAGGTCATTTTTGTCAAGTAAAATTGAGGGAAATGTTAAAAAGAGGAGGAGAAATAACAACACACAAATACTTTTTTAGGAAATCTAGATTTATAAAGCTTTTACAGTTAAGACTAAAACTTTTCCTCTTAAAAGCTATCAATATAAGGAAATGGATTGTTAAAAATATATTTTATAGGAACTGACGAGGAAATAGAATTCTCATTAACCCTGATTCATAATGGAGGCTTTGTAGATTATGAAAGAAGGATAGTTAGTTAAATATCCAAATTCTCTGTTTTACTTATCCAGCCGAGACGACAAACAATCGCTATCAACTCTAACCATATCTTATCTTCCTATCTATATTTATCAAGGGGCGCAGTACTCTGGTGCGGGCTGAGGCGCGATGACGCCATCACCAGGGGCATTTAATCCAGTGATCACGAACTATTTATATTTAGGTTTATGTGTCCTAATCTCATAAACCTGTTGCCACTGGTGTACTAAGTAGACCAAGAGGTTATAGTGGATAAAAATTACAGGTTACTTATGTCTTCTTCCCAGAAGACTAACTGTTCGATGTCAACAAGAGGTGATATTGTGATCATTATCATGGGGTACCCCTTCTTCAATTTGAAGTTTTCTGGTTAGATTGAGAAAGCCATTTCCACTATTTATATATTAGACCGATCGAATTCTTTATATCGTCAAAGCATTTCTTCTGCCATGCCCGTCAGGACCACAAACTGGGAACTCACACAGGTATCCTAACTACTAAAGTCCAAAAAAATGCGACCTTTCTTCTTTCATAATTGTCATCAGCTTACGTTTGCAGACATCACCATACAAGCTAAAAACACCAGCTTGCTAATGATAAAATTAATAAATGGTATAACATGAACATTAAAATTAATATCAGATAGTCCACCAGTTGCTAAAAACGGATCTTAAGTTACATTAACCATATTGTTCGTAGACAACCAGATAATCTGGATAAGCTGATCATAATAGGAAAGATCAAGGGCAAAAGATCACGGGGTCAACGACTTATGCTCTGGTCCAACCAGATACAAGAAATATTAGAAAGCCCTGAGAGGTGCCGAGAACAGAGTAGTGTGGGTGCAGCTGTAGGCAGCAGCAGACGCCATAAAGAGCATTTCAGAACAAGCACGACCTTCAGTCATTAAGTAGAAGAAAGAGAAGATAATATGAAGACGATGATGAAAGTAACAAAAAAAATTACTTTGCAAATATAGTACATATTCAGTTCAATCGTACAAGTTTTTCTTTCTGTGGTCGTCCGCAACTTGTCGGACATTTTGCGAACTATCATCATCATCATCATCATCATCATCATCCGATGGACGTCCGCTACTGGACATAGACCTCCCCCAAAAATCCTCCACGTTTGTACTGGTGGTGTGGATATGGGCCATTTCCCACCACGCCGGCCTAATGCGGATTGGTGGTATCCAGAGCCGCATTTGTTACTTAGCAAGGTGCACCACGAGCAGGTGAGGTTGGCTTGGGTCCTGTAGTTGTGCGGGAGTGCTTACACGCCTGCGAACTATTGACGACTAAAATATTAATATGCAATTATTATATATACTTAACGCGGTTTATTAGAAGTTTATTGAACATCATCACTATTTTCAAGTTATAACGGCTAAACATAATTTAAACATATTATCATAACACACAACCGAAAATGAAGGAGGAGTTTGCGGCCTATGTGTGGCAGGAACTGCGCTGATGCTGATGAAAAACATGACATCATGAGTTAATAAAAAGCGTGGGATTGTTATGTATATTTAAATATGAATCACAGGATTGTTTATTACAGCGCTAATATTTGACAAAGCTATCATACATTTATTAAATAGTCTATAATACAAAGACGCGACTAAAAGGTCAGATTACTAAGTTATTAAGGCTTATTACATACCTTTTCTATGATAAAAAAAATTCAAAAGTAAAGATAAAGATAATTTATTGCATTATTTTACATGTCATCGTTACTTGAAGCTCCTGGTGAAAAGGTACTTAATGGTATTTTTTTACTAAAGAGCCTGGTTAGTATTTTTTATTCTTGGTACTCTGAGGTAGGTAGGTTACGCTTACCGTACCCGAAATCTCTGTACTTATCTATATTAAAATAAAATTACAAATTTCAATTCAGCATAATCGTGTACTTTTTGAGTATCTTCATAGATTATTACAATATTCAGATAGGTTCAAGGATCTGGAAAATGCAATGCTAAGAACTGCATTTCGTGATTAAGATGGGCAAACACACATGATCGCATGCTCCTGACGGCGTATAAACATATTTTTTATGATCGAAATCTGTTAAAATAAAATAAAGCGTGTTAGGGTTGCCAGCTAAAGATATTCATTAGAAATTTTTTAATATCTTTTTTTTAACTCCAATTCTTTCGTACATCCCGCTCTCTCACTCTTTGTATTCCTATGCCTTTTCCGTCAAAATGAATGAATAAAGTATAGGAGGATAAAGTCGCAGCCTCACACAGGTTGTGGACATTCGGATAGTATCGGAGAGGTCGCGAAGAGAGGTCGGCTGACTCATCGCAGAACCGGATCCGCAGCGCCAAACCAGAATTAGGAGCACGCCGCGATGTTTCTTGCACACTAAACTGATCCTTTTTATATACCTACTTCCCCCACTTTTTTAAGTTTATAAATTAATCTTCTTCGTTATTATTAACAATTTCTTAAATATAAATATATATGTATGCAATAATATTAATACACTAATTGATATTTAATGTAAATCATCCTACATCCTGTAAAAATCTATAGGTTTATACAATTTGTTATCTATCTGACGTAGCGATAATACGAGCAAAATGTTCAACTGATGGTAACTGATACGCCTGTCCATAACAATATGGTGTTAAGATTACATACACTGCACCCCATTGTGCTCGTCTCTGCTACAACGCCCTTCAAACCGAAAAACATTAATGTTTGCACAGCGCTGTTTGGCGACGAAAAGGAAAGCTGCGGCGATGGTACCCACCTCGACAGTCTCCAACAACAGAGGCATCAGCAGTGTAGTTATGATATTACGATAAAAATAATAATAAGTTTGATAACTATGATTTCGTTTATTTGGATAGGGCCAGCATTGGGCCAGCGTGATGGGAACTGGCCCAAAGTCCCTCCATATGAACTCCTACATACGACAGTCCTCTTGTGCCCAGCGGCACCGGAGGCCAAGTTGACTGTATGTGGAGATCTTTGGATGTGGCCTATGTCCAGCAGTGGGCGTGTATCGGGTAATGATGATTATTTAAATATCTGTCTTGTTCATAATTTCAGTAAACTTATTACTAAAATACTGAGATGCTCATTTTAACTTTACCTGTTGAGAAATAATTATATTTCTTACTGCCGTCAAATTAATAAACATTTAACATAAATTGTAAACATCATTAACATAGCACGGTTATACTCGAGAGGAAAATGGCGATGCACATTAAATAAACTTAACCTACAACTTGGGCCATGTTGAAGTTCCTATCTGATCGTGTTGAATACCAAGAAGAAACTGTATAACATGCACTAATGAATTTATAGTATAAGGGACTACATCGTCACCTTTTCCCCGATCATAATCTTACTAAACATTAAGCACGCGCAAGTAAATGTGTACATTGTATTAAAAAAAAATTAACATCTGTAGTTATGTCAACAGTTGCATGTCTTTAAATAGATGATTTCTCGAGAATAGGAAATATTGTAATATCGAAGATAGCAAGTAGTTTTACTCTTTACTATCTTCACGCTGCTGGTAGGTGTCTGTTGGAGATTGTTTAGCTAGATACCACCGCAATGCTAGTTACTATCGATAAACAGTAGCGTGTAGACATTACTGTGTTCCGGTTTATAGCTAGTAAAATTACTGAGTGTAGCTAGACCTAGCATATGTCTCAGGGCGACGAGCACAGTATGAAGCTGTGTAAATCTTCCTAACTAGCACCACGTTGTTATGGAGAGGCCTAGCACCTACCATCAGATGAACGTCCCGCTTCTCTTTTAACGCCGTAGAATAAAAAAAGTTGTAAACATAACATTAACAACAGACTTTAATGTTTATGTAAACAGTCTATGTGAGGTATTGTCCTGTTTAAGAAACAAGGTCTATACGGGACACGAATGCCATGGCTCCATATTATGTTAACATGAGGGTTTTCAGATCGGTTTCAGGCCAGAAGTGGGATGTTGATTGGCAGGGAGTGATAATAAAATTTTTAGAAGCGCTAAACAATCTACAATTTTCAAACTGTAAATGTATCTGTTCAGCTGTTGACATATATGGGCCTTAGTATTCTAGACTATCTTGTCACTAAACATCACCTGAAATTGAGGTCAGGAGTTTGTACATTATAAAGAATAAAAGCTTTACGGCAATACTTTAATAAACTCTACGCTATATTATTTAGAAACTACTTGTGAGCAGTAGTAGGTAAATAGTATAGGGCAGCGATTGTCAACCCCCGTGTCGTCACCAACTTAACAGGGGATGTGTCGCAATCGTGTCGTCGCCATATTTACAAATTACCTAAACCTAGCTTAAGTCCAACCTAGTAAAAATTTAACACGTGTGTAACTGTTAAAGTTATGGTTGGTTCTGCAGTGGTTCATCTCAAGCTTTGTTTACATGGCATCCATAAATGTATGCTGAAAGTGGATTATGGGCGTGGTGAAAGAAACACGCGAATCGATTAATGAAGATCACACAAATACATGTTAGAGGCGTTTCGACGAGAATAAAGAGGAAGATTTATGATTAACGTCTTAGTTTTAACGATTTTTGATTACTCTATTTTTCATTACAAACAATTACTACTTTAGAATAGATTAGTGTTTAACGTATATGTATTGTTTGAGAAATTGCATAGTTTTTTTTTTCAAATACATAAAAGTACAACTACTCAGGGCTTTGTGTTTATTAAACGATTCACTGATTACAATTAAAGTTAATTTATTGAAGTGCATAAATACTAAATCATAGGTTTGCAAGGGTCCCTAGTACGCGCTGAAGCTTTATTACACGATAGAGAGAGAAAGAGGTAGGTTGTGAGATAAAATTATCGATTTATGATTATTAGTAGGTAATAGATATATAAAATTAATATAATTAACTATTAGGTAAGAGGAATCGTTGGGACTTCTTGTAAAAGGGCCAAAGGTTGAGAAACTATGTACTAGTACAGAGATTCCCATATAGACGACCGATTTCTTTATTTCACGAAGAGTTAACTGACAATAAAGTCGTAGATTTTGAATTGTGTTATCCTAGAAAAGTCTGGAATATTGACAGCAACACAGCAGTGATGTAATTGCGGCAGATTTACAAATCTGACATAAAATCTGTGTCTGAGCACTGGCGGAAGGTCTCTGTTGCCGCAGGCTGTCTAGGTAGGTACCACCCTAACGCATATTGCTACCACCAAACAGTAGTGTGCAAACATTACTATATGCCGGTTTGAAGATAGTTGTAGCTAATGAAATTACTGGCAGTAAAACGAGGCTTAATACGTACATACTTGAAACATAAGGTCAAGGCGAAAAGCGCAATGTGGTGCAGTGTATATCACCCTCACCAGCGGCACGTTGTTATGAGCAGAGGTATCATTTACTATTAAATGAATATCTCGCTCGTATCATCGCTTCATCATCAGTCGATAGACGTCCACTATTAGACATAGATCTTCCACAAAGATCTCAACATCGTCGCTTAGTGAAATAAAAAAAAGAATATAATAAACTTTCATATTCCTTTATAATAATTTATTGTATCAATAGCTATATAAATTTATAACTAAAAAGATCAATTTTTAAAGGACATTGGAGATAGGACAGCACTGACGCTAGTTGTTGAAGTTCCGATCTTTACTAAGGATGATATTCACTGAGGAGGTTCAAATTTGAATGTGGCACTGTGTAACGGCTGACAGCTGCGCAGAGGCAAACCGTCTGGCCATATGTGGTGCGGCGAGCGTCGTTACACCACACCCTCGGGCAAACAACTGGCTATCGAATTAATATTGCTTACTAATAATAAATGCAATATGCACTTTATTTTTTTAATCGGCGAAACGTCGGTACGAGCAAAAAGTTCACCTGTACGAAATAAAAGCATGGGAACATTTAGTATTATAGTAAGAGTACTAGTAGAATTGGCGTTTAAGACGTGTAAGGGGTCCCGCACAACAGCTCAGATCCAAGTCAACTTCGCCTGCTCGTGGTGCACCCTGCTAATCAACAAACGAGGCTCTGGCGCCGCCCAACCCGCATTGGACCAGCGTGGTGAGAAATGACCCAAATCTCTCCAAATTGGCACCTACCTACAAACGAGGAGATCTTTGGAGGAGGCTTATGTCCAGCTGTGGTCGTCTATAGGCTGATGACGACGACGACTAGTACAATTTGACACGATGACAACGTAAATATGATAAATACATAAGAACTTGATATACAATCGAAAGGTGTAATTATATGAGACATGGAGAAACCACATTGTAAAAGAAAACCGTTATCAATACCAAACTATCAAAATGGAACCGGTATTCATCATCATCTTTTGAACCGATAGACGTCCACAGTTGGACAAAGGTCTCTTCTAATGTGTTCAACAAACCACGATCTTCCACTTTTTGAACTCAGCGACTGCATTCAAACCAGTATATATTCATTGAGATGTAATTGGTTTTCTTTGAACATCGATTGAAATATGTTTTTACGGGGAGTTTTAATGGAGTATATTATAACATGGTAGTAAGTCAGTCGCTAAGTATGGTAAGTTGTTCTTTAACTTGATTATAAAAACTTAAATCATACCTTAATATAAGTTTAATTACAAGCCTGTACATTGATATAAAATGTATAATATCAGCATTCACGTAATGCACTACAAGTATTGACCGCAAATCGCGTCATTAACATAAATGAAGTATGACGTGTTGTTTATTTGCTACATTACAGTACTTATACTTACTAAGTCATCATCATCATTATCAGCCTTTGTTTATCCACTGCTGGATATAGACCTTCCCTAATGTCATCCCCCAATGCGATCTTCAGCTTCTAGTAAACACCCACTTCCCAACGCCCTGATAATGTCGTCGGTCCATTTGGAAAGAGGGCGTACTACACTTCTGCGATCTGTACGCGGCCTCCACTCCAAGACTTTCCTGCCCCCATCAGCTGTTGCTGACACGACAGACCTTGCCGACCCACTGCAACTTCAGCTTGCAGATTTTGAGAGCTACGACGACAAGCGGACGGATTTTGTCTCTTAGAGAAATGACAAGCATAGACTTACCAAATAAAAATGTTTTTTTTTTTTTGTTATAAAAAGAGACGAGTGTAACGTTCAAATGATGGTAGGTGACACACCTGCCTATAACAACGTCACATTAGTTAGGATGACATACACAGTACCATTAGGCTCGTCGCCTTGAGACGTAAGATGTTAAGTATCTTTTCCACAGTAATTTCATCTGCTACAGCATTCTTTAAACCGAAGTAGGGTAGTGTTCGGCTGGCTGGTGCCAACTTGGCCTCCGGCGATAGAAACCTACCACCAATCAACTATTACAGTTACGAATATAAAAAACTGAACTTGCTACACCGCCATAAGATTATTTACAATTTTGTTAGAAATAGATACAAAGCCTTCGCAATGTAGGTTGATTTTAATCTTTTAATAGTTCTATTTAAATGTATTTACTACATTTCCTTTTCCGGAGATTTAAAAAATAAAACTCCATTCATAAAAATAGACAACTAACAGTTTTATAAATCATTAAATTAGAATAATAAGACGATTGCAAAAAACACTTTGTACATACGTAATAAAATATATAATAGAAACATCAGTATAAAGAAATCGTAGTTAAAAACTATTTTTAGTAATTGTAAAGTATTTATATGATGATTAGTCCTTAAATAGAAACAAATGGGGATGATCTAAATTAATCTGACTTGAACAAAGAGGGTAATTATAATAAAAGGTGCAAAGGCATTAACTGACGTAGATCAACCCCATCCAACTATTTCCTTTCCAACAGAGGGGGGGGGGACAAATTAAAACCGGCGCGTGCGCAGTCGGCCGACTAATAACATGGTATTTCTGCCTATTATCCACCACCTGTCTTTAGGTAACAGAGTATATAGAACAAACAGCACTTATTTTTTTACTTAGGTTTTATAGAATCTAAAACAAATGATATGTTAATACCGTAAGAAAAATTCAACTACCCTACATTTAATAGGAAATTAGACGTCCACCTGATGCCAAGTGATACCAATAACCATAACAACAACGCTATTTAGGGTGATATTACATAACACAACATTGTGCTCGTCGTCTTGAGACATGATTTATATATTAAGTCCTATTACCCCGGTAATTTTAATAGCTAGAACGTCTTTCGAACCGGTATACAGAAATATTTGCAAACTACTGTTTGGCAGGAGAAATAAGAGCTGCAGTGATACCGGTGGAAGATTTCCGGCAACAGAGACACACCACAAGTACATATCTTATTTTATATTATTATTTGTTTTTTACCAACAAATTATTTTTTAAATATAACAGTGTTTCTCGTCAATTATTAAATAATTCATAAAGCAGGCCGACCACGTATACTTAGAGATCATAGATAGAAAAAAATTGCTATATTTAAGATGACAGTAAAAAAGAACGACTGGACTACGTTAGCCAATGACAGGATAATGATTGTGCAGATGCGACGAGTCGAAGTAGCGTTTAATGTTCTTATAAATTTTTGAAATGTCACAAATTTTTATTAAATTTACTACTTTTCTAAAAAATATTTATTAAAGTGGCAATTTAATACATGTTTATATTAATTTTATCCTACATAGATTACCGAGAATGTTATACATTCATCTACAGACTACAATCGTAATGTGTAATATACGGGGAAGGACCTGTATATGACTCTAATAGAGGTTTCCAGTGAAGGCAGTACTGCGCACTAGTGGGCTTCCTAAGGCCCACAGTCGTGCAGGACGACCGCGATGAGTACAATTAGATATAGAGATAATTTTCAACTTGTAATTATTAATAGATAATAAATAGACAAGGCTGTGTTTTATGGAATACCTTATAAGATACCTATGTCCAACAGTGGGCATCCATCGGTCTAGATGATGATGATGAATAGACAGACGGGCATATGAAATTTGTGTAATTAACTGTTATGTAAACAAGGGACTTAAGGCAACCTTACTTGCTTGTGGTGCACCCTGCTAATCAACAAACGAGGCTCTGGCTCCCACCAACCCGCATTGGGCCAGCATGAAGGATAATGGCCTAAATCCCCCATTTGGACCCCTACAAACGTGGAGACGTTTGGGGGAGATCTATGTCCAGCAGTGGAGTTTTATCGGCTGATGACGATGATGATGAAAAAATAGTGTTATATTTTTTTGTCCTTATAAAGATGGCGACAGTTGATAAAAGTATGAGAACCTATGTTCTGGGTGATAGCTGTAGTGATTCACTAGGTATGGTAAATTGTGTAAAAATTAAAAATAAACCATGATCGATATAATTTCGAAATATAACGGCACCGCAACTCGTCCCAAATCCGATACGTCTCGCTCGGTGGACGACCGTGAACATCGATTCGGCAGACAGCCGCGTTTGATGCAAGAATCAAATGGTAAACCTCTTACTTTCAACTCTTAACTGTTATCTAACAATAATAATTTCAGAAACGAATTTCATGATTTTTTTTTTGTATTCGACGAAGCTACAACACGAGTGCTCAGTAGCTCGATGGCCTAATGGTTAAAGAGTGCGGCCTTCATTCCACAGGTCGCGGGTTCGTATCTCGGCATGTACCAATGACTTTAATATTTAAGTTATGTACATCTGTGAACTTTAGTAACAACAACGAAATACAAACGGTGAAGGAAAACATCGCGAGGAAACCTGCACATGAATTAGAATTTATTCACCGAGTCACCAATCGGCATTGGACCCGCGTGGTGACTATGGCCCATCGCCCTCATATTGAGGGTAGGCCTGTGCATCAACAGTGGGGACGGAAATTGGCTGTTGAACCAACATGAATGAGACGTTCAACTGATAAACGATAGGCAGCATAACAACGAAGTGCTACTTAGGATGATATATAGTGTTGCTGCAGTACGACAGTCTCCAGCGACAGTGACCTACCAGCAGTCGATTTGCATCTATAAGGAGCTAGCATTTGATTTGAATTTGATACGGTGTTAAATGAAAATGAAGTAAAGGATGCTGAAGCTTTCTCACCCCCAGAATACTCTTGCTCTTACGCTGGCATTATTGCGACAGATGTGCAATATAAGGATGGTAGATAAACGGATGAGTACAAAAACCTTTAATAAAAAAAAACTCAACAACATGTGGTCTTAGAACCGAACCCGGTTCTTCGTGTTACCAGCCAAGCCGAGTGAAAGTGTAAATGTACGTCGCTCTCGATGTTGTAAGGTCCGTAAAAAGTGGCACAAATTACATTTAAGTTATTATTTAATAAGTCGTTCCATTAATAAAAACACTACATTTACATTACAAAAGTTAATAAACAACAAAATTGTTACTATTAATTAAGGAAGTAATTAGTTAAATATACCATAAAAGCTGGCGTAACGTTGTATAAGATTTCTAGGTTAATTTTCTTCATAATTTAGTAGAGTAACATAAAAAAATACTATGTTATAAATTATAACGAACGAATTATGTAATACATGAAACAAGTTTTTCAAAATCTTGTTATATAGGTCTCTGTTGCCGGAAGACGTCTAGGTAAGTACCATGATTTTTCTTTATCGCAGAGGATATCTTCTTAAACGATACCCTGCTTCTGGGAGGAATACATAGTTATGTCGGACTGTTATCCGCTAAAACCCCCGTGGTGATCTCTCTATGTCGCATTCGGAGAGGCTCCGGGATGCCCTGCGAAACGCACCGGTGCGCTCCTGCACTCTGGCTAAAACATCCCACGGAAGGCCAAAGCTTTTCTTAGCACCCACGCTGTGCTACAGCAAATGCAAGACCACCATGCATTTGCCGTCTTCCTAAGACTCGCTTATTAAGCTCCGAGAGCCCCCACCATATTTCTGATCGCCAAACAGTTGTGGTTTAAATGTTACCGTTTATCGGTTTGAAAGGAGTTGTAGCTTGTGAAATTACTGGGGCAACGAGACTTAAGATGCTGTGGTGTATACCATTCTCACTAGCGCTACATTGTTATGGACGTGTCACTTACCATGACGTGACCGTCGCACTCGTTTCGTCGCTCTATTGAATAAAAAAAATTACACTGCTGAAACGACGTCTTATCATATAGGGTCTGCATAAAGCCGACACCGGGACGGGTTACCCCAGCATAGCGGTAACGAGGCCGCGGTTGTGTTCCGAACGGAGATCCCGTGACCTCTCCAGTCGGTGAAGGTAAACACCGAGGGCGTCACATAACTCTGACTTTCACCCAGAAGATGGAGTATCTTTTCGAAGATTTCCCCCCCCAACAGAAAAAGGTTTATCACATATTGAGAGTCAAAGCTATAATCTTCGCCGAATGTCAGTTGGAAGCTGTTGCCCTTGGGACTTGTTTATCTCATCATGTTTTGTTGACGAAATTTCAGTGATGAGTTTCATATAAATGCCAACGCCTCCAAGACGTCTTACATGATCGAAACGTTAAAAAGCCGACTTAGGCATTAGTATGTGGAAATGATGACATTTTGTAAACAAGGCTACAGCAGAGGTCGCGCATAATGTCGCGGAGGCTACAATAAGATTTTACATAACCGACCGGTTTGTTCACGACCAACGTAAGCAGATCCATTCTTTCAAAATTCAGACGCGACCGACATTTACAGAGCTTTTTTATTTAACTAACCGACGAGATTTCTAAACATCTGATGGTAATTGATACTGTGAATACCTATGGCGCAAGTTAGGATGATATACACTGCACTACGTTGTGCTTGTCGCCTTGGAAAGTAAGATATTAAATAGCTTTACTTCAGTAATTATACTAGTTGCTCCGTAGATGGGCAATTACAGCATAGCGATGGTGAGGTTGCGGTTGTGTTCAGGACGGAGATTCCGCGATCTATCCAAATGCTGAGGACGATCACTGCAGGGATTTTAATGGGTAATATTTCCATATAATTCTTTGCTCCTTACTCCATTCCACTAAGCGACGAAACGAGCGGGACGTTCACTTGGTGGTAAATTTTACGCTTGCTCATAACAATGTTAGCTGATGATGTAAAGTGCTTGCTAGTCATTGTTTGACTCGTAGATCAGAGATCCACGGCCTAATCAGTTTTAATCAAAATTTTTACCACTGTTATTACAAGGAGATATTCTTTTTTTTTGTTTTATTTTCTATATTACTGGCAAATGTATTCGGTCATCGAAGATGGACTAATGTTGGCGCTGTGATTTTATATACAGTACAATTCATCTTGTCACGCGGCTATGTGTGCGTGTGGTTGTAAATAAACAACTTCCAATTGTGTGTCAGCAACGCGGCAGTCGTCTGTACAAGTCGACTATTGGGAGTGTGCGCTCAATGCAGACAAATAAGCACATGTATACTCTGACTCCATAAATCTATCTTATTTTGATAATCTCCCAAATCACTCAAATCTTTGCTTTGGCTATTGCTAAATTGATAAGTTTATTTTTAAGTATAGGTACTTACTACTACTACTCCTCTGGCGCAGCGACCCAAAGTGAATCTTGGTCTCCGACACAAGAGAGCGCCAATGTTGTCTGTCTCGTACTGCCTCTTGCCAGTCGACTGCTTGAAGCTCGCGTAGGTCGTGCTCTAGGGCATCCTTTCCAGCGGCATCTGGGCCGGCCGACAGGTCGGCGCCCAATCGAGATACCGAGAAACGCTTTATTGACTCTACGATCGTCTCCCATCCTTAGTAAATGGCCCATCCAGCGAAGTCTGTGGACTTTGGCTTTATCTATCATGTTCGGTTCGCCAACCAGCCTTTCGATTTCGATATCGTGTCGGGCTCGCCATCTACCGTCCTCTATCTAGGTCGGGCCGAAGATCCTACGCATTTTAAGTATATGCAAAGATATTTCCTTGCTTTGCATACCCTATCCCAAATCTCTGTGCATGTCCCTGTCGACTATATCTGTGCGAGCTTAATGTGCCGCGCGCCAAGATGAGTGGAGCTGAGTAGACGGTCACCGGCATACATTTCGTTACAAATCCAAATAAAGCGGAATGTATTTTTTTAACACTCCCCACCCGATTGGTTAACATTACTCCGACTGCTGTTCTCTCGTTACGTAAAACATTTCAAAATAGCAGTCCGAGTTAGATAAACGAGCGCTTACATTAAAATGAATACCGAGTTAAAATTAACACAATCGCATTGACGATAAGGAACTTGTGAATCTGTATTATTTATCTGATGCACACGGAACAATGGCTGAGGGGCCTTGAAGATACATTTGTTACATTATTGCGTTTCCATCTTAAACTTCAGTTTTATTACGATCCCGGAAATGATGGATCATCTTCGCGAAATGAAATAAGTTATCAATGTATAATCTCGCGAATGCGATGTTTCGCACAATTAATGAAATCTTTATAATAGCTCACTATCACGACACATCGCTCAAATGGTAAGTGTATTAAGAAAACACTTGTTGTAATAGACGTAAAAAATGTAACAGGAAATAGAGAAATAACATTTTATTACTAAATATTAAAATATGATTGGTTCGTAGAAAGTTCGTTTAATAGAGGTTTGATGTAACTATAAACCAATAAATCCATAAACCTATCTTAATACCGTTAACTTTTATGCAAATCTTTTTGTTCATAAAATGTATAAATTACAATTAACATGAACTAGATTCAGGTGAGCACTTGAGTGATCACTTATCTAACAACGACCGTCGTAGAAACTGGTGGTAGAACTCTATTACCGTAGACTGTCTAGGTCACCGCATCTCATAATTCTACCGATAAACTGTACTTTGCAAACATAATAGCGTACCGGTTTGTAAGGAGATTTGACTAGTGAAATTACTGAGGTAATTAGACCTTACATCTTATATCTTTAAGCGACAAGCATGATTGTAGTGAAGTGTATATCATCAAAATTAACGACACGTTGATACCGATGAGCGTATCATTTATCACCAGGAGAACGTCTCGCTCGTAGAATAAAATAAAAACTTATACATAGACACATATATGTATAAAAAAGAATATATATATTACATTATCTATATACATACATATGGAGATATCAAGAAATTTATTGACTCATCAGGATACCTCCGAAACAATTAGACATAAACACTCTAAATTTTTGGGTGTAAGGAACACAACAACTCATAGGACCCAAGCCAATCCTCACCTGCTCGTGGTGCACTATACTAATCAACAAACGAGGTTCTGGCTCCCATCAACCCGCATTGCGTCAGTGTGATGGGAAACGGCCCACATCCCCCATATGAAATGCGAACTGCGTAGAAACGATCAATGTGGAGATCGTTGGAGTGACCGTTGTCCAGCACTGGACGTCTATCCGGCTGATGATTGATTCAAAATTTGGTAGGGATATTGCCTCTGCTATTTAGAGGTCAGTAATAATGGATTTTACAAAATTCCTTCCCCAGAAGAAATTGCGGGGGTGTTACAGCCAGCAAAGCGGGCGTAGGAACAGCTAGTTTCTCCTAAACTAACTAGATTTTACCATATACATAAATAAACACTAACTAAAATTTACTAACATTGTGTTATACTTTTCTTGTTAAACTTAAAAAGTGGTGGGAAATATTACCAGCTAAAATTAGTAATACACAAATATACTGTGCACTGCTTTGGAAAGACACGTCTTGGTGATACATCAGGTGTGTTCCGTTATGAAATTATTACTGTGTATCGTTTCACGGAGTTGTGTAAATATGCTTAAGGTGCTGTTAGACACTGATTATGAAACCGATATGAATTTATTTTTACCTTTTGGAAATAAAATAAAGCAGCGTCGAACATTTACATTTACACATCCAGATATATACTACCGGTGCTAGATCTCTGTTGCCGGAGACTGTGTAGATTGATACCACAGCAGCTCATCCTACCAGTGCAAATGTTGAGGGCGCTGCAGCTAGTGTAATTACTGGAGTAACGAGTCTTAAAATCTTATGTCTCAAGACGTCGAGCTTAATGTGATGCTGTGTATACCATTGTAATTAGCGGCATGTATTTATTAGCAAGCTTATCACTTACCATCAAGTGAACGTCCCGCCCGTCTTGTCGTTTCGTAGAATAAAAAATATATACATAGCTCTACTTCTCTACTCGGGATAAAGAATCATTAGATCTCGGTCTTTATTTCATTTAATACTACAGAGACGATCACCACCGTAGTACTTCTTTCTGCCGACAATATAGTCAGCCTTTCAAACATCAATGTTAGGGTTTGAAGGGCTGTAGTGATTTTAATGCTGTTTTAAGAGTATGAGGGTTTTTTTATTCGATGTAGAGTTACCGAAACGACACGACCGAAACGTTATCGTGACGGTGTGTAATATGCCCGCTCATAACAACGCTAGTTAGGATGATATACACAACGCCGCATTACGCTCGTCGCCTTGAGAACTGTTAAATCTCATGGTGGTTTCATCATTAGCTATCCTTCAACCCTTAACACACTAATGTTTGTCGGTAGTGATAGAGGTTGCCATGGTACCTACCTAGGCGATTTCCAGCGATAGAGACTTTACAATTAGTTATGTGGATTAAATACTATAGTTAGCAACTTTTCGTAGGACAATGTGCCTGAACACGAAATCATTGATCACATAGAACGCATAGTTTCAAAGTGGAAGTTGGAGCAACTGAGTGGGAGGCGGAGATAACCATATAGTAATTGCACAATTATCTCTAGCGATCGGTCATTCATGAAGCACACATTTTTTTAAAGATTAAACTTATATATTTTTTATACAACGAAGCGACGAGATGAACGGGACGTTCACCTGATGGTAAGTGATACGACGGCCATAACAATGTAGCTCTAGTTAGGATATTTTACAGATGTTATATCTCGTTACCTCAGTAATTACACTAGGTATAACTTCGAAACACAGTAATGTTTGCACAGCACTGTTCGGCGACTGAAATAGGAGCTGCTGTGGTATCTACCTAAACAGTCCGGCAACAGAGACGTACCATCAGTATCGTTCATCTCCAAAGACTGTAGTCTATAGCACTCAGTTTATTCGTGGAAACTGGCACTGAGATAATAACCTAGATTAGTGCTTCCTAAACTTTTTTTTCTTTCTTTTACCTCTCAATAAATCTTCATTTATGAGTACCCTTACCTTGGTAATCGCATACCTACTCCTAAACATGTCCCATATCTCTTAAGCTCTATCTATTGACAATCTTAACATTGAAACATACTGCTGAACATAGGCCTCCCGCAAAGTTTCCCTACATAGATCCGAGGGGGATCCATATGGAGGGATTTGTATTTGTAACCGGTTAGTGGGATCTGTATTTGTAATATTTAAATATATTCTTACAGTGAAATTATCATACGGAGGTCATGCTCATCATATTTTCATTAATTAGCACATAGAATCTGTTCGGGTGCAGTTTTTGTGACATCACATGATAAAGCATTGCATTGATCCATAATTTATTTTCACTAAAAACAATAGCTTACAGAATATAATAGTGGCGGTCTATATAACAATAGGTTAATTGAAACGGTAAACTATAAAAACTAGATATATAACCTTGGCAATTTTATCGATGATTTGAAAACAATTTAGTATTTAAAAACGTTCATAAATGAATGTTTTTTTTTTATACGACGAAGCGTTGGAATTATAGTGATATTTATCATCATCAGCCTTTACTGATCCCCTGCAGAATATAGGCCTTCTTTAATGTCTTCCCAACACTACGTCTACCAGTACGCGGGCGCCACTAGATGTTACCTTGCTCTCTTAATGTTGGGAGGCCTCTCACAAGGTGGACTGACGATCTGATGACAATCATGGGAACCCAGTGGATGCGGGCAACGCGGGACCGATCGATGTGGAGATCTTTGAGACCCTACTGCACCCACAACCCGCATTGGGCCAGCGTGGTAAGAAATGGACCAAGTCCTCCCATATGAATCACTACAAACGACGGCCCTGATGTCCGGCGATGCAGGCAGCGCAGGACCGATCGATGTGGGGCTATTTGGGGGTGGCCTATGTCCATGGCTATAGACCCATGTTTAACGGCTGATGATGATATATGTCTCAATGAGACCTGAACATAAATCGCGCGTTAGCTAGTGAAATAGGGGTTACCTTATGTCTCAAGGCTACGAGCACATTGTGCTGTATGCGTCATCTTCACTAGAGCCACGTCGTTATGGGTGTCACTTACCAACCTGTGGACTCATTCATCTCATCGCCTCGAAAGATAAAAAAAATATGTTATTCACTATAAAACATATGACCATACGTTTGTTGTTACTAAACAATAGCCTAAAACTAACTAACCCTTTAGATTCGATTAAGCCGTTTTGGAAAAAGGGACGAGCAATAAATATATGTTTTTTATTTGGTTTTTCCAACCATATTATGGAAGCATTAAATTTGCGTAACAAAAATAAAGGCATAATCGATATTATATGACATTTAGTATGTATCTTAACAAATTGCTAGAAATAAGTTAGCCGTCTATTATAATTATCATCGTCATCAGCCGAGAGACATCCACTAAACATAGGCCTCTCCAAAAATCTCCGCGATTTTAAGGGTTCATATTGGAATTATTTGGGTCATTTCCCACCACGCTAGCCCACTGCCAGTTAGTGGGCTTTTATTATAATTATGACAAAGTTTATTTTTTAACCATATTGTTATTAACCAATCCGTAAACATTAAAAAGTCTAGTTCTAGTTACAAACAATTAGGATAGTAATGCTAAAGTTATTTTATGGATCAGCAATTAAGTAGTCAATTTGAAATAATTATAAGTGCATTTTTTTTATTTTCCCTCCAACGAATGTAGTTGGAGGTACAGTTATCATCATCAGCAGCCGATAGACGTCCACCGCTGGACATAGATCTCCCCCAAAGATCTCTACATCGATCGATCCTGCGCTTGTAGGGGCCAGTGTTTGTAGGGGTTCATATGAGAGGACTTGCGCCATTTCCCACTAAGCTGGCACAATGGGGGTAGGGAGTGCAGTAAGGTAATAATTCCAGGCAACTTTGCAGTAATGAATATAGCAGACAACATAATGCAACTTTTCAATATCTTACTGCTCACTTGTTTACAATGTACTTATTTGCATATCTGTAACAATATACTCACTTCAAGGGCAAAACGCTGATGTTTATTTAAACTTGTATCTTATATTTTATCATTCCACATATACAGGTTTTTACGTGTTGAGTGATTTTTTTATCTATATACATTTGTGATGTTTTAATGCTATCACAAATTTTCGGTGTTTTATAATAATTAACAAATGTTATGATCTTCTATATATAGGAGATATCGAGAGATTCATTGACTCATCACTAGATATCCGAAATTATTAGACGAAACACTCTAAATTTGGTAAACATAGCTTCTGCAATTTAGAGGTAAGTAAAGAATAGATCGGAGAATTCTTTTCCCAAAGGAAGTTGCGGGGGTGTTAATAACGAGAAAGAGCCCGGAAGAAGACATGTTGCCGCCGGGCGAAAATATTTCAAAATTAGTTCATCAAAGCGGACGGAGAACATCTAGTATGTATTAATAGGTTCTCAATGTATATTGACTGTCATCAACGTCAGCCGACAGGTGCCCAACGCTGGACATATACAGATGCTTACAATTTAATACAAAGCACGAATCAAGTAAGATATTTCACAGTAATTGAAGATATTCAATTTATCTTTGCTGATTAAATTTATCGCTTCCGCCAATTTCTAATAAATATCACATCATGTAATAAGTATTTAAGCAGGAAACCAAGAACTTCAATCAAGTTGGTTGGAACGGAATAGCATTAAACATTTATAACTTGATCTTCGCCGGCTTAAAGGCCGATAAGCGATTGAGACATTGATAATTAAGAGAAAAAAAAAACTTTCGAAACGGATTCACTTGAACAAATCGTTGAGCATGTAGATTCATCATCAAAATGCTTAACACGCTCAATTAAATATTAGAAAAGTGCATTAAAGCATGTAGCAAACAAACACGGCATATGGACAGAGACGAGATTGATTTTAGATTAGAATACCTAGGCGATGTGTGGGCTTTTTAATCTGTGGGGGCGCGATTTAGCGGAGTGTAGTGGCGTGTCCGATGGCACTTTCCCCGCGCTTGCGCAGGTTTCTGTTTCAAAGGCGCGCATGCGCTCTCTCCCGCGGAATTCTAGCCGACCATAGGACCCGCTCCATCAGCTGAAGTAATCCCAACAAACCCTACACATTCTATTTTTTATTATTCAATAAAGCGATGATACAAGCGGGACGTTCACCTGATGTTAAGTGATACCCCAGCCCATAAAAACGTGGTTCTAGTTAGGATGTTATACAATGGACCACGTTGTACTCGTCGGTTTGAGACATAAAATGTTGAGTCTCATTACCCCAGTAATTACACTAGCAGCAGTACTCTAAACTGGAACACAGTAATGTTAGCATACTATTGTACTTCGGCAAAAATAGCCTACCTAGACTATCTCCGGAAAGAGTCCTACCGCCAGTAAAATTCATGAGAATCCTAAAAATATATATAGCATACAATCTTTCCATAATAATGTTATTTTTTATCACCTAAATAACGGTATACACTTTATTTTTACAATAGAACATTTATTGACTTTTGTCACAGATAACCTAAGCATGAAAAGGTGAAAACAATCCCACAGAAAACGTCGCGAGAGTTTTATTAAAAAAAAACAAGATATTTTGTTACTGGAAAAAACTAAAATTTACGATACTTCATAAACCATTTCTTAGCTCTTTTCTGGTTAATATCTTCATCAGCCGATAGCCGCTTTTTAAATTTGACTTAACCAGAAGAACCATTTCTATTTGCAATATTAAATTCATCCCCTTTTTAATTAATTCCCATGAATATGACCTAATTTTAATGAGTTGGCTTTTTGTTTAGGTTCCTCCGCTCCGAGGACGGATGTTGACGACGTTTTAACTCCAGATAGATGAAGAGAACTGTACGACGCTGATTGCCAAACTTCACTAGTTGGAGAGGCACTTTAAGAAGCTGAAGACATGTGTTTATTAAAGAAAATTATAGAAGTTTCGCAAAAATAAATTTTATCATCTAAAATTTGAATTCAGTACGAACAGTTGTATTGTTAAGTGCTTGAATATTATAGAAACTATTTAGGTTTCTAGTATTATTAATAATAATGTCTGCCGGATAAACCCATGGCGCGAACGAGTTGGAGAGCTCGTTAATATCAATTACTCATATTGTCAAAATAAATGCTATTGTAGCGATATAAAAAAATCGTGTTAAACGTATGGTTAAATTATCAAAGCATCAAACTAAACAGACAAATCGTAACGCATAGTAATCTGTGTTCTAATTGCCATATAATACGTATTTACGCAGACGGTTGCGTTTCAATTAAGCCTTCTCACGGAGCACTCATACAAGTCTAGATTTAAGGCGCATCTCGCGTATATAATTAAGCTTATATAATAAAACGCATTTTAAATAATGAGTCGGGCTGATTAACGGCCGAAATTAAATTAATAGTATTTATGTTCCGCGGGCACGAAATGTTTACGCTTTTTTTTTCCTTCGCCTCTCGTGTGATGTGCTTTTTTTTTAAATAACAAAAGTGCACTGCTATTTCATACATTACGTGCACTAGTTATTTTAATCGTAGCCTCTATGTAATTACTAAAATTGTTTACAGAAACATGCTTTATATAATAATATATAATCTTTAAAGTATTATTTATATGTAATAGGTCATTTATAAAGAAACACCACATCAGTAAATTATATGTATTATATGTAGTAATAGATCTACCTACTATCATATTTATAAGTCAATTGTCATCATCATCATCATCTAAACTGATATGTAAAATATAATGATTTTAAAGAATAATAATAGAAATTTGCTAAAGTTCACTATGTATATAAAATTGTATGCATTGTTGATAAATGGCAGAAACACGTTTTTTTTTATAAGACGGATCACACTATACTAGATGTGTATTTATTTTACTTATCATCAAAATATAACATCATTCTCCAAATAACATTTATAAGCACTCAATCAAGTGTTTAATTCACACCTAAGTTCATCAAAGGAAGGATAAAAAATACAATGATAAATCACTTTTTCTAGTTGAAATCAATATCTACTATAAAATTACATCGTCAGTAGTTAACATGAAACTTATTTATTAAAGGTTTTAAACTTATCATGTAATTTAAATAATATATATTTAAGAAGAAATTGAAGCATTATATTTTTGGTTTAGTAATCATCCAATTTGTGAAGTATAAAAAAATATATTCTATAGTGTCTACAAGAAAGTCTGACATTGGACTGGCTGACACGTAAAGCTACTTTCTCCAAATTGTTCATGAATATAAACAATGGAACTTTGCATTTTGGCTGAACTCCAAGTACATTAGTGTTGATATAATGAAGACTAATAGTAAGATCTATTTTTGGTTTATTGAGAATATAAATTGATTCCTGTTATAGCTTCAATTAAAAATTAAAGAATAACAAGAAGTAAGATGCAACAAATGTAGATATTATATGCTAGTGTTATATTTATACCATAACATTTAAGTTTATTGTAACAGCATTAGTTATAACATAATCATTAATATAAATATGATAGTTAATTCTTTGAGGAAAAACCATTGAATGGGTGACACTAAATGACATCATTATTTAATAAATAATTTGAACAGTATTTTGAAGTAATTCAACAAAGGATAGTACCTGATATTAATATCCATAATTGTAGTCATTAAAAGACCTTACGCAATCATTAATTATAGCTTTTCATGCAACAAGTGTAAGACTACATATAAGACTTAAGGGAACTGGGTCGAGAGGAAAAAAACGAGCTGTTAACAACATGATTGATTAAGGCATATGACCTAAATATTATTAATAAGTTTTTTTCAAGCAGATGAAATGTGCTAGATGTACGAGATGAAGGCTAATGTTTACTAGTATTTACTACTACTACTTCAGTTACCGTGTCCTATATAATTAAGTGTGTATAAAATACAACGCCATCAGTTTAAATAATTCTATGGGAACGTAAAATCAGTATTATATGCCAACACCTCTGAATCTTGTAAAAGGCCAATTGCGCGTGCCGTGTTGACGGAGTGTAGTGCAGATCTCGGTCTCGCGCATAAACACGTGCAAATGTATCTTTACCTTAATGATAAGCTCGATCTCCGGCACGTCTCCGTTCGCTGTTCCATTCTCGGCGATTTCATCCGACATCGTTAACTTTAAGTAACACTCGAATTTATGTATATAATTCAACCGTGCACAATAACACACAACCGTCACTGCATAAAAACAACGATTGACTGACGAAAAGCCGACTCACTTCACTCCTTTGCATATTTGTTGCACAGCTAACTTCAATGAGAATCGTTGCGAATAAATTATATTTCTCGTCATTTAACCTAATAGATTTTATTAAAACTATTTGAAAACAAAAAAACGACAAATGTATTATTAACCTAATCAAGGTAATAAATGATATTATTATATGTTAGTGTTCACTGAAAAAGTATAAAAACCGTTTTCATAAAGCAAATATAATTTGACATAAATTCCTTAGTCTCTGCCTTATTTCGACATGTTTTACGATTGTCTATTGCTTAATATTATTGTTGTGCTAGTTTTAAATAGTCGATTGTCTATAATACTCACTTAATTTCTCTTAAAATGAGCTCTGCAGATGATCAACAAACATCCTCATCTGGAAGTAAAGAAATGAGCTTTGCAGAGAAACAAGCCGAACGGATGAAGAGATTGCGTTCCTTACATACAGCTCGGAACGAAGCTAGAAGTCAAAATCACCAAGAAGTTGTTGCAGAAGAAGCCAGGAACAAACTTCCATCAAATTACGAAGCCAAACGTCGGCAGGCAGAATGGTTACTAGAAGATCAGAAAAAACGTGAAGAAGCTGCGAAAGAAGGTAAAGATTATGACAGAGTGAAACTATTAAATATTTCCGCAACAGAAGCAGAAAGGTTAGAACGTAAAAAGAAGAAAAAGAACCCCGACCAAGGTTTTTCTACATACGAACAAGCAACAGTAAGGCAGTACAACCGACTTGTAAAGAATATGCCATCTGTAGACATTGAACAATATGAAATACAAAAACAAAAATACGGTGATGCTTTTTATGGAGGGCCAAATGTAATCATACATGGTATGCACGAAGACCGGAAGGACGCGGTGGATAGGATGGTTGATGATTTAGAAGGGCAGATTGCAAAGCGGGCGAAATATTCCCGTCGCCGTATCCACAACGATGATGCAGATATTGACTACATAAATGAGAGGAATGCCAAGTTTAACAAAAAACTGGAAAGGTTCTATGGAGAGCATACAGCTGAAATTAAGCAAAATCTGGAGAGAGGAACTGCAATATAATAGTAGTTTAAATTAGTGAGAATGTAAATATAGAATTGAATGTACATATGAAACCAATGAAAGTCTATAAATACTTCATTAGCATCAGAGCACACATTTTTGGTAACTTTATGGAAATTTAAACATGATAACATCTACTTCATGATTAAAAATAAATCATCTTTTTTTTTTGTTGTTTAAAAATTTGAGAAACATAAATGCCATAAATAATATGTACAACTTTAACATTTGAATTGTGAGCACATAAGCTATACCACATTGAATTTATAATAATGTTGTATGTATCATACAGCAGACTACAGGAAGATATATTGCATGGTGTGAAGGCACTATATATAAATGTAGCTATAACTTTTTTCTACTATAAGTATTTTAAATGATTTGAAATCAATCTTGAATGAAACTTGCTGTATACTTCTAATGATAAATCTATCTTTTATATACTTACCTGTTATTAAATACTACAAACCTTCAGCATTTTTTTACATTGTGTGCTTCAGCAAACGTTTCACTGCCAAATGCACTGGGTTCTCTTTAATGTCTAATTATAATTAGACATTAAAGAGACTACAATGTAGAATAGACATTATAATATCTATTCTACATCCTAGTTCCATCTTTATTCTTTTTAAATAATTTTACCTTATTAGTAGTGTTATAAGTCATTTAAACCATGTCTTTTGTACAAAGGTTTTCATATGAAATGAATTAAAACAAATAAATTAAACAAATTTCAATAACAAGTTTATTTTGATACATGTGCTGATATAGATAGTAAGTACATACTGAATACATTTTATGTGTACATCAAGAGGTCTAAGTAAGCACTTAAAAGTTAACAAAAAAATAAAGCTTACATTTGTGCATATTACATATGATTCTTAATTGATCAGAAGGTTTAGTTGTTGCCCTTTAAGAATTCATAACTTTTTTTCTATGAAAAATTGTACTAACATTTGTGCTAGTCAAATTTTATAATCTTTGCACAGAGATTACCCCTTATTTGGATTAGAAATTAAAATCTTAAATATATACTTTCTCATATATACAGTGAGCATGAGACGTTTACATAAAGAGAAATGCTAAAATCTTAAAACGTAAGAAGTATGGAGCATCGACTAGAAATCACAGTGATTATCTTGATAAATTATTTTCTTAAATAATTTTGAATTTTATAACTGTACTGTATAATTTCTCACTAACATATATTTTTGACTTTTATTAATAGTTTCTTTAAAAAAATGCCCCATCAATTGACAGAATTATAACTGCTATTGACATTAACAGTTTGTTTGGATTCAATGAGTTTAACATCACAATATAAATTTTAATCGCTGCCACAACGCAATGGCTAACTACTTACCTAGTCGGTCCCTGTTTCGATTCCGGGACCACGTATGAATTTTAGTTACATCTACCACCTTTTGAATCTGTCTATACAACAACATTGCTGTGTAAAAATAGGAGTTAAAGTATTCCGAGCGAACACGCTACTACTTCCACTTTTATGCATCCATTGCCTCAGTGTCACTTAACATCACGTGAAAGTGTTAGCTCATTGTTGATTAAAAAAAGATAGCTTTTATTAGTTTTTTTTTGGTGGTTTTTAAACGAAAAATGTTTAGTATTTCTTGGCATACTTATGATGTTCTTTACAAATACTACATTCATTAGTGTACCAAAATTACGCAATAAATAAGTGCCCAGTTTTGAGTTGGTATTACTGATTAATTTAATACGAGGTTTACAGACATTTTTACGAGGCTTTATCTACTACAAGTTTTTATTTTAAAAAAGCGCGTACCTAATAGAAAAAAATTACAAATTTAGTTATAATATTGTTGTGGTATCTGTAACAAATAATTATTTGAATAGTTTTGCGAAGGTTATACGTAAAAATTAAGCATTCAATAAAAATAAATATTACATATAGAAGATAGAATTATTGGAAATATTAATTCATCTTTACTAAACAGGGACGAAGCGCACTTACGGGTATGGTTTTAAAACAAATTGTTGGTTTCGAAGTTAGGGAAACTTTATGACGTGAATAGTATTCTTTGTAATTTTTAAGAAAAACAATAATGAACAAATGATTACAGAAAACATATGTACAAAAATATTTTTTTTGGGTTCGGACGATTATGTTTCTTAAACATATAAACAAAGATTTTCCCACGGACGTATAAAGGGAAGCAGGCCCAACAAAAACACATGGATAGAAATTTTATACCTTGACTCCTTTTACTCTAATTCAATGTCAAGAATGTCATCTCTTACATTTTACTGTAGTGATTAAGACACCGATAAAATGTAAATGAAGCAGTTTCCTCCATTGTTAAGCTGTAAATAAGCGGCATATGACGTCAACAAGTTATAAGTGTTTTCTTTTGCTATTTGTGTATCGTTCAGTTTATACGCTAAAGACAAAGAAAATGGTAAAGTGAAGTGCGCATATAAAAAAACATCTGAACTTGCCTGCTACCGATCAGTTTTTTGTGCATTTTACACATATTCTCGTAAGATCACAGTGATATTTATAGTTAATGTTTAGATACGTCGGAGCTATTAGTTATTGACAAGTCTAAACTACGATTGTAGAGTGAAAATATGAAATTTGTGTGGTTGATCAACGAATGAAGAGAAGACTGGCAGTCATCATCTAGTTTGCTATAGTTTAAACATTTCTATTAGCTGTTATGACGTTCTAGATAAAAGTGAATATAGAAAAACTATTTTGTTGAAAAATAAATGTTTTTTTTTATTTAATTGATATTTCTTCAAGACGTCACTATGATTGATAGTATTTATTAAAAATCATTAAATTTGATTTTATTTCAATGTAATTACTTTAGAATATGGACATGCATAGGCAAGACTAGCGTCCTTGAATCCAAACCATTAAATTGTAAGAGTATGCTTGAATTAAACATTTGTGTTTTTGGTACGCTTTTCTATTGACATGTTGGATATGTTTCTCTTTATATGTCCATGGGTTTTCCAATCTTACATCTACAAAACTTAGCCATTGATTTCACGATTTTAGATTTATAAATTTTAAAGTCTAGAAAATTTTATGTAATAAAGACAGAATCATATTTATGAACATCAGTCTCAGAGGATACTTTATTTTGTTCATTGAAAACGGCAGAAATTTTCATTATAGTTCAATTTTCTTTATTATTGAATATATTCAAGGTTATCTTTTTGGCCCTGACATTTTAAAAAACTTTGATATTATAGCAGAATGTAAATTAATAATATTGTTGTCAAATTTCAAGAACGATAATTTTTTTCCAAGTATTCTAAAAATAATTATATCTTTTGCATTAACAATGTTTTTATCTGTTGTGTGAATTTAATGTAATAACATTTATTAAATAAAAAAAAACTATGCTTTAATTTTACAATTTATAAACCCTGTTTATTTCAATGGTAAACTACAGGGTCACATTTAGAAAAAAATATGCAATATATTATTATCCTTTAAATCTTATGAAAAAGATATATTCACTACAAAAAAGTACGTTATTTTAATTATCGTTATGGTTTCATATCCACCTTAAGTGCAGCAGTGTTTAAAATGTAAATAACAGGGAGTTATTCGCATTTGGTACAACAGAGCACTCAATGAGAATAGGAAAGGAGTGTAGACAAAGCTAACGAAAAGTTTTCCTTCAATGTATTAATAATACGGGGACTCCAGCGCAGACTGCTGCAATGCAAATACTCTAAAACACGACACCTAACATAGATACGAATGCCATTTTACCACAAATGCCCATTTATCTATTCATTCTCATTATATTCTCACTTCAATGTCAGTCGCCGCCATCGCCCCGCGTGGAATGTGTTAAACCAGAATATTTTTGTTATTAAAAAGAATCAGACTTTCATAAACATTTCTAAAAAACCAAATGCGAATATCACAGATTATAAATAAAATCTACATTCTTTGCTACTGCACTTAAGATAGTCTAGTGTCGACACTTAAATATAATGATTTTCAATTGCTTCTCATAAAACCCATGACCGCATTATTTCTGCAAATGAAAAATTTTATTTTGAAACGTTCCAATCGTTTGGCAATTAATACCAAACATTTTGAACATACAGTCATCACAATCTGATTATTACAATTTAAGTTGGCATACTTACTCCGCCGGCCGGGCATGAGGCGAACCGTTATTCCGTCTGGGGCCCGAACTGTATAAAAAAATAATAAAAACGTTTATTAGCAAAATCAATATTTTCTGTAATAATCTACCATTGTAAAACGACAATATTAAAACATTTTTAAATATAAATTATTTAAAATTAATAAGAAAGAAACACATTACTAATCAAAACATTCCACAGACAACACTGTGTTAGGATTAATCAAAAACTTACCTTAACGAATCAGTCACACCAAGCCAATGCATAACTAAAATCGCAAGACAACAATAAAAAAAAAACACATTTTATTAATTTAATTGACCAACATTTATTTATCTGATATACAGAAAATTTACTCTATCACATTTGCTCTTATAAATCATAATATACATTCAATACTTGTTATACTTACAACATAAAATACACAAAAAAAACCTGTGAGGACCGTAAGTACCTACTACGTGTTATAGCCTTCGTATAGAATAATCTGTCAACACTTAATAATAGCTTGCATCAGGTACTGGCAATCCTTGACGGCTTTTCATATATTACCAGCTATAACCAAATATGAGCTATAACCAAGTATGAAAGTCATCTGCTTTTCCACCTGCCAGATATCTAAATAATAGCAAACTTTTTTATGATAAAATTAAACAAAATTTGTACAACCTATTTTAACCTGTTATTTCGCTGCGTTGCTTCTTCAATGGTGTTGCCAGTACATTCCTATAAAATTTGGTTTATATTTCTTTAATTTATATGTGACAAATCCTACAGCTATGTTTATCAGAAATATCGTGAGTATGAATGTGAAATTTTTAAAGATTAATTAGGTGAAGATTAAATTTGTTGCAAGATTCAATTCCTAAATGTGTGAGTAGTGTTGCTATATTATAATCACATTTCGCTTAAGCAGTTTCCTAATGAAATAACGTGTGAATGTATTTGTATAAATTACGATAAATCCAATGAAATTCAACAAATATAAAGGTTAAATAATATATAGGATACTTTCTACGCCAATCACAGTTAAAGTTAGTTAATAACAATTACAACAAATATATTACTCATATCATAACTTAAATATTATTATTAATAATAATAATGTCAAATAAATTGTGATAAACGTTATTAATTTTTGATAATTCTATAACACAATGCCCAGTTTATTTATAATTAGATTTGTATACGACATTTCAGACATGTATAATACTTTCTAAGAAAAAACAAAATAATTTAATGTGTGAATAATACATTAAATATAATTAAATTTAGAGACAGAATGGGGAAAAGGAAATCGACCCTATTTTATCTAGGATAATGTGATTTAAATATAGGCGGTAACTGATGCTTTTTTTAGTATTAGTTATTACTTAAATAATTCTATTAAAAAATTATTTCTGTGAAACAAAACTATAGATCTTATTCTTAAAGAAAAAAAATTGTGTCTATGATTTGTAGATATTTTATAATGATAGAACAATAAACAATTAATATATAGTGTGTATGTTTGTCTGTTAGAAAAGTTTAGGGTTAATAATATAATTGAGAAAAGATAGTAAAATGTTCTCTAACCTGAGCAATAGATAAATCCTTGAGCAAAGACAAATATTTTTTTTTTTTATGTGTAAAATCATTATACGTTTTGGCAAGGCGCAGTAGTCTTTATATTGAGATCTTGTGATGCCTCATGTTTGACCAGTCAAATAGTGATGTACGTTAATTCAGTGAACAAATCAACAATAAATATATAATGAATTATAAACCTAGTAATTTCAATAGAACTTACAAAACCTAACATAGGTAAATAATGTAACTTAACTTCGATTCAAATATATCTAAATGATATAAATTTAAAAAATTGTGCTTACCATTACTTTATAAACACAAATATCTCTCTCTAGTTAAAATATAATGTATGCTTTTGATAAAGAGACTTACAAATATTTACCAAGCAAGTTTTTCACCTGATAGTAAGCAACTCGCTCAATTACAAGTGTAGTCTTGGTTAGGATGATATACACTACACTATGATGATTCCACTGCCTAACCCAGCTGCTCTGTTACCACAGTAATTTTACTAGTTGCAACTGGATCTTAATGTTTGTAAACACAGTTTGGCGGTAAATATAGGCACTGCAGTGGTTAACTACTTACATTGGCTATATTCAACATACAGCTTGCTGGGCTTTTCTGGTTGGTTCATCTGATGCTACTTTATCTTAAACCATTTTAAATTTGAGGCCATTACATTTAATTTTTTTTATTAATTCCTATATTTGCAGCCCTCTATATCACAACTAACATATGATTGTGTTCTCTGTGAAAAAAAGGTTAAGTACTACTGACCTAGAAGTTCTCCATTAACCGATCTACCACCAGTAGAAAATTATATCAATCCTTATATATGATATGGACGTATGTGTTGTACACATAAACTTAGACTAAATGGTTAAATCAGTCAATAATAACACCACAACAACACATGCAAAGAATATTGGTAAGTCGATGACATACACAGGTACAATATTAACAATCCGACAGATTGACTAAAGCATGGTGTTGAACCGTGTTTCAAATAGTTTCATACATAGCATCGGCATGCTTACAAAATACATGCTGGGAGTTAAATGTTCAAAAACCACAACACAACACTGTAATCCTGTTATCTTCAAAAGTTCAATGCTATGTGAACACTCCAAATACCTGATCACTGAATTTATCATTAAAGGCACTTTTTAAGGCAAACATTAAGGAACTTGTAAGTTGTTTAAGGGATATGTGATATGCTTTGTGAACGTAAACCCTGCGTCACACCGGGGAAACCAGTCTCATAAACTTGGGACACTTCATTCATGTCAGTTCTATCAGCGAGGGATCCATTGGAGATTCCTCTGCGGTTTCTGTCCCTAAAAGAACCGAAACCGGAGTCATGGTTCCTGGTGGGTGACATACCTACTAGTATGCGAGGCATCTCGCACTCCTCGCACTTGGTCAACAGTTCATGGTTACGGAATGTGCACATGTGGCACTGCCACATTGCACTCGGCCTTTGCCCAGTGTAGATGTTTCTGTAGAAGCTGTCCGAATCCTCGGGCTCTGGAATGTGTATAAAAGAAAACTGGTTTATGTCATCCTTATTTTATATTGCCAGAGACTGTCTTGGTAGGTGTGACTGCAACTTCTATTTCTGTCATCTTACAGTAGTATAACATACATTACTATATTCTAGTTTGAAAGTTCTTGTAGCTAATGATAGTAATTACAGAGGTAATGAGGTTTAACACGTTGTCTCCAGGTAATAACAACAATATGGTGCGGTGTACATCACCCTAACTAGCGCCACATTGTTATAGGCAGGCTTATCATTCACCCTCTTAGGTGTCTTAAATTAGTAATTTTTTCCTTAATAATATAAATTAGTGCTCAAGCATAATCTTGCCTGGTGTTAAATGGTGATGAGGTCTATAGTGGTAAATTGCAATGACATAGTAATAGCTTGTTCACCTTTTTCTTGATGATATTCATATTGTATTTGTATGGGAACACCGACTCTGGCAACTTGTTTCACTCCTTTTGCTTTTCTAAGCAAGAATGAGAAGATAAACCTCTTTCTTCACAAACTGGGAATGTTTTCATGTAGATGGTGACTCATCGTGTGCATTGTGGTCTGGTGGTAAAACGGTTGAGTAACTTTAACATATATCTTATAACTTACCATTGTTGGCCATTTCAAGTCTTTTAGACAATGTGTTGCATTCATCTCGCAGGCGCTCTACATATTTTTTGAGTCTCTGTGTTGCTGTCGGCGATGGAGGTGGTGCTGCTAATATCTGAGTCTCCCTGTTAAGTTGAGCCACTCTACTCTTTTCCTGGGCTAGAGCGGTGGCAAGCCTTGAGAGACGCTCTTTTTGTCTCTCAATCAATAAACGATCTGAAATATTTATTATAAATTTATGTAACGGTTGTGTTAATTGATTTTGTATTAACTACACATTAAACTTTTAACTGCAAATTTTTAAAAAATTATAGGCCTTTTTTGGTTTGGTTTTATTATAATTTAAACTGTTATGGTCAGATTTGATTCCCCATATATATAATTTGAGAAGAAACTTTAATCTTATGTATGATTTTTTTAGTACATTTCCAAGTACAACTTTTTGAACCTCAGTTGTTCAAAGTCTACCGCTGCTTTCAAATATGCAGCTGTCAAAGAACTCTGCAGCAATACTTTTAAAATCAAATTAAGAAAAATTTTGCCACTACATAAAATTGTACCTTATGCATATAAGTTTGATGACAGATAAGACTGTTAGGTCATTTAAGTATTCTTTTAGCTCATTCTCTATTAACAAATGTATTAACAAATAAATAGTTTGTTTATCATATTTTTAAAGTGGCATATGTTTTAAAGTTGATAGCAATCAGATTTCTTTAAAACTATTATATATAATGGACTGCCAAAGCATTTCAATTTTAGAAAAACCCATTACTATCTTGTGGAATCAGTAATACTTACAAATCATCATGATATTTGTAAAAATCATGGATAATTACAATTACATTAAAAATATGTTTTTACTGATTTTCAGATAATGTTTTTTACATATGACTATTGTTCTTTTAGTTATTTATGAATTGAAAAAAAATCCCATTTTCCTTTTTCGTCCATTCCATTCCATAAATTCGTCCGAGTTAAAAATAAATTATAATACTTCTCTCTTTCTCTTTATACTTTAAATTTAATCGACAATAAATAATAAAAAAAAAAACAATTTAATTGAGGAATGCTTTAAATTTTTTTCCAAACACAGGCAAAAAAATTAACAAATTGGTTAAAAAATTACTAATCATACATAAAAAGGTACAATAAATATTATTGTACTTAAAATTAACTGAAGTACACATTTTATTAGTAAACCTGTTAATGGAGCCAGACATAAATTTGTCATAGCGAGTATGGGTAGGACATATAAATATGTCCTAGAAATATATGTTTAATTTATTTTAAGCATAAAAAACCCTTGTAATTCCCCTGTTAATAGATTAATGTTGGGTCTTCTAAACAAATACAATCACCGCTTATTTCCACTGTTGAGCAGTGATTCACAATAATTACCAAGTTTAAGTTTGATGAGTTTAAAAGCCTTTGTCTATCACAATAAACACAGTGTGGTGCTATGTATATCTTGCTACAGGAGGTATATGTTCTGCTTATAGAATTGTTAAACAAAACATATAAAATAAAAAGGGTACTTGAATACATACCTATATTACCATGGTTTGACCCATTAGGAGGTTCAGGAGCAGTTCTCGAGGGTCTAGGGGATTCCAATCTTGATGGAGGTGGTGGAGGTGGAGCTGGCGGAGGAGGTGCACGACGTCGAGGTGGTCGTGTTGTACTCGGGCTCACTGTTACTGTTACAAGCCCCTCAAAGCCTCCATCATCCTCTCTCATTTCTCTCACAGGACTAGCCATATTTGACGTTGGAGTACAAACTGTTAAATTAACCGAAGTAATTGCTCTAGGACTATCATAATCTTCCATCCATGGGTCAACATAAGAACGGCTTAAGTCCATATGACAATTTACATTTACTGATAAATTTAGTGGATACCCACATTCCCTTCTATAAGTACCAGGCTTCTCCTTGCTTTGAGACTCCTTTTGTGATGTAGCTGCTGGTGATACTGACCTGCAGGGTTCTGGATTATCTTGTTTTAATGTCTCTTTAAATGCAATCTCTGGATTAGGTTTTATAAAATCAAGTGTATTTGGCCTTTTAGGTCTATCTTCAGTGGATTTTGCTGGTTGAGGTTCCTTCTTAATAGTCTTTTTTTCTTTTCCCTTTTCTAATTTCTCATTTAAATTACATTTAACTTTATTACTTTTTAATATTTTGTAATTAGTGCCCTCAGATAGGTTTGGTTCTGAATTAACTTTCTCATTACTTATTTCTTCTTTTACCTGATTTTTATTATCATTTGTCAACTCAAGATCACTAGGTGATTCAGCACTATATTTAGCATAACAATTGTCAATATTTATAACTGTGACAGGAGAAGTGCTTTTTTGTGATCCCTTATCATTAGATATTTCAACAACATTTTGATTGGCATCAGTGTTTATATTCTTTTCATTATCATTATTTGTAGAACAGTGAATTATAGCCTTCTGTGGACCTTGGCAAGTTACTGATTTTACAGCTAATGGTCTAATAACCTCATGTTTTATTATGGGCTGGTTGCGACACTTAATAGGTGCATTTACTTTGAGCTCATTGAGCTGTCGGGCGGCAGCCGACGAAGATGCATGGTATGCATGTGTTAGGGAGGCCTTGACTTCGCTGTGGAGATGTGTCTCACAAGCTTGCTTATCATGGCAGTAAAGTTCAATTGTATTTGATACGACATGATCAGGAACACCAGGAAACTTTTGCTTTAGTTCGTGGAATAATTGCATAAGCGATATGTTAGTACATGCACACGGTGAAGGGCTCGCAGCGTTTCCGGAGGGGGCAGACATCGCCGCCCATCCTCGCGGGGGCCGACCTCTCCGCCGCGAACTCTGACCTCACCAGGATTTTTTTAACACTTTCACTCACAGAAATAAACCAAAAAACATTGTACAGGGTGAATGTAATTTATTGTCTTTCGTTCGTGACGTCACAATCCTTAAAATTACTTTCTCGTAGTTACGTATACATACTCCGATTGATGTATTAGCAAATTGTCATGACATGTTAATCTAAACTGCACCTGGGTAATGAAAAATAACACATAACGACACAAGACAAGATTTTTATATCTTTTGTTATCATCATTCGAAAGCTATTTTTTAAGCAGTAGTTACACACTGTTAAAAACTTTAGATACTTTTTTTCACAAATACGAATCACTTCTTTTGTGGCTCATAAAGCAGTACACTTTTTTACAACACAGGCTTTAAACATTAATGCATCCAAAAATAAAATTATGAAAATCGCATACTTGTCAATTCGAACCTTCCATTTTTGCTATAGACAAATTTATTTTGTTTTTTAAGGGCATTATTGTTTCTATAGTAATCATAAAAAATAAAGTTAGAAAAATGTTATAAGGACTACTTTTAAAGTAAGAATTTTTTATTCATGTTTATATTATATCTATTAACTTATGAATTAAATTGATTAAAAAAAGTTAAACAGCTATTACCAAACGGCATTTTATTTCTGTAAAACATATTTTAAAATAATGTAATAATAAAATGAACAGATTTTGTGAGTAATATAATACTTTACTGTTAGCAATAAAACATAATTACCATACATTGGTGTTCATTAAATTTTCAACCATATTTTTTCACATTATTTTTGTTTCAAAAATAACATCGCTTGTGCCATTGAATTCCTAATTAAAAAAAATATTGTCAATGTCAATTTTGTTTTTGTGTTGTTGAATTTATATTAGGTTTTAATTTTTATGTAAATCAAAACAAATTCATAGAAATAAATTACATGAACAATGGTTGATGACCTAAGAAAGTATCTTAATCATTTATTAGAAAAGTAAGAGCTATAAATAATATCTTAAGCGACAAGAGAAGAAAAGGAGTTGTCTTATTTTTTCTTTTTCAGAGTGAATGGTCTTCATTGTATTTTAATAACTGATCGGGATGGCGTACCAGTAGTGCGTGCCGTAACTGAAAGGGCCCCACAATTGGCTCTGAGACCGAACTTTATATCTACATTTGGTATGGCTACAGATCAGGCTAGCAAACTGGGTCTGGGCAGGAATAAAACAATTATTTCCATGTATTCGAGTTATCAGGTATGCATAATATTTTTTTATAGGAAATAAATTATGAAGTAGTGTTTCAAATAGACTTTCCACAACCCCCTTATTACCTGAAGGGGGACACTGGTGGCCTTGTGAATATTTTCCATAAGATTGTCCTCAACACCTAAAAAAACTTTTTGATTTTATGTGGTTTTCTAATAATAATTGGTACCCACCCTTTTTCCCATGATTTTTATGATATCATGTCAAAAAATATTTCATATATGCAGTTTCATTACATATTTTTATAATACAATATAAAATCTTTGATGTAACAGCTAATTCATTTTGTAGGTAATTCAGATGAATAAATTGCCACTTGTCATCACATTCATTGGTAGTGATAACTGTAATACTGGTCATATACTTTCCCTGGAGAGTCAAATAGAACCATTCTTAAAGGACCTAGCAGCGGTAGTGGCAGATGCACCGTAACTTCAATGTGTATTATGATTTGTTTTATTTGTTGTATGTATTACTGTTTTAAATATTATAAAATTTATAATACATATATATCACATCAAATCATCATTCAAAGTTAAACACTGTTGGCTAATTAAAGAAGAAAACTAACTACAATCATTAATAAGAAATAATACACCAACAGAGTCACATTTACTCTTGTTACAAATGTTTTTATGAGGATTAGTAAATGAGTAAGCAGCTCTAGTGGCAACACCAGGAGGTAAGAGAGTCACTTGATGTCTTAAATGTGAAAAAATGTATAGCCAATTGTGTGGATTTTAATTTTATGCAGTTAGACTGCAACACAAAGCTTTTTATAACAACTATTGCTTTGATGTAAAATTTATTTAATGCATTTTATTTATAATCTGAATTGTAAATACTATTGAATAAGAATTTTAAAATACATTTCATTAGTGGCATAAAGTAATAAAATAATAAATAAAAAAAATGTGATGAATATGTTGGAATTTTTGATTTTTATGAAAATGCTTAAAAATAAAGGAATTGTATATTAAAAAATTATTTTGTTTTATATTTACTCTTAACAACAGTAGAGGATATTAATTTTCCAAAAATGCTTAAATTTAATATACAGTCATAAATTTTTAATTTATAATTTAATCATAGTAAATATATTTTCTTTAATTGATACTGTGTTCTATTTCCTTTAAATATTAACAAGTTGGATTTGATTAGGTTTTTTCCATGTTTTTATGTGGTTGACTATTCTAAAATAGGTGTCAATAAGGATTTTCCATTAAGTGCGTTGACAACATTGTTGGCAGTTAGGATAGCCATAGAGTCTCTGGTGCCCACGGTCGCGCTGCCAATGTGTGGTAGAATAACTGAAAACAAAATGCAGTAAAAATAAATAATAATCATACTTATCATTAACATTTTTCCAGTAACAAAGACTGTCTTTATTTATCATTTACGATCACAGTTGCTCCTAAGAAGTATGAGCAATGGAATTTCAACACTTGAAAAATGTACTCTTTATTTTAAACAGATACTTCTATTAACCACATAGACATATCATGGTGTTCATTCTATTGTTATTTTTATTAAATGTCTGTTTATAATAAAACATTTAAATAATATAATATCATATAACTCTAGTTATATCACAATAATTTTTCTAAGGTCAGCAATCAAAATGTTACAATAACATTTATACAGTACAGTTTTGCAAACAAATGTTATATAATGTTTTAAAACAAGTAAATGAATTGTTACTAACAAATATTGGGCAGCGTAAGGAGCTTGTGGTCTTTAGGCAGAGGTTCGGGTGTGGTGACATCAAGACCTGCTGCGTATATGTCTTTGTTCTTTAGTGCATCGTAAAGTGCATCCTGGTCCACTAGGTCTGCAAAGCAATGTTATTTATACATTGGTATAAAATCTTCTCGACATGAAATCTACAATTTTTATATATATAGCAGATATCCAGAGCTCCATTGACTCATCGCGAGATCTTCGAAACTATTAGACTAAAGAGTAACTTTGGTAGAGACACTGCTTCTTCCATTTAGAGGTCAGCTAAGAATGGATTTTACAAAATGCTTTCTCCGATTGGGGTTTGAGACGGCTGGCAAAGTGGGCAGAGAACAGCTACTATATACAAGATCAAATAAAGCAAGATAAGATACCTTGTGGTATGGTAACTCAAATTACTCAAAGCATTATATTACCTCCACGACCGACGTTGATTAGTATAGCATTTTTCTTCATTTTAGCCAGCGAGGTCCTGTTGATCATATGCCGTGTCTCATCGGTCAATGGAACAGCTAACACAACAAAGTCACTTTGTGTCAGCAACATGTCCAGATTAACGAATTCTGCACCTAAATCCTTGGCTATAAAAAACAAAGACAGGTTTCATATGTTATTGAGGATATTAATGTAAAATTCTTGTTTTAATGTGAGAATGGAGAATATGGGTGAATCGAGTCGAGCATCAATATTTATTAATATTCATTAATTCAGAAGTATTAATGTCTATCTACAATGGACTAAGACTTCTCTTCAATTTCACACCATTTCACGTTATCATATGAGCAATGTGGTAACCATGTGCATTCAAAAAAACCTCAACATTAACCAAAGTAAACAAAATATGGCTCCGGAATCCAACCAGAGACATTCGTATTACAATCATTGGAACATAAGTTTTTAACAATTTTAGGTTGTAGAAATATCTAAGCTATCTGAATAATTTCAGTTCACCTTCAGGCTTCTCCCGGTGACCAGTGTAAAGGAATTTGGCAACTTCGAAACCGCCCAAACGCTTCACCACCGCCTGTCCAATGCCACCAAGTCCAACAATTCCGACCGTACTGCCCTGTATGTCTTGTCCGAGAACCTTCTCAAAACCAATTTCCCATTCGCCTCTGAAAGAAGAACAATTATTTTCATATTTTTTGATTGCATCCGTGACGCAGTGATTGTAACACGGAGGTCACTGGTTTGGTTCCGGTGCTGCATGTTGTGAACTTTGAAAGCGATAGTTGACAACCCTCGTATTGTTAACCTAAATGTTTCCGTACCTATAATAAAAAGATATTCAGCTATTTGAACGTTATAAGTCTAGATTTACTTTCTTTTTACTCATTATATTTTGATGATAGCACTAATTTTTTTTTCTTTAACAGTGTTTCATGAATCGCAATAATGCAACAGATTGGTTGTTAGTGTAGTTAGACAAATTATTTTTATAATTAAAAAAAAATTATCTATACTAAAATTTTTCATCGTTTCAATATATTATTGTTCTCTGTTGAACAAAGGCTTCCGGAATCGTTTTTCATCGGTGTTATGTATATTTATATAAGAAAGGAATTTTTTGCTTTGTTACGTGTTTCTATAAAGGAATGTCGAACAATAACTACTGTGCAATGAGTCGACGATATATTAAAACAATTCGAACAAATAACTTTGTGCAATATCGCTTTGAAATTTTTTTGCATAACTTATAAATACTTGTTTCGCGTTTTATGTAAGATATAATAGCAAATATATAACTAACCGTTTTTCTTTAATTTATATATATATAACGTGCAAGTTTTTAGTGCTTTACTTGATAAGGTTGATAAGCGTACATGGGAGTAGCGACATATTTAAGATAAATTATATCAATATCATTTATCGAAAGTGCAATTGTTACAGCAACCTGTTTATTGTTATCAATCACATGTTGCTACTCTTTTTATTTATCTACGGTTCGGTCTTTTCTTCTTGTTCGAAATATCTTTAATCTATGGCAATTGGTTTGTAACTAGTGCGAATCAAATATTATCTTTACCTGTGAACCTGTTCTAAGTTCTCAGTGAAGCGCCTCGCGGTGCCTAACATGAGACCCACCGCGATCTCGGCGACGGCGCCGCTCAAGACGCCTGGTGTGTTGCTTAGCTTGATACCTCGCGCCTTCAATTCCGGTACATTGCAGTGATTGTAACCAGCTGATGCGGTGCTCACTATCTTCAGTTGAGGCCCTGGGATGTACCGATTGGTTTTAGTTGTGATATACCAAAATTGATTTCATTTGAAATGCAGTGTGATAACACCAGACAATCACAGCAGCATTCGTAACCTAAATAAATAAATTATTTACGTTACGAATGCTTTATATTAGTAGTGACAATTTGTAAATATTTTACAAAACTATTATTTTTTATTAGAAATGTCATAATTACTATTGCCACTATGCACATCATTACCTGCTCTATCTAAAAGCTCCTTTGTAATTGGGTAATGGGAGACCCAGACGAGCGCCGAGCATCCGGGCACAAGTTTTAACACTTCCTCCTGGCCTTTTATCGCACCTTCTTCACCGAAGTGTATATAAGGGCTTTTCAAAACTGTAAAACTTAATAATGAACAAATATTAAAGGTATTTTTGAAATTTAAAATCTAATTGTATGTATACTTAATAAATAGAGTTTGTCAAAGGCCACCATTACGGCGACGAAAAAGTTGTGTACTTATTTATAAATCCAACAGAAACATTTGCATTATACTACATAGAATACTTTAGATTTCAATTTTGATATTAATGTTTATCCAACAAAAACATGATATTAATTACTTAATAGTGGCAGTGAATTTTAACAAACCCTTTCGTAAAAGAATATAAGGATTTTTAAACAAAATTAGGCTTTACGTTGATAATTAGCCCGTTTTTGATTATTTTTGAAAGTAAGTAATCGGAAATTATCCGGAAAACTTTAAAACGGTTTTATAACCATTTTCAACTGCTCGATTCCATAATAAGAAGGTTGTGGATTAAAAAAAATGACTTTACAATTAAAAAAAATATATATTTGATGTTTGTGAAGTCGATTATGATAAGCGTTGGTTATTCATCTTAATATATGGCGGGGAAATAAGATGTGGTTAAGCCACCATGTGTGCAATAATAATAGATTAGTTATAATTCGCTTAAATTTATGAGTTTCGAAATAGATTTGTATGTATATGAAATTCAGTAGGCACAGATAAGGAAAGATACATGTAGGAGATTTATTTATATATTATTAAAATTTCTATCAAACAATTGTTTATTACTAAATATTATATTCCTTAGCCTTAGCATGGTTTTATTTAATCTTTAAGAACAGTGATAAAAATTGGATCGGCAAATCATGATGAATAAACACATGTTTGATTATCATATATATTAACAAAAATAATAATAATAACTGAGTATATTATAGGTGTAATCAATAATAGAAGCATACTCACTGTTCTTCTAAAATTTTCATTCCACTTTCAGGGAAATCTACAGAGGAAACGACAACTTTTAAAGATTTCGTCATGTTTTTATTTATTACGTCCTCCGCTGTGACAGTTAAATGTAATACTGACGTGACAAACACTACGCTAAGTACTATTCGTAAATTTTTCTTCACCATTGTTTTATCTCGCGTTAAAAACACTTTTGATAGAGAATGGTTATCAGGTTAAGTATACAATGATTGTATCCGACCACCGCAGCACGCAATGCCAGGGTTAAAACTGATCGCTTACCAGAAATAGCGAAACGAGAAGCGTGGTATTTATAAATTACATTTACCTGTTTTTTACTCTTCGATACATTTACGAACTAGTCATGATTGCTTTTAGATTGGTTTTTCTATGGGCATAATTGATTTATAACTGTTAGTACAAGGTAAGTCAGATGGAGTTTTACGGCAGGAATTGGCTGTGAAATTGCTCTATAGCCATACTTATAAACAGTGGTTGAATATTGCTGCCAGGCCTGGGTGAGATTTTGTTTATTTTTTCTGTACTAATATGGATCTTGTCTGAAATAAAGGTCTTTTATTTATTTTTTAATTTATTTAGATAGTTTTATCCTTATGAAGCTATCTCTACAAACAGTAATTTTTGTGGTATAATATTAAATTTGTCACATTGAATATTTATTTGTTTATTACGTGGTTTTTACTACGTAGTTTTAACTAATTATTGGAGTATATCATTTCTTAATTAGTTCTTTTGAATAGTTAAAATCTATTTCAATATAAATCTCATTTACATGTTTACAGTTGTGAAGGTTTCCCTTTCACTTGTGGCCATGAAAAATAAAGTGAATCAAGATTATAATTATGTATATTTTATCTCATAAATGTATGGTAATATAATTTGTTTTAATTTTCCTAATTATGTGTTATAAATGCAATTTTATGATATTGGATACATCATTGGTTGTCCATTTAAAGCCTGTAGAATGTTGTTCGCTGATATGGTCGCCATTGCATTTCTCGTCGCAATTGTTGCACTGCCCATGTGTGGTACTATGACTGGAAGTAAATTGTTTATTTGTTAATAATAGAAAAAAATATATAATTGTTTCTTCATCACAATTTCAGCCTATTATTGTACACCACTGAACATATTGTTGGGTTGATATGTTTAAGTTTTTCAACACTAGTATTAAACTAACTTGTTTATAATACATTTGTACATGTCACATGATCTTTTATATTGTCATCACAAAGAGAGCATTTAACCTCTGCTGGGTCCGAGCAGCATATCAGAGGTTGGCATATGTCTTTTACATTATTATTATTATTTAAAGTTGTACTCTAATGTATATAAATCTAGGTTTTTAGACAAATAATCATCATTATTATTATTCATAATTGGTTTTATATCCAGAAATGAGTACTTTTTGCTTAAAACCTAATTTCTCATAATCTATACTCACAGCAATTAGGTAGTGAGAGTAGAGGGTGGTTGTTTGAAATAGGTTCTGGAGTTACCACATCAAGACCGGCAGAGAATATTTGCCCTTCTTTAAGAGCATTGTACAAAGCTTCCTGATCGACAAGCCCTGGAAAATGATTTTTGAACTTTAGAAAAAACTTAATTTTTATTGTTTAAATTTATTAAAAAATAAATAATCAGTTCTCTTATTTTTTCCATAGCTGATACTTGAGCCATACATCAAACAGGCCAAATATTAAACCAAGAATTACATGTATAAGTAAATGTTAGTTACCTCCTCGTCCAATGTTGACCAGCACAGCGTTTTGCTTCATGAGCTTCAGGGTGTTCACATTGATGAGGTTCTTAGTCTCGCTGGTCAGCGGACAACAGAGTAACACATAGTCACTTTCATGCAACAGCTGTTCCAACGGTATTCTCTCTACATTTAAATTTTTTGCTGTAAATAATATGCAGTAAGTTAAAACGTCATTTAAGAAATGTATCAGTTTTTGCTTCCTAAGAAAGTTTTCGACGTACCTTCAGGCTTGTCACTACGTCCCGAATATACGAAGCGAGCTACATCAAAACCTTTCAATCTACGGACAACCGCCTGCCCAATACCACCAAAACCTACTACTCCCACAGTACTGCCAGCAACGTCTTGACCTAGAGTCCACTGCACCCCATATTTCCATTCATCTCTGGAAATTTAAATGTAATAGAGATTCTTCCCTAAATATTAAAACTGCAATGTTAAGCATCAATTCTTAGCTAACAATATCATTTCATATCACATGGTGAGAGTAAACTGGTGTTGTGTAAGCATTTTAAATAGCTTCTCATTCTGAGCAATGGTCATTGCAAATACTGAACTTGAAATCGATTCGTGAACCTTTCAACGTTTTGTTACTCCACCTCATCATTTCATCTATGCCCTCTTTAAATCTCCTGGCGGCTGCTATCATCAGGCCAACTGTGATGTCGGCTACGCTGTCGTCTAGAACGTGGGGCGTGTTGCCGAGGAGTAAGCCTCTACTGAACACATCATCTAGATTTATATGATCGGTGCCTGATGACATAGTGGATATGGCTTTCAGTTGAGGACCTATAATATAGATAACATGTGGTTTAATTTAAAGATAAGTTGTAAGTCCGTTCAGTATTTTTAATACGGTGTGACGCCAACTACAGCACCCATGACCCAAGACTTTGAGGAAATGGCTTTGAGTCCCAGCAGTGGAAACGATATGGGAACTGCTTTATCATCAGTCTATAAAAGTCCACTGCTAACATAGCGTCTCTCGTTCTTGTGCCGTTCAGATCGTTAGTCCACTTAGTAAAGGTTCTTTGACACTGCGTCTGCTGGTACGCACCACTCTTAGTTTTGTATATTTGTATAATATATATTTAAACCTGCCAGATCCAATATTTCGCCTGTGAGCTGATGTTTCGTGTTCCATATAACAGCGTCGCAACCTTTTATCGCCTTTTTGATTTCAGGCATGCTTTCCGATTCATGGTCCATGTAGGGCACTACGATAGGTTCTGTTCTATAACGAAAAAAAAAAAACACTAAGTTATATACAACAGACTAACCAATTGGGAAGAAACACAAAGTTTCCTTGCAGACTAGAATGAATCATTTTTTGATGCTGGTCATTTGGCCGGCTACGGCTAAGCGGATACTAAGTTCGCGGACTTAGATAAAAACTACGTTTAAGACCTAAGATCCCAGTCTCAATTACTTCCAATGTAGTTCTCCGGTGTGAAGATTTGTCATTACAAACACTACATTTAGTGTAACACGTTTTAATGTCCAGGTCCATTGTCCGACTACTTTCGTATCACATAATTTTGGGCATGTCAGAATTATTCCCAGATCTTCCACTACTCAAAATATAATTCTTATCATCCTGATCCAATTTGATTCTCATGTGTAATCAGGGCCATCAATGTTCCATTTGTGGAACCAATCTTTTATACATAATTGATAATACAGAGGTTCATAGACTCATCCCGAGATCTCCGTAACTATTAGATGTTGTTTCTGCTGTTTAGAGTTCAACTAAGAATGGATTTTACAAAATTCCTACCCCAAAGGGTTGCGAAGGTGTTAAAAACGGGGAACATTTCCAACAAATTTTAGTTTAATATTTCAAATCTAATTCTATGTTAGGGCGAGCAAAGTGGAGAGAGGTCAGCTAGTGCTTATGGAAGACTAAATCACAAAACAGTTTAAAATATTGTGTGAACATGTTGTGACGACAAAAATTTATTGAATAATAAGCTAGTTCCGGTAGACATGTCATGTAACGAACGAATACGTTAACTGCGCTGCTCGCATCGCCAGGCGCTAGGGGCCGTCGTTTGTAAGGAGTTCGTATGAAGGGAGTTTGGGTCATTTTCCACCATGCTGGCCCAATACGGGTTGACGGTGGACATGTACCAAGTAGTATTTTGTAATCTCTTTAAAATTTCTACTAATAACATATTTATATTTATTTGCTGCTGATGGGTTTTTATTAATAAAAATCGTCTATATATACCACGGTAATGGCAAATCGTACTTTTCTAACACACTGTTTTCCGGTTTGAAGCGCGTTGTAGCTACTAAAATTACTGAAGTAATCAGAATTAACATCTTGAATCTCAAGACGAAAAGCACTATTCCGTGCAGTGTATATCATCATAACTAGCGCCACGTTATTGTCCCCGCTTGATTGCTTTAACAATAATCATTTTGGGGTTAGTGCTTTGTATTTTAATGAATACTCTTAAATTAAACAGTTATTTCGACGTTATACTTTTTTATGTATGGGCTAATAATTTCTCACGACAGGATGGTAATATATCCGTAAATATATCAAGCTTTTTAATGGCTATATTGTAATGATTAAAATTACACTTTATTAGAAAAGCAATTTCATACTTACGTAAGCTATCTGTAATTGTAACATCTTATGATAAGCTGAACAGATCGACTTTAAGCCTATTTGAGTTCCTATCTCGAGTCGAGAGATAAGAATAAGCGGTACGATTGTTTCTATCTTTAATTAATTGTTCAGTTTTATCACAATAGGAACAACTCGCAAAGATATGGAATTTATTTTAAATTGCATAATACTTTTCACTATTCCTCTAAGACGTAAATTGTTACAAGATTACGGAGGTTCTGGAGTGGTCCAGAAGTTCAGTTGGTGGTAGGATTTTTTGAACCCGCCTGGCTAACAACGACCCTTATGTATATGATATATCTAGAGATTCATTAACTCATTACAAGATCCCCGAAACTATTAGACGTAAAGACTCAAAATTTGGTAGAGATATTGCTTCTGCCGTTTAGAAATCAGCTAAGAATAGATTTCACAAAATTCCTTCCCCATAGGGAATTAAGAGGTGTTAAGGTCACTAAAGCAAAATAAAACTATAATAGCTTTGCGGTAAACAGCCTGTCAACTTATAGAAGCTGAGGATATTCTAGCCGAGCACGCTTCACCATTAACGTAATAACAATTAATATAATGTGGTATTAAGATCCAGTATTACCTCATAATTGATAAAAAAGCCAGAAAGTCGCATCATGTAAGGTGTATCACACTATAATTGGCATGGTTTAACATCACACAAATGTATTACTGGTTTCCTTACTTAAAACATTTAATTTAAAATATACGTGAAGGTTCATTACCAGTACTTACTTCTTTTTTAATAACTCCAATCCGACCGCTGGATAAGATTTGTTCACGATAAGAACCCGTTTAAGAGCCATCTCGAGTAGTGCCTCGTTTTTTCTCTCGCGCCAAATTTTCGTGGTTTAAAAATCTCGTTAAGAGTAGATTATAATTAATTCGTATTTACTAGACGTCTCTGGAACAGTGTATGATAAAAACGTAGTTAATAATGATGAATTTCTATTTTAGATTAACAATATGAATATAAACGATACGTTTACTAGTAATTTCTAAATAATGAATATTTATCTGATGGTAGTATTAGACTGTGTCCGAAGAACTATCGACTGTAATACAAAAATGTTATATTGCAATATTTAATGACAATTAATATGCATAAAAACAAAATAGCAATATAATCGCAGTAACACATACTACCTCTCCGTGTAACTTTGACATACTGCAGTTTTACCGCGCTTTCAGTGTGACCAGGTTTCATTTGACGAATCTACTGCTTGTGGAAGTTAAAAGCCACTGAATTCTACCAAAAGATAAAAAGAAAGTATTCTTGATTAAACGATAAAATAATAAAAATAACAAAGAAACAAATGTCTTTTTTTAAATAAAAATATACTTAATAAAATAAATAAAATGAAACTTAGTTTTGAGCCCCTTAACTTGATCATACTTCAGACAGGATCAAATTTACTACATCCACCTTCTAACTGTCGTAATCCCTCTTTTCCATGCATTATTGGCGCAACATTCTTATTATTAAGCGCTATATTGTATCAAAAACTAAGCAATTTTTACATTGCATTTAACATAAATAAATACACAATTGTAGAGGAATTATTATGTAAACGCGTATGTAATATACGTACAAAAACAGCGAATGTTAGCTTTGGAGTGGAAATCAAATTCATAAACTTTACAACATACTCGTAATACAGGTTCACACTACTACGTTAGTAGAATGTATTAAAAAAGTGTTAACAAAAATAACTAAGAATTACATTCCACATATTAACGTAAGTAACCTGCATACCTGAGAAATGCTGGAATATCCTTTCATATTTTTTATATGCTTTGACGTAGCCATGTGTTCCTTCAAAGACGCCACACTACTTTGTACTTCACAGTTGCGCGCTTTACAATGAGCACTTGTAGTCTTTACCTCAGTTTTACATAACTAACTTTTAAATGAGGGATCTTGCTCCTATTCATCGCAATATCCTTGTGTATATTTATGTTACATTTTAAACACGATTATTAAAGCTCTCATTAAAGGAATTCTCACTATTTTATAACACTGTATGCTCACGGCACGAATGGTAACGAAAAGAATGAAAATTTAAAAGTTACAATCCATTCGATGAGAGGGGGAATGGCAGTCAAAAAATTACTAGAATAATCGAAAAGCGTGAAATCTACTAAAATATACCTAATAATTTGCGCATACTAAATTCTGTTACCAGTACTTCAAAATCTACCAAAAAAAAGTAGAAATCTACTAAATCTGGTCACGCTGCGCGCTTTATTATTCAGACTGTATAAATCATGTGAGATGTTGAAACAATGTTACCAGCAATCTTTTTAAATACTGAATTTTTTTTTATAAATTTGCTAAATGTTTTACGATAAAAAAAATATATTATGATAAATAAAATCATATAATTTTTTGTGCGATGTTACTAAAAAGCTTATTTTTTGTGTATGGCGTAAAGGGTTATAGAATGTAATTTAAATGATAAAATTTTATAGTAATTTAATTAATTGGCTGCATACGGAATCAATGCACATATCGCATTTCAAATAACTTTAAAGCCTTTTTTAATTGTCCTATAACACTTTCGCGTAGATCAAAATGTAAAAGTTCTATGTAATAGTTAAATGACATCATCATCATCATCAGCCGATAGACATCTACTGCTGGACATAGGCCTTCCCTAAAGATTCCCACATCTATCGGGCAGGATATATGGGGAGATTATACAATAATATATATAATCTCCTCATATGAACTTTCCTAACATCTACCCCATAGAGTAGAGGCGAGCCAGTAATTTTTCAGTTAAAAGCGAATTGTTGCCAGTTTTATCAAACATTTTTTTTATTTAGTTTTCATTATTCAATAATCTGACCTTCGCTTCAAGTGGTGACCATCACCTTATAGAAAAAAACGAATTCTGTAACACGTTTATATCTCCTGCCATCTAGAGTTGAGTAGTTGTAGTTACATTTTGAATAATATTATTTCAACACCAGATGGCTATACATCATCATAGTACTTTTGAGTTTTTTATTTAAATTGATTTGTTTAATTCATGTATCAGAACTTTTAAATTAATTAATCTTTTTTTAAGAAGTACTATCAGATCATTGTAAAGTATATGGTTGAAGAAAGCAAGATAATACACATACATTTTTGGGGCTATTTTCAATTCATCATTACTTTAGCCAAATGGACACTGTTAAACATTGGCTTCACCAATCGAGTCCAGCGCGGCTGCTTCGTTGCCTCCTGTTCGAAAGATTCCCTGCGATCCTAAGTAAATTGTCGATCCACTTAATTGTAGTTTAACATACACAACGCAAGAAAATAATAAATTTTTCAACTATTGGGATTTGGAGCTATGTTTCAAAAAGAGATTGTCAAAGCAATTTTTTAATTACGGTCAGAATGGCCAAATGCGGGTTGGCGAATATCACATGTTCACGAAAGCGTTTTTGGAATATGTCGGTTTCTTCAATACGAAGTCCTTTTTAACGAAAAGCTTTAGGTTGTTAAGTTGAAACCACCCCTAAAGTGCTTTCGAACATACACACACTACAGTTAAGACAAACTAAACTATAACAGGTTCCATAGTTAAATTGGCAGTAAAATATCACATCATATAATCTAATTTTGTTTGCGACTTGAGAATATACTAGTAGCTCTGTGACGTAATAAACAAACCGAGTAATTTGTGAAAACCATCATCACGGGAGAATAATGATTTTAAATACAGACATAATTAAAACTCGAAGGCGCGTAACGTATCGGCCATATGCGCGAGTTGATTAATTATAATTGTCCTTCGCCGCGACTGGCCGCCATTTTGGCAAATTGACAAATATTGCAAGAGAGCGGACTGCTTTACACAGATGCAATCAATTTGCTATTGAAACTATTCGATATTATAGGTTTTGGTAGTTTCCTCTTCTATATTTCATAGTTTTTTTCGGTACTATGTGTAATTATTTAAGAATGTATAAATTAATTTAATAAAAACGATGGACCAATTGGAATGCAGATCTTCGGCCAAGTCCAGTTATGGATGCCTATCGGGTGCTGATTATCATTGAAAAGATGAAAACATTTTCTGAACAATGTTAATGTAAATAATGAAACCGTTGTTTTCTTAAATATACGCGCCACTTTTCCTCTGATATGAGCGTTAAGAAACTGTAAGGGCGGTCTCTAAAATCCCTCTCAAAAGAACGTGTACCGGTTTTAGGACTGGACACATCAGTTTTTTAAAAACAAAATATTATAGTTTTTGTTGCAATTAAAAAGCAAATCAAAGCAAGTGCAAAGCATATATTCGATCTACGTGGGAGAAGGAGGTTGTGCTAATGAAACGAAACATATTTAATCTGAATCCCTGCCGACGTTTCGAACAGAAATACATTTTTGTTCCGTTTACATAAATCAGATATCTTATTGTTTATTTCGCTTATTGAAAAAAAACAATAAAGATTGTAAGTCTCAGTGCAGCCGTTGCAGTAACCATATGTATTTTATACAAAAGGAAAGTAAACAAACTAACATCTGGCAACAGGCGGAATCACAACTACCGCGTCCCCTACCATTTTTTTAGCTTTGATTTTTTATACAAAACACTTGAAATCGTCATAACAAGGAGTCATAGTTGTATACTTCCATGTTATCACATAGTTGAATGAAGAAAGTCTTTAAAGAAATCTTACAAAATATTGAAAGTGACCAAAAACACTGATTTATCACATACCTGAAGTTTTACTACTTTCGTTTTCATTAAAGTTAGAATCACAACGTGAATATTAAATTTTTTTATTAAAACATCAATAAAACTCTACATAGTCAAAAAATTTATGATAATTGATATACCAATATCGTATTCTGATTACCATCTATTGGTAAATGCAGCGTAGGACGATCTGGTGAAGATTTTAGAAGTCGATGGATGCAGGAAGCAATGTACAACTGTAGGTTGAAATTATTATGATGGTACCATCATCGTATCATAGTTCTATTCTATACTACTATCTAATCTCAGTTTAGTTTGAGATTGATTGATATTTTATGTAATTTTGTTTATCTTTACGAGTTAATATGACTACAATTAGGTCGATAATGGTAAAGTGTGCTTAACCTATAAACACTGACTCTCAAACTATAGCAAGAAGAACAATAATAGGAACAGATGGAGAATACTAGCTAGACAATCTAGGAAAATATCACCACCGTCTATGTGGCTTTGCAAGGAGAAACGGCGATAAGATTCTACCGTTTGGAGGTCCCACAATGGTTTCTGTAAATCAAGAGAAAATATTTACCCCATATTATTTACTTAACAAGATATGGTCGTTATGTAAACGTTATTTAATTAAAAAAAGTTCTCTTTGACTAATTGGGCATGTAATCTTAATGAGATTATATTTACCAGTATGCATCAGGCAAGAACCATGTAGCGTTCATGTAATACAGAAATCCAATTATATCATTATTATAATGATATCTCATTATTCAATATTTTTATCTTTAATTAATTTATGTGTCTAACTAAATATATAGATTAATTAATAAATAATGAAAAAAGGACACAAATTATCTAAATATTCTACTCAATTTAAACTTGCTAATAGGATTATCTCAAGGTGGTTTGAAAAAAATATTTTTTTGTGATGAGACCTGCTTCTGTGCTTAAAATATGGTCTTAGCTGTCGGCTAACTGAAAACGGAGAGAAGTTTGTTGGGAATAAAGAAATAGGAGAAATTGTTATAACTCAAAATTGTAAGATATAAAACTAAGCTTCCCCGTGTCATTTAGAAGACGCGTCTATGGCTACAGGTTAGATTTAATGAAAATAAATGGACAAAAACAGCTACAGATTGGATATCAGGAGAGTATAAAAGAGGTTGACCACATCAAAATATAGACACATGATTTAAGTTGATAAGGATAGCGAGAGACCGAGATCGATGTATGGATTCTGGGGAGAGAAAATATTATTATTTGTAGTTTATAATAAAGATTTATTTATCTCGCGTAAAAACATTACTTATCATAGTATCCTAAATGTATGGCTACTGTTGTAGAGTTTATTATCAATCGAAGAGCCAACAAACATTCATCTCTTCGTTGTCGAATTTCTACGCGATGGATTTATTCAGTACTTCGTATCGTCCTTAGTTTTTTATGCACAGAAATAGATGGTATGATGAAAAGGCTTCTGGAATCTGAGTTTCCATCCCGATATGATGTGGGAATTTTTAAGATTGAATAAACTAGTACGCTTTCCTTTAAATGACTATATCGCCGCTTACCGTTAGATGGAATATTAGCCAAGCGCTGTGCTATGAACTATACAAAAAAGTTTTTAGTTATCACGACATATTTTATTTTTAAAATGGGATATGAATTCTATGCGTCTTTGTCTTTTGAAGCGATATATCGTGAAGGTACAATTTTACTATTACACAATCTGTGACTTGGTTTGCTGTCAGTCGAAAATCGTGTTCGTCCTACTATAGTTAAAAAGAACGTGAATAATATTCAGATGTTTATCACCATGTATTACGCGAGTTTACATTGAGTAGCAAGTGTTAGGGGTGTTATCGACCAGAGCGGGCGCCGCTGTGTCGGCGGTGTCCGCGGCGCGGGCGAGCTGCTTCTGACTCGTACTAAATCACTGACCCGTTGCATAATCGATCCGTGCCGATACATTTATTGTCGGCTACACTTGGCACTCGATTCACCGTGATGAACACTTTTGCAGTTGCGGACGCTGCAGTATTTTTTTGAAAATATTTACAATGTCGCATTAAACTGGCTGTATACTTTTATAACCGACATATCTGTGGACACATCATTTGTAATGTCTTTCCATAATACTAACTATTATATAGTAATTTGATAAAACCCCACAGGTTATTTATCTGAAAATACAACATTTCTATCAGTTAGCAAGAAAATCGTATTATCTAATTGATAAATTAATTATCATTTGACACTAACGTAGTAACTATATGATATAACTGAATTATTATCCGATATATAATACGTCATCATTATCAGCCGATAGACATCCATTGTTAGCCATAGACCGCTCCCAAAGACCTCCACATATAGTTAGCATGGCGTCCGCTACCGCTGGGCACTAGGGGCTCTCGTATGTAGGGGTTCATATGGGAGATTTGGGCCATTTCCTAATGCGCTGGCCCAATGCGGGTAGTCGGAGCCAGAGCTTCGTTTGTTGATTAGCAGGGTGCACCACAGCAGGTGAGGTTGGCTTGGGCCCCGTGAGTTGTTGTATGGGATTCCTTACACCAGTAAACACAAATTACTTATTTATTTATTTTTCGGGAAATATAGTGCTGCTTTTCATTTCATGAGAATGAATGAAGAAAAAACAGAATTTACCTATTATTACCAAATTATGAAGATGATTTGGTAATAATAGGCAAATTCTGTCTAGAATCGTGGACACCTTTGAAACTTTAGTTTTACCTTCCAAGAATGTCTACAACAGAACGCATATGTCGTGCACAAATAAATTTAATATATTAAAATTATAGTAAGTGTTATAATAATTAAATTGTTTGTTAAAAAACTTAAAACAATAACTTCCTTTTTTCGCCTATCTGTACGACATTACAAATTTAAACGTTTTTGTAATAAGCCTTCACTGTTATAATTGCTAATTACATAAATATAAAAAAAGTTTAAATAGTCACAAAAGTTCGACTAAAATTCAATATCTCGTGTAAATAACTAAAAAAGGAATTTAATGAGCTGTGGTGGTATTTTCGTTAAAACAAACAGCTATTGTTAATGATGTCATATATACTATAATATATATACATTATTGTTTAGACTATATCTATATTATTACCTATAAACTTTTCTACTAATTGGGAAGGAAGATCTGTATTGTCTTCCACACAAACACTAAATGCTGTAAGATCCTAATATAAGACCGGAATAATGTAGATTTAAATTTAGTATTCCTAGGTATGCTGTGTAGTTATTCGGGCCTGTTAAATAAGCTTGTTGTTAATAAACACAGTTATTCACTTGTAAGGACTTCGCCAGTTTCTTTGAATGTTTTCAATACTTAGAATTTTATCATATATTCTGTTACTATAGTTATATATACACCGGCAACTTAATAAATAAATGTTGTTTATTAAGTTGATAAAAGATCTTTATTTATTAAGTTATCGGTAACGCAGGCTTTGAAAATGTGTGCCCACAGATTTGTGATATACTTAGGTTTTATACTGAATTTTGAGCACACAAAGGACGAAGAGACGATCACTTTGACCCCTTTGAATATCTTGTTTTTAGGTAAAACTCTTCCATTTTTTAAGTAAACGTAGATTAGAGACTGAACATCATTCCTTGAAATTTAAGCTTACTCATCTAGCATCAAAAAGATTTTTCCTTAGATAAAAAATTATTCATTATAACAAAGTAATTACTTAAAGATGAAAATATTTTCAGTTTTAAACGTTGTTATTTAGACTATACTTGGAATTTATTTTTTGGCAGGGTAAAGATAAAGATGAATCTTAATATTCTTGGTATATCGTCTAAAAAGGTTTATTAATTAAATATTAAAAGCGGATATCTCTTTAATTTGAACATGAGTGTTTACTGTCTTCAAATTTTCTGAAGGGGTTATCAACGTCTGCAAGTATGCGAAGGTTAAGACAACATTCCTCCACATCAACAAAAATAGATGTGGAACAATAAACGTTATAATTAACCGTACGGGATGTGAAAGCAATTGTCGTAGGCAGCATGCGGAATTTCCGTTTGCCGAATGTTGGTGGCGCGGCGCGTGCGCACCCACCTGTCGCGGCTGCAAGGTGGTAGCAGTGCGCGTGCCGCCATTTTGCACGCCCAAACCACACCTGTAGCTAAAAAACTAACATCAGGTGGCGTAGACGTTAAGGTCGCATTATAATGCGTTTCATAGGCATTTTTGGTGTAACCATCCCCTTAGTTTATAGATAATTTGAGTTTTTTTGCTTTATTCAATTTACTAGAAGATGTGATATTTGAATTTACCTAATATCATTTGTTGAATCTAATTTAGACAAACGTTCCTATAGTATACTGCCTAAGTGGCATATGCTTAACAGTCAACGTTTTTCGGCTGATAATGATGGATCATTGGTTAAATACTGTAAAGTTAACACAATGGCTAGGGATACGCCTGTCTATAACAACGTGGTGCTTGTTAGAATATATGCAGTACCACATTATGTTCGTCGTTTGAGAGACATGATTTTGAGTTTCGTTACTAGAGTAATTACACCAGCTACGGCGCTCTTCAATCCAGAATACAGTAATGTTTGCACAGTACAGGTTGTCGACAGAAACAGGCGCTGCAGTTAAACTAACTTACTTTGTCGGGAGAATCTGTCGTGCAAATATGATGACGCCGTAGAAAAGTGAGAGTACTCATTTGCTGACGGAGTGTCCTATACGTAGATGCTTGAGGTATGACTTTGAGTAGGAAACAGGTCTAAGAATAGTACAGCCAGTCTACCCAAGATGATGAAAAATAAATCAATTAGAAGTAAGTTCATAAATTATCGTTTGAAATTATGTAAGATAGTAAACAATAGAAATAATTATGGGTAATGTTACTTTATGCATATGGACATATTTGCATAAGGTGACATTTACTTATCCTGTATAGTCTGTGCATTTCTGTGAATATTACATAATTAAGTAGCATAAATATAGAAAAAGTGAAAAATAAATAAATAGAAATAATGTTAGATAAAACGTATATAAATTAGTAGTGAATATGTTGTAATTCAATAAAAAAATAACTTACTTAAAAAGCCTACTACCAGTAGGGAGGTAGTAAGACGTACCTATTGATAAGGTTTCCCTCCAACGGGTTCTCGCCTTGTCGTGCCGGAGGGGCTTAGTAACCGTGGTCCGGTACACGGTGAAGCCAAGTGGAACCCATCCGGCCGGCCCGCGGCCAAGGGCTGGCCGAAGCGGCCGCTTCCGGTTCGAGCACCGGTTGGGATAACTGGAGCTCACCGGAGCGGCCGGGGGCCGCAGGGGCGGCTGTGTGCTGCCCCAGCGGCCGGCTGCAGGAGCGGTTTCATACCGCCCCTCGCAGCCGAGGTGGGGTCGCGGAGGGAGTACCCTCTGCGGCCAACCGGTGTCGCACCGGCGATGCGGCGGCGGTGGGGCCGCGGGGGAAGAGGAGTTTCGGTATTGCGATGCGCCGTTCTCCCTATCCTCCGCGGCCGTTAACAGGTAGCGGCGGGCTTAACATCTCTCCGCCGCGGGGAGCCGGGAGAGGTTTTCTCCCGTGGCTCCCATGGCCTCTGGGCGACAGGTTCAGGGGAACCGGTCGCCCGCACACGCATGAGGTCGAGGAGGGGGCGCGCTGCATGTTCCGGCGCGCCCTGGGAGTGTTCATCCCTCCCCCTCGAGATGGGGCCGCGCAAGCGGCCAGCGCCGGCAGGGTCGCGGTTGAGTGCTTGCGTTCCCGTGGCCCTGTCATCATGGCGATGAGGAGGAACATCGTGGGGGTTTTAGTCGGTGCAAGTCCGACATAACTCATCCTTGCCCCCGCGAGGACGAGTATGCGTAGGCATTTCCCCCACGTAAAAAAAAATACCTATTGATAAGGTTAAGATATAATCGTTATGAAGCTTATGAAATACTCATAAAGTGTAAAGAAATGAAGATATTTAGTTAAAATCTATTTTCAAATCACATGTTGTCATTAAAGTCATGAGGCGTAAATCACCGTCGGATAAAAAAAAAAGGTTTGTTAGTCAAGAAGTTATAATGGTTTTAAAATGGTGACATTTTGCCAAATAAACATACAGACAAATAGTGGCGAGGTCAAAGATTACTTGGTTCCGTTGCTGATTACGTCTATCGTGGATTTAGGATATTAAAACTCTTATACCTATACACATAAGGACGAAGGATTGCTCCGTTTTATTTCACAAACTTCCTTTAAATTTGTGTGAATATAATGAGAAGAAATATTTAGCTTAAATTTACAGTTAACAGTTTTGTCTGCGTTTTAAAAAAAACGTAACGTTTATTTAAATTAGGACTTTAAACTAAATGTGATTGGGCGGGTTCTTGTTAAATTTTGAAAGTTCCTTATTTTTTTTAAATCGTATCGGAGCCAAAGGAATACACGTGTGCAGCCTCTGTGAGTCGTTAGTTATATATTTTTTTATTTGCCAGACTGTGACACAAATTTGTGTCAACAAATGCTACAGATGGTGCAGCTAATATTATTATTTTAGCTGTTTTGTGCACTCGTTCCAGGGTTATAACGCGACGGTGTGGTACGTATCACTTTAACTTAAAAGTGACTTGAAGGGCATCATGCTCGTTTGATGGTAAGTGTAGTGCGTTATCCACAACAACCGTTTCAACAACTTTTGTTGATACGAGTAGCAGTAAATTTAAATATTACACATCTAAAAAACCGTATATAACAACAAACTTCAAATCTTAACGTTTTTTTTATTCGAATAGGCAATGATACGAGCGGGACTTACAATTGATGGTAAGTGAGACGCCTGCCAATAAGATCATGGCGCTGCTTAAGATGGTATATACTGGACTACTGTGCTTGTCGCCTGAGACAACATTTTTAGTCTCATTACCCTTGTAATTATACTAGCTACAACGCTCTTAAATCCGGATTACAGTAATGTTTCCACACTATTGTTTGGCGGCAGAAATGGGCGCTGCGGTGGAACCTGATTAAATAATCTCCGGCTACAGAGACCTACCATCATTATAAATTATCTACTCAATGTAACATTTAAAGCACATATTTTAATAGTATCGATTAAAATATTTTAGTATTTTTTGTTACCTACATATAACTTATGTATACGTTATATATGTATGTAATACGCTTGTGTTAACAGGCCAACAGGTTCAATTGATATCTCTATATCCTCATCAAGCCTCTGTAGTGTAGAGGATAGACGGGTGCCTTGTAAAATTATTTATGACAAAATAGACATATTCGGGTTACTAACACATGGCAGCACGAGAATTCTGGGCGATCACCCTTTTCTATCTTTAGTCTCATTGTTACTTAAAATCACGTGAAAGTTAGATGCTTTCGATATGTGTGGTTAGGTGTGGAATATCCCAACCACCAATGAGATTGAAGGTCGCCGCCAGACATGCCTAATACTACAAAATTAATAACGTAACAAAGTTTTAACAAGTATTCTTAGTGTATAAAGTAAAAGTTAATTAAAAGTTTATAACTTAAATACAATTAATATTAATGCACGTAAAATAAGTTGGAAGTATGCCGTCGGCACATGTTCAAACAGTGCGAGTGCGTCGCCGCTCTCTGTCGGATAATTGGTTGATATCCATTTGCTGATAATTAAGGTAATTGTTTATGGTTTTAATTAGCTCGGCACACTTTCGCGAAAAGGACTTGCTTTGTATCCTTAACGATCGCGGCCGCCCCTTTTTGGATGTGAAAATGTGAGCTTAACAAAATGTCCGCCTCGCGTTGTACTAATTTTTTTTTTATTTGACGTCATGCCTTTGCTACTTTTTAATTGCCAGCATTTTTCGTTGAAGTGAATTTTTGAGCGATGTTTTAGTTATTTTTTTAGTTCAAAACATCGATTATTTCGATATCGAGTTGGACAGGTGATGAAGACGGAATACCATTTTGAGAAACAAAAACAATTTAAAATAAGTAATGCATATTAAGTACGAATGTGTATAAATTAAAATGGGACAGTGCATGTAGTGTATTTAGAAAAATTAACAAATGCGGTCGATCTCTGAGAACATTAACAATTCACTGGTGGTAGATTTCTGTTGTTAGAGACCCTCTAGGGAGGTACCACCGCTGCGCTTAGTTCTGCCGCCAAACAGTATTGTATTCCGGTTTGCAGGGCGCTGTAGCTAGTGAAAGTACTGGGGTAACGACACTTAATATCTTATGTCTTAAGGCGACGAGCGCAATGTGGTGCAGTGTATACCATGTTAACTAGCGCCACATTGTTATGGGCAGGCGTATCACTTACCATCAGGTGAACGTTCGGTTCGTCTCGTTGCTTACTTAATAAAGAAGAATCGTCACAAGATGAAAAATTTTATTAAAAAAAATATATAGACTATATAAAACGATGTTTGCTGAAATTCACCAAAGCACTATATTTTAAAAAAAGTTATAAACATATAAAATCTTTGTGATACTATAAGTCGACTGTCGTGCCGCAGAATTGAAGGTATCAGTAGTTGCCGTTGATAAAAAAAAACATCTTTAGTACTTGGGTGGTTCGAACGGGACAGGCAGAGTTAGTAGGAACTAATTCGGTACGAGTTTATTGCTGTAATCTGACAGCGAGGCCGAAGGTTCCCCAGATGCAGTACGTGCCCGCGTGATATGAGATGACGGGTATACACATCACGCCGGTGGGCCGGGAACACGCGGTCCACGTCACGAGCGAATTATTAAGTATTATTATTGTTACAGTTGTATAGCATATGAATTGTCAGCTGTTCTAATATTATTCTACTTAAGTTTACTTTTAACTTTATCTTAAGAAATCGACCAATTCCATTGGGTTACAAAATTCGCCTATTTTTCTGGTGCACCCTCTTAATTAACAAAGGAGGCTCTGGCCCCCACGAACTCGCATTGGGTCAGCGTGGTGGGAAATGCCCTAAATTCTCTCATATGAACCCCGATAAACGACGGCCCCTGGAGCTCAGCGGCGCCGGAGGCTATGCTGACTGTAAGGTCACGGGAAGACGCTGGATGCAAGCAGTGCAGGACCGGTCGATATGGAGATCTTTGGGGAGGCCTATGACCAGCTGATGATTCACTTGATTGACTATCCTATATTGGAGAAATTGAGAAAATTGATATTGCTTATAAAAACTTTTTGTCAAGCTTCTTGTAATTGTTTAATATTGCTTGATGAAGATCTGTTTTATTAAACGTCTAAATTTTTTTTTATTCAATGAAGCGACAAGACTAAGAAGACGTTCACTCGATGGGGCCTTTCCATAACAATGTGACGCTAGGTAAAATGATATACACTGCACCAGGCTTACCATGTTAAGTATGCTTACCCGAGCTTATTAACTACAACTCACTTCTAACCTGATCACATTGATGTTTGCACACTACTATTTTTACGGCAGGAATAGGCGCTGCGGTGGTACCCACGCAGGCGGTTTCCGACAATAGAGACCGGACAGGAAAGAACATATAGTTTCTTTAGGTGGTCACTGTAATCAATGACTTGAGCTGTCGATGGGCGTAAGGGTCACAAGTGGCGCGGGTGTTCACCTCGAGCCAATATCGCAGATTCGTCACCGATCAGCACGCACCGCCCAATACGCTTGTGATGTATTGGTACGCTTTCCATTATAATGTATATTCATTGCCACATTATTACTTTATAAAGAAATCAACCCCTTAATTATCTACTGCTGACGTATATACACGTCTCACTCAACAAATGCGTCACTGCCGCCGGCATATATATGCCTTTCCGGAGTACGATCCTCTGCATTGCGCTGCTATAAAGAAAACTGCTCACACAGACTTGGAATGCCATAAAATGATTTTGAAAATGTTTGCAACGGATTTCCTTATTTCAGAGAAGAGGAGTAGGGGAGAGCATCTCGTAAGTTTTCCTCCGAAGGTAAGGGGTTAATACTATTTGAGAATAAATGTAAAAGTAGGTAAAAAGAAACTAAAATTACATGGTCAGTATGCACGAGATAGAAGTTAAACTATATACTAGTTAATTTATAAAAGAATTATGGAGGTGGTAAACAGGGAGACGGAGAGAGAGAGGTATATTAAAGTACTTAAAGTAACATTTCATTAGACTTACATTACATGCAGGTTAAGTACATAGATCATTACACATTTCTAGTTTTATCTAAATCCAATTCACATGAAGAAGATTTGAGATTCAGAAGATGAATAGAAGAATAGTCTTCTATATAGATAAGCTATATCTCCATTATACTATAATCATTTTTTATAACTAATGTGATATCTAGCCATGTGAAGCGCCTGATAGTGGGCGGTCACCGCAGCTTATTACCATCAGTAAAACCAAAGGTATCCCAAGCATATTGGAGACATTGGAAAAATGTTTCACGTCTTATTTCAAGAACATCATATTGTTTAAACCTTTAACAATATTTTATTGAAATGATGTGAAAAATAATAAAAAATGTACTAATATGTGTTTTTTATAATTCATCAAATCAACAACTTTCAAAACAAAATTTTTTTTTTTATTTAATTAAGCGACAAGACAATCGGGACGTTCACCTGATGGTGAGTGATACACCCGCTCAAAAGAACGCGGCGTTAGTTAGGATGATACAACAATATAGCGCTCGTCGCCTAAGACATAAAATGTTGTCTTATTACTAGTAATTACCCTCTTCCAACCGGAACACAATGATGTCTGCACGCCACTGTTTGGTGTCAGAAATAAGCGGTGCGGTGGTCTCCACCTAGACGGTCTCCGGCAACGGATATCTACCATCAGTAAAATCAGTTAAAAACGCATCTTAATTATTTTTAATCTGTTACTGCAACGCCAATACGTAACGGCGCTTGTAAAGAAATTCAAAATGGCGCCAAGTAGGCGCCGCCGGCTCGTTGCTCCTATTGCGCTCACCGTGCGCACTCAGCGGCGATGCGACACCGCACTGCACTGATCAATCACTATTACCGGTAACAAGTGAGGTATATTCCGGAGCAAGTCCGCACCTTAATTAATTGAAGCACATAAATATGCTAACAAGAGTAAAAGTTCACTAATTGTTAAAAAGTAGAATTCTTTAGTTTGTTTATTAGCAAGCAATTTATTATGCGAGACCCGTACCAATTTCATGATAATCAATCACCGTGTTTCTGTGTGATGGAAGCTATATATAAGCAATTCACTTACCGTTACCTGAAAGTACTGCGCTTAAGTTAGCAAAAACAAATTGTTTTTTATTTTAAAATGGGTTACATATATAATATCTTGAAAATATTTAACATTAAGTGTAGACGAAGCCAATGAAGATAAAGAGCGCTTCTTGCCTTGGGAAACTTCAAAATCTGTCAAAATTTTTTTCCTCTCTAACACATTTCCTTCCTTTACCTTTCCTAGAGCGAAGATCTGGTTAAGATTGTGACCTCAATCAAATGGTGGAAACCTTTGGATGTAGACATCGCAGGGTATCGAGCCTATGTCTAAGCGGTGGAAGTCTAATTACCGATGATGACAGATGATAAAAAAACATTTATTTCATGCCATGCTGGTCTAATAACATAATTAAGTTGAGATCTTCTAGTAAACAGAATTATGGTTATATCAGAAATTCTCACTCTTTCGAAACAAAGATAATGAAATAAAACAAATTGTAAATACCAAATATGTCTAAAGCTATAAAGTAAAAGAAGTAGTATAATTTTTTTTTAATAAAATATATATATTGAGAAGAACGGAAGAATTAATTACCCTTATCTTTTATGTCGATAGGCAATATCGGCAATGTGACAAACGACTTTGACACCAGGCACTTGAGCAAATAATGAGCCCGCCCGGTGTTTGCACCTTTACTGTGTCTCATTACTACTTTGTAGTTATTGAGAATGTCCTTTCTATTATTCCTATGTAAAGGATTAAACATCCTCAGGATTACAAATGATAAAAAATGATAAAATTGGCGTTGACTCTCCTTGTAAAAGGAGGCTTCGAATCCCAGCACTGGAAATATTAGGAGGGTTGTTTATCAAAAGGTTAATTATAATATTTTAAAAATTTATTAAAAAAATTAAATTTTTTGAGGGTAAGGTTTTTTTTTTCAAAACAAGTCATATTTAAAACAAGACAGGCAGGCCCAAAACAAGGTGGAAAAATGTAGTGTCAAGATTACAGCTAAGTGGAGAAGAAAAGTAAAGGAATAAGGCCCCACTACTACATGGGATAACGGCTTGGAAGAGAGAAAGAGAGAGAGAGATGTAAAATGTTTGTTCAATACTATATCAATCATCAGCCTACAGACGTCCTCTGCTGGACAAAGGCCTCCCCGGAGGACTCCACATCGATCGGTCCTGCGCTGTTCGCATCCAGCGGTTTCCCGCGACTGTACCGTCAGAATTGCCTCTGGTACCGCCAAGCATTAGGGTCTACCGTTTTAGGGATTTATTTGGGTGGACTTGGACCATTTCTCATTATGCTGGTCCAATGCGGGTTGGTGGGAGCAAATCTCGTTTGTTGATTAGCAGGGTGCACCACGAGAAGGTGTGGTTGGCTTGGATCCCGTGAGTTGTGCGGGACCTCTTACATTCCAATACTACACTCCATTAGTTCAATTACATTAGAGCAACGTAACAATTTCTTCAGTTGTTAAAATTTTGCCTATGTCCTTTATTGAGATTGTTCTTATTATAGGGATTATACAATATATATAATACTACCAGGTAAACGGAAAAAAGTTAAAAAAAAACCACTGATGCCTGTCCTAATATAGATTACACTCAAACAGCTGAATTTTCGCTTGACTAAGTTAAAACACGCACCTGCACAGATTTTTTAAGGCGGGTGATCTCGCGCCGTTATTTTTTTTTTCATAAAACACTCGAATTTGACACCTGGCCATTCTGCCTAGTAACCACTGTTTATTGTTAGACGCGCCGCAGATGGCGTAAGAATAAACTGCCTTTGACCATAATTAAAAAAAAATTACGCTTATGTGTTACTCTTTTTTTTTTAATTAATTTTAGTTAATTGTGTGGTGTGACTCTCAATGGTGTAACTCTTAAACAGCATTTTACTGTACATACTAAACAAGGATTTTTTTTATTATTGTATATATTTTTGTTAACAAAAATATATTTTTTTTTAATATCAATTAGCTGGCATTTGATCTTAATTTCATTTGATATTAAGAGACAACGAGACTTCGAATGGTTAAGTATGTTAGCCCAGAATATTGTCTCCCATAAATGTAGGTAGACGGAACAGAGAGTTGCTTTTACTGGTGGTAGGATCTCTATTGCCAGAGATCGTCTAGGTAGATATCACCGTAAAGTCTACTATATCTACCGCTAAACAGTAATGTGCAAATATTACTGTGTTCCGATTTAAAGCGCGCTGTTGCTAATGTAGTGTTGGGATAACGAGACTCAAGATCCTAATTATCAGGCGACGAGCGCAATGCAGTGTATATCATCCTAATTAGCATAGTATTTATGGACAGGCTTATCACTTACCATCACGTGAACGTCTAGGTCATTTTGTCCCTTAATTGAATAAAAAAAAATTCTGTTATGGTGGCAAATTTACAAGACGGTGGCAGCTCGCTAGGCTGGTTCATAACGTTATTTCAAAAGTTTAGTGTTTGCATTAGACTACCTAGGTTAGTAACGCATTCCTGATATCAACGTTATTACATACATATATGGGTCATTACCATTTGTTGGGCCGTCGCTTGTTTGCGGCCTTAGTAGTGTAAAAATATGTATCATCACGGAGTCAGCTGCCGACTGAATTCCACAATTTGCAAAAATTAAATACGGAATTCTATCGATAACATTAAAAATAATAACTGTAGATATTTAATGTTAACACGCAAAAAAACGTATGTATGCGGTTGTATGAAATTTTAATTACAAATGGAATGACCTTAAATTGTGGCAAATGTTCGTACAGGTGTTCCCCGTGCGTAGAGAATTGATCTGCTACTCCTGCGCGTGCGTGGACTTTGGGTGAATATAGACTTTATTTCTCCCGACACACGGTATGTTTGTGTGATTTTGGAGGGTGGTAGGATGGACGCCAGGGGTGTGTTTCCACCTGACTGTCCACCTGTAGTGACAGTTGCGTCACGTCTTCGCATTGTGGCCACGGGTTCAGCATTAGAATAATAACGGTGAGTTGTATGTCATAGAGTTTTTTGTGGCCTATTTCTCTATGTACCGGCCTCTTTATACTGATATACATAACAACATCCTCTCTTTGTCAGCAATCGTATCGGTGATGATGGGAGGATATATTGCATGGAGAGCCGTACCCTCCTTTTGTGAAACTGTTATGGAAGCTGGTGAGCGGAATTGAAAGAGGATAATCTAGCAAATATTGCTGTGTTACGGTTTTAGAAGTGTAACTAGTATCTAAGTAATTTCACTTATTATATCTTACATCCCAAGGCGGAGAGCTACGAGGAAAAGGAGATGAGATATATAAGTTCCAATTATTGCTGCATTGTTATAAGCAGGCGTAACACTTTACTATTCTAAGTTCGCCAGGAACTTTGCCACGGGAGGATTAGATGTAAAAGAATCATTAATTACTATAATTAAAACAAATTAACTAGTTAACGATCATGTAAAAAAAGTACTTCCGATCGCGTAGCCCCCTGGTCGATTTGGCTGTTGCGCGCACATGCCGCGCACCTTGCGCCGGCTGCCGCTCTGGCACACTTCTAAGATCTGTGTCTAGATCTATTACAGCTAGGCACATACCGTTAGGCAATTAACTAGTGCGTATTACAACTCATCAATCTTTATAGGTTTGTACATGATAACATAAGTTAACGACTTGTCTCTCTTAGTCGATTAGCAATTTGGTTTTTAAAAACGACTAACTGATCTACGAGTGTGTCATAGATAAGATTTGATTTTTTGCCTTCTTAATTTAGCTATGGTTTTACGACGTTGTAATAAATATTTTTTTTTTATTATTTTATTTCAGAAGACAGAAAATATATGTGATAAAAATAAGTTTTTTTGTTTAATTTAATTTTTTTCTATAATTTATTTGCGTTATAATATTATCTGTGGCAACACTACTTAGTGCGAATATGGCGTAATAGACTGTAAATTATTATCTAGATTTTTCTATATTGTTTGTTTCTCACCAAAGCCTTTTTTATAAGGAAAATAAGGTTTTGTTGAGACAACAGAGTTAGTTGTGTTTACCGTTTTTATTCTCGTATGCTATTTAAATTATTTAACGATATTGTTTATTCCAACTTTTATTATTATTTAATAGTACGAAATATCATCTTGATCAGTGCACATTGAAGACGTTTGATGACCGGGGGAATGAAGATCGCAGGCATGTTCAGGAGTAAACGACTTTTTCGTTATCGAGGAGAAATCCTTAAAAGATACCCTGCTTCTGAGTGGAAATCAGGGTTATGTGAGATTCTAATTCACTAAAACCTCCTCGGTGGTCTGCCTCAATGCACTCGGGGAGGCCCCGGGACCTCTTGCAGAATGCACCGGTGTCCCTCTATACTTTGTGTTAGCACGTCTGAGGAAGGACCAAGCCATCCTAGGCACCATCGCTGAGCCATACGCAGTTCCACGCATGTTCGCTTGTTGAGCGACAAGGGCCCCCATCGTCAAGGCCCGCGAAACTCCTAGACCCTTTTAGTCACTTTCGACGACAGGCGGGGTTACCTTAGTCCTATTCTTACTAGCCTGAGACTACAGAGCTGAAGAGCAAACGACTGGGACAAATATATATAAATTAATAGAAAATTATAGTAATAGGACATACGTACACATATAATTAATTATATATATAACTATATTCTATATATAAATTGAAATTTGGCAGAAACCCTCGCCTCTCTTCCCGTCATTATCACTTCCCCAACTCCCTTTAGGGAAGGAATTTTATAAAATCCATACTTAACCTAGGCGGAAGTATCTTATTTAATGATATATCGAGATATTACATAGGGTTGTCTATAACCTTAAAAATAAACGTTATTGTCTATACAGATAGCAAAAACATGTTATTTGTAACGGAATATTTGTCTAAACAAATTCTTAATATCAGTAAATGCCGCATGGTACTGCTGCAGTACAGTTGCAGATCATTGCGTGCTTTGCATGAACATCACTTAAAACTCATATACGATAACTTAGTAATGGAAAGTATGTGAACAGTAACGGTCACATTTATTTACGGAGCGGTAACAATTAGGGATGCGCGCACAACACCTGATCGGTCAACAGGTGTTGAATTCTAATAGTATGTAAACGGGGTTGGAAAGTTGTAAACATGTCTGAAGATGTAATCGTATTTATCGAAAAACGTATATTCTTCATTGAAGATTTGTATTCTTCTTGAAAAAAGTGAACTAGAAGTTATATTGAATGCTTGTATTTATTTTTATTATAGTCCAGTTATAGTGTAGTACTTGAACTTTAGTGACAACAGCGAAATACAAACGGTGAAGGGAAACGTCAGGAAACTTGCATATGGATTAGAATTTATTCTAAGGTGTGTGTGAAGTCACCAATCCGCATTGGGCCCGTGTGGTGACTATGGCCCATTGCAATCATGTTGAGGGTAGGCCTGTGCCCCAACAGTGGGGACGTTAATTGGCTGCTGAAACAATACGAGTGCGACGGTCAACTGACAAGCGATAGGCAGCATAACTAAGTGCTACTTAAGTTGATATATACTGTGCGCTACTGTCTTTTCACTTTCGGACAAGACGTTTATCACGTAACTCCGAAAATTTCACTTGTCGCAACACCTTTCAAACCGGAACACAGTAATTTTTGCACATTACTGGTTGTCGGCTGCAACAGGCGCTGCGCTAGTACCTACCTAGACGGTCTCCGACAATAGAGACCGACCACCAGTAAACAGATTTGTTTTTTTATTAAAATAACTTATATCCAGTGTAGATCTAAAACAGAATAAATAAGTAGTAAACCAATAATTTCTTTGCAGTAATCAAGGTGTCCATATCCAGCAATGAGCGTCTATCGGCCGATGACGACGATGATGATGAATCAAGATGTCCGCTGCCGATAATGCTGCGTACTTTTTGACTACCGAGGCACTACTTATACATATAAAAAGAAGTAACAAAGAGGTACCTATGTTAAGTTATTTCTAATTACTTCTGCGTTGAAACTTGAAATTTCGTTTTTTTTTTTAATTGCACTCCTTATACATTAACATTCCGATAAACTACTATGTTGAATGTAATCGAAACCAATAAGAATTCCCAATTGAGAACAATTAATTGCAGATGAGCGCTGTTTATGTAAATTTAATCGATGTTGACTATATTTAATAAAGCCTTTAAAACTGCCTTAGTGTCTTTTTGTAGTCAAAGATATCGGTAGTTTTATCGGAGTTAAGATAATGTATACATCAGCAAATTACCGATTCGTATGCGACGTAAACTTTGCAAGCTTCATAATTTATGTTTTTGGAAGTTTTAAGAAAAACAACGCGTTAAAAGAAAACATTTGAAAGCCATTCTTAATATTGTATAGGGTACTGGTAAGTTAAAATTCACTTGATAGCAATTAAGTTTTTTTCGGTTAATAATGTGGAGTATGAACAAGTTTCTGAGTAGAAAAAAATCTTAGTATTTTGAAAATTTTATATTATTTTTATTAAAAGCATCATTTTGTGTAAATAATCTTAATAGTCATTATATACATCATCTACACCAGTTCACTAGTAAAACTGAGAAAAAACTTAGAATGCTACTTAAAAGCGGTAGTAAGCGCCAATGTGTCAATAAGTGGAGATGATTGAAAATTCTTATACCATTTTCTATTCATATATAGAAAATTAACGGTATTTTGATAAAATAACAACTTTTCACTGAATGATAAAAAAATTATAAAAAATGTCTTCCCGTTCCGTACATCCTCCGGAACCAGTGCCCCATTTTACTTAGTTAACCGATGCTGTATATTATACAAGATCTTTCATCATAATCGTAATGTAATACTTTATTTCAAATAAATTTATCACTTATGGATTTATCTATTATGGAGGAAGTTAACAAGAATGCAGCGCAATAAAATAAGTCCATTAACCATAACCTAACTCAAATTCAGTTTAATCAGTGATGGTAGTAGAAGCTACAGTTTAAACTGGTGTCCATCAATAATAATATGAATAAAATAAACATAAGGGAAGAGGGTAACGACTTTAGGGTTCAACCGAAACTAAAATAAACTACGAAGGAAGAATAAAGGTCATTTGATTGTATAAAACATTTATTTATATACAGACACTAGACAAAACTCTTTTAGGCCGAAGACTAGTCCTTTTAGGCTCTTAAGAGCTGTGTAAGTCAGTCAAACAATTAACAGTATTACACGTCATCAGATCATAGACAAATATTCTCACTGTGATTGTGTATCTTTCAGATCCTGAATAGATATGTAAGCACAAATCTTTAAGTTTACCTTGAGGTACAAACCAGATTTACATTCACTCAAATATGAGAATATATAGAATGTGTTAAGTTAGGTTCGTGAGAGACTGGTTAAAATATTTTCAATCCACCGCCAGTTAGTCGTGAAAAGCGACTAAGTTAGATCAGCACCAAAAAAAAAGATAAGTAATATTCAAGACCCCTGCTAAGCGTGGAGCTGTTACTCCCAAGATTGGATTACAGCGGTGTAGATCAATTGGCTGAATTAATTATGATAATTGTAAGGTAGATGTTAATATTAATTCAATATAATTCTACTTTGAATAGTTCATAGCCGATGTTATGAAATTATTATTAAAAATTGAAAGAAATGTTCGCGCAGCTGCCGCGTCCAGATATGGCGACGGCTATTCCCGTCGCACGATCGCGAAATATTTACCGCGGTACATCCGTCAAGTGTCCCGCAGTTTTTTCTATCTGAAATTTATCGATCGTTTACAAAGCAAATTTGTTATCATTCGCGATATAAATGAAAATAAAGGCTATTATTTATATCTTCATTATTTCGAAATGCGCGAATCAATAACGCGTCCAGCTATTCGTGGATTCGTTTCGTGTCTGCTGAATAACATTCCCGACCCTGTAATGGCTTTCTGCTGTGCAGTTTCACTTTTTATCTGAAGTGTTGATTGGCAGAGAACTGCGTTTTTAATGACGTGCAGAAGGATTCCCTAATGGTTCGAATATACACTGCGATCGTCTCTCACGTTTAGCCACCACATTGAGTTTGTCAATTAATAACCTCAACTCCTTATGGTCTACAATCTTCACTAATCGGATGTTCTTACTTTCACTCCAGGGGCAGACGGAGGAGTTTGGGTAGTGGTAAGATTTTTTTAAAATCCGCCCGGACAGCTATTACTGGATTACAGCATCCCGCCTTCTACATATAAATAACAGATCTTTCTTACCGAGCACATGTTAATATTTTATCTCATTGTCACTTTATGTTACGTGAATCTGTAGTTAACTCATTATTAAAACGAGATCTGGTTAACTTAGTAAATATTTATGGTACAACACCATTTATTTTTCTTTACATAACTTTAATTTCCGGAAGACGATTTAACGATATTTCCTCATCGCTGATTGGATACAAAGCTAAGTTCATCAGGATCGGGTTTAAACAGGTGATGGTTAATTTTTTTTTTTGACAATTGATTAAAGAAACCATCATTCGGGTTCGGTTCACTAAATTATTAGTCAAAATGGTGCCCGTTAACGACAGCGTAACGTGGACGCGTCTAGATATGGCAATAGGCCATAAACATGCGGCCATAATACCATAGCCAATTGTATCGACCGAAAACTGCAGTTAATGTCTCTTTTTTAACTACTTTACAAAATTACCCGTTATATTTGTAAATGGTATTTACTGAGTTTTTTTTTAAACTTGTTTATGATGGCGTATTATTCAATGAATTATTCGACACCGTATGTACTTATTCACCCGCCTTTATGGACATCCATTTGTACCATGTTCGGGTATTTCACACTGCATTCTACGCAGTTCTACAGTATGCGGCATATTTAACGTTTCAAGGACTTCTTCCTTTTCTGTAGATATAACTATTAGTGTGTTTTATATCTACAAGTATAAATGATTGCAATAGTTTTACATCATCAATCAATGGTAAATAATTATTTAATTCCTTTTTATGGTTTAGTAAATATCTCTTTTTGGATAACATACTTACATATTCGTTGGATGTCGTTTTTAGTTAGAAAAAGATAGGAGTCGTTATATTTTACTTAGTTTAACCTTTGGACTTTATTGGTGACATGCAGTGTAATACTAGCTGTTCCTCAGCCGCTGCTCGTAATACCCTCCCAACTCCTTTAGGAGAAAGAATTTTGTAAATTCCATTCTTGATGACCTAACTACCTATAAATTCTATACTATACTCGGTAAGGATTATTCTTACCAAATTTCAAGACTCTAGGCCTTATGGTACCAGAGATATCATGATAAGTCTCTACATAGGTGGAATTCTCTATATTAATGTCTATATCTTTGTAGTATATAGTGTCTCTTTCTCTCTCTGTATATATATATATGAATAAAAATGTTATGTTCGTGTATTTGTATGCTTTGAAATTGTGTAAACTTATATTCCAATAAAAATGAAACCGTGAAAAGCTTTAAATTCGTAAAAGCATAAACGATAAGCATCTGTAACAATGCAGTGTTAGGATGATATATACAACAACACAATACATCTGTCGCCTTTAGACATAACGTTATCATCACCCCAGTAATTTCACTAGCTACAGCGCACTACTGTTTGGTGACGGAACAGGATCTACTGTGGTAACTGTCGAGACAGTTTCCGGCAACTGAGATCTGCTACCAGTGTGGAGTCCATGCAATTCTTTCGTATTGGAATCTTAAAAAACAATGAATACGGAATGACAGCGGTCAAATCAATCGGCGTATGCGCAGCGCATTGCCGACCGCGTGCCTAATAACAGGTCTGAAGACCGCGTGCCCGGGTTCAGTGCCAGCCCGTGTTATATAATATATTTTAAGATTTTTGTTTCACATTACATCAGAACGGGCTTGTTGATTAAGATAATAATCCAAATTTATAATGATTTTTTTTATTGCAGCATATGTGATAAATATTAATCGAATTTATACTGTAGATATTCAATTAAAGCCACTAATTTCGAACCCATACAGTTCAGTTTCCAGCAGGTGATCTGTTCGCTCGTTTGCCCACACTTGCTATAAAAGAAAAGCCTTTTCTTTATTACTATGCATCTAAATAATATTGCTGTTCTTATGAGTACTTGTTACACCGTTTTCGTTAAACATTTATCAGCTGTTCCCTTCCCATTTTGCTGGCTGTAATACCCCCGCACCTCCCTTTGGGGAAATAATTTTGTAAAATACCTTCGTAGCTGACTTTTTTTTAGGTTTCGGGGAGAAATTTTCAAAAGATATCTTGCTTCTGGGGGAAGTTAGAGTTATGTGAAATTTTTATTCAATAAAACGCCTTTGGTAGTCTGTATCAGTCCTTTCGGAGAGTCTCCGGGATCTCTTATAAGACGCGCCGGTGCTTCTCCACACTTCGTGTTAATACGTCTCTAAGGAGGGGCCTAACCCTCTTAGGCAGCATCACTGAGCCATACGCTGTCCCACGCAGGTTCGCTTGTTGAGTGATAAGGGCGCCCACCCTCAGGGCTCGCGAAACTGCTAGACTCTTACAGTCGCCTTCTACGACAGGCAGGGCTTACCTTAGACTTATTATTACTAGCAGGAGACTATAGGGTTCCGGCAACAGCGACCTTAGCTAACCTAAATTCGCCAAAAGGAATGTTCCTACTAAATATCCAGTCTCTTACCATCAGGTGCACATCCCGTACGTGTCGAGTAAAAAAAGCATATTTCTTTATATGTTTAGTATTTGCAACTTTGTATAAAGGTCACAGGAAAATATCTTCGTGACCAGCTACAGTTAGTTCGTTGGAATACATGTATTAATTCGATAAGGTATACAATTAACCAGATGTTTATTTGTGCTGCGGTTCCACTTCCTCCTATATCCGGAACATTACGTTGTATGCGAAGCTAATCATAAAAGACTTTACTTGTGTACTGTTACTTTTATAATAGAGCTAGGTAACGGACTGGACTGTCTCCAGATGGTGATACATCTGTCTATAACAATGAGAAAGAAATAAAGAAGAATTAAATATACATATATATATATTTCTTAAGATATAATACTCTATACATAGATGATTAACGGTGAAGCGTGATTGGGAGAGCGTTTCATTGTTTAATGCATCTCCCGTCGCATTGCTCGCATGTCCATGCTCGACCGGGTTGATATCCGGGCTGCGTGCTGGCCACTCCATACGAGTAATGTTCATCTCTTTTAGGTAGTCATTCACAATGAAACCTGTATGAGGTCGGGCATTGTCATGCATAAAAATAGCATACTCAACTAAATTGACCATAAGTGGCCCAACGTGTTCATTAAGCATTTCTTTCCCATATCTTACGCTAGTCAAAGAGCCGTTTTCTACGAACACCAGCTCTGTGCGACGCTCAGATGAAATTCCGGCCCATACAAGTATAGACTCACCACCGTAGGCTACTTTTTCTTCTATGCATACTTGCTTGAATCTATCCCCTGCTCTTCTATATACTCTGTCTTCCATCGTGCTTGTAGAGCATAAATTTAGATTCGTCGGAGAACATAACACTTAACCAATCTTCAATAATTTAAATCGTTCTGGGCGTATCTTACTGTTGAAATACGATCACCACGCTCCAGTTTAGGACGGTTGCAGGTCTAATTGGTTTCAAGTCAGCTTCAGCAAATCGTCGTCTTACTGTTAATGCGCTTGGATTCTTCCTCCGAGGCGTCGAAACTGATTTATAAGTTCAGTTCCTGTGAGAAAGCGATTACGAAGCATGGTGTTCACCAAGTATCGTTCTTCTCGTGCTGTGGTATACCTAGTTCTGCCTGTTCCTGATCTGCGTAGATGAAAGCCAGTTTCCTTGTAACCTCGGAGCACTCTTTGTACTGTTGACAGCGACACATCGACAGTTCTTGTTGTATCGTGCTGACTCTGGCCGGTTTTCAGTATTGTAAGGATTCTGCTGCATTTTTCAGTTGTAAGCGACATGATTATCACTATGGTTTATGTACCCTCTTAAATGACAGATTAGAAACAAAAGCAAAATCAAATGCAGTAATTTCGTAATTCCATCTTCGAGAAGTTTTAATATCTTAATTTAAGGAGTATTTAATTGTCTACTAAACACAATTTACTTCATTAAGACAGCATTGTTAGTTTCCGAGATTCATAGGTTTTCTAAATGACCTGGATTCATTGCTCTCGGGTGTAGTACATAGTATAGCACCGAATTATCTAAGCTACAGATTCAATCATATGATTCTCACTCACTGATCTACTGCTGAGGCTGGTGATTAAAAACTTACCAGCTGAAAGAACTGTATTTAAGATGACGATTATATATTTAAAGATGGTAAGATATTTGTAAAAGTCCGCATTCAGCACACATCTCTTTTAAATCTAGGTCATATTATGTAGAAATTTATTTAAGCTTTACTTCAATATGAGATGGTGAGACTAAAGATGGTAAAGACTTATTCTCTGGAGTACTGGGCTGTTTGGAAGTTAGAGGTCATTGTTGCGAGTACCTGTAAGGATTTGAGGTTAGTCTGATGGTGTACAATTCTTATCGAATTAACAACAGTAACACAGATATGCTGTCATGGCGACATTATTTAATAATGCTTATCCACATACATAAAAGATTTCCACTGACGTAGATCCTTATCAAGATATCTCAGGAATCATAACGCCCAGACTTGAAATTTTGGTAGGAATATTCTATTTCGTCGAGTAAAGGGCAGCTAAGAATGCGTATTACGAAATTTTACCCTCATAAGGGGTTGCGGGTGTGTTAATAACGAGAAGAGGACCTGGGGGCGGTGAGTCACCGACAGACGGAAATGTTTCTGACAAATTGCAAATATAATTTTATATTACGATCACCAAAGCGAGCAAGGAACAGCTCTTGTCTTAATTTTTTTTTATTCTACGAAGCGACGAGACCAGCGCACCGTTCCGAGATGGTAAGTGATACGTCCATACCACGTGGCGCTAGTTGGAATGATATACACTGCACCAGATTACGTCCGTGGCATTGAAACATAAAATAGTCTTGATCCCTCAGTAATTTTACTACCTGCAACGCACTTTAAACCGGAACATAGTAATGTTTTCACACTGCCGTTTGTCGGCTGCAGTAGAAGCTGCGGTGGTGCCTACCTAGATGGTCTACGGCAAGAGAAACCTCCCACCAGTAATTAATATTTTTGTTTGATCTTTGAGTGCACCTAGTAACTGCAGCATCCGTTTTGAATATCAGGATGACGGCGTTAGTGTTTTTAGAAAGCGGACAGTATGGCGCCACGTGGGCGTTGTATGGAAATTCTTCGTTGTTAAACGATCCACATTAATGTCTCATTATTGTTTATATTGTTTTTAATTTAAATCCAATTACATTTGCATTAATTTTGGATCTGGGGACGTTATGTTAAAAGTGTAACAGGTTACCGGACCAATTAATTTGGATCTACATCCCATTACTAACCTCTCCACAGGGACTCGACTTTCTTGATCATGAACCAATATCGTGATAAATAGTAATATTATATAGTTTTTTTTAACTAACATGCTTTATTTTATAATGATTTAGTACTTATGTATCACATGCAGAACTAGCTGTTCTCCAACCGCTATGCTGGAGGTAATACTCCTGCAGTCCTTTTCGGCAAAAATGATGTTCCTACCTAATTTCAAGTCATCAGACCTAATGGTTTCAGAGATATTCAAATGTGTCTCATCATAGGTGGGAATTTGTTATATATATATTACATTTCATTTCATCATCATCATCGGTCGATAGACGCTGATTGCCGAACATACACATAAGCCTCTCTGAATGATCTCTACGTAGATCGGTCCTGTGCTGCTTGCATCCAGCCGCTTCCCGCGACTTTTGTTTGTAGGGGTTCATATGGGGGGACTTCGGTCATTTTCCACCACGCTGGCCCAATGCGAGTTGGTGAGAGTCAGAGCCTCTTTTGTTGATTAACACTTTGCACCATGAGCAGGTGAGGTGGGTTCGGTTCCCGTCAGTTGTTGTGCGGGAGTCCTTACACCCCTGTAAATATTTATACTTTATTATTATTATTATATATACAATGTATGTATCGCGCATGCTCTATTACATTATTCTCGCACCTGCCTACAAATTTTCTAACCACAGAGGGTTGCCTGGCAGAGAATGTCTTTACAGGATTAAGTCCTCCCTGTGTACCCTAATCGTGTACATTAAGAATAAATAAATAAATATATAGAGATGGTTAATATTATTTATATTAACGGACGCAGAGTTATTTATTTGTAATTAGAAACAACCCAAGTAGTTTAATAATTAAATAGTCTAATTTCGATCATTGTATCGTCATCATCATCAAGCCGGCAGACGTCCAATGCTAGATATAGGCCTCTACAAAGATTCCCACATCGATAGGATAAGGATTCATATGGGGGGATGTGGGTCATTTTCTATCACGCTGGTCCGATTCGTGTTGGTGGGAGTAATAAATGTATAACCAATAGTAATAATTATGCTGGTTATTGTTTATAGCTGGAAGCCGTCCGACCAGGAACCATCCCAGAACCTATACCTGTTGTCAAACACTACCGTGTTTCTATTTGAAGAGTACTCTAGCTAGAGGCGTGGGCGAAATTTGGTGCAGTATATATATATATATATATATATATATATATATATAATTATACGATAAAAACAAAATGACGAGCTAGAAGTCTGATGGTAAGTGATACGTCTGCTTTTAACAACGCGGCGTTATTCAGGAGATATACACACCCACGTTGTACTCGTAGGCTTAAAACATGATGTTAAGTCTCGTTTCCCAAGTAATTTCTTCAGCAACAACGCCTTCCAACTGGAACACAGTAATGTTTGAACAGTACTCTGTGGTGGCGGAATTAGGAGCTATAACGTTCTACCATCATAGTATCTTAACCAGCGCCATATAGTTAATAGTAAGGCAGGCGTATTATACCATCAGATGAATGATCTGTTCGTTTTATAACTTTATTAGTTTTGTTTTTTTTTTATTTATTTTAGATAGTACCGAGACGAGTGGGACTTTCACCTGATGGTAAATAATACACTCGCCCATACATATGTAGCTCTGGTTAGGATGATATACACAGCACCACGTCGTGCTCGTCGCTCTGAGACATAAGATGTTATGTCTCGTTACCCAAGTAATTACACAATAATGTTTGCACACTACGGTTCGGTGGCAAAAATAGGCACTGCAGTGGTACCTAGACAGTCTCCGGCAACAGAGACCTACCACCAGTACGTTTTTTAGTTTATCATATCAAGAAGGTAGGGTGCGGTGTACGCGCCCACTGCCGCATCAGGCGGCTTGTACCAACACCGCGCTGCATTATGCGAGCACGAATCCGGCTTCCCGGCGTCGCCTTCCACTTTACAATTGTATTGGTTTATTTTTTGGTTATGGCACTTAATGATTTTTCCAGACGACCATTTGAAGAGAGGTGTAGTTAAGTTAATTCAACTTATCTATAAGGAGAGATTAAGAAAGCTTGATTTACGTTTAATTAGCAATTCGGTTTGACTTTTGTGGAAGAATCTTCAGTGACCATCAATGGTTACTGTGATGAAATAGATAGAGAATTTTTTAATCTTCTATGGCATTATGTTTCATGTTTTCTTGGAGTATATTTAGGTAGGTGGAAATTTACCGGTAACTGAACGTTCAGTTTTGTCCTGGTCTTTTCTTTTCTTCCTGTTGACATAGAGGAATATCCCAATACAACGCATTTTTTTCTACTAATAAAATGCATTAAAGCTTTGTGTTTTCATTCGATTTTTCGGGACATGTTGTATCCTATTTCAAAATTACTTTATTTGTTGAAACATTGATAACTAATCAAATTATCTATAAATAAATTGAAACGTTTCTTGATATGCAAATTGATTTTTAAAGTATATCTTAGCGTGAATGTTTATAATAGTAATAGAAAATTGGTCCATTGAATAAAATATATTATTCTGTTCTTTACAAAATAATAAGTGCAACAACAAAAAAAAAAAACGGCGGACCCAACTGATTGTTCATCGTCATTTCTTCTCTTTCTATTGAGAGAAATTATATAGAGCCATGAGAGAGATTCATGATATAGAGTCATAAGAGAGATTCATGATATAGAGTCATGAGAAAAATTCATGATATAGAGTCATGAGAAAGACTCATGATATAGAGTCATGAGAGTTTCATGATATAGAGTCATAAGAAAAATTCTTGATAAAGAGTTATCTCTCATAACTCTTTATAATGAATTTCTCATGGCGATGATATAACATTGTGTTTGAATTTTATAAGACATATATTTTATAAGACATATTTGAGATAAAATAATGTAATTCCTGTTTTTGCTTTTACTTTAAAATGAATTGAAGGTGACTCCAAGCAGTGTGACTGTGTCCCTTATAGCATGGGAACATTTCGGGAGGTCAGAACGGATGTCGGTTTTTATTCAATTTGAATGTTTGCCCGTTCAAACACCGTAGGTGTGGACGCGACACCACTGCCCGGGTGGAGAGCATTCAGTTTGTTTGTTTAACATTCTTGAACTCTGTTTGTATAATATAGTGTTGGCGCAGTGTCAATAGGTGTGTCGCGTAGGTGAAGGGTCATAAGGTAGCCATTGTTCGGCGGTGGTCAGCTAATTGGCCGTTAGAAGAGTTATAGAATATTTACTAGTGATGCGCCTTTACGTACTTTTTTCTTCAATTATGCGATGAGACGAGCGGAACGTTTACACGATGGCAAGCGATACGCCTGCCCTTAACAATGTGGCACTAGTTAAGGTGGTATTCATTGCCACATTGCGATAGAAGGATTCATTTCGTACCCTCTTCTTTCTTGCAGTGAATTATTAAGAAAATTACTTGGCTTCACCTGTTGAGACTAATTATAGAATAGTGAGACGACCAATACAATGAGGGTTAGTTAGGATGTGTGCACTAGCTCGTTATGTAATAAATTATTTCAAGTTTTAATCTTTTTGGTTTGCGTTTATTTAAGTAGTTCGACAAAACGTGTTTGTGAGCAATGACCTCTCGTTTCTTGGCTTCATTAAACTTATGGTCTGTAAAGAGAGCTCGTGGATCGCTGGGATGTTCTGCTTTGAAGAAATGTAGCAGAAAGAGACTGCAGAGAGGCAGCGAGAGAATAACAACCATCATTCAATCCGCATGCAGAGACCTGGCCGTTGTAGGAGTTATGATGTTTACAGCAACTCTTTATTCCACTCATCGCCTTAAAACGAAAGGTGTTAAATTTCGGCGACACAGTTAAGTCACGAATTACAGTGTTTTTTAAACGAAAATACAGTAATGTATGAAGGTAGAAGATGAATTATTTGTGAAGGATCAAAATCCGGTTTAACCAGTTGAAAGTTTTGTTGTATAGCACCATTCTTTTTGCGTAGGTTAGAATATATAGGCGAAAACTGCTGCTATCACATACTACAATAGAAAGTAGCATTGCGGCGTGATGCCGACTCGCGTTATTAATCCATTAGCGTTAATTAGTCAGTTTGTTTGTCCATCGCCGCTTCCTGCTTAAACGAGGTTATGCGGGAGAGGAGTAAGAATCTAATTCAAAGAACACTGAAGTCTCTCGACTCCGCTTCATTGAGGCAATATGAATGATAATATAAAGTAACTTGTCATCTATAATCATTAATATAGAAATGAAGTTCTTCAAAAAACTATTTTTTATTCTAGCAAGAGACTAGCGTAACGGGAACTTCGTCAGATGGTAACTAATATGCCTACCCATAACAACGTGGCGCTAGTTAGAATGATATACACCACACAAGCACCACATCCTGCTCGTCGACTTGAGACATAGTGTGTTCAGTAATTTCACCAGCTACAGCGTCTTTCAAACCAGAACAGGAATATTAGCACACTATTGTTTAGCGGTAGCAATAGGCGCTGCGGTAGGCACCTAGACGGTCTTCGGCAATATGCATCTACCACCAGTACCAAGCACGTGATGAGGTTTCGGTAAAGACAGCAATGCACTATATCAGGTATTTCACTACTACTGGTATTACTTAATATTGGGAATAAAGAATATACTCACGCAAATACCATTTATTGTGCTCTGGACACTGAGTTACTAGAAGTATTCTTGACGTCAATCTGCTAATTGTCAGAAGCAAGATTGAGGTTAAATATTTTAAAACTGTGCAAAAATTTATAAGAAAATTAAAGCGTGTTCTGTATCATTTTAATTCCTGATGACCAGGATATGATGATATTTGGCGCTTAATATAGTTTGAAAAAGACTGAAGAAGAAAGACAAAGACTGAATGGTACAAAGATATATAAAAAACCGTTGATCGTTTACGCTGACTAAAATATAATAAAACTGTTGTGATGACTTATGTCCAGCAGTGGACGAGGATTGGTTTAAATGATAATGATGAATATAAGCAACTTAAATTATCTAATTAGCAAAAGGATAATCAAATATGTCTCCTGAAAGACTACATATAAAAAAACATCAATTGAAAAGCAATTTTTGGCATTATTTTGTTTTGTTTCCATTTAAATACGTATATGAAGTATGTAAATTATAGGTTAAAGTTTTTTTTTTAAACAACTGACGAGACGAGCGGGATGATTACCTGATGATAAGTGATACTACAAACTCCAATAACAACGTGGAGCTAGTTAAGATGTGATACACAGCACCACATTGCGCTCCTCGCCTGAGATATAAGATGTTGAGTCCCGTTACCCTAGTAATTTCACAAGCTACAACGCCCTTTAAACCGGAACACAGTAATGTAATATTGAATATTTGTATAAGCATAAGAAATTGTAAATAAGTCTGATAGTATATTGTGTATATAGAAACGCATATCATAGGAAGTAGCATATCAATAATAAATAACACATGATGGTGGTAGGTCTCTGTTGTCGGAGATAATCTATGTAGGTACCATCGCAGATTCTGTAGCAGCCGACAGACAGTAGCGTGCAATAATTACTGTGCTCCGGTTTAAAAGGCGCTCTAGCTAGTAAAATAACTGGTATGGCTTCATATTTTATGTTTCAAGGCGACGAGCGCAATGTGGTGCTGTGTATAACATTTTAACTAGCGCCACGTTGTTATGAGCAGGTGTATCACTTACCATCAGGTGAACGTCCCGCCTGTCTCGTCCCTTCATAAAATAAAATAATAATTTTAATCATTAATTTAAAATCTATCGACGACATTCATCATTTTAACGATCAGACAAACGCGGTATATTGGATAGGAAACGCTGCAGCTCCTTTCCGGTAGTTTCTCTTCTGGGTGGTAATCTGGTATCTCAGACGGGTCACATCCGTCCCTGTTCATGTTATAGATAACGAAAGATACCAGATTTACTTCGGCCTAGCTATTTGTTACATAAACCGGTCTCTCCCTTTGAGTTGCTCACTCCCGCAGGCAGGATGTCTGAATTACTGGACGCATCTGTGTCAATTGATGGACTCGGTGCTTTGGTAAACTGACTCCTTCCTTTAAACAACGTGGCTTCCGCTTCTACAGTGGCACTGGTTGAAGTGCTATCTCGATTTCCTCTCCGACATATTGTAACTATGTCCAGCAGTAGATGTTTATCGGCTGATGATGATGATGATATTATATCTAGCTAGTGAATATGTGAATTCTTGTTCCTCCCGGCCTTTTCTCAGGTGTATGAGGTTGGCACAGTATGTACTTCTCTTCCATACCCTCTATCAGCCGTCATATCTGAATTCACACTCTTCTTACGCACGTCATCTTTCACACAATCCATCCACATTCGTTCTCATTACTTTATCTTGTTATATGTCCTTCAACCCTCCGCTCAACACGCCCGCACCACGCTAACCTCTTGCTCCTCAATTTCTTCGTCACTGGATCAACTTCCTCTAATATACTTATAAATACTAGTGAATATGTGAATTATGACATAATAAAACTTACTTTAATTCGTGAAACAAAAAGAACTGAATTAACATTTTCCTGGTAATAGGTCTTTGTTACCAGAGTTTGTTTAAGTAACACAGCAGCCTATTCTGCCACCGAACAGGTGTGTGCAAATATTATTATGTTTCGGTTTGAAAGACACTGTAGCTAGTGAAATTACTGCTGTGGAGGACTGAACATCTTAAGTCTTAACGCGATGAGCACAATGTGGTGCAGTGAGTATCATCCTAACTAGCACCACGTCGTTATGACCGGCAGTATTACTTACCATCAAATGAATGTCGTTCATCTCGTTGATACATGAATATTAATCATTTGTATCAATTAACAAGATCTTATTAAGATAGTGCTAGATTATATGAGGAAAATACGGGATTGGATATTTGGTAAATGCGAAACCGCATTATTTAGGTTAAATTATCCCGCAAACGCCTTTCACGTTGCGCGTGCGCAGCCATTACGACAATGACCGGACGAAAGTTCATAGGTTCACAGATTTTCGACAATCACGCCGTTTCCTGCCGAGCCCGACTTGACGGTCGACCTAACTGTTCATCATTGCCAGATTGTTCTAAACAACTTTCGAAATATAAGTGTTTAAAACTAAATTTAACTCTTTATACAAAGATCATCTGTGAAAATAGAGATTGTTGCTTGAATATTGTAAAAAAAATTTTGCATAATTGATGACCTGACGGCCAACCTCCGCTAATCGCACCTTAAGAAGAAGAAGTTATCAAGACAGCTCTTCCAAGAGTCTGATGACGAAGAAGAGGTACCTAGTTTCCTATAATAATACTGCAAAATTATGCTATCGTCCTCTATTAGAAACCTTTACTTTTTTTCCCTCAAATAGATTTAAAAATGAATAACTATGTATATAAATATATATGTAAATAAAGAATGAACTTGGTAGTTTAAGTAATATGAAAGCTCAGTTACGATTAACTGACTTTTTTAACTGAATGATCAAGCAGCAGTTCACGCAAGTAAATCAAGTCGGACAGCCATTCACGGGCCTTACTTGACTTACTGAAATAAATGGAATTTTGACCTTTTAGTAATGCTAATATTGTAAAATAGACTGTAACCCTTTGTTTATATGTTGAAGTATTTATATGAGGTAGTTCAGTTATAGTATTATTAATTTATTTCAACAAAAGAAATCAGTGTTTCTATACTGATTACTATTACATACTGAATATTATTCTTGCATATTTACTCCTAGGCATTATTTAATTATAATTTTTTAACTATCATTATGTTTTTATTCAAACTCACAGAAATATAAAATTCGTTATGTTCGAAACTGAGCACAGCTTGTATTTCCTGTATATATCTTTCCAGTGTGATCAACGAGAAATTGTTTTGTTAATCTTTAAATGTTATGCGTAATATAAAATTAAACTTGATATTTATCAAAAATATTCCTTGAGAGCAACCGCAACTGCGAATGACTTTCTATAGCAACCGTTACTATAGTAACCGCATAAATAATACCAAATGAAAATGTTTATAAAACTTAGTCTTAGCTTATAACCATTTACAAATGATTCCGCTTCGAATGGTTATATTCCCATGTCGATACATTCACTAACTTTCACGTGATTGGCGAAGAAATGAAGATCATTTTCATTTATATAGATTGTCAAATATATTATTATTTTGTTAATATTTATTTATACAGGTTGTCTATAGTCTGAATAAATAATAGTTTATAGGTACGCGAAGAAACAAAAATACGTTCTCTGCTGTCGGAGACCGTCTAGGTAGGTACCACCGCAATGCCTATTTCTGCCGCTAAACAGTACTGTGCAAACATTACTGTGAAATTACTGGTAACGAGACTCAACGCCTGGTGTATCAAGACGACGAGCACAATGTGGTGTAGTGAGTAACATCCTAATTAGCGCCACATTGTTATGGGTAGGCGTATCACTTACCATCAGGTAAACGTCCCGCCCGTTTCATCACTTCGTAAAAAAAAAAACAAATAATACACCCACATGGTATAACCGAAGTATACGCTGGTTGTCGGATGAAGGACTTGGTTGCTGACCACGTGCGCCGTGTCGGCGTCGCGTGAGGCCAGGTTTATGGCCATACGTGTATGGCTGGCACTACGCTGGCCGCTTTGGTCGTGTTTGCCGACGGTACCGGGCGTGCCGGCGCTCTGTGGGAATGTCCGCTCGTGAATCGCCCGTGGCTTATGACAATTTGCATTTTTTTGCCGGCCGCTCCGACTGATCGCTTAGATATCAACCCATGTTATAAGTGAGCAGCGTATGTCTAATATAATTTTGTTTTACTTCAAAAGATAAGTACAGATGTAAATTTTTCCATTACATAGCAACAGTCATCATTATCTCAACCAATGGTATTACTAGACATAGCTCTGTCGTAATTTATTCTGCAAAACACGAACTTGCACTGTTAAGTCCAGTAGATCCCAGGATATTTTTTCACGTCATCTTGTCATCAGTGAATGATATTCTCCTTCATATAAACAACCATTGGAAGTCATGTTCGGGAAACGTTTCTAGAACTTTATCCATCTAAAAATTTGACAGACATCGACTGATTAACTATACTAAGAAACTAGGACAGCAAGCAATTAAACATTTTATTGACCTAATAATTAATTCATCTATATCGTTTTTAAAATACTGTAAAAAATATGCTATGGCCTGGCACCGAACTTCCGACGAGATCATTTCCGTAAATCACAATGACCACAAATTTTTATCGCCTAGTCAAAAATACAAATATTCTTGTATACCTGTGTATATATAATGCATATACAATACATACAATATTTGTATTACTACTACCTATAAGTAGTAGTAATAGTAATATTGTAGTAATAGTCCAATTTCCTAGCGATTCTGTAAGACGAAAAGATATACAAGCAATTATCTTATTCAACAGTAAAAAACGAAGTATAGCTTTTTACGCCAGCTTGAATCTAGCAGATGACGTATAAATACTGACAGTAATGATGATTATGATGATGGTGAATCTCTTTTAAAACGGACTCAGCGCCTGACCCCGGGGCGCTGACTCTCAGTTCAAACACAACCTTTCTTTTCTTGATACCGCACTTCATTCGCTAATTGCTGAGATCTACATCTGTTTCTTTGTCTGTCTTATTGTTGCCGCACACGCTATAGTGAGTGTTCTACTGTTTGTAAACGATCGCGTGATGTGTAAAAAAACCATTACCTGATGCAAATAGCGAAGATATTCCGTTTGATGAAGTATATGTTTTTCGTTCTTTCAATAAAGCTAATATTGTATGGCTTTTATTGTGTTTAGTTACACTCGAGAGCAATGAATCCGTGTCACTTAAAAAAACCTATAAATCTTGGAAACTAAGAATGCTAGCTTAATGAAATAAATTGTGTTTAGTAGACAACTAAATACTCCTTAAATTAAGGTATTAAAACTTCTTAGTTACGGCAAGGTTATGTCATAAAAAAATCAAATTTGATAAAGGGAGAATTTCCACGATGGAACTACGAAATACTGCATTTGATTTTGCTTTTGCTTCTAATCTGTCATTTAAGTGGTTATACGAGTATAAACCATATTGATAGTGCTCAATATTTATTATTCAACCTGTAATTATGTCGCTTACAACTGAAAAATGCACCTGAATCCACACAATGCTGGAAACAGGCCAGAGTCAGCGCGATACAACCAGGACTGTTGGTGTGTCGCTGTCAGCAGTACAAAAAGTTCTCCGACGTTACGAGGAAACTGGCTTTAACCTACGTAGATCAGGAACAGGCAGAACTAGGTATACCACAGCACGAGAAGATCGATACTTGGTGAACACCATGCTTCGTAATCGCTTTCTCACAGGAACTGAACATACAACTCAGTTTCGACGCCTCGGAGGAAGAACCCAAGCGCATTGACAGTAAGACGACGACGCGCTGAAGCTGACTTGAAACCATTTAGACCTGTAAATGGCCCTAAATTGGAGCGTGGTGATCGTATTTCAAGAGTAAGATACCACCCAGAACGATTTAAATTACACTATTGAAGATTGGTCGAGTATTATGTTCTCCGACGAATAAAAATTTATGCTCTACAAGCACGATGGAAGACACAGAGTATATAGAAGAGCAGGGGATAGATTCAAGCAAGCATGCATAGAAGAAAAAGTAGCCTACGGTGGTGAGTCTATACTTGTATGGGCCGGAATTTCATCTGAGCGTCGCACAGAGCTGGTGTTCGTAGAAAACGGCTCTTTGACTAGCGTAAGATATGGGAAAGAAATGCTTAATGAACACGTTGGGCCACTTATGGTCAATTTAGTTGAGTATGCTATTATTATGCATGACAATGCCCGACCTCATACAGGTTTAATTGTGAATGACGACTACCTAAAAGAGATAAACATTACTCGTATGGAGTGGCCAGCACGCAGCCCGGATATCAACCCGGTCGAGTATACATGGGCATGCGAGCAATGCGACGGGAGATGCGTAAAACAACGAAACCCTCCCCCAATCACGCTTCGTGACCTCAAAATTGCGCTCACAGAGGAATGGGAGAATATTTACTGAATTCGTATAAGAAACTTGGTGTACAGCCAAACCGTGCCAAACCGCGTAAACGCAGTAATGGAAGCGGAAGCGCGAGGAGGCAGTACAAAATGTTAAAATACAAGAAAATCATATTGTAGTACAAATATGTTGTTTCCTATATTTGTTTTAACGCGAGATCAGCAGTTTTTTTTTCTTTATGTATATAAAATAAAATGTAGTGACTTATAAATTTGATTACCTTCATTTAAGGGGTATTATATTGTCTCTTAAACACCGTTTATTTTATTAAGCTAGCATTCGTAGTTTCCAAGATTTATAGGTTTCTTTAGGTGAACGAATGCGGTCATTGGTCTCGAGTATATTTATTACTTCATGATTTCTAGTACTTTGCAGCAGCTATAATCACGGGAGAACTAAAGCGACATATTCCTAATGTTATAGTCCTGTTGAAGTACCTCATTATCATCAGCATTTTAACTGATGGACGTTTACTGTTGGATATAGGACTTTTGTAGATCTCTTGGCTTTTTTATGGAGTACCTGAAGCTTTTTAATTATTATGTACAGTCACATGTAGACAAAATGAGCTAACTTTATCTTGAAATCTTCTAATGGTGTGATCCCAAGCCTGACTGATGATATCGAGGTCAGAGATACGTCGAGAAGAAAAATATCGAAAGCTGACCCTACCACCGTATAGGATAATGGGTAGGAAAATAAAGAGAAATAGATCCCAAGCCGGAGGTACATAAACATCTCTAGTAAAATTTTGATTTTTCATTCTTGTCTGTCTTTCATAACTATGTTATTTGTAAATTGAGAAATGATTAAAACAACAGTAAAGTGTATTCTATCTTCTTCTTCTTAAGATGCCTCTGCTACTAGCGAAGGTTGGCGGTCAGTTCACCATATTTCTCCCATTCTCTTACGGTGCGGAACAGTTGGGCGGCAATCTATACTTCTACGTAAATAAATAAAATCGGTGATAAGTAAATTTTTACTAAATAAACTAATCGTGATTTTTCATATCTTTAATAAACTACTTAACTTGAATTTCATATGGTGCTAAATGAAAATAAGGCCATTGATGGTCATGCGTGCTCACACCAAATAATCTCGTACGTCCGATGAAGTACTACTCGCTTAGCGGCAGATTTGTTGTATGAAAGTTTCAAGAGTTTGTAATAATCCCACTGTCAAAAATACTCCACAAACTTTTGCCATGGAAATACACTAGAGAGGTTTGTGATGGAAGGCCAGGGGTTAGCTAATGCGTTATGAAGGTATTATTCCATTTCCATTAAATATCCAAGCAATCTGCTCAATGGCGAAAAACTATGTTAGGAGTAGGTTTCTATTGCCGGGGATCGCTTAAGTAGCAGATACCACCGCAGCTTCTATTTTCAAATTAATCGATAAACATTAATATACAAATAATTACTGTGTTCCGGTTTAAAAGGCGTTGTCCCTAATGAAATTACTTGCATAATGCGACTTAATATTTTAATTCTCAAAGCGATGATCGCAATACGGTACGTAACGTTTCAACATTACTAATATTTCCTTGCGATATTATCTCCTGGTTAATCAATGTTTCGTTGAAATGAGATAACCATAATTAATCAAAGTTTAATCTGTTATCAGCGTTCGATGAGAGTTGCGTACGTGTATAACTACTTTAAGTGTCCGGCCGTTAACATTTCCCATCGTCCACATTCACACGTCTGACGCTAATTGCGTCCCACGACCACGCTGCACCGCCTCGAGGTACAATTGAATCGTAAATCCGCCAAGGAAATTAATATCATAACGCCTAAAATATCGTCCGGCTAACCTGTAATCAGTACTAATCAACTGACAACTAGCAAACACCGTCGCTGTTGCTCCGGCATGTAAACATATTTCCTTTCCATTACCTCTCGTAACACAATTTTACTTTACATTACTCCACCATGCCGCAATGTACGGCAAATTTGTGTAATCATTTGTAAGGTTATCGATATTAATGGCGGCGGGTGAGCAGATCGTGAGAAATGCCCGTTGGCGACATCGGAGGTGCATGGCACAATGTACTACGTGACTGTGGAATGGAGTTTAAAACATATTTTTTTTGATTCAACTTTATTAAACCTTATCACCTAGCAGTAAGATGTAATTTATCAAGAGTTACAGTCGTGAATGCATGCGTTTTTTCTTTTTCAATTACGTCCAGTCTTCAATGCGTGTAAGAGGTCACAAGGTTTGGAGATGAGATGTGTTTTTATTTTCAGTAATTTAGAGAGCGTGCGTTACGTTCAATTAGCTGGAGGCGAAAGTTTCTTTTGTTACTGTGAGGAGTGCAACGTGAGGGCGAGGAGTTCGTTCAAAGTTAGCACATCCATCGACATTTAACGGTCATCCAAATAAACGACATCTATGTATATATTTTATTAGATTTCCACCTATGTAGAGATTCATCGCAATATCTCTAAAACCAATGCCTGGAGACTTGAAATTAAGCATCAATATTCCTTTTGCCGAGTATAGGTCAGCTAGGATTTTACGAAATGTAACCCCTAAAAGGATTTGCGTGTGTGTTACGGTCAGCAAAAGGGGCGGAGGAGAACAGCAGGTATGTGTATAATAGTTCCTATAATAATGCTTTCGAACAATTGTAAATCGGTGTAAATAAAAAAAATGGCATTATAATCACTGTTGTTGTTTTCAATCGGTCAGTTATTACCGCAACTACTATTTCTACCGCCAAACAGTAATGTCTAAACGTTACTGTGTTCTGATAACAGCGTTGAAGATGGAGTAAAAAAACTTAGCATCTTATGTATCCAGGTGAACACAACGTATACATCAAAGTAACCAGTTTCACAATTACTATCAGATGTATATTATGCTTGTTCGATTTTTTTTCTAATGTTAAAGTATGTTATTGCTTTAATTCAAGATGCCGGTTAAGCGTATCATCATCATCATCAGGTGATAGACGAACGCTGCTGGATAAGTCTATAACTCTCACATATTTACTGTCACTCTGTTGTTGTGTTGTAAAAGGTAACTTAGTAACCCATATGAAGTGTGGAGTAGGAAGAAGACACAATTGATAATGACGATGATGATGAATTGTTTTTTTTTTTTTGGCAAAGCAATAAAACGAGCGACATCTTCGTCTGTTAGTAAATGATACGCCTACGATGACGTGAGGCTAATTAAAATAATATACACTGCATCACGTTGTGCTTGTCGGTATGAGACATAAGATATTACGACTTGTTACCTGAGTAATTTCACTAACTATAACGCCCTTTAAACGGGAGTACAGGAATGTTTGTATGCTACTCTTTCGACGGTAGAAATGGGGCTGCGGTAATACCTACCTAGACGGTCTCCGGCAACAGAGACCTATCAATAAAAAAAAATCCATGGTATGTTGTAAACGAAACGATAACTAATTAAACTGAACAAAATACTGTTGCTTTATAAATTATAGACGTTAACAATTTTCTCGTGATTCAAGTCGGAAGCCGATACCAATTCCAGTGTGCGTACCAAATGCTGCCGCTGGATGATACTAATTACAGATCGGCTGATACTGTCTCTATAATAGACACCTCATGATTTGTGTGTACCGCTGCTACCGGTTTTGACCGATCATTAGAGGCTGTTTCGAACAGATATATCTTATATCCATCTATTATTAACGATTACAGATAGATCAAACTGATATAACATGTTTAATGCTCTAATTATTTATAAGAGTCCATTTTTATACTGTTTTAGGATAGTAAGGATGCGTCCGAAAACTAAGTTATATAATTAAACGACTAATTGCTAGACAAGTGGCAATGAGCTGAGCAGATTGCTCGAAAGTCTGACAGCAGATGTGGTACTACAGTCCGAAAATGACGGTAGATATAGTGCTGGAAAGCCACTCTCAATTTAAGCCGACGATCTGGTGGAAGTAGTACAGTTGGATGCAGGCGCTGGATCGATTTGATTGGAAGCTTTTATGTAACAGTGAGCATATATCGGCTGTTGATTATACCATTGCTGAGAGATCGGTACCATATAGAGCAGATCCTCAACAGCCATGTCATGATGAATATATTACAGGGTGAAAATCCTACATAAACATTACTATCCCGCAAGCGCTGAGTACCTAATTAATATTTTTCTCCGACACTAATGAAGACGTGGTTATTCTTAAAACCATCTAATAATTAAAAGAGAAGAAAAAAAAATTATATACCCTTGATATAAATGTTAAACAATTAAATGTACTATTGTAGTCCTTGTTTTAACTGTGAGATAGTAATGAGCAAACACAGGATGTCTTTCGAAGGGTATTGTATCTACTGAAATGACTGGGGGTGATGAACATCATATCTTTTTACTCAAGGTGATGAATATCATTGCAACTTGCGTCACATTGTTATGGACTAGCGTCTTGATTATAATCAAGAGGACGTTCAGCTCCTCTCATCGGTTCGGTTTATAATAAGAAGAAAGAATGAACGTTAGTCAGATGTAAGGAATGCTCGCGTGGGCCTGCCGCGGGGCAATTCGCACGCTTGCATGGTGCATCTGGTGCCTCTACAGGACAATGAGTCTCACGGAGTCTTAAAACTGTGAATAGCTGTTAGAACTTCCTTTGATAGTATTAAAACATCTACTACTAATATTACAAACGTCCACTGCGGATATTGTTAGCAGAGGAAGAGATGATGAGCGCCTTACTACTGGTAATGACAATAATGAACATGGCAATATAGATATTGTCAGTATCCATTTGTACTTTTTAAGTACTTTAGAGGGCAGCAGCTGTTCCTGTCACCTTTGCTAACACGCTTGCGAATCCACATGGAAAGCTTGGTAACAATTCCAAAAATTGCAGACGACAATGTCCAATAAGATATAAATTTATATTGAAATATAATATCTATTGATAAAAAAGATGGCAATTCCGCAAAGTAGGTTAAAAAGGGGGTGAAAAATGTATTAATAGTTAACTTTAATTTCAAACATAATATTGCAATTGTCACAACCTCATATCCGTTTCATGACAAAATCTCCTGCCTGACGTCCTATCGTTCTTCCTTCACGAATCACGTTATAAAATTTTTTAATGAATTTAGTGCCACCAATTTGTCATCGCTGGGAACCGAATCTGATGCCGTGTGGAAGTTACGTATACTTTATCCATCATCATCATTATCATGTTTTCGTTTGTGGAATGCCAGAGCCACAGCCTTAAGCCAGTTCGCACGGTTCGACCATATTGTATTCGTGCTATAGAAATGAGATGCTGCGATGATTTATCCGACAAAATATCTCTAGTGTGAATAAAAGTTTAAATGTACATACCTAGTCCTGCCATAAGTTCTGTTACAAATGAACATATATTTTTTTTAATGAAGTAATGTAATATTATTAAAATATTACATTATTTACACGGTACATATTTATAGTCTCAGCAAAAAAAAAATTCTACTCAAAATGGTCACCTTTGGCTTTTACACAGGCCTTTAATCTGTTTGGCCACGAATCTATGGATTTACGCGCTGTTTCCAAGAGAAATTGCCACCCTCGCCACTGCTTGCTTCTTGCTCCCAAGATTTCTTAGGAGTATCAATGGTTGCCGTATCGTCTAGAGCAAGCCATGTCCTTTCAAATTGACCATAATTTGAAGTCAAAAGGGTTGAGGTCTGGGCTAGATGAGGGCCAGTCCTAACTCTTATAAAGTCCGAAGAACGTTGGTTTCCAGCCCGGCTTGGGTAGTTCGTGCTTTGTGACCAGGTGCAGAGTCCTGCTGGAAAGTCCATGTTATATTTTTAAAAAGTGTATTGCTGAGAGGTCTTACGACATGTTCCAAGACTGTATCTTGATACACTTTGGCCGAAGTTTTCACTCCTTTTATGACTCCTTAATAAGACAAGCCTCACCAAGCCATTACTGATGCAGAATGATGACCACGTTGTACCTTTCCGACTATCTGAGCAACTTCTTTAGAACTGTGAGCGTACACTTTATCATTTTGCTTATTGTAATGTTCTCCAATGGTGAAAATTTTTTCATCTGTAAAGAGGATATTTCTGCGCCTTTACCTGCATACCGCGACAGAAGGCGTTTTGATCGATCCACGCTCTTTAATTGTAGGGATCGATTTAGAGCATGTCCTGTATATTGACACTAAGCACCCAGCTTCAGGTTTTGTTTTATAATACGCGACAGAGTTCTAGCGATAATCTTCTGCTACCTGATGGCGTTTCGACGAATTCTGGCTTTAATAACGTTAACAGACTTTGTAGTTCTAACAGCACGCAACCGCCCCGATCTTTTCTGATCTTCGACAGAAGATGTGTTGTTGTATCTGTTGATAGTACGATGTACGAACATATGGCTGATACCAAGGTTTTGAAGTGTCTCGAATATGACTGACCGGACCGGCTCCATACCCACTTTGTGCAAGACGATGACTGCAATCCTATTGTCACTAACGCCCCATTCTATATAGTTATTTGATAATAAACACAAAAAAATATATGAAATAGCGTAAATTCGAAAGAAGTTTTTTAAATAATATATGTGTCCGAAATTCAAAATAATGAAAACGTTGATAAATGAAAAGTTTTCATGTAACAGAATTTATAGCTAGACTATGTACAAATACTTATTACATTATGTCATTCATTAATTATCAGCATTTGTCTATCCACTGCGGGATATAGGCCTTCCCCAATATCTTCTTACTTTGTTTTGTCAGATCTTCCTTGTTAATTAAGAAATAGTTTATAATGTTTAACATTCATATTATTATATATTACTATAGTAATCTTCTTCGTCGGTCTCATTGTGGACGGTGTAGTCGTGGTCATCACTGCAGATGTTGGTCGCCAGCTCCACAACACGTCGCCTCTCTTCTCTGATGGTCGCCTTCCTAGTGCATATAGTGGTAACGATGACGGGCCATTAACTGCCGCCTTTACCTGATCAGTCCATCTCATAGGCGTTCTTCCTCGTGACCTGGTATCTTGAACCTATCCCTGGACCACATAGTTGCTCAATATCTATCTCCCCTCAGAGGCAAACGTGGCCAATAAAGGTGAGGGATAAGACTAATACATAAACTATATAGTACTAGAATTAAAAATAAATAAATCATAAAGGATGAGAGGTGATATAAAAAAGAAGAAATTAGGAATGAACAATACGGGTATGATAGAAATGTGATGCATAAGAGAAGGAAAGGAGATACAGAAACTGAGAAGAAAGAAAGTGAGGAAGCGAAATGTATGATAATAATAAAGAACTTAATGAAAAAGTGTTGCAGGAGACTTAATGTAAAGTATTAAGAGGTTATTTCAATAGGAAAGTTTTAGTATAGGTTAGTTAATAGTAATAATTAGATAATAGGTGCTTAGGTTACGATGGGTTTGACATAGCCTTGATAGGCTGAAAGCCCCTAAAATAATAAAGACTTAAAAAAAAAATAAAAAAAAATAGGAAAGTTAACAAAAAAAATTATTAACAATTATAACTTTAACATGATTAAAAAGTGCCTTGCACTAGTTTCGTTTTCTAAGAGTTATTTTACATTTACAGCCAGATAACGCCCACAGCTGAGCCTAAGCCTCCCTCAATGATTTCCACTCAGATCGGCTGCCCGCATCCAGCGGGTTCCCGCGACCATTATCAGATCGTCGGAATACCTAATAGGGGGGGTGCGTCCTCCTAGCATTATCTCTACCGTTACGTGGCAGTCATTCGAAAACCTCACAGGCCAATTGTCCGTCAAGAGTTCGAGTGGTGTGCTCTGCCCATTAGCTATAGCCTTAAGGTTAGCAATATTTTGGGCTAGGTCGGTAATCTTTGTTTTCCTACGGATCTCATTCTTGGTTCAACCACGCAGAGAAACCCTAAGCACAACCCTTTCCATTGCTGTCTGTGTAACTGTAAGCTTCCTTTAATTAGAGTAGTATTACTTTTTATAAGAGTAGGATTACATTAATGGTAATTAATACATTTAATTATATCCATTACTTTATCTGTTAAGCCGACAACTGAAGTTAAATTATTCAAAAAAGTTTTTATAAGCTGAACTAAACAAACCAGAGGGCTGCTGGTCGGCAGCTGCATTCCGAGCAATTTAGAATTTGAAAAACGAACGCGCCCGAATTCAAATTTGGAACGTTTTGCGCGCCGCCCAATGCTACCGATTAACGAATTCCTCGAAGCCGTGATAGCTCACTTTGTAAAGCATTCGCACACGCTATACGACTCGATGGAGACATTGGTTGGATCCCTATTGCTCAAGTTAAATAGCTTGATTTTTCATTATCATGAAACACATCGTGAAGAAATCCTCAGGTATTTTAGAAATGTTTCAAGAACAACAGCTTTTGTGGTTATGAGTCAACGACCAACTCGCACTTAAGTACGTCGTGGATAAATGGTTTTGATCTCTTGTGGGAGAATGCCCTGAGTCTTACTACTGGGAAAAATAATAAAGCTATTTTTAAATTGCCATCAAAATAACCTTTTTTTTTATTCAACGAAGCGGCGAGATGTGCGGGATGATTAGTGATGCGCCTGCTCATAACAACGTGGTGGTAATTAGGATGTAATTACACCAGCTGCATCGCCCTTCAAACCGGAACACGGTACTGTTTGGCGGCAGAAACGGGCGCTGCGGCGGTACCTACCTAGATGGTTTCCGGCAACAGAGACCTACCGCCAATGGAAGGTAACTCAACATAGACTCAAATATTGCTGTGGACCTTGATTTAGATGAGACCGTATTAAACTTTGTGAGATTGTCAAATGGGGTGAAGGTGAAGTGACACTGTTCTAATGTACTCCTTTCTGCGGAGGGTAATTTACGTTGATCTTTTAAAATATGTATTTTTTATTATTAATAATAATGTGGTTGGGGTTAAGAGTGGAAGACTGAAGAACAGATCATTGTTTGAAAGAGAATATGAGGATAAAAGATTTACGGTACTCCACCCGAGATGAAGTGGGAACATGTTATAACGACGATGATGATGAGAAATATTTTTTTAATTCGATATTCTTCCAGAAAATTTTACGAATTATATATTTCTTTTTTTTTCAAATTTTACAATGTATTTTAATTTTATGTAAAGCCAGTTCGAAGTAAGATGTCCTGTGTTGTAGATTTTTTGTTACCTCCTCTTGAGTAGGGACAGGAACTTTTTTACTGTCAGAGAGGAGAGAGGTTTATAAGGGTAGAGGTAGACCGAAGAAAGTGTGGATTGATTGTGTGAAAGATGACATGTGTAAGACGAGTGTGAATTCAGGTATGACGGCTGATAGAGGGATTATGGAAGAGAAGTATATACTGTACCGATCCCACATAACTGGGAAAAGAGCAGGAGGAAGAAGAAGAGAGAAGAGAGGTTTTAGTTATTAAGCGATTATATGAATTCGATTGTAAAATGAATCAATAAATAAAATGAATGAGACGTTTTTTAGTTTACATTTAGAAGTTAAGTTTTTGTAATAGCTTATGATGATAGACCTTTTAGATGTTTTTCTTATAAACACGATAGTCGACTTTTCACAAAATAATTTATTACAATAATTTTACTACTAACGGAGTACTTAAAAAGGATATAAAATACTTCGAGGAATACCTGCCGGAATATTACGACGGTGTTCACTAAAAACATTTCTGTAATGATTTGTCTGAATGATAACATAGGAATAGGTACGTTTAAAACAAACACTTGTCGAAAGCGGTTAATATTTTTTTTTTGTTAACAGATCTAAATCAAGATACGGTGTAACACAATCACGGTAATAGTTAATACCGTAAAGTTTCCATTGTTTGAAAGTCTCGGGCGGTTCGAGTGCCGAATGAGGAGCTATTTACAAAAGCAGCGATGAGTTTAACATTTACATCATAACGGATCATTATTCCGATTTATAGATACTTGATAAGAAAATGGGAAATGTTGAGAACAACTGTAAACAATTTATTGTAGATCACTCAGGAGACACTGTGTGAAGATTGGGATGTTTTACTATCCAAATGAACCTATGATGTGTGTTAGAGGTCGACTAAAGTCCAGCTTCATTAGTTAGTCTATTCTAATTAGACGGAGACAAAAACAACTAAACATGATTATAGAAATTGAATATGATTTTAGAAAATTTAGTAAACTCAAGTTTTTTTTTATGATGAAACATGAGCTTCTAGTTTCTTTGACAACGATGACGGCTATAAAACCGGGAATAAAACCAATACCAGTATAAGAATAATAAAGTTTATTTAGAAGAAAGCAGAAGTTGATACATTTGTTATATTAAGTAACATATATGTATTACCTACAATAAAATGTGTAAATTATATTTCAAAATGGTTTCCTTTTTTTTTAATAAAAAAAAACAGTAATCCCAAAATCCCGTCAAATTCGCGTCATAATTCTCAGTTAATTTAACTTCGATACAATAGCGCCCGCAAAGGGCTCCGCTGTCAAAACACCAATGTTCACGGGTTTTAAAGCTCTACACTTTTTTTTTCTGGTTGCACTTTGCAGGTGCAAAATGTATGAAAAAAACGTTTTATGACGGCGCTTCGGCTCACCCGAGAGCTGAATACAAAATATTCCCCGACCCTCGGAGTGGCTCCGCAATAACTCGCTCTTTTTTTTTGGCGCCACTCGGAACAAAGACGATTATAAAAGTGATATAACGTTTAATAACTATTTTATCCATTACAAAATTACAAGCGATTGAAATATTACAAGATTTTTTACAAGTAAATTTTTTTTTTATTTTACTGATGGTAAGATAAACTTCAATCTATAACATTGTAGCGCTATACCCTATTATGTTTTACGCTTTAAAACACGATATTAAGTTTCATTACCCCCAGTAATTTCACTAGCTACAACACTCTACAAACTGGAACACAGTAATATTTGCACATTACTGTTTGTAATCAACACCTATCTATATTTTTTACAAGACTGAACCGAGAACAAGCAAATAGATTCTTGTTGCTAGGCAACACAAATATTTTCAACACTGTATATTTTCTAATATATCGTAAATTGAAGAACAGACACTTTTAATTTCAATAGCTTCTTGTACTACTTAACATTGTTTAAGACTGAAAGAGGTTTTGAAAGATAACTTAAAAGGTTTAAATTCATATATAATGAAAATAAGCTTTCTTAGTTCGGCAATCACGTAAAAACTAGTGAACGACCTCGACATTGCAATATGAGCATTTGACGCGGATTGATTTGCAGATGGTTATAAGCTGTTTATTTTTTGAACTTCATAGATCCTTCATCATTATATTTCTAATTAACTTTTAGAAACATTTTCATTTGGTATTAATTATGCGGTTGCTATAGTAACGGTGGTTATAGACAGACATTTGCGGTTGCGGTTACTCTTAAGGAATATTTCAGGCAAGCTTACACAAGCTAACAAGCTAGTGTATAATATAATCAATGTTATATAAAAAAAACATAGTTTTAGGTTCCCACCTGATGGTAAGCGGCGATGTAATCCTTGGTGGTAAACCGCACTAGTCTAAAAGTAGTCTATTCACTCTTCTCTTAAAGATTCCCACATCATACCTGGACGGAAACATTGACGCCAGCAGACCCCGAAATGCAATCGGTAAAAACCGAGAAGCTGTCTACCCTACGCTGGTGACTCAGGCAAGTTTAGTACTTGTCAGTTCACGGTCACTGACTATCCTTACGGCGCGCCTCTCTACCGAGTCCAAAGCAGCCAGTTGATATTCATCAGCACCTGTCCAGTTGTGGCAGCAGTACTTCATACGCGAACGGAACTGCGCTTTATACAGCACTAGAAGCTGCCCCGGTGTGAAGTATCGTCCTACGTTGGCAAGGACTCCATGCTTCCTTGCAGCAATATTTGCTTTAGACTCAATAATCGCTCGAAACTCGAGATTCGATGATATTTCGATTCCTAACACCTGAAGGCGGTTGGTTTAAAAAATGAGCAGAGAGGAAGGAAAGGGTTAAAAAAATATACAGATGTTATTCGCCAGTCTGACCTCGTAAAGTATTAAGGTCATATTATATGTTAATAAACTAATATTGTTACTATATACATTATATAATAAAAATTAATTTGATTTATTTATATGTATCAGGATCTTTTACTTTCACTCATTTCTTTTAAGCACTGGTGGTAGGTCTCTGTTGCCGGAGACCGTCTGGTTAGGTTAGGTTAGGTTTGAAGGGCGCCGTAAGAAAGCGGGATGCAGGCAGCTCGCTCACGATCGCCGACTTCCTCCCTAACGAGGGCAGTGGGTGATGGTGACGGCTCAAAATACCATCACCCAGTAACATCTCGCCCTCGTGACGTACAGCATGATAGAACACGTGACACACAAAGCAGGATAAGGTTTTGAGCAGAGTCGGCATTATGCGAACAGGTGCCGGTGGGGTGGCGGTGGAATGCGAGAGCGATCCCGTGGCTCCTACCAAATGGCACAGAGTGGGTTCCTCGATGGTTTTTTAGTGGGTATTATGGCAGTAGCCAGTGAGTCCCACATACCCGCCGGGTAACCTCCAGCGGGATGCGTAAAAGCATTTTTCCATCGTCCAAAAAAAAAAAAAAAAGGTTTGAAGGGCGCTGTAGCTAGTGTAATTACTGAGGTAACGCGACTCAACATCCGATATCTCAGCCGACGATCGCAATGTGGTGTAGTGCATACTATTCTAACTAGTATCACGTTGTTATGGGCGTGAGTATCACTTACCGTCAGGTCTGGTCGCTTAATTATATTAAAAAAAAATCTTTTTTCTGGCTGTGGCAAGCCTTTAACATCTGTAGTGCTTGTTTGTCTTTGATTCGAAATGACCTCAAATATTATAGACCCTTGTGATGTAGGCACATCATAATGATCCGTACTCTCTGAAGTTAAATGATTGAACTTTTTCCGCTGTCATCATCTTTTCCTTTTGACGCATCATCATAGAATCCAATCCGTTTCGATGTTAGTCCATTTAGCTTAACTAAACTGCTGATTTAAACCTATTCTATGTATATTAGTGAATTCTATGGTCATCCAGTCACAAGTATACCTTTCGTTGCTTTTTTTTATCTACCTGTGCTTTATACCTGGCATTTGGTTGCTGTGACGCGGAGTAAGAACCCCTTACCGTTAGATTTGTAATCTTGTAAAAGTTATTGTATTTTTTTTCTTTACAACGTATTTAGGATGGTTTTTATATCTATATTGCGTTACACATTAGTCGATGGCGGCGTTGTCTATGCTCAGTGTATCCGATTACGAGGTGGCAGGTACGGGTTCGAATACCAGTGGGGATAAGTTTCTCTGCTATTCACCAGTGTTTGTTTTAAGTTGTGATGTATTTAATACGCCTACATATACTTCCATTTACACAGCTCCCGGAAAAAGGTCTAACAGATGTGCTTTATCTTAATTATTACTAATAACAGCAGCTACTATCTAGAAACGTAGGATTTTTTTTAATTAAATGAACAGGCACTTTTACTTGATTGTATCTCATACGCCTATCTATAACGACGTGGTGGTAGTTAGGACTGCACCGCACCACATTGTGCTCGTCGCCTTGATACATAAGATGTTAAGTCTCGTTACCTCAGTAATTTTACTAACTGCAACACTTTTTACATTGGATTACAGTAATGTTTGCACAGCGATATCGACCTGCTGCAGCAGATTATAATGGGTAAAGTTTCTGGAAAACCAAAGGCAGGGATAAGGAAAAAGTCATGGTTGAAGAATATCAGGGAATGGACTGGCATATCTGGGGAGTCAGAATTGTTTCGCCGAACCAGAGACATAAAGGACTGCACCACACTGATCGCCAACCTTCACTAGTTGGAGAGGCACTTTGAGAAGAAGGAGAATGTTTGCACACTGCTGCGATGATATCTACCTAGACGGTCTCCGGCAACACAGACCTGATCGGATGACACATTTACCACTTACCACCAAGTAGGATCGTGATCCCGCATTCTTACTGTATATTAAATTTTTTTTTATTAAATCTCCTCTTTATTTGTGAACTGTATGTACGAAATAAATGTTTTCTTGAACAATAAAAAACCGTTTCGGTTTCACAGGTCGCTAAGTAAACAACAAGTCGCGCGAACTCGCAAGCCGGAGCAAAGGCGCCGCGTGCTCACTGCCTGTGTAGTCGGATCGAAACATTTTGATCCTCAATTTTAAATCTATACTATTCTCAACAAATATATCTTTTGTTTTTAGGTCAATCCACTACAATTCTCTCCGTCGCTTGCGATGTGGAAAAGATGGGCGGCATTGCACCTTTTACCCGCTATTTTGGCTATCATTGATCAGTTGATTCAGTTCGTACCGATCACGCCTAAGGACGTCACCGAGATATGGTACTTATCTAAATTTTACGGTCTGCGAAAATTTGTGATTTTCGTTCACTCGCTGAAGCGCATTCAATATTTTTTGAGGTTAGCCTATCGAGAAAGCACCGGAATTCGATACGCGTTTTATAGTTTTCTTTTAAAGTCCAAGTTTACTATCCGTATAGAAGGACGAAATGTAACATTTTAGGAAACGGACGCACCAAGGTATTTAAGATCACGACAACAAAAGAATTTGCGCATCTATTTGAATATGTTATATATATATACAATATGCATCTTTACTGTACGCCTTCCCATGAGTCAGCTCATATAACCAAAAAATTTTATTTACTTGTGTGATGAAAATTACTCTGATGTGACACTATAAAGTCAATATAATCAATCACAAGTAAATAATTACCACCAAGGACGTTAGTTTCGTCGATTTTTAGAATAAAAAAAAAACAAACAATTAGATAATACAACAACTTACCGATGAAAGTTCTGAAATACCGTTAAGTTATTGCGATACAACAAAACAATATCATCAAATGTGGAACAAAATGTGGAACGCTTCACGATTTTGCTTGTCATCCATGCGCAGGAGCCATGCTAATCTCTGTATCGTTCCAATTTTAATATATGCACTGCCGAAGCAAGTACCTACCAAGCTGCACTGGTACCTACCTAGACGGTTTCCGGCGGAACAGACCTATCACTTAGCTTTTAGCAAATTCAAAATACATTATTCTAACGTTACCTGGACTTCGCAAATTGGAAGCTAATTTCAAAGTAGGCCGCCGAAGAGCGTTGTATAGGACGTCATCCCGTCGCGTGACCGCGCTGACCGAATTACAACGAAGCCGATTATATAACAAGTGAAAAGCCATCCATCACTGTCAGCCCTGCGCGCTTGAAAAGGCGCCAGCGCATCCCGCCACCGCCGCCGGACTATTGTCTTCGAACTTGATTTAACCTGCTACCTGCGGGACACGCTTGTACAATAAAACAAGTGTTAGCCCCTGCAGACACACTGTACGGCAGCAGAAAAAGTCAGATAAATATCCTGACAGAGACAGAAAATGCACTTTCTGTTTTATACAACACGGGATAAGGTATAGACTAATCCATCTTAAAATTAACATATGATTTTGAGGGTATATTATAAAAAAACGACACAAACGTATAAAATAAAACACTTTTTTTTCTTCAGTTAGGCAGTGAGACGGGCGCAATGTTCATCCGATGATAAGTGATACCCTGCCCAAAACAAAGTGGCGCTAGTTAGGATAATATATACTGAGCCTCATGACGCGTCGCCTTAGACATGAGTTCTTGAGTCTCGTTATCCCAGCAATTACACTAGCTACGGAGCCCTTCAAACCGGAAGAGTAATGCTTGGCGACAGAAACAGGCACGCCGGTGGTATCTATCTAGACTGCCACAGAGACCTACCATTACTACTTTTAAAGATATAGTAGTATCTGTCTCTACTGTCAAACAGTAGTGAGGAAAAATTACTGTGTTCTGGTTTGAACGGCCTTGTAACTAGTGAACTTCATGGGGATTGTGGATTACTCTCAGAAGAACGTCTCACTCATCTCATCCCTTCGCCTAATAAAAAATACTATAGATAGCAAAGCATTTAAGATTCTCATCGAACATTCAACATTGGCATATATGAGATGTGAGATTCGAAGATTTTTGACCTACGGATATACATCTTCAAAAATTTTTAGTATATGACATATTAGGAACAACAAAGGATATTCAATTTTTACATGACAAGGTACTGTAGATGTTAATAACCTTCACAAAAATAAAAACTTAAGTAATTAAAACATACTGGCACAGCACAGCACAGCTTGATCCAAGGCGGTAGAAACGTCCTCATCTCGGCCTGGCGTCGGCGGCGTCCAACACAAGACGTGGATATAGTTTCAGATATAGAAACAATTGAGAGCTGTTTCGGGAGTCCCAGAGCCAGACGTTGTTAGGACATTTTAGGTACCACAAGCTGTTTAAAGAAGTAAACCTTTACAACAACTGTTGCCGGAGATCGTCTAAGGTACCACCTATTGCAGCTGATGAACAGCAATGTGCAAACATTTTTGTGACCTCCTTCGAAGAGCGTTGTAGCTAGTGTGGTTACTGAGGTAACGAGACTTAACATCTTGTCTTAAAGCGACGAGCGCTATGTGGTGCTGTGTATATCGTCCTAAATAGCACCACGTTGTTATAGGCAGGCGTATCGCTTACCATCAGGTGAACGTCTCGCTCGTCTCGTCGCTTCTTTTAATAAAAAAAAATACAAAACAATACCCATACTAAAGTGGAACTTACATTTGGCACTTACGCAAACGTTTGAACGGACGCGTTGTTCGCGCGGCGGTGTTGGCTCGAGAAATTAACGACTCATTATTTTGGAGAATCCGCAAATTGGCCCACGGCGAGATGAGCTGGCAACACACGTCGACCCGCTTTTTAAAGCAACTGCGTTTTCAATTTACAAAATTCATATGATTTTTGTGAATGTGCAACGTAATTCTTGCAACCAGAATATAACAATTATTTTAACATATAAGCAAGTGGCCGAAGGACAATGTATCTGTAATGCCTGCCCAAAGCAGAAATGTTACAACTCTAAAAAAAATTATGCTACCTAGAAGAAGTACACTACTGCGTTAAAAATTATAGAAATAATATTTGTTGTTTATGGAAAAAAAAACTGCTATGTTTTGAAACACCTTGATAAGGCGTGTCGAATGATTCACCATTCAACAAGAATCGATATCGCAACAGAATGACCCGCGCTCGGGGCTGACCAATTTTAACCGGCATGTAATTACGAAGAGGAAATTCCGTAAAGAAAAGACAAGGTGTAGTCCCGACACGAAGTCGATCATCATCAGCTGCGAACGCGATCAGGTGTTCGAAATTCGAATGGTGGAAAGGTGTTGCCACCAAACAAAATTTTGAATAAAAAAACAAAAACTGAACGCGGCCGATCTAATTGCCGGAAACAGACGGCAGTATTTAATTACGCATTAAAATAGGTCAGCCATTAATTTTGCATTATCCAAACGCCTATCATTGCTTGATCGGTTTGATAAAGCAGGTTACGTTTTAAAAAGGCGCGGGTTCGACCTCACTAAGCTTGAGCTGTTGTTGAAGAAAAACTTTGTGAGGATAAACCAACATGTTCCAGGAAACACAACATTCGTTAATTAATACTTGACAATCACCAAACTATATCTGGCGAGCGAAATGGATGTGGTAATAGATTTGATTATTGTGACAGAAGGGAACGAATCCTTATGGTATTATGTGAGCACTTTATTCTTTAATTTTCTTTTTTGTTCAACGAAGTGACGACACCCGCCGGACGTTCACCTGATGGTAAGTGAATCGCTTGTCCATAACAACGTGGTGCTAGTTAAGACGTGCACACTTCACCACATTGCGCTCGTCGCCTGAAACAAGACGTGAGTGTCGTCACATCAGTAATTTCATTAGCTACAACGCCCTTCAAACCGGAACACAGTAAACTCCTGTTAAGCGGCCGACAGCCGCGGCGGTTGTAACAACCTAGACGGTCTCCGGAAACAGACTCCTACCACCCGTAATTAATTTTTTAATGCACATTATAGGCGAATGTCAAATGTCACAGGACGATTATTGTAGGCGAGGAATTAAAAAAGTCGAGACGCGTTTTCACCCAGCTGTCTGGCAATAACGGCCACGTGCGCGCAAAAAAAATAAAAGAATGAGAGGGAGCAAGATGGCGTCGGCCCTCGTGCACTTGACATTTCCAATTAATTTGCGCGGGACATCTGTGCCGTTAGCAGCTGAACGCGATCGGCTATTTGAATGTAATGCGGATTACGCCGTGCGCATAACGAGCCGCGTGCCTCCGACGGACGGGGGCTCGTTGGGGGCAAATATTGTCATTCTGCGCGCGAAGTATGGCCCCGTCATATTTTTTATTCCGCTGATAACGATTTATTGCTGTCATGTATAGACATACATACCGCTTCTGCGGCGAAATACAATACATAACATATTACATCTTACCATCAGATGGGATTGTAGCCCGGCATTGGGCCAGGGGTCGATAATTTTTTTAGTTGCTAGGGTAAAAAAATTACAATATATGAAATTTCGAAGTATTTAAAAAGCCAGTTTCTCATAAGGAGTTTACTTGAGAAAATAACGCCTCATTCGCACCTTCGTCTTTTCCATATTTTTCTACGGGGCGGGGACTTGGACTATAAAGGCTGCCGATTGCAAGAGAATAGATGCGTTTGAAATTTGGTGCTGGAGACGGATGTTGAACGTATCCTGGACAGAGCATATTACCATCGTCTCCATTTTAACACAGCTCCATATCCAACTGCGCCTTTCAACCGTCTGTCTGCGTCGGAAACTTGAGATTTCGGGTCATATTGTCAGAATAAAACCAGAGAAATGACTTGGAGAAACTTGTCGTTACTGGCAAGATTGATGGTAAGAGGCTGCGTATACGGAACCCAAAACGTTGGACTGACCAGGTGAAGGAGACCATGGAGGCACCTGTATACGACGCTATAGAGAAGGCATCAAATAAGAGTGATTGGCGTAACATCATTAGTAACAGGTAAGGAGTCACGACCCTCGGCATTAAGGCACCGACTTGAAGAAAGGGAAGAAAGAGTTACAATTTTTTTTCTTGCCAACAATAAATAATATTTATTTAAATATAGTTTATTGATAGAAGATTCATTCATTAAATAAATATCTATTTGTTCATATATAAGTAATGTTTTTTCACAACAAATTAGAAAATATATATATATAGTATTACTGACAGAGGACGTACACCACGGAGGAGAGGCGCGGTGAGAAGCAACTGCAAGTGGCTGAGAAGTAGAAGTGGTGACTGGCCCTCGTTAATCGATACAGAACGACTTTTAAATGTTTTTGTTCTATAAAATATAATGTAGATATGAATATACATATAGAAAAGATGAAGCCAAAGAGCGGCAGGTTGCCGAGCCTGCACTGGGCCATACAATATTAAAAAAAAAGTAGCACTTTCATACTTAGACATGATTTGGCCGTTGCTTCGTTTCCCAACTCGCCTGATCAGCTGCCACTCTCGTGTTGTTACTGCAGAAAAAGCAACGCTGCCTCCCGACAACAACAACAACGACCTCATGTTTACTTAATACACTTTTTATTTGAGGTCCATCAGCCACGGCGGATAAAATATATACACAAGTTACTTGCCACGCTTTTTTAATGGACCGTTGCCCGTTGACATAAGAATAATGTAATGAAAACTTGCACTTAATGGCGGGTCTAACGATATATTTGTACAGCATGTTTAAAAGTTATTTAACTTAATGTATCACCAGCGACATGTCATAACACTTCTTTTTCTTGCTACGCGTGACATCAATTGCTATTTATTTGCTATGAAAGCTCATTATGGACGTCGACGTATATGTTTTTTGTTTCATTGTACCATTGTGCCAAAGGGATCATGCAAGGACTTTCAGAAAAAAGAAAACAACTCAAATTGATTAATGTAGTGTACCTAAATTGTTTTAGTCTAATATATGTTTAATAGCTGGACGTTAGGGTCTGTAACATTAATTAACTAAATATATTACTTGAATAACAGGTGCCCCTTAGTAAGAGGCCTTTTGTTTGTTTACGTGTAATTGTTTTTAAACCTGTTTATGTATAACATGTAACACCAAGACAAAAAAACGTGAATTATTTTAGTATTCCAACTATATTATACACTTGCTGCGGCCGCGGCTTTGTTCGCTTGTAATTTAGAAATTATTCATACATAAGAGCGTATAAAGATTTAGTTACATTAACAGATGAATAGTTTACCTCATGTGATAATATTGTATAATTCTAGCTTGAAAATTTTTTGGTGTTCAATGAAAACTTTGCGCTACCAACCCTTCATGGTAAAATTTTGCATTCAAATTTACTCGAGGTGGTCTCCTCTGTCAAAGGACAGCAAGCATGCCAGGGAAACTTACGTATACTGAGAATTGATTGCACGTAATGCAATCGGTTGTTCCGGAATTGGTTGTACCGTAGAATATCCCTAGCCACGTTATGGTCTACTGAAAATCTCATATAACCCTCACACCCCGGCAAAATCCTGTCAAGTAAGTTTTTCGCCCCTTCCGCCTGCCCTTTTCCCATCCTATGTGGAGTCGGCACAGTATGTACTTCTCTTCCACATTTCTCTATCAGCCGTCATATCTAAATACGCACTCTTCTTACACATGTCATCTTTCAGACAATCTATCCACACTTTCTTCGGTCTTCCTCTACTCTTATAACTATCCACATTCATTCTCATTACTTTCTTTGTTATATGTCCTTCATCTCTCCTCACAACATGCCCGTATCACGCTAACCTCTTGCTTCTCAACTTCTCTGTCACTGGAGCAACTTTCAGGCTTCCTCTAATATACTCATTCTTAATTTTATCCATCCTCGTCACACCACACATCCATCTTAACATTCACCCCTATCCATTTATAATCTATTATTTGAAATATTTGTTTCATATTGAATAGCAGTAAATAAAGAACCCCCCAGATGAGGTTCTGTAATACTTCTTAAAATAATAAACACTTCACAATATTACATTGTGGTAAGTGCCAATGAGGCCGTGAATGGTGAAGCTTGATCACCCGGAATCCTCTGATTTTCATATGTTAACAGCCGGAATACAGCAATGCTGTTCTGTCAGCAAATTGACAATATAAAGGTGGCAGGTAGTGATCGCTACTTAGTCGAGTTCAAAGAAGGTAGGAAGCTTTCCTTATTCTACGAAGCGATGTGACGAGCGAGACGGTCACCTGATAGTAAGTAATACGCTTGTCCATAACAACGTGACGCTACTAAAGATGATATACAGCCTTGAATCGTGCTCGTCGCTTCTGGACATAAAACGTTAAGCTTCGTTACCCCAGTAATTTCAATAGCTATAACTATAAGCTGTTTATCGGCTACAATAGAAGCTATGGTGGTCCTACCTAGAAAGTCTTTTATTTGGTTTCGGGCGGAAATCTTCGAAACAGCCTGCTTCTGGGGGGAAGTCAGTGTTATGTGAGATTTTTACTCACTAAAACTCCCTCGATGGTCTGCATCAGTGCATTCGGAGAGGCCCTGGGGTCTTATCTCATGATCTTTACACATTGTGTTAATACGTCTCTGAGGACGGGTTAAACTCTCCTAGGCACCATCGCTGAACCATACGCTGTCCCACGCAGGTTCGCTTGTTGAGCGGTAAGGACCCCAGCCTCCTAGTTTCCATTTAATCGTTTTCTACGACAGGCATGCCTTAGTCAAGTTCTTACTAGCTCGAGATTACAGAGTTCCGGCAACAGAGACCTACCAACAGTAAGACCTCCGTTCTGCTAGACAAGCGGTTAGGCGTGGCATGGTGTGGTGGCAGTTGAAAACATACTTTATTCGCGTGGTAATGTATATAGACAGCAGCAGGTACAATTTTTGGGGCATCCGAGAGGGCGTTGGTCAGTAAACATGATAAATGAAAAAAACAAATATGTGCGACCGTGTGACATCATCATCAGCTTTTGCAGGTATGGCTTGTTTGTGGTGTAAACGTCGACGCAACTTAACTGATACATGAGGTTTCGATATAAAAATTAGAAATGAGATATTTTTTAAGATGATCACTCATCTTATAATAAGTGATGGATCTGAACAACTATAATACGTAAGATTAAGGCATTAGACTTTACTATCTAGGGTTAGATATAAAAGCTGTTATTAGTTTATAAGTTTTTATTATAAGCTCCTATAAACTGTAATATTAATTAATTATAATGAATAATGTATAAAAGTAATTATTTTTTTACTGTAAAATTACCATTATCATTATCGTCAGTCGATAGACGTCCACTGCTGGACATAACCATCCTCCAAAGATCTCCACAGAGTTTATTAACGGGAATTGAGCCTTAGCCGACCACCCTGGCCCAGTGCAAGTTGGTGGGTGGTCAGAGCCTCGTCTGTTATTCAGCAGGGTGCACCGGATGTAGGTGAGGTTACCTTGGCGTCCGTAAGATGTTGTGCGAAACACCCCGTTACACCCCGGAAATGTATTGTGCATTAAAAATATTTAAGTAACAATCCTTTCCTAAAATCATCTAATTCTATTAAGGGATGCAGCTTTCAGGATTTGAATATTCAATGCAAATATGTTAACTAATTTCACATACAAAGTTTTTTTCTGTCTTCAATTAATTAACACGACCACAGTTTTAAAGGGTATCAAGTGACAATGAGGTCAATAATACTGTAGAGTTGATTTTGCTCTCAGTTATAAACTAATGTTATTCCGTTATAGCCGCAAACTCTCTTTTGTAGTAAATGAAATAAATATATAAACTAGTTAATTAGAAGTGAAGGGTACTCATCTTGCGCTGATGGTATTACGACATTAGAAATGAAAAACACCAGACGAATATTTAAAGTAGCTGTGGTCCCGAAATCGAATGGGGGAACGGCTGTGTTACAAGGCAAGGCATCCACTGCGCTATATAAGCAAATTACAGTTAACAAGTAACCTTCAGATGTTCCAGATAACTCGACAACATGCTTTAAATGTAAATATTTAAAAAATTATCACTAAACCTCACAAGTATCTCGGAACGGCCGTGAAGATTGTGGACCGGTACGCTTCCAACACGCGGGCGTCTTTACTGGCGCGATAAATTGTACTTTTTTATGTGACCACTTAATTTTCGTACGTACCGCAGTCAGATGCGGCCCCCTTTATCCCACTGATAGCACCTCTAAGCAGGTTTCAGTCATGTAATCGCTTCATTGAGGCACAGGTGCACTAGGCTATATTTAGGCTAAAGTGCGCAGGGATCGTGGAGCTGGGAAAGCTAACAGCTGAAAGAGTTACAGTATCAATAGACATGATTTTGATATGATATGATATGCTGAGATGAGAGATAAATATGATGAGAAGATTTTGATGTTTTAAATAAAAGAATTGTTGATTTATATCCTTAGATTTGTTATAAATAAAATATTCAAACAAATGATTATACAAAGTCACCCAAAAGGCAATGGAGAGGACTACGCTGGGAATTTCTCTGCGCGATCGAATTAGAAATGTGGAAATCCGCAGAAGAACTAAGATCACCGATATAGCCCAAAACATTGCTAGACTTAAGTGGCAGTGGGCAGGGCAAATTGCTCGAAGGTCCAACGGCCGATGGGGTAGTAAGGTCCTCGAGTGGTAGGTGGGAGGCCTCCCACAAGATAGACCGACGATCTGGTGAGAATCGCGGGACTCCACTGTACGCGAACAACGCGGGACCGATCGATGAGGAGATACATGGTGGAGGCCTATGATGATTATACAAAGTAACCATTAAACATAAAACAGGAGTGTTTAATTGTAATTCAGTTTGATGTTAAAAAAAAGTATATTACTATCGTCTGTTTATGTATGAGTTGAGAATGCCCTTCTCGCAAACATCATCCGTGAGCCTGAACTGTGTGATACTACCTCTATTAGTGCGAATAACATGAATAACTCGACGGCGCTGGTAGTCATCATCATTTCGTTGACGATCAGCGGCAGGCGAGTTAGCATTTTAATGTTAAACTTTGCAACTGTCTCGTGACAGACGTCCAACTGGATTAATCTAGATCACCTGCTGCCGGCGGATCTAAAATAATTCACAATGACACTATAGCGTGAAAACCTTATCTTAATGCGTCCATTAAATATAATTTCATTATAGACTCAATCTAGTTTCAATATAATCATTTAATTGATTAGATTAAGCATCATGGTCACGAGTGATGGATAAAGTCATTATTATCAATCATTTTTATGGCAAAAAAAATTATATCTAGTATAAAGTATCAATGACTAAGTTATCTCAGTATATATTCGTTATATTTCCGCTGACAGAACAAAAGGGTTCGACAAGGACAAGATTATAAAATATCCTTATTTCTATTCATATCTTCATTCATCTGCTACACTGCACAAAAGGTTGATTAAGATTTTCATAAACTTTACGTGTAATAAGTTTTTTTAACTTAAATATAAGTTTAAATAATTTTTTTTAAATACGGAATCCATATTACAAGAAAACAAATAAGATACAATAAAAAAAATGAGATAGTTTTTCTTGTCGTGGATTACCAGAAACGGCTTGGTAATATAACTCACTAGCTGTTCCCCGGTCGCTTTGCTGGCAGTAATATAAAAGTAGATTTGAGATTTGTCCGAAATATTCTTTTTATAACACCCGTTACCATAGCAACCGCGTAAATAATACCAAATGGAAATGTTTTTAAAAGGTAAGTAGAAATAAAATGATGAAGGATCTATGAAATTGAAAAAACGAATAGTCTATAAATAGTTTCGAAACGTTCACTAGTTTTTGAGTGATCGGTGTGAACAAACAAAACATATTTTCATTACACACATATATATATAAGAAACGACCCCTAGTGCCGGGCGGTTTTGTAGGGGCAGCACGATATGGCGATCTTTTGGGGGATGCCGATGTCCAGCTGTGGACGTCTAGTGACTGATGATGATGATGATGATTTTATTTGATTTTTTAAAAGACAGATTGTTTAGTTTCTAAACGTCTTCATCTTAACATAAATACTTGAACTATGATTTTCTAGGTACTTAAAAATGTTAATGAGAACCAACGGTAATCAACAGATTTATTTAAAATTCAATTATTAATTAAACATTTAAATAAACAGAATGGAATAATAACAAATAAGTTATACGAGCTGAGCTACTTGCTAAGGTTTTCATACAGGAAGTACAATATGCAGATTTTCAAAAATGATGTGAAAGACTTTCTTCCGATACGGCAATACACTAGCAGTACCTCTGGTGATACAGACCTTGAAGGAGCTTAACTCGAAGAACCGCATTTTTTTGTTCAATTAAGCAACGAGATGAGAGGGAGGTTCACCTGATTGTAAGTGATACGCCTGCCGATAATGACGTGGCGCTAATCAAGATAATCAGGATGGATATACTGCATCATATTACGCTCGTCACCTGAGACAAGGCGGTGAGACTCATTGCCCCAGTAACTACACTAGCTACAGCGCCCTTCAAACCGGAACACAATGTTTGCACACTGCTGTTTATCAGCTGCAATAGGCGCTGCGGTAGTACCTGCCTAGACGGACTCCGGCAACAGAGACCTGCCACCAGTAAACGGCATTGCACTCCTCGCCTTGAGACATAAAATGTTAAACTTCATTACACCAGCTACAGGGCCTTTCAAACCGGAACTCAGTGTTGTTTGCATACTGCTGTTTATCTGCAGCATTAAACGCTGCGGTGGTACCCAACTAAACGGTCTCCGGCATCAGAGACCTACCACCAGTAATAGTGTGTTGAATGTTTACTTCTTTAAACAGATTATGGTACCTAAAATGTCCTCACAACGTCTGGCTCTGGGACTCCCGAAACAGCTCTCAGTCGTTTCTATATCTGCAGCTTGAAACATCCGGTGGCGTTACCTTTGCGTCATCCTGTGTTTGTGTTGGACGCTGCCGACGCCAGGCCGAGGTGTGGACGCTCCTACCGCCTTAAACCGAGCTGTGCTCTCTTTAAATAGGATACAATATCAGATCCAGTAAATCGCACATGGAACGTTTACAAATAAATTAAATACCTGTTGTATTGAGAAATAAAATAATTCATATTTATTTAGTATATTTTCACAAATACTGGTTGTAGGTCTCTGACCTCTTCAACCCTTCCCTATCCAATATTATCTCTCATTTCTTCTCCTCCTTTTATATACAAGCTTAATCTTCATCATCATCAGCCGATAGACGTCCGCTGCTAGACAAAGGCCTCCTCTAAAGATCGGTCCCGCGTTGCTCTCATCCATTGGATTTCTGCGATTCTAACCAGATCGTCGGTCCACTTTGGCGCCACTCGAGAACCTTACTGCCCCATGGGCCATCGGTCCTTCGAGGACCTTCGTTAGTTTTTAGTAAAGAAATGTATTTTTTATAAAACTATCGTTTCATTTAGCTGTACTAACATGATGGAGCCTCAATAATGCTAATAAAACGGTTTAAAAATATGTTTTTTTTTTAATTAGGATCGATTTGTTCCCGGCCCATCATCAAAGGTGTCATTAGTACTATCGCTTGTCTTCGTTTTCGGAAGCGGTCTCCTAACATCCGGTATATATTATGCTATATATAAATATATCTATCTGTAAATGAACTGTATTCATTGTTTTAGAACGTTATTACCATAAAAATTTAATATACACCGTTAGATGATACTATACAATAAATTTTTTTATGTTAATTGTTATAAAAATTAGTAGCCCTCTTTGATGTTCCCACTACTGGGACTCAGGGCTTTCTCCCACAAAAAGAAAGTCAACGTATTTTACCCAATACGAATCGTGTGTAGCTGAGCTAAGCTAAGAACTGTATCTGATGAGAAACATTGAGAAAGGCCTGCGTCCAGCAGTTGATTGAGAAAGGCTGATGATGATGATAGGTCGTGCAGGTTGGTAATATAATTGTACGTTCTAACCAAATCGTCCACTAATACAATAAATATATGGTTGCTGGACATCTTACGTAGTGTTCAGCTCCTTTTATATCAAATAATTTGAGGTGATATTGTTACATAACAAAGTGTTAGCAGAACACCTTATCAAACATGAACTGTGTCACAATGGTGAAAAACAACCGTGATGAATGTGGATCTATTATACCGTTCACCTGATCGACGGCATCTCTGCAGCCGTTTCAATCAAAGTCAATTTGCAAATCAATTTTATTTGCGGCATAATTTTTCGTTTTAAAACAAAGCGGCAACTGGGTTGAGCTTACACGTGTCTTCAACTGAATTAATAAACTTTACGACCGATAGCATCGTTCCGCCGAGCCGACTCTAAACGGCGAGTTCCAAATTCAAATACGTGTTACGTTGTACGTACAACACTAGCGGAACAATATACTTTTAATTTTTTACAAATGGCCAGTGACAATGACAAGTTTTATTTTTTAGAATATATCGAGGAAATAATTTGTTTAATTCATAAATCAATTGGCTTTTTGTAATTGTCATTAAAAGTGATTTTTGTGTAAAAAAAACTGTTATATCAAGACTACTTTTAAAATACGTTAAAACTGTTTATGAATATTTACTATAATAAGACAAAACTGCCTTCTTAATTTTATTAACCACTATTTAAGAAAACTATTTTTTAATTAAATTATGCGACGAGATGGGCCTGCCTACCCATAACAACGCGGCACTAGTTAAGATGATATATACAGCACCACACTGCGCTCGTCGCCTGAGACAAGATATTAAGTTTCGTTACTCCAATAATTACACTATCTACATCACCCTTCAAACCGGAACAAAGTAATATTAGCACAGTACCGTTTGACGGCTACAGTAGTACTACGAGAGTACCTACCTAGACGGTCTACGGCAAAAGAGATCTATGACCAGTGCAGACCCTTACATTACCCATTAATACATTTTGTTGGTTGCTACATCTGTGTACCAGCCGTGTCAGCATTCCCACCATTTAACTGCAATTATTATTAAAACCTATTAAAATAAATGCTATTGTAAACAGTAGTTATTTATTTTAGTAATAAAAAAAAAACATACGGTTTCAAACTTATTAAACAATTACTGTCATTTCTCTTGTAACACTTCGCCCACGTGGTAAGATTTATCTATTCTGCAAAATAAATTATGGATTTTAAACTTAGGTCAGAAGAAGCGTTATTTATGATTTTTTTAATATAAAACGTCTCTTATATTATATTCATTTAAATAATGGCCTAGAATCAAACAATTAGGTTACATGGGCTTGCTTTATGCTTATTGTTGTACCATTATAAGTATTGAATTGAATGAATATTAAACTCGCAAAGAAGCGCTCGCAACCCCTTGAATTTTTTTAATCATAATAAATCTTAAGTACGGGCTGAACAATACCTCCGACCCCTCCTGAGGTCGGCGCGTGACTGACGCGTGCTGCTCGCGTGTCTCCATCTATTGTATTTAGTTCTCATTATCTCTTAACGAAGGTATACGATTTATTGTGAAGTACCGCCACTTTCATTCTACCATTGAACTATTTTGGAACAATGTATTCCTGATTATATAAATGTATTTTTTTTGTTACGAAGTTTTAATTTTTCGAGAACAATTTTTGTTCTTTTAAATTACAATCGAATCTACTATCGTTTGTGTCCATTATAACAGAACAAGAAAATTCGATTTTGCATAATTATGATATAAATCAGGCGAATACGCACATTTTGCATAAAAAAGGTTTGAGGCTTTTGACTAGTGTTAAAGCCTTAATTGTTTTTCCTCTCCCTGTGTAGGAGCTTGGTTAGAATATTCCTACAGACAGACTGTCCTCCGTATCGTAAAGAGTGACCAAGAGGGGATTGATCTTAGAGAAAGGCAGCAGCTTTCATTATTATAATTACAAATATTCTAACGCCTGCTAACTAGGATACTATAGCAAGTATGTGAAAAAGAATAAGATGAACGAAACGTCGCTATAAAAAATAACATCGGTCTTAATATGAAATGTTTGTTAGAATTGGAATACCATCCATGACTTCTCAATATCCAAATAATCAACAACATTCAACCCTTATATTAAACGAGATAATATATGTTTTATAACGTAATGTGTGCGTGATTAATTAATAACTCACCTTAAAGGAAACATTGTAACGAAGCGAACAAATTTACACAAGGCATTATGCAGTTATAAATAAGCACTCGCCCGTTACTAAACATCCAAATAGACACTTCCACCAGATGGCCGAGGATATCCTGAGAGCAGCACATTGCCTGATGCACAAGCGGGTAATTATAGGCGGGGGATAATGTTACCAGAACACCGAGCGGTGCAACGGATACGTCATACAGTTTGTTCACCAAATTTTACAACCAAAAATAACATTATGGTTCCCAGTTAAACTGAAGATGTATTTCAATTAAATTAATTATAAGCATGTATTAATTAGTTTTAAATATTTTAAAGTCATAGTTAACATCAGTCGTTTATTGTTACTTTCGTGGACTTTCATAGTTTTTACTGGACAAAATATAACTACCGTCATGTATGTCGATAAATTTATATATTTAAGATATCCAACGAAAACAAATTTGTGGTAAATAATATTGTATATTATCCTTTATATACTATGGCTTAGTTTAAAAGGACTGTCCGAGTAAATAACAAAAGTGTGCGTAGTGTATGGGTAAGAAACGCGTGCGCTACGCCCGGTCGCACTTGCCGGTTGATCACCATGGCGGTGATATCGGATCCGTAGTTTAAAATACATTAAACATTCTCTATTTAGCGCAAACTTTAACAAATGTTAAGTAAATATATTTAATGCGATACCGCACGCCGGAATAACTTCGCCACTGGATGTAGGAGTTCATTAGTATATGTAGCCGCATCAATCAATCATCAGCCGATAAACGTCTATAGCTGATCTCCACTAGGGATTCATATGTTGGGATTTGGGCCATTTCCTACAACGCTTGCCCAATGCAGATTGGTGAGAGCCAGAGCCTCGTTTGTTAATGCGCATAATGACAAATAATGCGCTTCCTGTAAGCAATATTACTAATTTACTAATATTACTAATTTTATAATAAACAATAATATATAGCTTCAGTGGGTATAATTTCTTTTTTATTTAATTAAGCAAAGAGATGAGCGGGATGTTTATCCGATGGTAAGTAATACGCCCGTCCATAACAACGTGACGCTAGTTAAGATACAGCACAGTGTTGAGTCTCGTTACCCCAGTAATTACACTAACTACAACGCTCTTTAAACCGAAACACAGTAATGTTTGCACGCACAGTACTGATTGTCGACGGAAATGGGAGATACAGTGGTTCCTACCCAGTCGGTCTCCGACAAAAGAAACATAAATCTGGTGGTAGTATCAGAATCAGATCCCATGTAAGAAAGGAAGAATTATGAGCAAGTTTTTAATACTATTTCTTCTTCCTCCTGTCCTTTTCCCAGCTATGTGTCGGCACAGTATGTACTTCTCTTCCATATCCGTCTATCAGCCGTCATGTCTGATTTCACACTCTTCTTACACATATCTTTCACACAATCCATCCACACTTTCTTCAGTCTTCCTTTACCCTTATAACCAGCCACGTTCCTTACTACTTTCTTTGTTATATGTCCTTCAGTGTTTATAACTTCTACTATTTTATAATTAAATAAAACATTAGTTATATTTGACTGAAAAAGTCTATTTTTACAAAAAATCAGCATCCTTATTAGGAAATGTTTACTGCCTTTCATTCACAGTTCAGGATGTCGGACTTCCGAAACGAGCGCTCGTTTCAAACACAATGACTAATAATAAACACAGCTAACATGTGTTAGAGGTCAACGGGAAGGGTAGAGAAGAGAGCAGGGATTATGTTTTAGAGGTGAAGGTATAAATGGTAGTTCAAATCAAATTAGAATATTTTCTTTTACAAATTGGAATTAAATGTTTTCATTTGACCGCAGTGTGTCCGGATCGTTTCAATGTAATGATGTACACTAAATATTGTTTTCCACAGAAAATAGATTTTAATTGAAAGGTTTGTTATAGTACATCTCCGCGGTCACCGGATGTTCCTGCTGAACTTATTTTATAAGTAATAAATATAATTTCAATAGTAATAGAATACGTATTAGGATACTGACACAGCGACACACTGTGCTCTGTTATTACAATAATTACTTCGATCTCTAGTCTTTTGCCGTTAAAGATTGCTAGAGAACCTCTGAGAAAAGAGACCAGAATAGACTCTTGCTGGAGACTACGTAGGTACCACCGCAGCTCCTATTTCTATCGCCAAACAGTAGTGTGCAAATATTACTGAGTTCGGATTCGAAGGATTTAACATCTTGATACAATGACAAGAACAAAATGTGGTGTTGTGTATAACATCCTAACTAGCGTCACTTTATTACGAATAAGCCTATCACTTACAATGACGTGAACTCCTTACTCATTATGAGTATATAACAAAATGTATATTTTATTGTTTCGTTTTCATATTTATAATATGATGTCGCAGAGAAAGAATGGTTATCATTCATAAATCAATTCAAACCTGTGCAATAGCGGGTTGGAACAAGATCTCTGGAGACATGTTGGAAATCTCATCAGCGTTATAATTGCCACTAAATACATCGCTTCCTGTAATCCTTGGGGATGTTTAACAAACACACCACGCGTTGTAAACAAGCAAAAAAATTTTACAAACCGTTTTGTGTTTAAATCATTTAGCATTAAAAAAAAGTTTCTGTGTGATATTTCATAAATAATTTGGTTACAATTAAATCTTTTTTTACATATTAAGTACTAATAAAGATCTAAGTTAATTTTCGTATTAGTAGCTTATAATCAAAGGTTTAATTTTTATAAACAAACTTGCTGTTCCCAGCCATAATATAAAATTATACTTGAAATTTGTCTGAAATGTTACCACGACTGGAAATGAATTTATACAGCAACCGTTACTATAGTAACCGCATAAATGATACGAAATGAAAATGTTCATAAAAGTTAATTAGAAATAAAACTATCACGTATATATGAAATTCAAAAAATAAATAACATATAACCATCTACCAATCATTCCGCGTCGAATGATTGTTCACTAGTTTTCACGTGATTGATGAACAAACAAAACCCATTTTGATCATATATATATATATATTGATAAATACTTTCTTTTGTATACTTAATAGTATTCTCATAATTAATATGACTTTAATGATACTTTTAGCGTTGCTCCAAATACCGTAAGACCATATTGTCTTTTAATTACTATGGTACAGTGGCTTAGTGTATCCTTTATAATAAAGGTCAATGGTTCGATTACGGAGTCACATACTACGCAGCTTCCAATTTGGTAGATTGGTTGGTGATTAGGATTTTCTCGAACTCGCCTACTTGTTTAGCGGTAGGTAACCCTCGTATTGTAAATCGGCCGCCGTAACAACATTGCTTCCTGTTGTTAAGATAAAAGAGCCTGTTCTGGATGTGCACCACCATCTACGGCCTCGTCAATTAATACCGAGTGTTGTTGAGGTTAAGTGTTAGCCCACAGCATCAACAAAAAAGTAAGAGCAAGGTCTTTGATAAGTAATTAATATTTTTTACGGGTTTATTTAGAAAGATGTTAAATATTATATAGCTTCGTGTTTGCTTACGATCTAACCCTATGGCAAGTTGAGATGTAATCTAAGTAGTAAACCTAATTAATATAGAAGTCTATTTACTCTTCTCTTGAAGATTATCACGTCGGAAAACCTTTTCATCACGCAAAAAGCTTTTTACAATAACTTTATGTTTATGAAACTAAATATTAGAAGTTCTATCATTATGGATATTATAAAGCGCTTAAAGTTAATCAACATATAAATAGTAATAATCGCGTAAATACAGAAAAAGAACTTACTTTACATCACTTAACAAACACTCGACAATTTTTTTTATTCAATTAAGCTACAAGACAAGCGGAACGTTCACCTGATGGTAAGGGTAACCTACCCATAACGACGTGGCTCTTGTCAGGATGCAATATTGCAATCGTCGCCTGACACAAGACGTTGAGTATTGTTACCTCAGTAATTTAACTAGCTACGGCGCCCTTCAAACCGGAATACAGTACTGTTTTGTCGCATGAATAGGCGCTGCGGTGGAACTTAACTAGACGGTCTCCGGCAATAAAAGCTAAACGTCTAAAACGTTTATAATAAACGGTCCTCTTAATTACCCCACCGCTGGCTCCTTCTCCAACAAAGGGAGAAGACGGGAACATCATCCCTGAATCCTTACGGGTCCTTATTTACGCTTTAAGTAATTTGGTAGTCAATTTAAATCATCGCGGACCGTTTCAACACTCCTCGTACCTAATTCGTTTATTTTTTATGTCGCGGTGAAAGTCTCCCTTCGCTTTACGTATTCACACCGCCTTAAAGAGACACGAACGTGTGACCAATTTTGAACTAATTAAATGCGGCATCCGGCTCATTGGCTGTCAAATCGGTGTATTTAAATGTTCTTTTTTTTTTTTTATCTCCCAACCGGCATGCGGTGTAAACAGATACGATACAGTTTAGTGATACTCCGCGGAGGTGCTCGAACCCCGCAAAAGATTTATATGGATGTGCTAAAAGGTTTTATTCATTTGCTTTATAACTGGAATAAGGAATTAAAACGAGGGGCCGTTCACCTGATGGTAAGTGATACGACCAACCATAACGTGGCGCTAGTTAGGATATTATACACGGCACCACATTGCGCTCGTCCCCTGAGACCTGAGTCTCGTGACTCCAATAATTGCACTAGCCACAACGCCCTTCAAACCGGAACACTATCTATACACTACTGTTTGGCGGCAGAGATAGGCGCTGCTGTGATACACCTAAACGGTCTCCGGCAATGAATCTACCATCAGCTAAGGATTTTGACGGCTTAAAAATTCCACCTTTATCTTGAGAATTTCTGGTCACAACAGCATCACTGTGTTTCGGTTATGCACATGGGAAGCAGAATATTATGAGCGAGTGTGTTTCGCCATTCACAACCAATAACATCCCCGTATAAAATGGATATTTGAAGAAAAGAATTGATATTTACTGGTGGTGGGTCTCTGCTGTTGGAGACCATTTTAATGTCACCACAGCATTTATTTCCGCAACAAAATAAGTTGAATGTCGTTGGTACTTAGTTACGTTAAGTTGCTACTCGTTGGTAGTAAGTTACGCTATTTTACTGGTATGGTGGCGACCGAATTGTTCCGCCGAACCAGAGACAGAAATCACTATACCGCGCTGATCACCTTCACAGGTTGGAGAAGCACTTTAAGAAGAAGAAGAAGAAGACTGGTATGCTTATACTGGGAGAGACTTAACGTATTATTTCAAATAAACTATATTTAATCAAATCTTATGTAAGAAGTAACTGAACGCTGACAGCTCAGGATTGATCGATGTGCTGATCATTGGAAGTGACCCAAGTCCTGGAGTAGACGTCTATTGGCTGATGATGATTTAATTAGTGATTATATAATACGAATTTTAAATAGAAGCACTTAGCACCGTTACGGCGAACGTCTCACGATTTCGCACCGGAAGCCCGCGTCGTTATTTCATTCGCCGATGACATGTGTCGGTGACTCCCGCGCATGTGTTGCCATCACTCGGAAAGAATTCGTCGAGAAATTGATGGGATCATTAGTCATACGAAGTGGCAGTTTTTGTACGTCAATATTTTTGGACCTCACAGAGAGCTCGCCATTTTTTTTTTTGCTTGTTGGTTGAATGTTTTAGTGGCAAGTCGATTACCGCGTCCGAGAGTGTTTTACACTTCCGTTTCGTTCATCATCATCATCGACATGGACTGACATCCACTGCTGGACATAGGCCTCTCCCAAAGATCTCCATATAAAATCAGCATGGTCTCCGGTACTGCAAGGCATTAGGGACTGTGGTATTTAGGGGTTCATATGGGGGGGATTTGGGCCATTTACCACCAGAACTTTGTTTGTTGATCATCAGTGTGCACCACGAGCAGGTGAGATTGGGTTGGGTCAGGTGAATTTTATGTGGGACTCCTTACCCCCCCTAGCATCCCTTACATCCCGAATAACATACGAACAAAAAACACCATAAATCGAAAACGTATACATTTTATAATTAAGTGATTTACATTTTTGAACAGGTCTCTTAATGTTCCCACAGCTGGGACAACGAGGCGGTCTCCCACAACGAAAGATTCAAGGCTATATACTCACCATGCTGGGCCAACTTGTGGTGTGATGGGTTGGCGAAACCATATTAATGATATTATATTGCCAAAAAATCTGTGTTATCCCCGTTGTATTTTCTGGTGGTAGATCTTTCTACCAATGCGATTCCTACTTCCGCCGCCAAACAGTGGTGTGATAACATTACTTTGTTCCGGTTTGAAGGGCGATTATAGCAAGTGAAGTTACTAGAGTAACGAAATTTAACATCTTATGTTTAAGGCGAAAAGCACATTGTCGTGCTCATCATCCTAACCAGGTTATTATGGGTGGGAGTATTGTTCACCATCAGAAGATCTTTCTCGGCACATGGTTCTTTGAATAAAAATCAAAAATTCTTAAATTAGCATTTATATATTTATTTATTATAGACACTAAAGATGATAGAAATAAAAAAATGACCTACTTATAGTATCCATGCTTAAGTATTTTGAGGTTGTCTTCTGCGATACAACCCTGATTGTATCAGGTAACGAGGCTAGTAGGAAATTTGTATGATAAAAAGTCTCCATAATCGGATTCAGAATCACACCTTTTACGTAAAAAATTTAAGTTTTGTCCTTCACATGGTGCTAGAAGCCTGACTACCATAGAGCTGTTAAAGTAATAGATATGCGCAAACGCAAAGTTAAATGAGGGTAAGTCTCTGATGTTGGAGACAGTGTATGTAGATACCACCGCAGCTTTTATTTCTGCTGTAATAGTGTGCAAACATTATTGTGTTCCGGTTTAAGAGGCGTTGCAGCCAGTGTGATAGGTAACTTAACGTCTTATGTCTCATAGCAACGAGCTCCACTTGATCCAGTATATATCATCCGAATTAATTAAGAATCGGCTACTTCTAGAGTAGTGCGCTTTACTACCAAAGACAAGACCGTCGCTTACCATCAAGTGGGGTCGTAGTCAAGTCCTAGTCTATACAATAAAAAAATATATGGTCACCAGGTGAAGATATCTTCATTTAATTTGGTGGAACCGCATAGTTGTTTGCGTGTCGCAGTTCTCTCTGATGGTATAAAATGAAAATATGTAGTTTTCGCTTTAAATCCAACCAATTCTTTATTTTTCCATATATCATCATCATCAGCTGATAGACGCCCACTGCTGAAAATAGGCCTCCTCCAAAGATCTCCACATACAGTCAGCATGGCCCCAGTACTGGTTCGTGTGTGGCTAGAACCTCGTTAGTAATTTAGCGAGGTGCACCACGTGCAGGTTAGCACGACTTGGGCTCCGTAAGATGTTGTGCGGAACCCCTTACACCTAAATATATCGTACATCAATATAATTTTTTATATTAACTTCTGCCATTTTAACTATTACGATTGTAAATTGTCGCAGAAGTGTAGGACCTCCCTCCTTTCCAGATGGACCGACCATATCCGGCATCCAGTAGTGGATTATAAAAGGCCGGTGATGATGACAGTAAATTGATAATGTAAGGTTATCAGTTAACTCTGCGAGTTTATAAGTATTGTTTTCATCCGAAAAATTGTTTTTCGTCTGTCCGTTGCATAGCAACTCAGTTTAAGCTAATTTTTTTGTCGTTAATAAAATGTCCGTTCATGTCTACGAATTTCCTATCTCTGTTATTGCACAATAGAGCAGAGGCGGTATTGGTGCAGGTGTGTGCACAAAAAAATCGAAAGGATTCGCCGCAGGTGCGTCCCGGAGATCAGGTGCGAGGATCGGATTTGGGTTAGGGGTAATTATAGGTGACGGTGACTTACGTAGGGCGCCGCCGTCACCCCCCGCGGGGTGCTCCGTGGCTTGCTAAATGAGATGCTTGTGGAGTACACGAGGAATCTGTTTATTTAATATTCATATTAATTTTAAACCGATAAAAAACGTGTTATCAAAGCGAGATAAATGGCAAAATGTAATAATTTTATTCGAGCCGAAACGAGACTGTGCTCCGACTTGAAGGGCGCTGTAGCACGTGAAATTACATGGTAACGAAACTTAACATCTTATATCTCAACGCGAGGTGCACAATGTGGTGCGGTGTATCACTTACCGACAGGTGAACGTCTCCCTCGTATCATCGCTTTGTAGAATAAGAAAAATATTACTAGAAGATCGATGTCAAGTCATCCAAATCAGGAGGTTTGTATATATATATCATCATCATCATCATTATCATTTCAACCGATGGACGTTTACTGCTGGACATAGGTCTCTCTCTATAGATCATATTCATGTACTATACATATATTTCTAGTGATTTTTCATAACGTTTTTTCTACAACTTAGTAACGTTAAAATAATACACAGTGCAAGCAATTGTTAATTTAAATTTTTCATAAATAATCACTTTTCTATAGTTTTTCCAAAATTATAATTAGATAATTTAATAAAGTCTCGGACAGGTTACAAAACTTGGCCGAGGTAACTTAAACAAAGAGATCGATAAACGCATTCTGCTCTGCTGAGCAGCGATTGGGAAACTCCGCAACATCCTCACTTCGCAAATACACCAACGTCTGAGGTCTTTAATCAATGTGTCCTCCCCACTCTTACTTACGCAGTAGAGACAGCACCTGGCCATCGTACTGGTCCACCGATTCAAAGTAGCACAGCGAGCGATGGAGAGAGCTATGCTTGGCGTTTCTCTAAGATACAAAATACGTAACGAAGAAATTCGTCAGACAACTAAAGTTGTCAACGTGGCTCTCAAAATCTGAAATGGCAGTGTGCAGCCATGTGTGTCGTGTCAGTGACGGCCAATGGAGGAGATAAAAGCCTTGGAGTGGAGGCCGCGTACAGGTCGCAGAAGTGTAGGACGTTTTCTCTCCAGATGGACTGACGACATCACCAGGGCGGTCAGAAGTGATTGGATGCGAGAAACTGAAGATCACATTTGATGAAAGACATTGAGGAAAGGCTATATCCAGCTGTGGATAAACAAAGGCTGATAATGATGATGTTGAATAGTTTTCTATAGCTATGTAACAAATAAAAGAAACTCGACCATAAAAAATCAATCCGTAATTTGAACAATCAAAAGAACGACCATGTGGGATAGAATAGAGAATGTGTAACGTCCTACGGATGCGCGTAACATCCCGAGTTGATTAAAAACTGTATGATGGGACATATACCAATAATTGCCGGTGCTGACGACCATAAATATCCAACAATGGCAGGCAAACTATAGGAGTCGCGTTTCACAGAGGCACCTGCTAAATAATAAGATTAATTTATAGCGTATTCAATGATAGCAATGGGCCATGTAATGGATGGTACTGAATAAAAATTAATAGGGCTCCATTACAACAAATCGTTCGAAGGTAACGGCTGAATAGAAATTATAATATATTTTTTTTATACAAGAAACTGGAGATAAATGGACATGAAAACATTTAGTAAAGAGCTACGTAGACAAATGGCGTGAGAACTTCATTGGTAGGTCTCTGTTGCCGGGGACCGACTAGTGGTAGTGTACAATTATCACTGCGTTCCGGTTTGAAGCGCGCTGTAGCTAGTGTAATTAGCGGGATAACAGGACAACGTCTTGTCTCAAGGTGACGAGCGCAATGTGGTGTTGTGTATAATATCCTTAATAGCGCGACATTGTTATGGGCATCAAGTGAATGCTTTGCTCGTCTAGTAATTACGTAAATAAATAAAATATTTTTTTTAAATAAAGTAATGAGAACCTCGTGTCTAACGATTAACTACCCTTCGAATTGTATAAATCATAGTGTTGTACCTTTACGATATATCACTTCGAAAATAACTGCAGCGAAGAATTCTTGTTTTTATTTATTTAAAACAAATATAGTGGAGACTATTTTAATTTATTTTTTTTAATAAATTTGACTCTTCTCGTTTCGTTTGGAATTGATATTATTGAATAGTACAACACCATATTATCTTTCTACGATATATAAAATAAAACAGGAAACGGCGGTAGTTCAGTGTGAGACAGTTGAAAGCGCTGTACGTCTGAAAGAGGCGCCGGTTTGATCCGTCTGACCTTGAGCTTCCGGCGAAGAAAAACAACGCAAGCAAATCAACACATTCCAAGAACAGCTTTCGTTGACATATGATATTGAATCTGTGGGACACATAAAGCGGGTTGTTATTTATTATTAACTCATTATTAAAAAGAAAAGCAGTAATTCGTAATTATCTAAAGCTGTAAAGTTTGCGGGAAAGCCGTATATCCGTATTAGGTGCTTAAACTGACTGATCGTTTTTCGCTAAATTGCTAAGAGAAGTTGGTTTTAAAAGGTCCGTTAATTGCCCGGCGTCGTCCCCATTACTGCTTCCTCGCGCCACCGATACGCCTCTGCGTACTCGGAGACGCACATCTGGGAGTAATGTAGAAACTGCTTGGAAACAATACGACGTACAAACCACTGCAATGACAGTACGTAATGAACTCTTTAACATTTGAAATACGGTTTAAATTTGCTGTTACAGATCCAAGATTACTACGGCTGCGAACACCTGTTTCAAGCAAAGCGTTTATTTAATCTCACCACCAGTAGACAACACGCCGTATGCCGTTGGAATAAAGGCGATTGTTGGGCGATGGACGTCGGCCCCGCATTCCTGTTTGTTAGGGATGTTCGCATAAATTATTGATATTTCGCTTTGAGGTTGTAGACGGGGATAAGTCTGTCCTTTCCTTGGCGTATGTTTTTGTTTTGTCCAGGATCTGAAGAATGTGCGGCCGGAACGAGCGCGAGAAGTGTTTGCGGTTACTACGGCCACCTTCTTTCGATATGTTTATATTACGTTAGTAAATATATTATAAAAGGAAATAAAAAAATTAATATTGTTTATAATTTATTTGAAAGTTAAATTATTAAATCATTTTTCACTCGAGCGTTTGTATCATGTATGTAACGAATGTAGGAAAATCCGTGGTTTCATAAGAGATTCCACGCTCGTTATAAAAGAATCATCGAGTTACAACATGAATGTTAAACAATTCCGTATAAGATCAATTTGCTTAGAAATGAGTTACTGGTATGGCAGTTCATTTGCTGAGTCAAATACCAGTTGATCGACGCCAGGTCACGGGGCTAGTTCATAATACACGAGGTGTCGGCGGCCAGCCGGCGCCACGGCGGCAACCACGGCGCCTACTGTCCTGCCGGCCGTATCCCACTCTTCACATGCAAAAGCAACTTAGTGCTACAGCTTTAGAGTTTAAATTCAAACCGACTTATTTATATCAGCTGTGATTTATTCCCACACTTAAATTCCAACTTTAATACTAACCGAATAAAAATAAATTTAATTTGCACATACTTATACCATATAGAATTCATTCCATGATTTGAAATTCCGTACGGCAAGTAAAAGAAAGTAATTTTTGAAGAACCGATACAGTTTTTACAAGTTATATATTAATAAGATGCCTGCATATCGAAACGGTGCATTTCGTAATATAATTAGAAAGCTGATCTAAATTTCATCAGAGCGGAGCTAGCGGCCATTCTCCCGTATCAGACAATTGTTTTGTAACCATTTGTTCCGACATTTGTTCGTGCATGCGTCCTACATATATACTAATATACTTGGCGCCATACCAGGTTGCCAGTTGGTGAACTGATACAAATATATTTAGTGGAATTAGTGAATGCCGATTTTATACTTAGCTGGTATTCTGTCACTCAATCCCTGAGAAAAGACATATCAAAGACGATACCGAAATAACATATAACTTAGATCGCAGGTATTATTATAAAATAACAATAAATGTATAAAAGTATATCAATTACGCCAGATTGTATTTATTTTCAGGTAGCGGAGACCAGGTATGCTCTCGAACGCAAGAAGTCGTTGTGAATCAGGGTGTAAATTAAATCCGTAGCCTTACTGATTGACAGACCATTCAGTTGCACCCTTTTAATTGAATACTTCACGTTTTTACTTCTGCTAATGATGTTCGGAAATAAAACCTTAACGGATATTTGTTTTTATTAAAATGTTCATCAAGTACATAAAAGTATTTCTGTGAGTACAATACACGATCTGTCAATGTCAAAAAACGCCGTTGGAATAGGAATGTGTAGTGTGATATGTAAGATATTTGATGTATGTCAGATATGTGAAGGTCGCCGCAAATCGCTGGATGCGGGCAGAGTACAACTCATAGGTGTCAAGATCATTGATGATGATGATATTTCTTAAATTGGCAATATTTGTATATTTAAAAAGGTTTCGTAAAATTATGATTCTGATGAAAAATTCGCATGATGCGAAGACTTGTGATGTTTCTAAGGATGGTCAAACCAACAGGCGCACGTGTTGTAACAATATATTACACAAACTTATTAAAGATTGTTTGAATGCAAAGACAAGGAAAGATTTTTATCAATCTCCTTATTGTACTCCATAAAATGCTTAAAATAACGATAAGTCTAGATAATGCTCGATAATGATAAAAAGCAGCAAGTGCAAAGCGATATACTGCTTCGAAAATTGTAATCCAACAGTTTATATCAAAACAAGCAAACTTAAAAATAATGAAAGATTTCCTGGCAGAAAGAAGCTGATAATTCAAATGTCTTATTCTATGTCACACTTGACAGGTCGAAAGTTCTGCATGAACCTCAGCAAATAGCCAAAAAACTGGATACTAAACAGAACGCGACGATATTAACGCCGTGGCTAGGTGTCAAAAGCCTTACCTGACCGTTTGACGCCTACGCGGGGTAGGTCTGCGCTGGCCCCAAATATTTACTATCTCAGGCACATTCTGTTTGTTCGGGAGTTATCCCTTCACACCCGCACATTGAGCCCGCTACTCAAATTAATGTCCAAATATCGTAAAACTATTTTCCAGAATTACGCAGATCGCGAGTTGAAAATTCGTGATAAAAAGTATTTTAAGATAAGTCAAGAAGAACACTTGCACAGTATTTGAGTGCAAACAGACAGAAGTCTCGAGACATGCAGTTTGTTACGCTTATGACTCATATTAATGTGAGCCCTCTTTGTGCGCATAAAAATTCATGACAAAACCTGTATAAACGGCTGGAGGCGAAACTTCGGTTTTTTTTGCCAGTCGTTCCTCGAAACTGAGGAAATGTTTGAGCAAAAAGCGGACGGAACAGGATTTCGTATCGACGTTGCCAAATCTGGACGCGTTAAGAGATGATAAAGAGGAGGCCGCCTCCGCGACGGACGAGCCACGCGGCTCCGGAGAAAATCACAACACGAGCAAACGAAAAAAAAACCTTGTTCTTCCTTTAAAGAAGTACCATCCACCTTTGAGGCGAGGATCTTGTAACAAATGGATTAATTTATATCTTCACTTATCTACGACAATTTCGATGACAAAAGTTACGTGTGATAACGAAAAGCCCGTCATTGTGACTTTTATGACATTTTCCGATTTTCATCAAGCTGAGGCAAAAACAATAAAGATAATTTTTTGTTGCGTTGTAAAGTAAGAGTTAAACAACATATTTTAGGAGATATCTCATACTTTGTATCGTGCTATAGGTATTGGTCAAAATGAATGCGTACCTCCTACTTCTGAAGATAAACAAACAGTATTGTGCAAACGGTGCTGTTACCCTTTGAAAAGTGTTGGACTTAAAGAAATTACTAAGGCAGCTTCACATTGCTGGTAGGCCTCTATTGTCGGAGACTGTCTGGATTCCTGATGATGTCAACGCTGCGAGCCATTCGACTTTAAACAGCTTATCTGACATTGGGCGCGTGGACCCGGATCCACGGCCTGTTGGAGACTGTCTATGTTGTTCTGTGATTCCACCGCAACGCCTATTTCTGTAGCTAAACAGTCAGCAAACATTTCTGCGGCTCGGTTATAAGGGATTGCAGCTAGTAAAATTACTGTGGTAACGAGATTCAACATTTTGTCGGAGTGTGATGTTATTTACGTCATCTTAATTAGCGCAACGTTGTTCCGGGCGGGCGTATCACTTATCATCAGATAAGTACCTCTCGTCTCGTCGATTTGATTAACAGAAGATATATGTGTCTAAATAGAGGAGCGTCGCTGTTGCGCGGCGCGAATAACGTGTACGTAAATGAACGTTAATGCGTATGCGCGCGTGAGTCACGGACGCGCACATGTGGACGTGGAAATAGCCTGCAAGTTGGAGCAAATGTTCGGATGCGCCGCGCGGCGCGCCGCCGGGCGATCCTCGCGGGCCGCCGCCCCGCCGCCCGGAGAATGCGACCGGCTGGCGCACCAGTGATGCGAATCATCGATAAAACTAACCACGCTAATTAAATCGATTTATTTTCAACGGCTCACCAATTTATCAACACAAATTTGAAAATAATATATATAAATAATCGATGTTAGTATAACGAGCTTAAAACACGCACTGCGCAGGATAAAAAAATTATTAATTTGATTTTACTACGTAACATAATTGTAATTATCGATTTTGTTACCGATCAGTATTGATTCATTTTACATAACATAAGAGCTTTATTCTAATAAGTTTTTATTTGAATAATAAATGAATTAAGTCCATGTTCGTTACGGTTAATAATTATAAAAATTAATTTAATCTATATATCTATTGCATGTTAAATTTGAGAGTTTGTTATACTTATCTTAATCACAAGTAAATTAGTTGATTGGAAGTCGTGATTGTCTTAAAACGCCTTTAAAATATCATCCAGGTGGTTCCATACAGCTTTTTGTTCCTCATTCCTCGAAGCAGATGGAAGGAGACTCGGTGGACTAACTGGTAGCGGATCCTCGTGATCCTTATTTAAAAATACTGTTCGGTTTTGAAGAGCACAAAGAAGGAGCTATTAGATCGCTTCCAAACTTTTTCTATCTTTTTATAATAAAAGACATCTATTTAAAACATATATAATCATTTTTATGATTAAGATATATTTTTTTAAATAGAAATAATGTAAAAACTCATTCGTAATATATGAAAGTTTTACTGGTTGTAGGTCTCTTTCGCTTATTTATACCTCCAGCTAGTAGTGTGCAAAAATTACTGGATTCCGGTTTGAAGGTAAGGTAATTACTGGGGCAACGAGACTTAACATCTCATGTGTCAAGGCGACGAGCGCGATGCGGTGCGATATACCATTCTAACTAACGCCACATTATCATGGGTAGGATTATCAGTCACCATCAAGAGACCGAAAGAGTTTTTATATTCTGTATTTTTATATAATGTACCGGCGCATCTCTAAGGGCGAACCGGGCTGGCGCCGCGCTTTTTTACCCCGGCACTACGAATCAACTTGTATCCATAGTCGTGTTCAGTTTAGCTGAAACCGTGGTCGGGGGAGGATGCGCGCGCGGTCATCGTGCGCTACAACATTTACGTACGCACGTGATACAAATAGGAGAAAATGACACTGCCTTGTGTATGTTTATAGTTTTCAATTAAAAACTGTGTATTAAATACGTGCAAATAACAAATGTTCGCCACAATAAGTGCACTTTAATCGTATGAAGTTCAAAGGATTGTTTACACGAATTTTTTTGTATTTGGATTTTGTGAGAATATACGAAGATGTCAAATTTCACATCAGCCGATACTGGAGAGACGACGACACAGTCGGATGTGAAAGGTTTGTTTGTAAACATTATTATAGTAATATAATTCGATAACAAATGCCCTTTAATGGCACATCACACCAGTTTCGAAACCCAACATAATATAATGGACATTAAACGATGTTTTAATTAAACAGTTAATTTTTGAACTAACTTGAACCAATAAACATTATATCTCTCACTATTTAGCAATTCATTAGGTTTATGTATTGTTTCGTAAAAAAACGTTGACGCAATTAATAATCGTCATTACATTTAACAATACGGTCTTCACAATCAATTGAATATAAACTATTGCTATAAATATACAAGTATATATTTAATTTTTTAACTATATACTACAATAATTAATTTTATTGACAAATCATGAATAAAGTATATTAGACTAAAGGTGATAGAGATTTTATATCAACACTTATAGTTATGTAATGTCGACTAATATTATGAAGGAAATATAATCACGTTTCCCTTTTTTACAATTAGTGTGTGATGATAATTGACCCTATCTGTGGGAGTCACACCAACAGTTTCCGTTTAACGGGCAAAGCTAGTTCTTCAGCTTCTATAAATGGTATATAAAAATAAAATCTTAAACGACTGTACCATACCTGGTACGTTCACACCATTGCAGAACAAAAAGACTTTGCTGAATAAATCATATCATGTTCTTAGTAGTATTGCTATGAGTTGGTAATTTTTTTTAACCTTTTTTCTTTATCGAAATCTTCCGCGGTTAAGTTAAAACTTGCTTAATTTATACAAATACGTTTGTTCATCAATAGTATTTGAAAATGTAGTATAATATAAAACATTTCGTATGTAAACTATAGATTCCTTGATTATCTTCAGTATCTGAAATGGGGTATTCCTTGTTTGCTGGTGAATTATAATTGGACATAATTTTGACACTGAAACATCAATAATAAAACATTCCTTTATGCATTTATACGTACATATTTCTAAATTTTGTCATGTCTTTCATATGATAATCAAGATGAATTGTCCGTTAGAACATCCGTCTTTTGGTTGCATTACAGTTGCTTACCTACCCAAGCGTTTGAAAGCCGGAAGTTTCAGTTTTAAACGTCTCCTGACTCGAATTCCGATTTTAGATACCGTATTTGGCCGTCAGTCGTGAAGTCTTAAGAAATGATGCTTTTAGGTTCTTTTTTAACAGTTTGTGTCTTGCTCTGACTACACTAATGCGGATGTTCGTCGTCATTTGTATTATTAATTGCTATTTTTCAACCTTAATTTCTAATTTTGATTTTAACTTAATATTCATCATCATTTATATTATTGATTGACTTTAAATTATGTTCATACGTAAGCGTACTTAGTTATAATGATAATAATTATTTCAACTATCGAGAATGGTTAAAATTTATAAGTATAGTCTTTCTATACGTGATTATTGTTAAAACTAGAAAAAATATGTTATATTTGAAAAATTGTCATTACATAAATCGAAGGAAAAAAACATATGTCACTAAAAATCAATCAGTTCTAATTTGTTAGCAGCTCAAAGCCCCTAAAAACAAAAGGGGTCCGAAAAAAGACCTACTTACGACTGCACATGTTACAAGGGTGAAAACCCCACCGAGTGTACAAGTGTACATCATTACAAACTTTACCTTTGCTATAGCGACACACTATTGTAGCCTTTAACACGGTAGTTATTCTGTAGTTAATAGACGCAACACGCCGGTTATACGATTTGTTTGTTCACATGTCGCGAGGCGGGGGTCGCGTGAGACTCAAATTATTTTCTAGTTATAAAAACAATTCTACACCACGTAAACCTATTACAAGCCGTTAACTAATTAACAAAAGCAGCAATCGACATATACTTAAAAAGTTATCAACAACGTGTCAAAATTAGTGCGAATAATTTTTTCACTATCTATCGTTATGGCCACTAAAAGCAAAGGACAAAGGTCCGTTCAACCTAATGGCAACGTATGCAGATAAATAAAACTGATAAATTGTTCTTAATGTTGATAATAAACGTTTTTGATATAAAAACTTAACAATTGCTATTAAAAAAATAATTTTTATTTAATATTTTATGTAAAAACATGCAATATTATTTTTTTAAAAAAAGTAACCATTGAAGAATAAAATTTTTAAAATATTTTTTTGTTAAATAATTAAAAAAATTTTAGTCTATGGAATTTTCTTTTCTACAATAACTTTATTTATACACAATTTTATGTATTACTACAGTGAAAAATAAGAAAACTAAATTATATTCACATGTTCGACAGTTTTACACAAACACTAAATTAATTATCTGTTGTAATGCTATTAAACACCGTCAATTAACCTTTCATGAGTATACGTTATTGTTCATTTGACACCTATATTTGTTTATTGATAAAACATGTGATTATCTAATCCCTTTTTTAATTTAATTGTGTCATATCATTGAAGTAATCGATGAACTATTTTATGTGGAATTCAACGTATCCAGTATGCTAAAATTAGACCTTTGTCTTAAAAACAAAATTACGACTTGCTGTTATTAGTGAACCAATGAAATTGCCCTTGTTAATTTGTTTCACTTTACGAACTTTTTTATTTGAGTCTGCACAGGAGTCACCCTTTACTTTTTTTATCGCCGGCAAAGATACAGATGTCATACAGCCGTCACAGTTCACGTTATTACAGCTATTATGTGGACCGCATCTGGTACGAGGGTAGGGTGACCGTTCTTTTGAAATTTTGAAAATATTATAAAGTACAGAAAAGAAGAAAGAACTGACACATCATTGAATATTCTGTTGAGTCGGCTCATAATAAATATTTAAGGTTTAATTTCCACAACAGTATAATTGTTTTACAAATCGGTAGTATTGTAAAATATGTTGTTAGAACTGCTTTTGCTTATTGTAAAAGATAAAAAGCAAGTAACAGAAGGTCTCTTGTAAAGGTTTATGTTTGCTCAGCCTATGCGGCTACCACATCTGGCGCCCAAGCGCGACCTGACGTCACCACTTTGACATGTGGCGACAACGGTCCAATGTTTTATTACCGGCCTTTTGAATTGTTCCTGAGGCCGAATGCATCGTTGAACATTTGTTTGTTTTTTCAACAAAAATTGGAAGGTTGTTAATCTATACAAATTGGAGATATCCAAAGATTCGTCGACTTATCACGAGATCTCGGAAACTATTCGATGTAAACACTCAAAATTTGGTAGAGATATTGCTTCTGCCATTTAGAGGTCAGCTAAGAATGGTTTTGAGAAACATTTAACAAATAAAATTGCGGGGGTGTTAATAACGAGAAAGGGCCCGTGGAGGTGGCGGATTGCCGCCGGACGGGAATATTTCGGATAAATTTCAAGTCTAAATTTATATTTCGACTAGCAAAGTGGACGGGGAATGACTATTAAGATTATACATTATCAATTTCGATAAAAATGTTTCTAAGTCAGCTAAATGTAGCAAAAACAAGAAATTTAATACTGTCAACTGCAAAAATTTGTACTCGAACTTAATATTATAAATCATTACAAATAGTACATCACTATGAAAAACAAAATAAAAATTCTCACCTGTTAATTATCAGCAATGCTTTGTAAATAGTAATACTTAAAAATAGCACACTACAACTAGCCAGCCGAATATACTTTCGGTTGTACCAATCTAGATAATCTGCAGCCTACCTTTAATGATAGTAATGCGTGAGACTACAAGAAACCTAATACGCAACTTAAATAATTCATCTCAAGGTTACCATCCGTATAATATGATTTCTACAACAGATATTATATCACGTTATCTCGTGTATATGAGAGATAAGGAGTTTTATTATCTCGCGAATACGAATCCTAAGATAAAAGAAGTAATTAACAATATAACTTTGAACACAGAAAAATATAGATTGATTTATAGAAAACAATACGTGCAGTTTTTTTTAAAATCTGGTAAAATTCAGACTATGTCACTTTTTCTATACACATGTTATAAAAAAATCGTATATGCTTAAAAAATTGCAACCGTAAAATAATATTTTGCTTAATACCTAAGCTCGTGGTGAACAAGATAACCTAAACGCAGTTGCTCTTGTATTTCTAATCACAGTTTACATATCTTCTCAAACACTTCATAATCTCAATACTAATACTTTTCTAGATTTTGATTTTAACAAAATCTAACAAACTTTTAAGTACTTCTTTATCATATTTAAATACATAATGATATCTAAAACATTAAGTCATCGAGTGCGGGGCTAGCGATAAAAAAGAATGTATCAAGATCCTGTTGTATATATCTGTGGGGTTTCCCGGTGTCGTAATGCCTTGATAACGCGCCGGATGAGAATTTCGCCAAACATGGGGAATAAGTATGTAGCAACTGTGCCTTTTTATATTTAACACATTTATTCATTATCATAGTTTTTTTTTAATGAAACGAAGAAATGTGTCAAACTTTATTATTCAGTAATCGTCTGTGAAGGTTCTCAAACATTAACATATTGGTAATATATTTTAATTAAGCAATTATGTATCCAATATATGCTTATGCTAAGGTTCTCTCGATTTGCATATGGCGGCGCGTAGGCGCCAGCAAGTGTTTGTTTCTGAATGCAGTAAACGTTTTATCCCATACTGTATATGAATTAAATGCGACGATTTGATTGCACAACGCGCAAAATTTCATATTAAACTTTTATTTATTAAGTAAAAAAAAAATAGGTTTTTTTTATATAAATTCTGTACTGGTAGTACGCCTCTGTTACGGAAGACCGTCTAGGTAGATACTACTACAGCGCCCATTTCTGCTGACAAACAGTACGGTGAAAACATTACTGTATTCCAGTTTGAATGGAGCTGTAGCTAGTGAAATTACTGCGGTAACGAGACTCAATACCTTGTCTCAAAGCGAAGAGCGAAATGTGGTGCTGGGTATACAATCTTAACTAGCGCCACTATGATCTTAACTAGCATCACTTACCATCAAGTACATGTCCTGCTCGTCTCGTCGTTTCGTTGCATAAAAAGAAACTTCAATATTTTAAAAATTTTTAATCGGGAAATTTTAGTATATTGAATCTGTGGTATTTTATGTAAACTACCTTTATTTTTCCGCCGAACGAATATAATGTCAAACTGGAGCAGTGTTTCCCAATCTTTTTTGTGTCATGCCCCACCATAGCCTTTCTAAAATTCTTATGCCACTCTGTGTAACAAACATCTTTAATATTAAAAAATTTAAACTTTAACTTAGGAACTTCGATAATAAGCATTAAGAAGAGATCACTAAGAAAATGTTAACGAAACACAGTAAATTTTCAAAACATATTATGAAAATTTAAAATTCAAATTCCTTATAATTTTAATAAAGATTTTTCTATCATCATCATCAGCCGATAGACGTCCACCGCGGACATGGTCTTCCCTAAAGATCTCCACGTTTTTACGGGTTCATATGAGAGGATGTGGGCCATTTACAAACATGCTGACCGAATTGATTAGCAGTTGATTAGCAGGGTGCACCACGCGCAGGTGAGGTTAGCTTGGATCCCGTGAATTGGTTTCCGGCTTACACCCCTAAAGATTTTTCTGTATTAATTTATTATTTTAATTTAGTAAGAATATAGCATTGCATTTAAATGGCTCGGAGTTAAAAGGGTTAAACTCGGGTAGACTCCATTTTCGAAACGTCTCCCAGTAGGGCGTGGGCAACACGTTGGGTAACATTGATCTAGAGTCTACGGTTAAACGCGTAGAGGTGGGCTTATCAACAAAACAATAATCAACGTCCGGTGTGCATGCGCACGTGTAATATTGCACGTGAAACGGCTGTTTCAAAATATAGTAGCCGTAAAATGTCGGCGCGATCGTAAACAAAACGGAACAAGATCGCAAATACCATTCACGTGCCTATCAAACATTTCAGTAGCAATAATAGACAATAACATTTATACACAACCACACACACACACAAACACTATACGAAACTAACAAAAACATGAGCCGGTTAGACAAATCTGGTAATTTTTCAGTAAAGGAGTTTAAGAGTGGTGTAGATAAGTACCACCGCAGCTTCTATCTTTGCTGCTCAAAAGTCCTGTGCAAATGTTATTATGTTAACGTACTGTGCACCAGTGCAGAGATACAACATCCTATGTCTCAAGGCGATGTACGCAATGTGGTGCAGTGTATAACATCCTGACTAGCGCCACGTTGCTACGGGCTTGCTTATTACTTGCCATCAATGTGGTCACATCAAAAGGTGAACGTCCCGCTCGTCTCGTCGTTTTATTGTAATTAAAAGAAACGTAGATTGGTACTAACGCAGCTTCTATCATTGCTGCATAACAGTTCCGTGCAAACTGTTCCGGTTTTAGTGGAGTTTCAGCTGAAGAAATTACGAGGGTAACGAGGCTTAACATCTTATGTCTCAAGGCGATGAGCACAATGTGGTTGTGTGGACACCATTCTTACTAAAACCTCGTTGTTGTCGGCAGACGCATCACCATCAGATGAACGCCATTTAAATTAAAAAAAAATTTGTTTTCAATAAATTTTATTAAATTTTAAAGAGATTTTAGTTGGATTTCTCTTTTTAGTGATCCTATTTCTAGATTAGTCTACTTTCCTATATATAGACTACATCTCTCCGCATTATTATATGGGATCCCTAAGCTGTATTAAATTTAAAAAAGTATCTTCGAAAATATCTTAAAATAGAGGAAATTATTATTTAATGTTATTTATAATTATTGTTGTTATTTCATGATTATTCTGAGTAAACTATAAAATATAGTTAAATTGACGTTTACTGTAGTATAGTTAAACTGTAGAAAGCAAAGGGGATATTTTAATTATCATCATCATTTTAACTTCTGTGTTGTTATTTAAGCAGCTGATTGTTGGCAGTTCAAGGCCCATCGATCTGGAGATCGACGGAGGCGGACTATGTCCAGCAGTGGATGTCTGTCGGTTGATGATGAACTGCTTTGTCATTTCAGTATTATGAATAATTATCAAACTAAACTCAATTCAGAAAAAATCGTTTTGTTGTCAGTAATTTTTTTTGTTATCTACATACATCATTATATATTTTTTTTATTTTATTTCACACGGCGGTTTCCTGCTACTTGATCACAACGGAAATAGGACACCATGGTCATCATTGAGATAAATTTTGTTGTATTCCCGTATCCCACTCCACATGTATCCGCACTTGGTCAGCGTGGGCGATATAATGCCTTGACTTTCTCCTTTACAGAGAAGGTTCAAGTCCCACCTGTGGGAACATTATGATGGCTGTTGATCATTATTGTAGTCCGAGGTTAATGACTTTACTGCACCATCTCACGACGATTGTTATGAGTTACATCACGGGTTGTCATAACACAATAGTACAATAGTAATATTTGTTTTAAACAATATTCACCCGGTAGACACTCATACTATACTCCTGTCTATAGCTAAAGCTTGTCTTTTGGATTATTTTCTAAACACTATAGTATATTATAGTTTCTATTTATAATAACAATACTTATTTATTAAAAAAATCTTAAAGCTATTTACAATACATTAAACAAAACAAAGCCAACAATTATTTTAAACAAAAAAATCTAGTGCACGTACTATGCACATGGTATGCATATAGCAAAAACTAATGCTTCCATCTTTCCCACAGCTGGGACTCGGTGCTATCACACAAAAGGAGGGTGTAAACATAAAAGATATAATTAAGTCATAAATAAACGCTTGGTTTAATAAGCTTTCCTGTTTCTCTCATTTTAAATAGTTTTTTTATTTAATTAAGCGGACGGGAAGAGCAGGATGCTGATCTAATGGTAAGTGATACGCGTGCGCATTACAACGTGGCGTTATATATACAATGTATACACCACATTGCACTCATCACCTGAGACGACACAATGCCAAGTTCCGTCCTCACTATCTAGATGACTGGCGATCCTCCACTGTGCGTCTCCCGCGCAACTTTTTACCACGCACGGTACTTCCGAATCACAACAGCATCGGGACCTTTGGCAATACAGCTGCAACCCCTGGTGTCGCGAATGTCCATAGGCTTTAGTGATCACTCTCCACCATGTGAACTGTTCGCTCGTCAAGACACTTCCTATATATAAAAAAAAATTACATCTTCGTCCACATAGATCTACCACCAGTAAATTATATCAACTGCTATTGTAGAATTTGTTCTCAGCTGTTTAATTATGGTAGGTAATTATGATGATTAAGTTAAAATAAGTTTAAATTACTTAAATTGTTAGAGACACCAACCGGTTACTGGCAAACAGTCGATGTTGCCAGTTGACGATTCCAAACGAAACAGATGTCAAAATCGCTTAAAGCGAGACCCATAAAACAATTGTACGCGTGACATGAGGCTGACAGATGGATCTGGTTCTCAGACTGACAATTCACAATGGAAACGCACGAAGGTCAGACGAAACAGATGTAAGTAATACGCTTGAGAACTTAGAGCCAGCTAAATAACAGATCGCGACAAAGCAAATGTGATAACTGCATGAAAGGAAATCATTAATCTTACTGATCTATGGTCTCCTTCGTCGGAGACCGTCTAGGTGGCTACCATCGCAGCGCCTCCTTCTGCCGCCAAACAGTAGTGTTCAAGCATTACTGGGTTCTGGTTTGAAGGACGTTGTAGCTGGTATAAGTACTAAGGTAATAAGACTCATGTCGTATCTTAGGCGACAAGCGCAATATGTCATGTTGCAGTATATCATCGTAACTAGCGTCACGTTTATGGGCGAGCTTGCCACTTACTTGCCACTTACCATCACGTGAACGTTCCGGTCGTACCGTCGCTTAATTGAATAAAAAAAATAGTTAGTACATAAGAAAAAATATAATGTTGTCTATGGCGGTTGCATAGACGAATATTTGTGCTGACTTAATATTTCAAGGAACATATGAACGGAGAAATTATTGGGTTTATCAAGACCATAGGACGTCAGATCGAAGATAACGCTAAGCACTATTTTTTTTTATATCGACGAGCCAGCCGTTCACTTGATAATAAGTAATACGTTTACCCATAATAATGTGGTACTAATCAGGGTAACGCTGCACCACGTTATGCTCGTCGCCTTGTGACAAGATGTTAAGTAATTTCCTGTTACAGCGCCCTTCAATCCGGAACCCGGTAATGTTTGCACACTTCTGTCTGTCGACTACGATAGGCGCTGCAGTGGTGTCTACTTTGTTTAGTCTTCGGGGGAAATCTTCTATAATGACAGCTTGCGTCTAGGAGGATGACAACGGTTTGTGGGGGTTATACCCACTAAAACCCTCGCGGTAGTCATCCCCAGTACGTTGCGGGAGACCTTGGGACCTATTAGAAAATGCACCCTTGCCTCCCTGAGGCATAGTGCACCCTTGCATTAGGGATTCCTGAAGTACAGTACGTCACAAGGAGAGCTGTAACCATCCGTGGCACCCTAGCTTTGGTACAAGTACTACACTACCTGGTATTTGTCTTTCATCCCGGGTTCGCTTAGTAGGCAATAACCCACCTTCAAAGCCTTCTACCACAGGCAGGGCGGTGATCCTACCGCCCACCATCACTCGATTTTGTTTATAACATATTATATGTTGTTATTGTTAAACTGAATATTATTAATAACATTTTTTTTATAGCCTATACATATAAGTTCAATGGCGAAATTAATTTAAATCCATTGTTGGAAATGTATTTATATCGTTTAAATAAACTTAGATGAAAACAAATATTCTTGTTACAATAAATTTCGCATGCTTACATTAATATTAAAGGGGTGACGGAGGGAAGCCCGAAATTCGTCGTAAAAGGACAAAGGGAGGAAGCTATCGGGTGGCCTGAGACAAAACAAAGATCGGACCCGCTTCCCTTCGCCGCGGATACAGAAAAACTAAATAATGACAAAAAAATATTATTCCGTTTCGAAGCCTTAACAGTGCTTTAAGCTTTTAAGTACTCTCTGTGTTTTAAGGGTAGTGGGAAATAATTTTTTTACATATATAAACATAAAATATCTTTTTTTAATATAATTTTATTGGTGGTAGATTTCTATTGCCGGAGACCGTCTAAGTAGGAACTATCGCAGCGCCTATAGCAGCCGACGACAGTAGTTTGCAAACATTACTGTATTCCGGTTTGAGGGGCGTTGTAGCTAGTAACTTAGGAGGTAGCGAGCGGGTAACGAGATATACATTTTACGTCTTAAGGCGACAAGCACTATGAGCAGTGTGTATCATTCTAACTAGCATCACATTGCTATAAGCAGGCGTATAAATTACTATCAGGTGTTGTACAATGTTTCTTCGTAGAATAAAAAAAAGGTCTGTTTATGCTGGTTATTATAATTTTGTATCGTTATTTACAAAAAAAGCTATAGCTATATAAAAAGCTATAGCATGTCGATATTTGATATATTAAATTTATATAGCTTCTAACAAAAAGACATGTTATAAGTCGTCCGTCTTGCTAGCACCGCGGTGTTCTGGTCTATATCAGAGCCTGAGCCTTAGCTTGGCAAGCTTCACTATCGACTACTTCGTTGTCACTTAAAAGCAAGTGAAATTGAGATTATTAGAACCACATGGTTTTTAGCTGGATGTAGTTAAAAAGTGATGTTTCTAAATACGTTTAAATTCTTCAAGTCGTTCAATCATTATATTTGTTTATGCCATTCCGAATATAAAAAAAAAGTTAAGGTCGGTCGAATTTTAAATTAAGAATGATGTTCTTAATTTAAATTCGACCGTTGCCAGTAAAACAAACAGTTCATTCAACGGTTTTAAGTTTATTAATTTTTAAACAATGATAAGTGATGATAATGATTAAGACACTGGTGGTAGATCACCACTGCAGCTCCTATTTCGGCCGCCAAGCAGTACTGTGCAAACATTACAGTGTCCCGGTTTGAAGGGTGCTGTAGCTAGTGTAACTGGGTAGTGAGACTGAACATCTTATGTCTCCTCCTATATAGCCTCTGCACACTGCCAGTTGAGAAGCATGAAGCATGGCATTTTACTGCAGGTGCTATCTTCCCGGAGACCGTCGCCAAACAGTAGTGTGAACCATTACTGCGCTCTGGTTTGAAGGGCGTTATACCTAGTGTAATTACCGGGGGTAATGAGACATCTTAAAACGACGAGCGCAACGTGGTGCTGTGAATAGCGTCCTAACTTGCTTCACGTTGTTATGGACAGGCGTATCGCTTACCATCAGGTGAACGTCCCGCTCGTCTCGTCGCTTTGTTGAATAAAAAAAAAATGTCCCGTCGGTGTGCACCGGCGCACACGCGAATCGTATCGCACGCTCCGGCTCGCCGCGACGTGAACGACACGACACGGCCTTGTTACGTCGTACGACATTATTTATTTATTTTTCATACACCTATCACGCATCTTAACATGTCCGACCTTAACGCATTTGTTTACACCACTCGAACACAAGTGATAGAAATTTTGATCGTATTTTTTTTAAATACAATTAAGCGACGTCATGTCCGGGTCGTTCACCTGATGGTAAGTTATACGCCCGCCAATAATAACGTGGTACTAATTAGGATGTTATACACTGCACCACATTGCGCTCGTCGTCTAAGACATAAGACGTCGATTCTCGTTACCCAAGTAATTACACTAGCTGCAACACCCTTCAAACCGGAACACAGTAATGTTTGTTGGCTGCGACAAGCGCTGAGATGGTTTCACAATTTTTTTTTTAATCTAAAAAGCGACGAGGCAAGCTATTCGTCTTGTGCACATTGCGCTCATCGCCTTGAAACGTAAGTCTGAGGTAACGCATCAGTATTTGCACCAACTACAGCGCCATTGAAACCGGAACACAGTAATGTTTGCACAATACTGTTTAGCAGGAGAATTGGGGGCTGCGGTAGTACTTACAAAGACGGTGTATGGCAACAGATACCTACCGCCGTTAATATACATAAAGTAAATAAAAAAAAGGTTCTTATTATTCCCACTGCTGGGACTCAGCCTCTGCTTGCAAAGAGACAGTCGATCCACTACGCTGGCGAAATTGCGAACTTTGTTTCATTCTTTAGACTAGTTTCGATTTTTTGTTGTAACTTGTTATGTAATTTAGAGCTAGAGTAGTTTAATTGGATGCTGCGAAAGTATCGCGGAAGCGTATTTGGATAAATCTGTGCACTAACATCATTTGATTACGAAATTTAATATAAATACGGCATCAACTTTTATTCAGAGCTTTGAATTCAAACTGTCATGATATTTATTTTAGATCTAGAAATATTTAGGGTTTTCAAAATCAATCGATCAATCATCAGCCGATAGACGTCCATTAGGCTTCTCCCAAAGATCTCTACATCGATCGGTCCTGCCCTGCCCGCATTCACCATAAGTATATACCATCTTAAATAGCGCCACGTTGTTATGAGCGGGCATATCACTTACCATCAGGTGACCGTCTCCAACGCTCGCTTCATTGCATAAAAAAAAACAAACAATGGCGCGAATTGTTAAATCTATTCGTCACATTAAAGGAAAGGGACAGAATGTTTTGTTTATAAGTGATGTTTACTCGGCGGCCGTACGTCACCGAATTCCGCGTGCACGGCACAAGCGACATTTGCATTAATTCACAAACAGGTATTAAAAGAATTTCAAATAAAACTCTACCGCTAACAAGCTGCCTAATTTAAAATGGCGCTTAGCGGCAACTAGTTCGCTATTTACTTCTAACCAACATCCGGGAAACCGACGCCTCAATAAAATACCAAACGGATCGAATTGTATATATATATATATATATATTTTATCGCCATTATTTATCATTTATGATTAATCTTTATTGAATTAATAAAATGTCAATATGGCCGTTTCAAAAAATGGCGGATTTTATGTTTTGATATAACCTGTTTGTATCTACTTCATAATTGCATAATTAAATTTAAAAAAAATATAATTAATTAAGTTCTGAGTGGTGGTAGATTTCTGTTGTATGAGAACGTCTAGGTAGGTTCGCTGTTCCGGATTGATGAGCTCTACAACTAGTGTAATTACTGGAGTAACTAGACTGAACATCTCATGTCTCCAAGCGACTAGCGCAATGTGGTGCTGTGTGGTGCATCCTAATTAGCGCCACATTAATATCGGCAAGCCTGTCACTATCAGGACGTCGTACAAAAAAAAATTCAAAAAGAGATTTATGTTGAAAAGAATATTAAAACAAAAACTATGGAACAAGACGTCATATTTTTTTTTCAATTTCGATTTTAACTGTCACTAGCGTTTTATCAATTGAGCCCATTGTTACAATTGCATGACCCTTACCAGATGCGGGGTGACACCGGGTTCCGCCATCTGGCTGCACGATGCCACCTTGGCGGCATGCGAAATCAACTTTTTATATGTGATTTATATTATCGACACCGGGGCGCCGGCGCAAGGTCAGCCGAGTCGGCCGTTGGCGCTTGGCGCCCAAATAGGATGAAGAAACTTCACGCGCTTTATGGAACTTTTTAATTTTCTTTATCCGACCAACCGCTGAGACAAAGGAGTCGTTCACCCGATAGAAAGTGATACGCCTGCTCACAACAATATAGTGCTAGTTAGGATAATAGCAGCATCAATATGCACGACGCTTCGACACAAGACTTTTTAAATTAACATAGTGTATATTCTCTATTATGTATCGCTACAGCTATATATATAAGAAAAGTCTATGGATGTTTATTAAATGCTGTTAACCTCTGCAATATTAGTAATAATGTGTGAATCTACAAGTAATACTAGTTGGGGTGACGACATTAAAAAAAAATCCTAGGTATCACTAGGCTTTTGCTCTTTAATCTCGGACTGTTAAGAATAAAACTAAGGTATGCCCTGTCTGTCGTAGAAGGCGACTAAAAGGTTTTCGGGTTCGTGAGCTGTGAAGAGCTCTCATTAATAAGCAAGCCAGAGATGACCGACAAGTACGAGGTTGTGTAGTACTTATCGTATCAAAGCGAAGATGCTGAGGAGAGCAACAGCCTTACATCGTGTTTTAAACGTTGCACCGGGAGATCCTTTCCGCAATGCACTGGGGATCACCGACTCGGTGTTAGTGGATAAAAATCCCATATAAACTTGTCTTCCCCCCCAAACTCAGAGTATCTTTTTAAATACTGTTTAGCGGGAGGATTTCCTGCTGATAACAAAAAAAAGATACAACAGTTCTTTAAAACACCGCTTGTTAAATTAACGAAAGATCTATGTCCAGCAGTGGACATCCATCAGTTGAGATGATAATGTTTTGGACGGTACAGGTGGAAGGTGGCGTCAAATTATTGGTTTTACGACGACGACACATGATGGTGCGCGCCGAATGCGTTTCCTATTACCAAAGATCATACGCAGTAAAATAATAATATATAATCTTTAGTCAATTCTGCGTATTATATTTCACATGATCTCTTTTTGTTACTGCAATGGGATACCAGTAACTACACAACGGTACGTGGTAGGTCTTTGTTGCCGGTGACCGTTTATCATCGCACTATTACTACCAAACAGTAATATGTGCAAACGTTATTACACTCGAGATAAAACGCCTAGTAAAATTACCCGGTTATCGAAATTCAACATTTTATGTCTCAAGGATATGACTACACTATGACACTGTGTAGATCATCCTAACTAGCATCCACATGTTTATGGGTAGACGTATTATTTACCATCAGGCGAATGTCCTGCGCGTTGCTACGTAATAAATAATATTTGCATAGTCCTTCATGTTTATATGTATGCTGTTGATAAAAAAAAATTGATAAAGAAACTACCTGTTCGCTAGTTTAGAAGATCGAGGATCGAGATCGTTCATTTTGTGGGTTAAAAATATTTGTCCGTGATAAATTTTCCTTATATTTTGTTACCCTAATAAGAATTAAGCACGAATGTAGAGAGCAGTAATTGTTGCCATTAAAAACACTATTGGCTTTTCCCCAGATGTGGTCATAAACGATTAACGCTTTTAAAACTTTACCGACTAGTTTTATTTTTTATCTGTGGAATGTTCGTTCAGTGTCGTTATGGTGAAAAAAAAATATGTTTTTTCTTTTAAAATCTACCGCGAAATAATAATAGTGTTAATGTTCAGAAATTTCAAGCAAGTTTTTGGTTTAAGTTATGAAAGCATAGTATTCAAATTGGAAATAATAAACATGATCACCATCAGATGGGAACAATAAATGCCACGGAGAGAGAGAGAGAGAGATTCAAATTGAAATTTTTATTTTTTTTCTGACGTTTTTCTACCGGAGATATTTCAGCTCGTATGTTATATATTATATATGCAACTTTTCCCCGATCGCATTGTTATCCGTAATAAAAGATCAGACTTGAAATTTCTCTAAAATATTCCTTGAGAGCAACCGGAACCGTAAATGAGTTTCTCTAGCAACCGTTACTATAGCAACCGCATAAGTAAAACGAACTGTAAATGTTTATAAAAGTTAATTAGAAATGAAATGATGAATGATCTATGGAATTCAAAAAATATATATAAATCATTCCGCGTTGACTGATGATTATGTTCCCATGTCGTCGATACGTTCACTTGTCTTCACGTGATTGGAGAACAAACAAAATTCATTTTCTATATATTTATATATGTATAGTAAAATGAATAGAACTTATTACTTACTTCCCGTTTTTATTACTATATCATCATACATCAACATTCTTGTAATTTGATGATTAGTTGTACCAATTGATGAATGATGAATTGGATTGGGATCTTTGAACACAGATGGTATCATAAACACTAATAGTGATTAGCAGTGCTTTTTTTTTGTTTTGAGTTGTCCAAGCTAAAAAAAAGGAAACCTGCATTTAGTAATAGCAACCTAAATTTGTTTCTAAATCATAGGAGGTCTTTTTTGCCGGATATCGTCTAGGTAGGTATCACCGCAGCGCCTATTTCTGAGACCGAACAGTAGTGTGCAAATATTAATGTCTTCCGGTTTAAAAGGCGCCGTAGCTTGTTTAATTACTGGGGTATCTAGACTTAACATCTTATATCTTAAGACGACGGTGTATAGTGCAGTGTATACATTACTAGGCAGCGCCACGTTCACTTAACATCATGTGAACGTCCTGCTCTTCTAGTCGCTTCGTTAAAAAAAAATGTTTCCACATAATTACGTACCGATTAAAATTCAGCAGATGGGTATATGTATTCACCGGTAGTAGTAACTAAATATTTGAACTTACTTCTTGGATCTATACAGGTGTTCTTCAACACAATGCCAATAGTAGTACATGTTTCTTAACAGTTGTTTGCTCATATTAAAATGTGAAACCGATCTGTCAGGGATCAGACAGTCGTAAATTAATGGTTTCTTTTTTAAATAAAAGCTTTACACAATACTGTATTAGCATGTGTTTGTTCTGAACGAAAAACATCTGTGTACAGTCGTGTACGAACTTTAGTGGGTTTGTATTTTTCTTTATATCTTCAATATATTTTCTAACCATATCAATGATGTAACCAATCATTAAATTTAATTGATAAATCTACTCACTGCTTTAGTAGTGAACACCAATGGTTTGTGGTTTGGCGAAGCGTAAAATAAAAACTTATCGCGTCGAGTGTACTGTCCTAGGTCTCCCCTCTGTTCGTAATTATTCAGTGTAGTAAAATCAATGCTCCAGTCCAGGTTTTATTCAAAAATCTAGTGGCGATTGATGTGTAACAAATTGCCTCTGACAAAATGTCAGCTAAATGCAATATATCACATTCAGCCAGGTGGTTTTATCCATTAAACATCGTATTAGAGATGAGTGCAAAAAAGTTAGCGCACGTTTTAATAATGGAATTACCTTTTTTTTTTCGAAACACGTCTACATTATTGACAGCCAGTCGCCGCAGTGATTAGAGGTTTTGTAAAAAAAGTATTATTAAATTTTAAATGGAATAAAACTGGCAGGGGTTACATGTTAGATCGTCTTCAACAGCACAGTTGCTCTGTGGTTATGTTTAGAGAATTTATGTTATGCCTATTTCATGTGTTTCTATAGCAATGCGAAATAGATGTCTCCTACCTTTTAATGTTCTTACATCCTTAATTATTTTTTGTAATTAAAAAAATTGTTCTATCGTGTATTAATAATAAATAATTGACATTTCATATGCGGACGAAAGCTTAGTCCAATTTGGTTTGAATTAATTAAAGAATTAATAAAACCGCATTAATTTCGATGTTATATTATATAATTGTTGTTAAACAACTAATTTTTATTACATATAAGTATTAATAAGTTATATCAACTAGTCTTTTCGCCAGTGTGGTTACGACTACTACTACTAAACGATTACTAATATAGTGAAAATTTTGGATCAAAGCGATCATCTCAAATATATTTTCGTGAACCAGTACTAGTGTAGAAGGTACGTAAAGTTATATCAGTAGTACTATTGAAATATTTCGTCACTTTAAGATAAAGAATGAGTCCTTATAGCTCCGTTACCGCTATTATAGAACGTTGAAAGCACGTGGGTTCCAGGTGCATGGAGCAGACATGGATGTTGAGACTATGGGATCTGAAACAATAGATTATTTTGACTCACGACGACGCCGCTGCAACCACGCATCAATGTTTGAACAGTTGCTAACAATGGCGGTCTATTTTATCGCCTTGCTCACGATGCTTCCAATCGTCTTTCCATTTATAAAATATATTTATTACTTACTAGCTGTTCTCCGGCCGCTTTCCTGGCCATAATATAAAATTGGACCACAAATAACTTACTATAGCAACCGCATAAATAATACGAAATGAAAATATATATAAAACTTAATTCGAAATAAAATGAAGGATCTATTAAATTCTTAAATAAACAGCCTATCATCAAATTATTCCGCTTCAAATGGTCAATGTTCCTATGTCGACAAGTTCACTAGTTTTCACGTGATTGGCGAACAAATAAAACCCATTTTAATTATATATGTGTTATATGAATATAGGCGATCAATTTGTTATTATAGGCATTGTTTCTGTAATAAATAATATAAACTGATCTTATTATAACAAAGTTAAAAAAAATTGGTAATTATTATGTGGCGTTATATTAGTTTTACTTTAAGAGCTTTGCATGTAAGTAATATATTTTTTATGATCGGTTGTTTAATGCGAATTTTAATCTTCATTATGCGCTCTAATTACGTTTTGCATTTGTACTCAATTTCAAATTCACGGCAATAAACGAATAGCTGACTTGCACTTGCGATATAATATTCTCAGGCTCATATTCTGTTTCATCAGGGCAAACGACATTTCATTTCTTTGTATAAATAACAATTATCACGCATATTACTTTCGAAAAATCGTGATGCTTCTCTATGTTTCCTTGATCCCGTACGAAGAAGTCGATAGTTTTCGTGATATGCAAACATTTGTTTCGCTTGAAGACTTTGTGATAAAGGCTGACCTTTACTTTGGGGAAAACCAATATCAGAGAAACGTTATATCTGAATTAAGATCCGCCAAAATAGATAGAATGTCGCCATTATGGCCAGTGTCCGTCTGCCCGCGTACGCACCGCTCTCACTTCGTTAGGGATGCGCATTTGAACTAGTTTATAGATTTGGACGATACTATTTCGGCGGATTTCAGCCATCCTATACGATTTATCTCTTAACTATTTTAATCTTAAAATATGAAGACAGTATCGATTATTTATCTAGATTTTTTTTGTTCAAGTGATGTGCTTTACTGTTCTGTTATAAAAGTTTGTCTATATCGATTGTTTTGGTATCGATTTTAAAATATTGTTTGAAAAATATTGGTATCGATAAATATATAAATCATATTTTTATACAATAGCAATGCCATGTCGAGTATATTTTGACGTATGCTGCAACACGACGATAAAATCCATTCGACATAAGAAATTGTTATTTAGTAGTGTTAGTTATAGCAATGGCGACCGCATGGCGCCGATGTGTCGCCGCGTTGGCGCGCGCCGCATACGTGACTAATCGCCCGATCCCGGACCGTCGGCCGCGGGATCGAGCGCCGATGAATCGCGGCACCGCTCCCGCGATTCGACGCAACAATATACCCCGAATGGCGGGAACTTTTTTAACATCTAGGGATTGCGAAAGCGTGAAATACCGATAAAGAGCAAAAACAAGACGGAGGCGTAATAATTTAATACGTAGTATATTCATGTTAAGACTTAAAATTATATCAATCGTTTTATCTACAGATTTTATTTTTAAAAGTTAAAAAACTTTTTAGATTTACAGTGTTTGAGTTATTAAATAAAAATAAATTGTAATAACTCTTGCTGAATTTATTATTTTTGTATTTAAGAAACTTTTTTAAAAAAAATTGTGTAATTTTTAATTATTTCATAAATTAAAGGTAAAACTTAACAATAACGATATAAAAAATAGGTATACTAATAAAAAATGTGTGTAACTATTTCGTACATAAACGATGTCTAAAGACTCATTATAGTCGGAAATGTCCAGATTAAATTAAAGCCATATAGCTCACGAGTGGCAACCCGACGGCGCCATTGGTAATATTTGCCCGGTGAAAGTCGTAACAACATCACGACTCATTCTCATACATTAGACTTAAGAGACCGTGCGAATGTCCGACCATGGACGTATAAGACTGATTTTTTTTCAACAATTACTGACCGCTCATCATTTTCTCATTTCGCCCGGTAGCGTCACGTAAAACTAAATCTCTGTAATTGCAACACTGATAATCATAACGGCTCATTCCTGATTGTCATTTTGACATTTCCTTTTTGAAACTTTTTTTTATTCAATTAAGCGACGAGATAAGCGGGATGTTGGCCTTATAGTAAGTGATACGTCTGCTGTCTTTTTGCGCCAGCATTGCACTAGCTACAACGCCCTTCAAACTGGAACACAGTAATGTTTGCACAGTACTATTTGGTGGTAGAAAAATAGACGTTGCGGTGGTACTTACCTAGGTTTCCGGCAACAAACACCTACGACCAATTAATATCGCGGCATTATGCATTTCTTCAAATGACTATGTAATTATGATAATTGAATTAATATGTAAACTGATCTGAATTAAAACAATAGAATAAAAAAAAACAGACAACGTTTAAATAAGATGCTTTTTAATGGAGAACGCGTTGTGTTTCTGTGAAATTTGGCGCCAGATTGGTATCTATGGGTCCGGGGCTCGGCGCGGTCCGGTCCGGTCTTATCTTGTGTTGAGATCGACACCCATTCAACGGTCGAGAGGTCCGTGCTGCCGGCACCTTTGAGTTCTCTCTGTTTTAACACGTCAATGTGAAACAGCGTAATGAGCCCCGGCCTTCAGGTTTTTTTTATTTTTATTTCTAACACAAAGCACTTATATAGACATAAACTAAATTTAGATATAAAATCCCTTTGCTGAAAATTTTATATAATAGGTGAACATAATTTAAATGTTCATAAAACTTAGATTATCATTTAGATGTATTAAAAACTTTTTAACCAAATATCTAACCGGAGACAGATGAAACCAAATGTTGAGCTAACGTAGGCGGAGTCATCGGATCTTTTTCATCGTTTTAAGGAGAAAAAAAAAAACACTTGTAGTGTGAGAAGTGACCTCTCGAACGCCTTCGTTTGCTTGCTTATAATACTTTTAACAAGATTTGTGCTTTACGCGGGTGGGGCAGGGTGTAAGTTGCGTTAGAAACGTTTCCGTAGCGGTATTATCGGCGGAACGCCTTCGCGGCGCCGAAGCCGCCCGATTATGAGCCATAAACCAATTCCGGTAGCACAACTATTACCGGGGTACGATTATCAATATTAATTGGTCAAATGCACTTGCGCGAGTAAACTAGCCGACGAATACAAAAATTATTTTCTACAGGTAAAAAGAAAATTAATTTTATTTTTATACACAAAGTAGTCTGACTAATCTATCATAATAGTAGCTTGTAATTGTATTTATATAAAAACCTATATCGTAATTTTACAGTAGACAGAACCGATTTGATTTTTTTTATGCAATTAAACGATGAGACGAGCAGGACGGTCACCGGATGGTAAGTGATACGCCTGACTATAATGTGGCGCTAGTTAAAATTATATACACAGCACCACATTGCGCTCGTTGCTTGAGAAATAAGATGTTGAGTCTCGTTACACTGGTAATTACACTAGCAATAGCAACCTTCAATTGGTGACGCAGTAATGTTTGCACACTAGTTTTAGGGCAGAAATAGGCCCTGCTTTGGTACCTACCTAAACGGTTTGCGGCAACTAAGACCTACCACCTGTTTAAAATTTAAGTAAAGCTAAAAATAATTATGCTGTGAACAGAGCTGTAGAAGAAAATCGATTACGTTTATAAATACATATATTTCTTTTTATTAATTAACGCTTTGTATTAACTAAATAAACAGTAATTATCGTTAAAAAAAATTACTTGATTTTATTACTACTCCGTAGATATGAGGCTTAATGGGGGAACTAGCAAGATTAAAGTATTGTTTATTTTTGTTGCTAAGTGAATACTGTGTAAACACTGCCGTGAGTCACTTTTAATGGTGCTGTAAGTTTACAATATTCAGGTGTATTACTTACCACCAGGTGAATACTGCTCGTCTCGTTGATTTGTTGTGTAAAACGAAAAATTGATTAATAAGGCTCCTTATGTTATTTTTTTTTTGTAGTAATAGTATACTCAGATTCGTGTGATAGATCCAATTAAAAGTGAACATCGAAAGGAAACGACCAATGTAGATCGGAATGCGGGCAGTTATATCTTAAAGGAGGTAAAATTAAATAAATAACAATCAGGGACGCGGCTGACCATATGGGCTCGGACCGGTTTTATTTATGGTAGGTTTGGATGCAGGTGTTACACGCCAGACGAAGGTTTATCGCCAGATCACAGCTTACTTATAATCACTGTAAATCATTACACGCTTTTTTACTGTGTTACTATACGAAACAATATTTGCATATGTTATGAGTTTCGGGAATACATACCGATTTGCGATAAATAGATCAAGAGCTTTTTTCTTTTATAAATTTGAGTTTGTAGATAAAGGTAATATATATTTAATGTATTTAAAAATAATAATATGGTAAATTCTCTAGTAATGTCTGAGTGAAGATTTATATGCATACAGGAACATTATTATTAGTAAAATTTAGAAATAATTTAACACACAAAATAAGTAAAATTCTGGAAAATAAGAAACGAAATGTTGTTGTTGTTGTTTTCATAAATAATTATTCTCGCCTTTGTGGAGGTTATCGATTTGACAAATGAAGTAATTATTTTATCATGCCAAATTATAATGAATTTTTAAAAGTATAATATATCATGACGACTGTGTTTTGTATCTGTGACATGATAGTATCCTGGAAAAGGTAAAAGGAATGGAAATAGACGTGACGGGAGTGACGTGGCATAGAGTTGTAAACGAATGAATAAGTTTTTTTTTATACGATGAACCGACGAGACGAGCGGGACATTCACCTGATGGTAAGTGATACGGGCGCTCATAACAATATGGCGCTAGTTAGGATGTTATATACAGGACCACATTGCGCACATCACCATTCGACATAAAATGTCGATTATCGTTATCGCAGTAACTTCACTAGGTATAAGGAGGCTTTTGCCGAAGCAATGTCAAAAAGTAAACAACTGCGAAATTCTAGACATAAACCAAATTTTATCTTATTTGAATGAAAAAGCTATTTTTATTATTAATTTATCATTGACAAGTATCCATTTCAACAATATTTGCATGACAAATCGATAATAATATTATTACCTCTAGCATCGATTTTAGACTGACAACACTGGCGGGCGCCGGCGCTAAGCGACAAGCGTCATATTCCCATGGCGTTAGAAAAAAAAAAACTCGACCCGCTCACATCCTTGTACGTTGCTAATTATACGATTTAAATATGCCGTTTATGAATCTCGTGTGTATAAGAAACAACTATATTTCTCGCTGGGTTAACTTATTTTTTATCGAGTACGTTACTGTGAGAAATATAAATCTTCATAAAAATAATGTTTATAGATATTAAAAAATTGAATTGACAACCAATTGCTTTAATTTTGAAAATAGAATTTCAATTCGGACGTTTTGTTTTACCAAAATAAATAAAAATTGAAAATTATTTTTTTTTTGTTAGTTTCACTAAATTTGTGATAAATTAATAAAAAAAAAATGTTTTTAAATTAAAAGCATACATTTTATTAGTAATATGTCTATGTCGAGGAAGATAGGCACCGCAGCTCTTGACTATTGACAAACACTAGTGTAGAAACATTACTGTGCTCTGGTTTGAAGTGTTGTAGCAAAAGAATAACTGAGTTGACAAGACAGCATATCTAAAAGCTATAAAGCACAATGTGGTGAATTGTTTATCATTCTAACTAGTGACGTATTTTAATGGACAGGCGCATCACTTATCATCAGGTGAACTTCTCGTTTGTCTCGTCGCTTCGTGGTATAAAAAAGCCATTACATTTAAACAAATCTTTTAAATTTTTCCCGCTCGTGTAAAAGCGAATCCAATCGTTTTATTTCTGCCTGGTTGTTTTATTGGCTGTGATCCGGAATCACCAGTTATGTGTACCAAAACGTCCATTGTCTGCGGCCGTGTGTGAAAGGAAGCGTGCGGCCACGAAACATGATGGCGGTCACCGATCTCATTTTTTTTTATTTTTATAACTCAATTTACAATTTTTTTAATACTTATACTAACTTATTTACTAATGTCACTGCCCCTAGCGACCGGAAAATGCTTATATGATTCTTAGATTCATATAGATGTTAATGAAATTATCTAAAATATTTGTTATATTATTCTCCAATTTCAAATCCTTTTGAATATTTGTTTTGGGGATAAATTCGTTCTAAAAGAATTAACTGATATTACATAATCTATATCAAACTTGGTTTTGTTTGAGGGCCAATCACGTGAAAATTAGTGAAACGCGGGAACATGACCATTGGACGCGGAGTGACTTGTACATTGTTATAGGTTGTTTATTTTTTTATTTCATAGATGCTTCATCATTTTAATTGTAATAAATTTTTATAAACATTTAAATTTCGTATTTTTTATGCGGTTGCCGTAAATAATACTAAATAACGGTTGCTATAGAAAGTAATTTGCGCTCTAATTTTTTATCAGAACCAGCAAAGCTAGTAAATTATATGTTCTCTGTTTTTTAAAGTTTATAAACTCAAAAAAATCGTTTCCGCCTACCTCCATGTTAAGTAATGTTAAATGTAAAGTGGATAAGTTTTACTTTAGTTCACTGGTGGTCGGACTCTGTTCCTGGAGACCATCTAGGCAGTTACTACCACAGCTCCTAATTCTCCGGTAAACAGTAGTGTGCAAACATTACTGTGTTTCCGTTTGAAGAGCGTTGTAGTTAGTGAGATTACTGTAGTAATGTCTTAGCGATGAGTGTAACGTAGCTGTGTATATCGTCTTATTTAGCGTCATGTTGTTATAGGCAGACCTACCCAGGGTTTTCTACGTTCAGCTTTTGACAGGCAGCTGGTTTCCTTGCCTCGTATGTAGAATTCTGTACGCATGTCGCGTCCCGCGCGCCGTAACGAGCCGGCGTCGTTTGTACGTCTGTCCTTTTTGTCGTCCGCAGCTTCCGCTGCTCCCACTTATAGATAATAAAATTTTACTTCAATATATAACTTTGTACTTGTTAACTCTTAACCAAGTCGCTAGTGCTTTAACCTTCTACGTTTAAAGTTAAGAAAACTTTACAAATTTGTACATAAATGACACTTAAGTTTGCGTCGGTGCAGATTTAGTTTTTTTTCTGAAAATAGTTAAGTTAATGATTCTTTGTTTTTGTTTCAGAAAGAATATTAGAACGGGACGCGGGTTTCGTCTCCGGCGGCGATGACGACGACTCCTGCTCGGGGCCCGCGCATTCAGACGACTCCGGTGTAAGACTAGCGGACACCGACTCGCGTCTTAAGAGGGATAGAACACCCTCCCGCCTACAGCCGCCTAAAAAGCGCATTCGACTCGGATCGAGGGAGGATTTAACTAGTCCCGAGAGCGATTCGAATCCATTTAGGCCTTGGTCTTTCGCCGAAGAGCCGCAAAGGGAGCCTCTCTCACTAGTTAAGAAGACTAGCGAAACTAGTCTATTGAGGCAAAGGAGGAGGCCGCTGGAGCCACCGCCGTCACCGACACCGCCGCCCGAAAGGCCCGGGCCGCCGCGCGTGCCGTCCCATCCTGGTGTAGTAGAGTACAGCGAGAAAGCCAAGCCCAGGGAGCAGAGGAACTATAAAAACATGACAAGGGAGAGGCGAATAGAGGCCAACGCGAGGGAGAGGACGCGAGTGCATACCATAAGCGCAGCGTTCGACACACTACGGAGAGCGGTGCCGGCTTACAGCCACAACCAGAAACTCTCCAAGCTCTCCGTGCTGCGGATAGCCTGCGCTTACATCGCCGCGCTATCCGCGGCGATCGAGCCGGACGCCGACCTGCCAGCGGCCGTGGAGACCGTGACGCAGACCATACATACCGAGGGTAAGCTTAGGAAAAAGAAAGATGACCCTTGAACGAGGAGCTGAAATAGTTTGATACTGTGCCGTCCTTGAAGCCTTCATTAAAACGAGGATAAGAAACCGGTTGTTAACGAAAAGCCCGAAGCTGGGCCGTATACGAGAAGGGCAGAGAGAACGATCAGGGCTTTGTCGACCCGCCAAATCTAACCCTTTATTAACATCTGCACGTTATCTATCGATTTCCATAGACAAATAGAGGAGAGTTTAGTTAAGTCCTAGAGGATTACGGAGTGATAGAAACTGTTATATACATAGTTTAATATCCACGACTGGTAGTACAAAAACGACAATAATATTGGATGTTTAAAGTTTGCTATTTATAATTATTATGTAGGGGTTATTGCGAATTTGAGAAAAATTATTACTAAACATATTTGCGTGATTAAGCTTTATATACGGAATCTCTGAATACTGCTAAATAGTATATAACATTACCCTATCGTTAGACAATAAATGTTCCTTTACGTATTAAGTGGATCTCAGGCCATTATCATATTCTAAAATAACATTTGTATTAAGCAATAAATTCCGTACTAACACATCTAAAGGTGACCATACGAAGACATTTCACTCAGTTTCTATTATAAATGGGATATTAGTGTAGAAATAGTATCTAAAGACATCTACTGATACTCAAACTAAGTAATTTTCAATGATTTCTTTGGTCCAAAGCGTGTGAGTATAAACGGCATTGACCATTCCCCCTTAACACCTAGTTACGACGAAAATTGTAAAAAGGAAATTTCTTTTGTAAAGAAATGATGTTATTTGGCTTTAATAATTTTTTTTTTATATTTATTAAAAAAACGAGTCAGTAATATTAAGTGAGAACTGTATATTTTACCTAGAATTTAATTATTTGTGTAAATATTAAGTGTAAATATGTAGCTTAGTTGTCATAGTATTTAAAAGAGATCCTTTAATGAATCGAGGCAAATCGATCAAAGACACCATTTGCAGAAGTTTAATAAAAACTATTAATAAAGATAATTTTTAAACTTTACTTGTATTATGATAACACTGTTGCTCATACAAAATAATTTTGAAAATAATTATTCGTAAATTCATTTTACTTAAATCCGATTAAAATAATAATTACAGATTATTGCTGCTACCCCATGATTCCTTGAACATCCGGAAATCTGTCATCTTAGTCCGACCATAACAATGGCTGATGTAAAGCACTTGAAACAGGGTGTTAAATATTTTTTTATCACTCGAAACAACGTGGATAAAGAATTTATCTGATATAGTAGAAAGTCTGGACATTTACATATGGCGGTTGTTTGATTGATGTACACTACATCACATGGTGCTCATCTCATTGAGGTAGTTGTTGCCTTTTTATACGCCAGTAATTTCACTAGTTACAACGCCCGTCAAACCCGAACACTGTCATAAGTGCCTAAGTAATGAACTGTTTAGATGGCCTCCGGTATTTCCATCTCCGAACAATGATTGCAAAATTTAGTTTTGTTAATCGTTAATATTAATGGATACTAATTAATGTTTCTTATGCAAAATTTGTCAATCTTTTTTTGTTAGTATCTGCATACATTGTAAGTAAATCCGCTCAAGTAACGACCGTAGTATGCAACGTGGCCTTCTACATCCAGGGTTGCCGTTTGCCATATGATCACATAAAAATAAGCCGCATTCAATAATACAGGATTAAAATAACTAGAAAACTTATTAAAACCCTATAATGTTATTATATTATTGAGTTTGCTCGTACGTAAGTAGTCCAGAAATGCCTCGTAAGCGGTATTGTGATATAATTTACATGTAAATATATTATTTGTTAAGAGTTTACAATAACGACGCCATTGTGTTTTATTGTTAATGAATTGTGAAAATCGATGTATATATTTTGAGAAATATACCTTTTCATTTCCTTATTATGTTTCTGATCGAATCGAACATTAAAATAAGTTCTATTAAACCAACGAAGACGATGTTACTATGTGCCGTTATTACTGTATTACGTTATAAAATTTGTAATGGCGGTGAAGCAATATAATCGTTGTAAAGTTGTATAAAAACTATTTATGCAAAATAAAGAAAAGAGATGAAATTAATAAATGAACGAAGTACACATATATTTCCATTTGTTTTATTATATTTTATAAAATTATTTAATACCCTTTCAAATTATTTAAACGTTGACGTAAAAGACTTGATTTTTATATAATCTGTGCGGAGAGTCGAATCGATTTTTCGAATTCGATCGAGATTTTTCTATAACTTATAAAATTTGAAATAAATTATTAAATTTTTTTAATTGAATTTGTTTTTATGAAATATTATTTGATATTTAAACTCGACATGATTAATATTTAATATTGTAGTTTATTTTACAATGATGTGTCAACATTGCAAGCTGTTTCCACATTTTATATAGTAGTGTTATCGTCACTGTATAAAATAGTTATGAACAAGGCCACCTGATTCTAAGTGTAAGTTCTTTGTTAATAGAATTTAAAAGATTGTACTGTATACATTGTTACTAGATTGTGAACTAATTTCATTAGATGCAGCTTAGACCAATACAGAGTTATATTAGGAAAGAGGGGGGAAGGGTAGGCAAGAATTACCGGTTTAAACCGTTCTATTATATTAAAGAAGATACCATATATATATCAGCAATATGCGACGGTGCGGCTCGGCTGCCAATCTGTAGTTGCAATGTTAATGAATCAGCTGGTCGGCCACGCCCACAAGGAATACCTACGTGTGCATGACATTAATGTAGGCGATGGCGTAAACAATATTTTTTAATAAAGCCTTAAGACAAGTATATTGTTTTTACACGATAATACCTAAAAACCTTTGAAGCGATGTTACCGTTACCTATGTTTACAATGCATCGTTTGAGGTATAAGCTGGTGTTGGTCTAGACGTTTTACAGGTTAAAAGAATTCGGCATTCACAACTCCGCATTATATAAATATGGATGCATCAACTGGTATGGAAGTAATGTTTCAACCTTTGCTTTGCTATATTGCTTTTATATACGAAGCAAAGATAGTAAAGTTACGATAATTTACGTATAAGCGATATTAGACAATCGACTCTTGACTTTGGCTTTTAGCTTTACTTCTCTCCATGCGGGAAAAGATCTCCGAGTCTCAGCTGTGATACTACGAAATAGGCTGCTTTCTATACATATTTTGTAACAATCATATTCTTTGAAGCCATGAGAAAACGAAAAATCAACTAATCCGTATAAAATAGGAAGTACAGGGGGCCTATCCGCATGCGATAATGGGGGTTGTGATGAACGCAGCTGCTAACCGCTGGTCCGATAACGGGCCACGTGTCTCCTTATCAGTGTTTGTAAAGCGTTATCAGTGACATTTTGAAAAAAAGGGAGAGTGAGATTAAATATGTCAGAGCGTCAGCTATTAACTTTATCAGAATAACAGACGAAAGTTTTGGTTATTATGTATGAAGTGTTAGTGGTTTTTAACTAAGTTTTATCCATAACTAGAACCTCTTTAACTATAAGCGAGATGTTAACTTCATAAAGAAAAAAGCCTATCAGGTGTTTCTTTGTACCTTTTAAAAATGTGTGGTCCAAAAAACAAGTTAAAATATTTTTTGTACATGTAATATAAGATTGGAAGATCTATGGGCAAAGTCAGTGTCCATTAATTAATGTCTTTGGAGTAATAATGGTGATGATAATGACTTTGTCGCGTTTACTGAACTTTTAGTTTTTTTGTGCCTTTTGTATATGGATAACTAAGTAATAAAAAACGAACTTTAATGTCAAGAAATATATACATTTTGCGTGTGGAGACATCTTGTCCCCATTTGCTAAGCAGTTGTCAGTAAACAGTTACCCTTTATTAGCGGCTTCGATATGTCCCGACAGCTGTTGTCACAAATGTTCAATAATCGCCGCGGACAGCCCCAATCAACCCTCACACAAAAGAAGGGTTGCCACATTCACTAACTACCACGTATCGAACACGATTGCATTTTATCGACACTCCATTCTGCCTTTGTTTAAAAATTATATAAAATTTATAATATTAAAACGAGAAAAGGAAGGAAGAAGGTTCTCCACAACTGACCATCTAGTGAAAGTCGCGAGAAACCGTCGAAAACGGCACAGGGCCCAATGGTGAGATGATCTTTGGGAAAGCCATGTCCTGCAATAGACGTCTATCCACTAATAATGTTAAAAGAACTGATTAAAAATATGTTCATATATACAAATGTACGTATGTGTACACTGACAGTACGCGTATATTTACTATAATTGTGTATGTACTACAAATGCTTTTATGTTGTGTAAGAAGATTGAACTCTTATAGAGTCTTAAAGTGAGTGCGCAAACCGGAAAATCTTAAAACATTTTACGCACAACACAAATTAATTTCAAATACTGTATCATCAATACGTAATCGTTAAATTAGATTACATATTAAATTTATAGTTGTATTGCTCGCGCCATCTGTGTTATATTCATCATGAAGCTTTAACAACGCCATCTCTCCTGCATTTGTATTGATAATGTCTAAATGTAAATGTTCTATTCGTTTTTTAGTTTGTTTTAGGCTATTGGTCGCTTGATGGCAATCTATTGAAATAATTTTGCTTAATTCATATTAAATATTTTCATGAATTAAATATTTTAATGTTTTAAATAATTATTTAACATTACTTTCTATTTATTTAATATCTTTATGTACACATACACTGAAAGTTATAAACAAAATGATAAAAATATAAATTGCGACGTATTTTAATGTTACTTGTACTCAATACGATTTACAGAATAAATATATTTTGTTTTTTTTTTTGGTTTACTAAAAATATGTACAATATAGCTTGTCAAAGACCATACCTTTCAAATAAAAAAAAACATATATAAATTTTAGCGGGAAATCTAGAATTTGTGTTTGTGAATAGAATTTGTTTCGACCGATTAAGAAAACGCAATACAGGTAAAAAATGACCATTTTAACACTGAACAAAAATAACTTTCGCATATATAAACATTCGCAAGTCGGATTTATAATAGCAATTTCGTTTTCGTGCGTTCTCACCGTGAATTACCAACCTACTAGTTGAACCATTTAATATCAGAGTAAATAGCATATCCTTTTTATATTCTTTTAAGAGTTTAAAGTTAAATATTATTCATGATAACCTTTATTAATTTTACAGAGGTCACCTAATCGTCTTTTTGATGTTCATGTAAATAAACCAAATTGTTTTGCAACGTAATTAATTACCAGAGCATACTGGTTTCTTTATTACATCAAATATCACACTTACATTTTATTATCTTTGTTCAGGGATAGGTTACTGAATAAATATGAATTTTATTAAAAGTTATGTAATTATACAAAATTATTTTATTATGCAGTCCATTTGAGGCATCTTGTGTCTAAGTGTGTGCCAAGGCATTTAACGCTGCAATATCTCGCACCACAAGGAATACATGTATAATTTGAAGGGAACCCACATACAGCACAAAAATGTCGATCAGGAAACCTGTAATTAATTGCCAAAAATATTATATTAAATAAATTATTTGTGTACATTTAATTAAATATTTGTGAATCATGGTGAATGTGATGAAAGAAAGGTGTGAAATAGGTTTTACCTACTCAGCGGGATTTTGTGTGTAATTACAAAAAGGTGTTATAATTTTTAAACTCACCTTGAAGGTGGTACCTGAGCTGAAAGATAATTAGGTGGTTCCTGTCTAAAATTTGCATCTTCTTCAACAAGTTGAGCAAATGTTTTTCGAAATCTCATCTTGTAGTATTCAGCACTTTTAGCCTTTTTTTTTCTTGTGGGTTTTTCATTAGAATCTGCAAATTTGGGTACTTTTTTCGACATGACCAAATCTGCATGTGGATCTTCATGAAAATTGTCTTGCTCAAGAGCCTCAATGGCCTTTCTGGCCCTTCTTTTCCTTGCAGCATCATCAAGAACTCTTCTTTTATCTGCTTCCTTAACTCTACCAGATTCTCTAGATGCCATTGTTTTCTACAGTCCCTTGTCATGTACCGGAATACTTAGTTGGTCCATTAAATCATCAACTCTGGCTTGCAGAGTTTCTACAATATCGGAAGATATAAACAAGTGTGTTTCATCAAGGTCTTGAAGAATAAATTTTCTTCCTAGTGCAAGTGTTTCGTCTAAATGGAGTAGAAATTGTTTCATAGCAGGATCACTGTAAGAAGAAACCAAAATGTCTAAGAAACGAGGCTTGAGTGCTGAAGAAAAGCGGATAAAACTGCTAGAAATTTTTCATGAAAGCAAAGATTTCTTCCAACTTAAGGTTTGTGATTTAAGACAATTATTAAACAAAGTAAGAAATTAAATAGTGTCCTCATTGTCACTATGTTGCTATTTGTATTGTATTCTAGAAATAATGCATGAAACAACTAAACTAACTTAAGCAAATATGTCTTGTCACTTAATATGAAGACATGTGCAATTAATGTTATGTTAGCCTTTTGTATATAAAGACATATGAAGTAAAAAAAAATGTATAGGAAACAGATCTTAATCGAAGCTCTAAATTATACAACTTATGCTATAAGGCTTAGTTTATGTTACAAGCTTCACTAATTTGAACAAGAATATATTAACATATTTCCATTTTAGATAAAATGTTTTTCACATTTTAAAACTTCCATTATTTTTAGGAGTTAGAAAAAATTGCCCCAAAAGAGAAAGGCATTACAATGCAATCTGTGAAAGAGGTGTTACAAAGTTTAGTTGATGATCATTTAGTTGATTCTGAAAAAATCGGCACTTCTATTTACTTTTGGTCATTTCCTAGGCAAGTATTTTTTTACTTAATATGCAGCTCCTACATTTTATAAAATTTTTATTGAGAATACAATCGTTATTGCAGTAAAGCAAAGAATGCTAAAAAAAGGAAATTAAATGATCTCAATGATGAGTTGGAAGAGTGTGTGAAAAAGCTGAAAAAAACTGAGGAATCTATTTCATCTGAATCAGTAAGTTTTTTAAGTAATTCAGTAAGTTTTTTAAGTAATACAGAAAGTGTTTTAACTACAAAAAATGATTTGCAATTGAACCATTTTATATGAAATACAAAATTAATTTTAAGTTATTGGCAGAAACTGTTAAGTTAGGTATACACAAGTAGTAGTGAATTTTTGCTTCCAAATAGTAGTGTGCTTACATTACTATTGCCGTCTAACTATGAAACTCTTCTCACCCTAACAATATGGTTCTGGTGCCACGACTGCCACCATGTTATTGATGTTAGCAATCACAGCTATTTAATGCAGTAGAGACATTCACACTGTTTCTGGTTAAGTATTTTCTTATTTTGTGAATATCCTACTTGTTTCGTCATTTAGTTGAAAACCAAACCCTTGAAAAATATTCTAACAATGAACCGATTTTATTTTAATAAAAAGATTGGCAGAGAGTTAAATAAGGAGAGAGAGAAGACATTGGCAAGATTAGAAAAATTGACAAAGATGGAAGAGGAGCTTAAGAAGGAATTACAAAAATATAGAGATTCAGATCCAGAGTACATTAGCCAGTTAAAAACTGAAACGCAAGTAATTTCCAAATATTATTGTGTACTATACATTTTCCTAGTTTAAAAGACTGACAAGGCTTTTATCAATACAAACAGTATTGAAAATAAACAATATGCATTTTTAGTACAAAATTTATAATTTTCTTATTTATTAAATGGCAGATAAATATTGATTCATTTAAAAATGTTCTCTTTTCTTTTTTTTTTAAGGACCTAAAGACTGCTATAAACAGATGGACGGACAATATATACACACTAAAATCTTACATTAAAAATACTTTTCAAATGGAGAATGCTGTTATTGACGAGAACTTTAACATTCCCCAAGATTTAGATTACATAGAAATTTAATTTTTTTTAAATGTTATATTGGTATGATTTGGTTTTAAAATAAAAAAAAATGCTGTTTCGTTTTAACAATCACTAGTCTAAAAATTAAACAAAAAATTCAATTTGTATTCTCGATTGGTCTACAATGTTTGTTTAAATAAAAACAAAGATTCCTAATTTGGAGATCATAATCATCATTTGAACTGATGGGTGTCCACCGCTGGATATAGGTCCATCTTTTGTAACGTTCTACGGTCTTGCGCTGTTTGAATCCAGTGACTTCCAGCGATTCTTTTTGTTCTTAATAATTTGGAAATGGAATGAAAAAAAATAAAACAATTTTTATATCTCGATCCCTCTGAATCGTTGAGAACAAGGTCATTTCTTAGTCACAAAGAGTTGGTAGCAAATACAGTTAATGTCTGAAATAAAGATACGAATGTCATTTTCTTTACTAACTAAACAATTGAATGTATACCTATATAACCTAGAATCGGTACCTACCACTCGACAAGAACTCCTTTCATCACATTCACCATGGTTCATAATTACATAATTAAACACAATATAATGTAAAAATTTTACAATTAATTGCAATCTAAATGGAATTGTTCACAGAAAATATGAACCATACAAACAATCCTTAAACGTCGTGTTTTGTGTCATTAGAGTTGTCATAACGCATTAAATGTCAAATTGATGTCATTAGTTGCCAGTGCAGAAAAATATGATGGTATTTATTTTTTAAAAAAAGTTGTATTTCATAATCTATTCAAAAGTTTAATTGTACAAAATGTATTTTAAACCATTTAAATATTTGACGTCTACTTATCACCAAACTAAAGATTATCGACAGATTAGTCGGTACGTTAAACTTTGCAAAAAAAAATAGTTTAGACGTTGCAGTTAGTGATGTTTTTCTTTATTAGAAAGGCACAAGAAATAGATACATAAATCGGTTACAACATATCTTATTTATAACTTAACGCTACTTACAATGTAACCAACGCCGTTGTACACAGCTTTTTCCAGAAAGTAATATGGGACTTGTAAATATTATAATTAATGAAGTGATATTTTAGTTATGATTGATTTTTAGGTCTGAAGCCGACGTATGTGATGTAGTGTTTATCTTCCAAACACCACATTGTTATTGATTTTTTATTTTTCAATCAGATTCTTAATATTTTTTTTGCCTAAACGAGTAAAATTCTAGTTAATTTTAGTTTTTTTTAAATTATTTGGCTGAAATAATATTACTAAAATAATTGGTTAATATCTTATATTTCGATACAGACGATATCGTGTGTTTACTGCTCTTGCTGGAATATATCAACTTTCTCTGCATGTTTCCGCCACCGGAAACTCATGTTCCAATTCTTGCCACTTGGAGGCGTGTAGTGTGTACAAACCGAGGAGTAAATTTTTTGCAAACTGAGTTAACATCGGTCGTAGTGGTTAGGTTTTTACAAATACTCTATATTAAGAATTTTAAGATAAAATAATTATAGTCTTCGACACTATTTGCCAAATTTAATATTAATTTAAAATATTCAAAATAAAGAAATCCTCACGAAAAAGTTGTCCCATTTTGCTTCAAAAAGAATTTGTTCAACCGAAGGAAGTCAACTTTACTCCGTTTGATTTAATAGAAACCTTTTGTAATAAAATAAAAACGGTCACTGATTTTCTTTATGTTCTCTGAATATAAGAGGACATAGATTTTTTTTTAAAACTTTGAATCTTTATCGTATACAATATTTAAGGTACGAATTGTATATCTAGAATTAAGTTTTTTTTCATTATTCATTTCGATTTAACTTGCCACCAGATAGTAGTGTAAACTTTTGTAATAAGATTATAAAGATAACGTGTTTCTAGATATAAAAACAGAAAATCAATTTGCACTAGCAAGACTTGGTCTGCGAGGTCCAAACAGTGTAAGATAAACCTAGTGTAGGAATTTACCTTTATATATCTTTATATAATTGTTATATTTTTATTGAAATTTTACTTTGTATCTTTGCGCTTTAATAACTCCAAATGCCATTTATTTTTTTTTTTTTTTTTACATGGGGGAAATGCCTACGCATACTCGTCCTCGCGGAGGCGAGGACGAGTTATGTCGGAATTGCACCGACTAAAACCTCCACGATGTTCCGCCTCATCGGCATGATGGCAGGGTCACGGGAATGCTCGCACTCAACCGCGACCCTGCCGGCGCTGGCCGCTTGCGCAGCCCCACCTTGAGGGGGAGAGATGAACTCTCCCAGGGCGTGCGAAACATGCAGCGCGCCCCCTCCTCAACCTCATTGCGCGAGCGATCGGTTCCCCCGAACCTATCGCCCAGAGGCCATGGGAGCCACTGGCCCCTCCAACGGGTTCTCGCCTTGTCGTGGCGGAGGGGCTTAGTAACCGTGGTCCGGTACACGGTGAAGCCAAGTGGAACCCATCCGGCCGGCCCGCGGCGAAGGGCTGGCCGAAGCGGCCGCTCCCGGTTCGAGCACCGGTTGGGATAACTGGAGCTCACCGGAGCGGCCGGGGGCCGCAGGGGCGGCTGTGTGCTGCCCCAGCGGCCGGCTGCAGGGGCGGTTTCATACCGCCCCTCGCAGCCGAGGTGGGGTCGCGGAGGGAGTACCCTCTGCGGCCAACCGGTGTCGCACCGGCGATGCGGCGGCGGTGGGGCCGCGGGGGAAGAGGAGTTTCGGTATTGCGATGCGCCGTTCTCCCTATCCTCCGCGGCCGTTAACAGGTAGCGGCGGGCCTAACATCTCTCCGCCGCGGGGAGCCGGGAGAGGTTTTCTCCCGTGGCTCCCATGGCCTCTGGGCGACAGATTCGGGGGAACCGGTCGCCCGCACACGCATGAGGTCGAGGAGGGGGCGCGCTGCATGTTCCGGCGCGCCCTGGGAGGGTTCATCCCTCCCCCGAGGTGGGGCCGCGCAAGCGGCCAGCGCCGGCAGGGTCGCGGTTGTGTGCGTACCCGCGTTCCCGTGACCCTGCCATCATGGCGATGAGGAGGAACATCGTGGGGGTTTTAGTCGGTGCAAGTCCGACATAACTCGTCCTTGCCCCCGCGAGGACGAGTATGCGTAGGCATTTCCCCCACGTTAAACAAAAAAAAAAAAAAAAAAAAAAAAAAAAAAAAACAAAAAATGGGAGCCACTGGAGAAAATCTCTCCTGGCTCCCCGCGGCGGAGAGATGTTAGGCCCGCCGCAACCTGTCAACGGTCGCGGAGGATAGGGAGAATGGCGCATCTCAATACCGGCACTCCTCTTCCCCCGCGGCCCCACCGCCGCCGCATCGTCGGTGCGACACCGGTTGGCCGCAGAGGGTACTCCCTCCGCGACCCCACCGCCGGTTCAATACCGCCCCTGAAGCCGGCCGCTAGTGCAGCACACAGCCGCCCTGCGGCCTCCGGCCGCTCCGGTGAGCTCCAATTATCCCAACCGGTGCTCGAATCTGGAGCGGCCGCTTCGGCCAGCCCTTCGCCGCGGGCCGGCCGGGTGGGTTCCACTTAGCTTCACCGTGTTCCCCATCACGGTTATTAAGCCCCTCCGCCACGACAAGGCGAGAACCCGTTGGAGGGGAACTCCAAATGCCATAGCAAATTTTTGTTAACTTACATCTTAGATAAGTCAGAATATTTTAGTACAAACACTCAATCATAATTTTTTTCCAGGTTTTTGCTAATTTTAATATTAAATTTAAAAGACTAGATAAATACGAAAGTACTTTATATTGCAGCGCTCCACCTTTTAACAATAGGTGCGATAGTGGTAGTTAATCACCGTTAGCATATTAACTTATATAAGAACAAACCACTGAACTCTAAAAGATCTGGAGCGAATATTTTAAGTATAACATGACAACAAAAAAATTGTCACTTGCAAGAAAAATGTTACAAGATTTAACATTTTATGTCTGAAGCCGACTTATGTGATGTAGTGTTTATCGTCCTAATACCACATTGGTATTGACTTATGTATTATATCACATTGTGGTAATCACCTTGAGATATGAAGCTTCGTTATCCCAATAATTTAACTAGCTACAATGTCCTTCAAACCAGGTCACAGTAACGTTCGCATACTACTGCTTGGCGGTGGATACATGAGCTGCGGTGGTACCTACTTAGACGGTATTCGGCAAGAATTGTCAGTAAATTTAGTATAAGGGCAATTAAAACAAGATTTTTTTACCTAATTATAAGTAACGTTTATTTCAAGTTTTCGTTAAGTACGTGGGTAAGCAACCACCCTAAAATTTTTACTTTTCAAGAAATTAATAATCCAAAGAGGTTTCGATACAAGACTACCTTCTATTCAACTAATCTAATATCATATACATAAATATAATATATATCTCCCATATGATTGATTGTTTAGATATAAGATGAGGCTACAGTACGTTAAATTTTTTATGAATTATATCTTAATTTGTCGTTTTATCATTTCTCTTTAAATATGTATTTTAAAATAAATAGTAATAATAAGATATTAGGTGTTTAGGTTATGATATGGCTGACATAGCCTTTATAAGCACAAACCCCCCAAAAAACAATAAATAATAAAAAAAAATCTAAAATATTTAACATTAACATGTTACTTAAATTTCTTATAATTTGAATGTATGGAGATATGGTACTTCGTGTGATTCTTCAAATTAGGAAAGTATTTATTTATATTTTAAGTATATAATATAATAAACTGGTGGTGGGTTCTTCTAGCTGAGCATAGTTAAAGGAAATCATGTGTTACGCTTGCTGAGTAAAAGTTTGTGATTTATCACTAACCGATGAACCCAATGTGGTGTGTGAGTGTGTGGTGGTGAGCCCATCCAAGCTAATAAATACATCATTATTATAACCATCTAATTAATTTCATAGTCGCCTATGCTAGTTGATTAATATAGCATCTACTTGATCCTTTTTATCTCATTCGAATTTCTTTCCACTTCGTATATATTCTCATAAATCTCCCGGAGACGTAAACGCTGGGGTATCAGTATATCTAGAAATATCTAGAATTAAATTGGTATAACAGCTGATTTTGAAAATTCCTTGACAACATACTACACTGTTGTATAAGAGTATAAGACTGCAGCAGAGTATATTAAGTTAAGTTCGACCGGCCAGCTCACTTGGCATACAACCAAAACCCGGGGACAAAATGTTTTGGCAGTAGATCAAGTTTAAGCATTAGTAATTAAATATTTAAATTAATAAATCGCACGATCGTCCAAAATAACGGACATTTAGTTTTATTATTTAAGAGTTTTTTTTTTATAATATTGGATATTATTTTTTATTTATCATCATCAGTCGATAGACGTTCGTCACTGGACACAGGCCTCACCCAAAGATCTCGGGTTGAAATGGGGAATTTAGTCCATTTCGCACCATATTGGCTCAATGTGTGGCTCAATGGTGGGCGTCAGAGCCTCCTTTATTGATTAGCAGGGTCCACCAAAAGCAGATGAGGTTAGCTTCAGTCCCATGAGTTGTTATGCGGGACCTCATAGAATATATTATTATACAATAATTACAACTGGTTACTATCTTCTTCTGAATCTTTCACTCTTGACTGTTTTAGAATTGCGACCATAAACAATGATTTATTTTTTCTTTTTTTATTCCGTTCCTCCTGGTGCTGGTAAACCGGAGCCTTAATTCTTTTTCTTTCTTTCTGTTTATTTTGGCTATATCTACTTATTCTCTCGTTTCATTTATACCGTTCTTATCTTGGGTTTTTTTCTTTTCTCTGCCATTCTCCATTCCATTTCATTCTTACTTAACATTAAAATGAGGAAGATATCCGCCGATCTTTATTTCTTTTTAATTATTCTTACAGTTGTCCTCATTTAAATCTTTTCAATTTACACTGCCTTATTTTACATTTCTCATTTCTTTTAAACAACGATATTACAAATTTATGGTCTATCCATTTTTTTCCAGTTATATAAAAAGTATATATATATATGTTGTCATTGTTACTAGAACAGACTTAGGGATTTTTTAATCATATATCTGATGATCATCAGTAATTTTTATTATCTGCTTTAAACACAATAAATATAAATTTCTTTTTGTGAATGGGGAAAATTTTGAGTTCATAAAACTAATTGCAAATAATGAAATTTGTTGAGCAAATTAACATTTATAAAGTAATTTTAATTCTTTGGAGTTTGAGTTCGAGAGTTAACAAAAGTCTGCAGGCCATAAATAAATTTCTAATTGGTTTTCCGTTTTCTCGGTTATTAATAGTTAAAATTACCCCGTTTCACATCAACACTAATACAGGAAATAATGCTTTAAATAAATAAACTGATCAATTTGTACCAGTTATAAGGAACGTAAATCCATACGTTAGGTATGAATTTTAAAATATATATAATTAACCATACTTAATTTAAGATATTTTCTTCAATTGTATGTCAGTAGGATGTTCACGTGACAGTTTATCATCAACATCCGTCAGACGGATGTTGGTCGGTAATAATGTTGATGATTTGGAAAAACATGGATAGTATCTCAATTGGCTATTATATCAATCTAAAATATATAATAATTTGTAGCAAGCTTAGTAGTATCTGAACATACGTCTATTGGCGACCGTAATTATCTAGTCGTTTCTCTTTCCTTATAAAATAACCTTCACTATAAAAAAAAATTACGAAATAGTACCGAAAGCTGTTTAGGGAACAGTAAGCGAAGCATTTTCGTAAACTGAAAGGTTTTATCAGTTGTCTTGTAAGAAGCTTTTGCAAGAAGGAAGGGATAACCTTTGAAACGTGATGAATAAGTTAAATGACTGTTGCCTGTTATTAAAAGAGGTCCCAAATCCGGCATCACGACATGATGCTAATTTAGTACAGTGTATACAAATATTTGGGGTAGGACTGTTGTTAGAGACCATCTAGTCAGATGCCACCACACGTGCTTCTGTTGCCAATCATCAGTGTGCAAACAATTATTGTGTTACGTTTTGAAAGGCGTAACCAGATTTAAAATCTTATGTCATAGGGTTCCGAGACAATGGTGCATTGTATATCATCTTAACTAGCATCATTGCTTACTACGAATTTTGTAAGATCCATTCTTAGCTGACCTCTAAATGGCCGATGCAATAGCTCTACCAAATTTTGAGTGTTAACATCTAATAGTTTTGTAGATCTCGTGATGTGAAGAATCTCTGGTTATCTTATATATATAGAGTGCTTAAAAAATATATTCTTATAAAATCATACACCAATCTGCCATTACCACCTCACTGCTATTGCTGCGCTGATAATAATTACTCTGGTAAGAGTGAAGCTGACGAGAAAAAGAACACGTAATAAATAAAGATATTTTACCAACAAATAAAAGTTTTATTAATCATCTCCATGGTTTTTTTCGTAACACGTCCTTGGTTAGGTTTTGAGGAAAAATCTTCGGTGGTTTGGTTGTCGGCAGGATTATTTACACTTATATTGTAAATCAACAGCCATTTCAGTGTTGCTGTCTTCCGACGATATGAGGACCAGAGTGTTCTGGACATGGACGGTTCACCATCCACGGTCTCATTGTTATGTAACAGTAAGAAAAATTGAGGTCAAGCGTTAGATTATGTTGATTAAAAAAAAAAACAATGTTTACGTGTATTGTTTTGTTTTAACTACAAGTTAGGAATGGTTAATTGTACTGTGTTTTTGTTAAGCGTTATTTTTAGCGTTTTTAGCATTTTTTAAGCGTTTTTTCTAAAAGTAAATTCAGTCGATGAAATAAAAGGAAAAACCGTTTGTGCTGAAGTTTGAACTCGCAAAGTCGATAAAATCAATTTTGTTATTTGAAATAACAAATCAACGGTGTACATACAATATTAAGGGAAACTCAACGAAAATTTCATACTCTCACTTGGAATTGAAGCAAAGTTTTTTTTATAAGATGAAAAGCTCATTACTACGTAATGACAGCGATGTGACAAGCAGTAAGCGTGATGTTAAGAAATATACGTGTCTATCATCATTAGTATGCTAAATTGTTCTAAATTTAAGGTTAAGTTAATCGTTCTTAGTTCTAACAAATGCAATTACTGATAATATCTAAAATCTTGTACATATCCTCGTTTAATTAGTTCTCATACTTTTACCAGTTAAGTCAATATTTAACTACAGAATATAACTGAAATGGTATTTCGGCATTCAACGTTGCACGCTTGCTAAATACTCAATGGTGGTAGATTAGAGTTCTGGTTGAGTTTACAACCACTTCTAGATTATTAATGTCAACTACTGAATTTAGGTCTTCACGAAACAGAGAAGTATTAAATTTATTAAAGCATATACCTTTTCCCTGAAAATGATCTGCTGAGGCAAGAACAGCAGTGAGAACATTTTAACTTGCTCTTCATACTGGATCTATCAAGATTTACTCTGATTTGGATATTATTATACAATATGATATATAGCCCTACGGAGTTTTAAGTAATTTTAATACTTGCATTATCTGATTAGGTAAGTTTACTTACAATTATTTACTTGAAAAGTTATTTAAAGATCAGCGGGATTAAAGGTCTCGCAGACTTGTTTAGCCTCTGTCGGGTTTTCGTACCTCCATAGAAGTTTTAAGCTTTTATTATAATATGTTGTTTTAAGTTTAAAATTAAAACAATAGCTGTAAAACAATATTTGTTTTCTGGCTGCAGATACTATTGATGTAGAAGATAGCTTAGTATATACCTTCTGCTATTCTACCCTCAGGATGATCTCTCTCATCTCAAAAAAAGATAAAGGTATGGTAAAGGTTAGTGAGACTCAACAGCTCCAGAAGGTAGTAGTTTTTACTAAGTACTGCGATTTAAAGGGTGTAAGGGATTCTGCACCACAACTCACGGGATCCAAGACAAACTCACCTGCTCGTGGTGCTCCTTGCTAATCAACAAACGAGGCTCTGGCTGCCACCAACCGACATTGGTTTAATGTGGTGGGAATCTTTGGGAGAGGCCTATATCCATCAGTGAACGTCTATCGGCTGATGATTATTATTATTGCGATTTCAGCAATGACATTTCATTGGATGCTTATGAGGACCATAAATAAAAAGTTAATAGATATATCATTACAACGATAAAGAAAGGAAGAAAAAGCTCGTGTTTTTTTTTTTACGTACAATGTATTCTGAAGCAAGAGTTACATATGTCGCGTTAGGGATATATAAAATCTAATAAAGTCCAAACGGCCAAAGTTCAGGTAAGTGACGTTGAGACACGCCAACCTATCTATTTATAAGTTATAAACTGAATAATTCATGAATATCGGAGACCAGGTAGCGTTATAAACTAGGATAGAAATTCGAATTTATTTTCCGTCCAATCTTTATCTCCTTCCTGTATACCGACGAGTTGTTATTGCTTTACTAAATTAAAAAGGTGTTAAGGTGTGCTTATAAACAGGAAGTGATATTGATCGCATATTATATCGAAGCGACAAACATTCGTGCGATGTTTAAAGAACAACACGATTTGTAAACCAAACATTTGTTAGCATAATCTGGTTTTAATGATGTCGTATTTGGTTTATTGTTTGTATAACTCGCACTGACGTAAAGCCAAGCCAGCGAGAGAACCCGCGAGAGATACTTTCACAATTTCATTCATATCATTCTTTTTTTTTTCATTGAATTAACCGAAGACAGCCGGACGTTCACCCGATGGTAAGTGATACGCCCGCCCATAACACTGGTGGTAGGTGTCGATTTCCGGAGATTGTATAGGTGGGTACGACTGCAGCGTCTATTTCTGCTGCCAAACAACAGTATGCAAACATTACTGTGTTCCGGTTTGAAGGGGGCTTTAGCTAGCGTAATTATTAAGGTAACGACTCAACAACAAGTCTCAAGTAACGGACGCAATATGGTGCAGTGCATACCATATTTATACGGACGTATCACTTACCATCAGGTGAATGTGCCGCTCGTCTCGTCGCCTGAAACATTAGATATGTCTTGTAACCTCAGTAATTACACTAGCCACAGCGCCCTTCAAACAGGAACACAGTACTGTTTGGCGATGCGGTGGTATCTGCCAAGACGGTCTCCGGCGACAGACCTACCACCAGTAAAGTTGTAATATTTTATATTACTACATAGTTCAAATACTTACACGGGTGAAGGGCTAGCTTATCTAGTGACGCCAGCAGAATGTTCAGTCCATTGAGTTCGTTCAGTGGTGATTTAGAAGTTTTTTTTTCTTAATTAAATTAACTATTGTTTTAATTATTTTAGCTATATTACAACGTTTAATAATTATTAATTTTATATATATATAACAGAATTGAATCAACAAATCTTATTCCAAACCCAGATTTTTTTTCATTCAATTAGACGCGAGACGAGCGGGATATTCACCTGATGGTAAGTAATACGCCAGCCCATAACGTGACGCTAGTTCGTATGGTATACACTGCACCACATTGCTGTCATCGCCTGAGACATAAGATTTTGAGTCTTGTTACCCCAATAATTACAGTAGCTACAGCGCCCTTCAAACCGGAATACAGTAATGTTTACACAGTACTGTTTGGTGATAGAAATAGGAGCTTCGATTGTGCCTACATAGATTGTTTGGCAACAGAGACCTACCTTTCCTTTTCCTTGCTGGTCGCATAATTAGATACTCGGTAAGCTGGCTGGACTGAGATGCTGAGTCTGCGAGAATATACAGCCTCTGGGGTTGTATCCGGGTCTATCACTCAACGAGTCACGCTCACTGGTCTTTAAGCCAGCAGCTTAATCAAGATCTGGTGGTATAAATGGTGAAATTACTAATAAAACAACAATCATGTCCCAATACGAAGACAGGAACATGGATCTATATTAAATAGCGCTATAGTATGGTGTTCCACATTCACCTGACATTCCACTACATTAACTTAAAATATGCTTAACTGCCTCTCATCCTTGAGCTGAGTTTATTGTTAGATAACAACAGATTATAACACTATTCAGCGGACGGATATTTTACGGTCTGCTTTCAGTATAATATAGTATTCACTGAAACTGCGATAGGAATTCAAATCGCAGTCAAATAGCGCCGCGGTGAGTCCTTTGTGTATTTCCCTCTTAATTTGAATTCGCAACCCCTGGACGTCCAAGCTTTTATTATGCGAATGGAATAGCTGATTTTATCCTAAACATCCCCCGGATAGAAACTGATCGGGACAATGTGTACTTTTTAAATATAACATTATTTTTGTAAGGCTTATTTTGTTAGCAGTATTAGCATTATCTAATAATAATAAAATATATTTTATTTTATGTTGGTAACACTACCTCTGTTATTTACAGGCAACACTGAACAAACGTCCGAACGTTCTGCTAAAGTCATTTGGGCATTAGCTTCAGAAGAGTGAGGATTGTTGATTTTAAATTATTTCAAGTGATTTGTAAAATATTTTCAATGTGAATTGTTTGAAAGTAAAATCGTGACCATCTTATATGTCAGGATATTTCAACAGTATGATTTTTTTTAATTATTTATGATATCAAAATAAGCTAGGTTATAATTTTCAGATTAAAATCTTTATACTATTAAAAATTATATAATTATCGTTTTATTAATATTCTCACTAGTTTGACCTCGTTGTTATTTTTGTAATTATAACCTTACTATTCTTAATTTATTTTATACTACGAGGCGACGATACGACACGTGTCGTGCGGTAAGTGATACGCGTGCCCATAAGAATGTGGCGTTAGTTGAGACGTTATATATAGCACGACATTGCGCTCGTAGTCTTCAGAAGTAAGATATTGAGATTCGTTACACCATTAATTTGACTAGCTACAGCTCCCTTTAAACCGGAGCATTGTAAATTTTGCACACTACTCTTGCGGGTGCAACAGGCGCTGCTCCCTACCGAGAGAGTCCCGTACAACAGACACCATCATCACTTAATACTTGTATAACTTTTTTTCAACCCTTTCAATTGGAAGTCTATATAAATAAATAAAGTTTTAAGTTTATATAGTTTTTTTATAAAAAGCCAGATGATATTTTTTTTATTGTAGATCATTCATACTTTGTTGTAAAATGAAGCTATTCATTATTGTGCCGGAAGCCGTACTAGTAAGTCGGACAACTACTTTGAACTTCCCTTAATAGCAAGTGTTACAGAAACTATCATTAACTTGCTCTCAATATAACCGTGAAGGTTTTAATACTACATTCCTTGAAGAATACCATACAGGATTGAAAAATAGGAAATCTAACCGACGATAAAATAAAAGAATAAATTTCCAATACTAATGAATAAGTACTAAATTAATATATAGATAGATGGTTAACAATTATAGTGTACTTTAATTGTAACTATATTGAAAATAAATATACATACACGAAATCGAGTGTAGGAAAAGGCGGCTTTATCATATATAGCGTTCTTTAGGACATCTTAAATGGGCAGAAAATATTTTCAGCCCCTAGCTATGGTTATTTTGTTTAGGACCGTCTTTGAGATGTACTTTCCTGAAATCCTTTACCCTTTGACTTGTCGTTGATCTAAAAATGATAACGGATAATAATATATTACCTTTAACACAAAAAACTCTTTTCATTCTTTCCAAAGGTTTTTTCTACCTTTATTGATACTCTGTTTTTGGTGAACATTTAGGTATGTAGTATGCACACCTAACTTTCCGGTTTTAAGGATTTTGTAGTTGACGCGGTTTGATATATTCTGACTGAAGGCGACGTACGCGAAATGGCTTACTGACCATCTAGGTAGAAATCGCCGTAGTGCCTATTTCTGCCGTCAAACAGTAATGTTAGCACATTACTGTGTTCCGGTTTGAAAGGCGTAGTTTAATTACTGGGGTATCAGGATTTAACATCTTAAGTTTCAAGGCTACGAGTGCAATGTTGTGTATATCCTAGCTAGTTTCACGTTGCTATGCGGGCGTATTACTTACCACCAGGTGAACTTCCGACTCTTCTTGTTGCTTCAAGGAATAAATAAATATCCATAAAATGTTGCTGATGTTGGTTTGAAGGTATAAGTAAAAATAACGAGTCTTTAACCGCGTTATTAGTATCAATATAAACATATCTGTATGCAAGTGGATAATAAAGATGCCGGAAAGAGGGAATATGAGGAAGACCTGGTTTTATTTAAATTAAACCTTAATTTTTCACCTGATCTCCATATGAAGGGGAAGCGAAGACCTCACAAAGGCGAAGGGAAATCGTTTGTACATTTACATAAGAGGGTGCACAGAAAATATTAACTTTCATGAGTTTCTAAATTAAATGAAATTGTACTTTATTGGGGAGTATCACCCGTGAGTCACCACGCTGGACATGTAGGTTGGCGACTGCAAAGTATTGGTAGGGATAGGGAGATGTGGGAGGAGTACCCACCTTTGGGAGGGTTGTTGTGAAATACAGAGGAATAACGGGTAATGTAGGATGTTTACTATTTGGAATATTGTTGGGGGAAGAATAGGAACAGCTGTGGTCTTCGGGGCCGCGAATCCGTATTCATGGACAGGTGAACCCACTGACAAGGCATGCTAGTAATGGTCACAGAAATATTATGCTGATCGTGTCCTGGATTTTTTCCTTCTTTAGTCGCCTTTTACGACACGCCAAAGTTAGTATGGCGGTGGGGATATTCTAATCCGTATCCCACACGGGGAGGACGTTGGGTGACATTGGGGAGCTTTGGAAGACATTGGGGGGAAAGCTTATATACTGCAGTGGATAAACAAATGCTGGTAATGATGATGATGATATACTTTATGGTTTTTTTGGTTTTTTGTAAATACGCCAAATGCGGTCTTAATGCCTGTTGGCATTCTCTACCAGCTAACGTTCGGTGAGGTAAGATGTTGTGGTAAGTGGTAACTTAATAACTGACTTAAACTAAATAATAATAGTAACAGTATATATACAAAGATCTATTACAAACTATGAAAATATTTTAATGAAGAGTTAACGGAGGCTGATGAAACAGTCCGTTGATTATATTAATCTCCACTATTATATTTTCAGAGTCGAACAATGACGTCACGTTGCACGTTCAAATAGGGGTGCGTAGATCAAGGAGTTTAAAAATATTTATTTATTCAACGTACTTTACGGTGGAGAGTATAATTTTTTTATTTAATAGTGACGTGCGGAACGGTAACCTGATGGTAAGTGATCCTGCTCGTAACAACATGGTGCTAGTCAGGATGACATAAACCACACAATATTGCGCATGTCGCCTCTAGACAACGTTAAGTCTCGTTGCCCCAGTAATTTCTTTTCTAAACTTCTTTTAAACCGGAACACAGTAATGTTTACACACTACAGTTTGACCTCGGAAATAGGAGCTGCGGTGGTATTAACCTAGTCGGTCTGCTGCAACAGAGAATCTGTGATAAGTCTACCTATGACCAGCTTGTGGTAGATGTCACCAAAATTATTTCAAATCAACCGACTTATCCAACAATGTCTAACGAAGTTCACTGAACAGTGTCAGCTTTTAAAAAAATGTTGGGGTAGGAATTTCTAGAAAAGGGACTATTTGGGGCGTCGGTTAGCTACATTCAGATGGATACCGCGATAATCTACATCATTTCATGGACCATTTCCCCGGTTTGTATTGACAAACGTAATCCGACCGGTTTAAACGAAGGGCAAACCAAGAACCAGAGATACCTTTCGTCATGACAAAGGTTAACCGAACTGTCCGAAGTTTTGATGCGTAAAAGATTCTGGGTGATACAATATTTAATGGATCCTTGAGATAGAATATTGAGAATAACGAAGAGTATTTATATGTTATATGTTTGATAGTTTAATATATGTTATAGTTGTAACCAGATTTGATGAGGGTTTCAATATAATTAAAAAAGGAAATTAAGTTCCTACATTTTGGAACTTCACACAATTGAACTATACGTAATATCTAATGACATCTTAAAATTATATGAATGGTGGGGTCCTGCATAATAACTGACGAGATCCAAGCCAACCTCATCTGCTCGTGACGCTCCCTTCTAATCAACAAACGAGGCTCTGGTTCCCACCAACCCGCATTTAGCCAGCGTGGTGGGAAATGACCCAAATTCCCTAATATGAATCTCTACAAATGACGGCCTCCAGTGCCTGGCGGTATCAGAGCCCATGCTGATGTGAAGACGTGGGAGGTCGCTGGATGCAGACAGCGCAGAATCGAAGTTCTAGGTTCACTGGCATTATTTTCCCCTGTTGTTACTTTATAAGGTCAAAAAACGGTTACTTAATAAGTATTAAAATAAATAAATCACAATAACTAACTAGTCCAGTTTGTAACACTACTACTACACTAAACGTAGTAACAATATAATATATAACACATAGTATACATATATTAAAATGCATATAAATATATACACATACATACATATAGATAAATATATGCACATACATACATACAAATACACACATATATCATATATATAGACACATACATGACTAGTAATAGAAAAAGAGCTGAATTTAATATACAACAGAAATTTCATACTTTCGCAATAAAAACATGAATATTACACAAAATTTCTAACTTAGTAACTGGGTCCATGACCATAGTGAACTTAACTCGGATGTTATTTAATTTCAATGTTCCAACTTTAAGTATATAGATTTTTTTGTATTATTTACATATTGTGAATTTGCTGTAATAAAATAGTGAACACGGCTGTTGCAATGAATATTACTTCACTTGAAGCTTAAATAATGGATGTTCAGGATTTCTGGACTTTGACCTAGCTTAACTGCACTACGGACTTATAATACGGTAACTTTGATATATAAGAATGTTTTATGGTTAAGTTTTTAACCTTACGTACGAAGAATAAGAGTTAAGATTAACTACGTGAATGAAGTAAAGGTTCTCCCTTACGATTGAGCTTTTGATTACAATGTGAGTAATTAACAGTTAGGTAAGAGATTTAATTAAGAAAAAGTAGAATAAAATAAATCTCTTTCTTATCTATATTAAATAATAACGAAAGTAACCGTTTATCTCTTTTTTTTGTTTTCCCGGTTAAAAAGTCCTTTTGTGTCGATCAAATTAGGATTCTACTATTGCAAAGGCAAAGGCGGATATATTTTTTGTTGTTTGAAAAGCCTTTTAATTAAGGCGTTTGTTAAAAAGGAAAAGGACATCGTCCTTTTCAATATTTAATTATCTCATTCTAGTTCTATTTTATACCATAAAGGAATTAAACGTTTTATTACTACTATCAATATAAAAAGTATTAATATGTACTAAGTTGGTTTCACAGTATCCGGAAATAATCCATTTTAAAATTTAAAGCCTTAATTATTATTCAAGTTAAATTACACGAGATGTTTGTCCAGCAGTGGACATCCGTTTGACGAGATGATGATGATGATGATGATAAAAATTATTATTATGTAATTTTTTACCTTTGTCATATTTCCCAAATGACGGAACTGATTTTGAACATGTATTTTTTTAAAAGGCGGCTGTTACTGATGGTAGGTCTTGCTGGAGAGGGTCTAAGTCGCTATCACCACAGCACCTGTTTCTGCCACCAAGCAGTAGTATACAAACATTACTGTGTTCCGGTCTGAAAGGCGCCGTATCTAGAATGATCTGTGGTAACGAGACTCGACATTTATTGTAATTAGTAATATAGTGCAGTGTATAACATCCGAACTAGCGTCATATTGTTATAGGCGGGCGTATCACTCGTCATCAGGTGAACGTCCCGCTAGTCTGGTCGCTTAATTACATAAAGAAGGCTATAAATTTTTTTTAAGAGGAAATAAAGAAAGTAAGTATATTTTATATATACAATAGCTGTTCCCCGCCACTTTGCTGTTCGTAATATAGAATTTGGCTCGAAAATTATTTGAAATATTCCCCCCAGGTGCAACTTGCTCCCCTTTAGACCCTTCCTTGTACCTTGTTATTAACACTCATTTAAAGCGTTGGGGAGAAGTTAACAATCCAGTTTTAGCTGATTCAGGACAATCAATATTCCTGCCAAATATCAAGTCTCCACGTCTTATGGTTCCAGAGATATTGTCATCACACTATACACAGGTGGAAATCTCTTATGTATATATCTACACACACACATATATATATATAAATAATTAAAATGGGTTTTGTTTGTTCGCCAATCACGTGAAAACTAGTGAACGTGTCGATACGGGTATATAACCATTCGACGCGGATTGTCTTGTAGACGGTTGTGGACTATTTATTTTTTGAATTTCACAGATCCTTCATCTTCATCCTGAATAACTTTCATAAACATTTCACTTCGTATTATTTATGCGGTTGCTATAGTAACGGTTGCCATAGAAAGTAATTTACGGATGCGGTTGCTCTCGAAGAATATGTCAGTGAAATTTCAAGACTAATTGTATATTACGACCAGCAAAGCAACCGCGGTACTGCTAATTAGATACTACTCTTAGATGCTGCTGGTACTGTTAGATAAATATATATATAATGTGAAAATGGGATGATCTGCGAAAAACTCTTAAGTATTTCCATAAAAACGAATATTACACAAAGAATTTGAATTTATGTAAAAAAAATCATCAACTTCTGAGTGTTAAAATATTCTTGTTCCTACTGTTCTTTTTCCATTTATGTGGGATTGGTACAGTACTTCTCTTCCACATCCCTCTACCAGCCGTCACATCTGAATTCACAGTCTTCTAACAAATGTCATCTTTCACACAATTCATCCACATATTCTTCGGTCATCTTCCACCTTTATATGATGATGATGATGACGATGTTGATGACGATGATGATGATGATGACGATGACGGTGATGATGATGATGATGATGACGGTGATGATGATGACGATGTTGATTGGATTGTCCTGTATGGTAGATGACTTAATTTGAAAATGTTAAACATTTAACTACAACTTTTTTATATGGGGCAGTAAAGTTCTTGAGTAGCGGTCGCGTGCGGTGAACGTACCACGAGATCTCGACGGGATGCGGGGAACGCACCAATCGATGTGGAGATCATTAGGGGAGGCCTATGTCCAGCAGTGGACGTTTATCGGCTGTGGATGTTTCAAACAGGAAATGGTTTTATTTATGTCATCCAATTAGCAAAATGATGAAGAATATTTCACGAATATTTATTAAATAAAATTTACTTGACACTAATATTTACTTGCGGTACTCCTACTTCCGCCGCCAAACAGTACTGTGCAGACAATATTTACGGTTTGAAGGGCACTGTATCTAACGATATTACTGGGATAACGAGATTCAACATATCTCAAGGCAACAAGAGCAATATAGTGCAGCATATAGCATTTTAACTAGAGACATATTGTTATGAGTAGGCGTATAACTTACCATCAGGTAAAAGTCCCGCCTATCTTGTAGCTTAATTAAATAAAAAAAATAAGGTATTAACTGCTTGCTACTATAGCCTGTTGTTATCTTATCTATTACAGTAAACATCTTTGATAGAACATCCTGCTTACTTAACTGTAACTTATTTGTTGTTTTGAATATATTCTTCGGCTGAATTGAGTATAACAACACATGAATTGGAACGTTAAATTTATAAAAGGATTACGCGATAATTTATAGGGGACGGTTACCTGATAGTAAGTGATACGCTTGCTCATAACGATGCGGCGCTATCTAGGGTGGTATATACTGTACCATAACGCCATCGTCGCCTTGAGACATAAGATGTTGATTCTCGTTACCGCAGTAATTGCACTAGCAGCCATAGGTACCTAGAGAGTAACGGAGACCTACCACCAGCATATATGTAGTACGTTTATAGTATTTACATGTATTTGTTTATTTTTATATCAAAACAATAGATGGCTCTGTTTTACCAACGATCATGACCAAGCTATATTGTTTAATGATACATTAATTGTTATTATACTAATCAAGTCTCTATTGCTAATTAGAAGTTTCGCTATCACGAACTGCTGTAGATTGGAGGAAATTATAAATTCAGCCCACGGCTCGACAGCACGAGTTGGTGTAAACAACAAATTAACCTCGACGACAACCAACTTGGAGGACATTGAGAACCAATATTAACTCTCGAGGTGTCATCGCTGCTGCTTATTAATTTAATTACTACGTAACAGTTGTAATTAAGACGTACTTGGAGACAAAGCAGAAATTTAATGAAAACGCGTTTAAATTCATGACTAAGACAGAGATAGGTTTTTTTTTAAAATTTCAGTTTGTTTTTTATAACGTAGATAACACAAAATGATTTTTAACATATCGATATATTGATGAGTAAGTCCGATATCTAGAAAGAGGTCAATCGACGACTTTGAGTCAGCTGGGCAGCGTTCATGAGGCTATGCAGCAAAGGTCTTTAATTCGTGCGTGTTGCCGGTGATGAGTTACGGCACTGAGACCTGGCCGCTTATATGTGAAAGAGTTTCAAGGCACAGAGAGAGCAACGGAGAGGGCTACGCTCGGGGTTTCCCTGCGTGATCGAATCAGAAATCAGGAGATCTGCGGGAGAACTAAGGTCACGGACACTCAAGTGGCAAGAGGCAGGACACATCGCTCGAAGGACTGACAGCTGATGGGGCACCAAGTTGGAATGGCGATGACGTACTGCGTAGTATTGGCAGGCCCCTCACTAGGTAGTACGACGTTCTGGTGAAGGTTGCAGGAAGCAGCTGGATACGGGCAGCGTAGGATCGATCGATGCGGAGATCTTTGGAGGAGGCCTATATCCATCTGTGTACGTCTGTCGGCTGATAATGATATAATGATAATGGGTTTTGTTTGTTCACCAATCACGTGAAAACCAGTGAACGTGTCGACATGGGAACGTAATCATTTGAAGCGGAAGTGTTTGTAAATGATTATTAGGGTTCTTTACTTCTGCAATCTCATAGATCTTATCATTATTTTATTTCTTATTAACTTTTATAAACATTTTCATTTCAGATTATTTTTGCGGTTGCCATAGAAAGTCATTTGCGGTATTACTTTATATTACCTGTAAAGCGGACGGGTATTTACATGTATGTATAAATATATATATACAAAAAATGGTATAAATTAATAGTTAAACTAGTTACTTAAGTTATATATTGTTAAAAGAAAGCACTGCTTAGTTAGGATGTATAATTAATAGACTTATCCAACGAACCTTACATACTGCGGTTTATTGTCCCTCTAATCATATTTTAACCCGTTTGGACTTAGATAAGGCAAAAAAAATATTAAGTATCTGATTGAAAAATAAAAAAAAAACAATATAAGACTATAATTAAAATATCACTTCATTAATTACAATATTTATATTTCCCATAATATTACGTCCTGAAAAAAAAAACTGTGTACAACGGCGTTGACTACATTGTTAGTAGTGTTAAGTTATAAATAAGATGTAACCGATTAATGTAGCTATTTGTTGTGCCTTTCTAATAAATAAAAAAAAATACATCTAAGTTAGGGAAAAGACTTGAACTCAATATATTAAGAAATCTGGTTTTGTTTGCTGAACCGTTAATTAATTTCAGTAGATTATTTCAGTCTGTCGGGCTTACGCAGGTATTCACCTTCGGGGCGCCGATCTGTCGACGCCTTTAACGCGGGGGTACATTATTGTTCAAGGGTGAAAACAAGGGTATTAAAGAGTTCGATAACTTCGATCAGAAAACGTATCGATCGTACAAAAAAGTAAATTTCTTATTTATCAATAGGCTTAGACGAGACTGGAATGAAGCTGATGGACAGAGTGAGGAACAGTGTGATAGGGGAGTGGTGCAGCGTGGTTGAAGATGTAGTGACAAAGGTAAAGGGATAATTATATGGTTCGGTCATGTTGAAAGAATGGATGAAAGAAGATTAACGATAGAGGTATACAAGGTAAGAATGATTGGAGAAGACGGTGAAGGTTGACCTAGGCGGACATATTCCGATCAAATCGAAGATGTCCTAAAGAAAGGCTGGGTCAAGAGTACTCGCAACCGACGAGCATGCATGAAGACGCTCATGAAAGTGGAGGAAGCGAGAGAGGTGTGCCAGGATCGTAGCAAGTCGAAGACTGGTGGTCTGTGTCTACACCACTGGGAACGAGGCGTTTAGACATTGGACAAGTTGTATAAAAAAAGATGTCGTCTTAAGTTTCAATGTTCTCAAAATAGACAAGTTTAATGAAAATTTATTAAACTATATTTTTTTGATACTTTTCTTTATCCAGAATGTTTTCTTGATACTTTTTTTATCCAAAATGTACAAGAGAGGTTTTACAAAGTTAATGTTGGTTGATACGGTTTTCGATTGATTTCCTTCGTAGACTCAATAAATCTTCCCGATGCGCCGAACACGCGATGTAGGTAATTTCCTTTACAGTCAGAATGGATGCAAAAAGTAAAAAAGGCATATTTATCATTTACACAAGCAGTCTTTAAGATTTTTTGAGGCAATGCTCTAAAGACACGACAATGTTTGTCCGTTTGTATACTTAGCCGATAGAAGTCAAGTGTTGAACGTAGTACTTCGGCAAAGAGTATGATTAGGCGGAAATAAGTAATTTAAAATGAGATCAGGAAACCTTTCAAGCTTCAAGATGACGTTAGGAAAATTAAACAAACGGATGGTTGCGATTTATGAGATACAAAGGATTTCAAAAACCTATCAAAAGTGTTTTATCTGTTTGTTTTATTTCGTCTGAAACTCGGCTTTTCCTCACGGTGACTTCAGATGTGTCTCGTATATTTACGGCCGAGGACGAAATAATGTGAGGGCATTTGTTTGAGCCGTTATTGACCCAGTTTTACCTTCCTTTATGTACGCATATAAGATAAACCTGTAAGTTATAGTATATATAGTAATATATGAGATGTATTTTGTACAGTTTATTGGTTCCTTAAAAATTCACACGGCCTATAATGTCTTATTGGTGCGAACATCCTTTATTACTTTTGAGACAAGTTTTGATCTCTAAGTCTAACTATAGGTCCTTTCAATCCTCTGGGTTCCTAAGGAACTAACTTACCATTCAGTTAACATTAACCTGCCATTCCTTAGCCTATGTTATATAAAAAAAACATTTCCTGATGTTAATGCTCACGCTTTTTATGTAATTCGTGTTTTTAACAAACACTAATAAAATATGTATTTAAATAAATATAATTGATACACAAAAGTGTCTAGTTATCGTCATCATCATCATTGTTTCCATCAATGGATGTCCATATCTAGGACATTGAATGTCCGCGGCTATCCGCTGGTCTTTTAACTTGTGAAATAAGGTCCTGATTATCGTCAGTGAGAATATAAGGTGTGCTGTCTATGTAATTATAAACATATTTAATAATTTAATTTTCATAATTTTTAGTAATAGTGGGGGGTAAGGCGAGAACGGAAATTAAAGTCTATCCGGCCCAACAGTCAACTTCACCTGCCCGCGGTGTCCCGTGATAGATAACGGACTAGGTTCTGGCGACCGAGCAATTTCAGTATAACCATACATCCGGCCAGACAACTGATGAAGCTTCAGCGCCCTTGAGGTATAAGTAACCTCTAGGCCTAGTGCAGAAGGCAACGGGAAGTCACTGCACTATATCCCCTAGTATACAGTATGTAAAAGTCCAATGTGTGTTCAAGTGCGAAGAATCTCCGGGCGATTAATATTCCGCCGAACCACAGACAGGAAGTACTGTACCACGCTGATCGCCAGCATTCACTAGTTGGAGAGGCACTTTAAGAAGAAGAGAATTACTAGTGATTAGGTATACTATCTAGTGTTTAGTGGTCATGGTAATAACCTAATTGTTCCTCTAAACAAATTCATGTCCCGTTTAGATGGGAACACTTGCGCTAGTAAGAAACAAAAATACAAAGAAATATTTAATCCAATTATAAATTTTTTTTTTATTTCTTTTAAAGTTATGTAAAAAAAAGTTATTATTTTATTTTCAATTTATCGCTTTTTGTTACTACTGATTTGTTTTTTACATGAACTTAGAAATTCGCTATTTCTCATATATTTTTTTTACAGCTTATTTACGCACAGGCTTACCCTCAATATGAGGGCGATGGGCCATAGTCACCACGCGGGCCCAATGCGGATTGGTGACTTCACACACACCTCACGATGTTTTCCTTCACCGTTTGTATTTCGCTGTTGTTACTAAATCTCACAAATGTACATAACTTAAATAGTAAAGTTATCAGTACATGCCGAGATACGAACCCGAGACCTTCGGAATGAAGGTCGCACGCTCTAAACATTAGGACAGCGAGCTACTTTTGTTAGTTATTTCTCATATACGCAACATTAAATTATGTTCACTCATACGTTCAGCTAAATGATGTTCAGGATGGAGTATGAATGTTAATAATTCAGTACGTAATATTCATCGATGTGCCACCACCAGCTAACATGGCTCCACTTTAATTACATTGAAATGTGAATATTTAATCGGCCAATAGTTTTATCGCTCAACAGTCAAAAGATATTAAATACTACATATAACATGGGAACTAGTAATTAATTAAATCACTGGTGGTAGGTCTTTATTGCGGGAGACCGTCTAGATACCACCGCGGCGTCCATTTCTGCCGCCAAACACTAGTGTGAAGACATTGCTTTGTTCGAGTTTGAAGGACGTTGTAGCTAGTGAAATTACTGCGGTAATGAGACTTGATATCTTATATTTTATTGCAACGAGCACATCGTGGTGCAGTGCCATTATAACTTGCGCCACGTTGTAATGCGCACACGTATCACTCACCATCAGGTGAACGTTCTGTTAGTCTGGACGCTTCGTAGGATAAAAAAAAAAAATTAACACTTGAAAATATAAGATGTATGTTCTTAAATGTTATAAATATAGTTTTAAAGATACTAAGTACAGGGAGCTTTTCTTAGCCAGGACTTGGACTTAATTTCATATAGTATTAAGTAACAATGAGGCCGAAGATCGTTAAGGGCGCTCAGATTACTCTGGTTCTGACATCTGTACCATAGGATGATTATTAATGTGACAGGTTTAGAATAGACAAGCAGGTTCGGAAAACCAAACCATGAACCAAACCCCAAAGTATATGGCTCTGAAATCGAACTGGGGACCGTCGTCTCATAAAGCGAGTGCTCAACCTTTACGCTACAGAGGCAGTTAAAAAGAGCCTTAAATTTATAAGCGATTTTTTTATTCTTGTCTTCTCATAAATCAACCCTACAACCACCCAAGCAAGCTATCAGACTTTTAATGTATCTTTACTTTTTCGTCTTTCAGTTACTTGTTCTTTAACGAGAACTAAAAATATCTTATTTTTATATTATATTATATATATGTATATATATTATATTAAAGAGTGACGAAACAAACGGTACATTCATCTGGTGATAACTTATAAGCCTACATTGCCGTACATCTCATCTTTCGCCTTCATAAGCAAACTGCAATTTAAAATCAAACAAAGTAATCGAATACGCGGCGGAAATAAGATCTGCCGTCATCACCACAGATAATACTAACTTCCGCGTACCGTTCACTATTATTGAGTGTCCGTCGTTCTCGGCTCGATTAAAACTTATTCAAGTACAAGTGTGCGAAAGGTGAGAATTATCGGTACGTATACATTATGCTCCCAACCTGTAATTGCGTTCTTTGAGATTTCCTTCCCTCAATATTGAGTGCCTGCTGAGGATATTAGATTTTATTATAAGGATTTTTTAGATTAGATTATGAAGTCCAGTTATTTTTTGATGGAAAAAAGTTGGTGTGATGAAACGTAATTAGCTTTGGCGTCGTGTTCAACAATTTGTTATACTAACGTCCCATTTCCTGTTGCCTTGTTTATTTTTTGTTTTTAATTTATATATATGTAGTTTATATACAAATGTATATGTAGTTTATGTATGCATTGAAAGTAAATAACAAACTAATTACATTTTGATGTAAGTTAGAAGAATAATGTTGATTACTAATGTCTTTGTTAATGAAAACTATTCTTATCTTTCATGTTGTTATCACTCGGTGAATATTAAAAAGAAAAATGATTAAAGCAGAACAGGGTAAAGGACTCGAAGGTAGGATAAAGCAGGACAGTTCCGTTTCACGGGGTTGATACAAGTAGGCTTTCTGATGGTAAATGATACGCCTGCCCATAACACAGTGGTACTTACGACGATATATACAGTACCAGAATATGCCTTCAGAGATGAGATGTTAAGTGTATACTTCAGTAAGGATGACACTTGCATCATCGTATCCTTTGCAAATTTTTAGGATTCTCAATTTGTCGTAATTACGGAAAGACTGCTTTACATACTTATTCCTGTGATAAAAATATCCACGTATGCTCGTGGAAGGTGCTCGTATCTCAATGAAACCTGTTCAGGTATATTAAATGCTGAAATGGCGTTATTCAATGTGAGGTAGAAATTCGGTGATTCGCACAGATTAACTTCATGTGGGGGCGCAATCCCTTACCATGAAATGAGTAATTTCCCTTATTTTATTACGAAAAAGGAGTATCTCTAAGTTACTACGTAAAGTAATTTAAATGTTTTTTTACATTTGATTAATTTTTATGTACTTGTTTGTTGACTGATTTTTTATAATGCATTAGAAATATCTAGATCCTCACAAGGATACCTTAACTTTTAATAGGTGATCATATAACCCTTCGAGGGGGTTCTAGAAGGTGTAAATCGCACATAAATTTGAATACCACTCATTAGAAGATTTTCTTGTAATAAATCTAAAAATAAATACTATTCTGTATTAAACGAAAATTCTGTCAATGTTTTTTTTTTTGTTTCTGATCTAAGGAGAGTTGCTATTAGTTTAAAATTTAGTGTACCTTTGAAATTATGTTTGTGACTGTACTCCCTCTACTAAACAATATATTATAATTTTACTTTAGATCTATTACAGAATCTTTGGTTTAAAAAAAAATTGTTATAACCGTTTACACAGTTTAATTTCACAGGTTTTATAATTTCCGTTGCGTTTAGAGATATTATAATAATGTAGTGAAAACCTCTTAAATAAGGTTTCTTTCAGATTTATCCAAGTTGGTAAATCTCTATGAATTAAGTGTGAAAATTTATTGAAGAAATATGATTTTCTCAAGAAAACCTTATTTTTATTTGCTTAGTAAAATTTTATTTTTCCTTAACATAAAAGTAATGTAGTGTTAGTGTTATTAAAAAATAATAAAATATATTGTATTTTATATCGGTATCAGTAGTTTTGTTAATAATAAATTGCAAATATTTAAAATATGGCAACACGGAAGAGACGCTCGGACATAATGGCGTCGACCTGTCAGGGAGCCATCAGGGTTTTACCTACAGAAAAGCGAGGATAGTTGGTATTAAATGGTCTTAATAGTAGTATAGTCATTGTATATTGATTATTATTATTTGTATTGGAGCCGGTGGAAGCAGATCGTTCTCTCCAGACGGGTAACCTAGCACTGACCTCGACCTTTAAGAGAGATTGATCAAAAGATGTTAGTAAAATCTTAACCATGTCCTAGTTGTCAAAGTGGAGTATAGTCTAACGGTACAAAACACGAAAATGAAATTCTCTTTCGCAAATATGGCTATACTACTTCCTGTCTGAGCATTTCCCATAAACAATCATGACAGCTCCGAAGTCAAAACGAGGAAAATGACTTTTGAAAGACATGGCGCCGTTCGAAAGACGGAATATCTTCAACGGACATAAAATCATTCACTTGATTGGTTTCCGTTATACAAGTTTAACACTTAACTCAATATATTAAAGCCAATATTTAACGATTCGATTACGACAAACATTACCGTGTTCCAGTTTGAAGGGCGCTCTCGCTAGTGTAGTTACTAGGGTAACGAGAATCAATATCTTACGTCTCTGGCGAGGAGCACAATGTGGTAGGATGTATACCATCGTAACTAGCGCTATGTCGTTATGGACGGGCGTATAGTTTACCATCAGGCGAACGTCCCGTTCGTTTCGTCGCTTAGTTGAATAAAAAAAAGAATAAGTAATTAAGCTTAAGGGTTGTAAGGCGTTTCGCCCAACGTCTTACGAAGCCCAAGTCAATGTCAGCTGCACGCGGTACACCCTGCTGAATAACAGACGAAGTCCTGATCACCAACCGGCAACGGGCGAACGTGGTGGGCTAGGGCCCATTTCCTCTCAATGAACTCTAACAAGGAGATCTTTGGGGGAGGTCTATGTCCAGCAGTGGACGTGCGTCCAGCGTTATCCGCTAATAATGATGATGAAGTACGTTAAGTAACTGAGTAATCGATTTTTTTTTCAAAGTTTTCCTAGAGATGACTCTGCGCTTTATTTCATAGCTTTGATGTGATTATAATAATAGATAAATAAAAAATGTACCATAAGGCAAGTGACTTAATATTTAAGTTATGTACATTTGTGAACTTTAGTAACAACAGTGAAACGCAAACGGTGAAGGGAAACATTCTGAGGAAACCCAATGAAAACATCATCAGGTGGCCTCAGTAAAGTGGCAACAGGCTCACCCCCTGTTACATGGGACCTAGTCTAACCACATCTAGTGAAAAGTGGGTGGTATTGCGCTTCTGCCTACTCCTATTGGGGAAAAAGGCGTGATAATATAAAAAAAAGGTAAGTGAACTTGTCTAGTTTGTGACAAAAAGAACATACTTTTAACGGCAGAAAGTATATTATATCAAAATATAATGGGGTGGAATAATTATTAAAATATATTGTAACGAAAGAATCCTCATTTCAGCGGATATATATTTCATGTAAATAAACGACGAGACGAGCCGGAAGTTCACTTGATGGTGAGTAATACGCCCGTCCATAACAACGTTGCGCTAGTTAAGATAGTATACACTCCAAAACATTGCACTCGTCGTCTGAGACATAAGATGATGCCAGCGCTCTTCAAACCGGAACACGGTAATATTTGCCCATTACTGTTTGGAGGCAGAAAGAGACGTTGCTGTGGTACCCACCTAGATGGTCTCCGGCAACAGAGACCCACCATCAGTGTATTAAGCAAACCAGTGTAGGCGTTTAGAACCTTCGAAGACAATTTATGCTCACAACTTATCAGGAAACTTCTTCCGTAACCCTCACGTAATAAATCGTAAACTTTGAAAATAAAAAAAATACCATAGGAGGCCTTATAAATTGAAAGTTTTTTTTATCTTCAATTCCGGAACCCGAGCTTTGATTTGTGGGGTCCTGTGCAGATCATTCGTATTTCCCCTCAACACCAGGTCGATTACTTTGAACTTGATTAAATGCTAAACTTCTTTGCAAAGATTACTGTTTTCCGGTTCGAATGGCGCCGTAGCTACTGAAATTACTGAGGTTAACCACACTCGACATCTCACGTCTCAAGGAGACAGGCGCAATATGGTGCAGTGTATACCATCCTAACAAGCGCTACGTAATTAAGGGCATGCGTATAACTTACCATCAAGTGAACGTCCCGCTAGTCTCGTTGTTTAATTAAAAAAAAAAGTGAGATGAATTGATTTTCACATGTTTTAACGTTGTCTAATTAACCAGACTACTCCAATGAGCTGATCATTGGAGTAATGTTTTTCTTAGTTACTGCATACGCTTTGGTAGTAGTAAGGAGCTTTTGAAGTGATATAGAGCAAGATGGTGATGAATGTGAATATTTTAGTTAATATTTTTTTTATTAAAAATACTGTCATAACTAATCTATTTATACTGGAAATCGCTTGTAAATTTAAACATCTATAAGAAATTCGAAACATGGGCTGTCATTGCCAATCATGGATCTTAAAAAGAAGAAAAAAAAAGGATCAAAGAATCCAGCTGCGATGCCGAAGGATAATGTTCAATTAAATTAAAATTCTGCTTTTAGTCCTGTCTTGCTTGTTGTTCCTTTGTAGCCTTTAGTCTTGTAACATTTGTTTTATATAGGTAATTATTATTATTTCTATCATGTTTTTTTTTAATTTGTTGGTTTTATTGAAGATTTACAGTTTCATCGGATTCAGGGTTCACGGACGCGGTAACTATGAGAGAAATTGGAGTTCTTTTAAAACGTAATATATATTAAACATGAGCATTATTTATCGCATTGTGTTTTATAAATTGTAATTAGTTATATTGATGGACCGTATCAGTACGCAATGAAGAGTTCTCTGGCCCTCATCAAAGTCTGATCTGAAATGTAGACTAATAAATCCTAATTGATGAAGCTTAGTCAGTAAGGCGGTTGAGGAGATGTGGTTTGGCCTCCCACTGCGTTTAAGTTAGATGGACGTTGTATTTAATGAAATTACTGCGGTAACAAGATTTAATATTTTATGTCTCAATACGGTGCAGTGTATGATATCCTAACTAGCATCACTTTGTTAAAGGCAAGCGTATCGCTTACTATTAACTCAACGTCTGGATCATCTCTTCGTTTTGTATTATATAAAAAACTAAGGTCTTTATAAGGGTGCTAGTTCATTAGTTACAAATCTTATATATCAATCAAGATACTTAGGATATGTGAAGCTTTTCCGTTTCCATTATCTCTTTGACCTCAACCCTGTAGATAAAGGCGCCGTGTAGGGCCTCTCGATATTAGGAGGTGCACGAACAGGGTGAATATTTGAGGCACGTTCCCAGCTCCGACCTCACTCGTGTTCAAGCTCTCAATAAATTAATTACCCGAAGGGTTTAACGTCGTTTGTTGGGTCCCCGGTGGTGAAACGTGGATGTTTATGTGTCCCAGTCAAAAGTATTTAAGCCGGGTAACACTGTATATGGTTTTTTAGAAGAAAAAAAAATTCTGATTCACGTCCAACGTTAATCTGTACCCTACAGATGTTATACTAAATTTGTTATATCTATGTTTTTGTAAATAGATGTTTAGTACGATATGAAAAATTAATGTTTGAATTGAAAATATAAAATTTGATATCCTATAAGGACACTAAAGTGATAATAAGAATATCCTTTTAATGTCAAATAAAATATTTTTTATTTAAACTTACTACATACTAACGTGATGATCATTATCCGTTTTAGATAGTACTTAGAACAAAAGGAAAAGATTTTTAAATTGATTCATTGTGTAAATATTCATAAGGAATATGGCAAAATCCTTTAGTTATAATATTACAAATAAATAAAATAATAATAAAACACCTGCCGTATAATCAGTAAGTTCATCTGAAAGGGTATCGATTGCATTTACTGATACTGCTGTTCCGTATAATCCAGCAACACTTGGTTAGTTATTCGTTTTGTTGATATATCTGCTTTTTAAATAAATAATAAGCTAGTAAAACACACAATAAAAATAATTAAACTTTTTTCTATTTCTATAGATTATTCAATTAATTTTTCCTACCCTAAATTAGATACATTTTTCCCATACAGTTATTCATAGTACGAATGTCTGGAATGTTAAATTGCCTGTAATAAGGATGTTCTCATGTTTTGTTTGTTGGTGGACGTTTTTAAAAAAAAAACTAGATCTAGAAACAACTACACTAATAGTGTCTACATTAAAAAGATTTTAATATTTTATCCCTATTAAGTTACCTTTTAAATGACAAATATTTATTTGAATTTTTTTGCACCTTTATTTGATAGAAAACAAAGATACCTGCGGTAATTTAATTTTTTTACACGAAAACGTAAATTTATAGCCTGAAAGATGATATCATGATACCTATCTAGGATCGAATTAAGCGATAGCGTCTTCTAAGGCCATTGGGAATGAAATTTTTTTTTCTTCTACCATTCTCTAAGACCCTTGTCTACGTCATGCTATCTGCTTCAACTTTTATATTAAGAACGAGATTTTATAACAAGTATTATACTTTAAGTAAAAGGATTCCAATTTTTGAAATTGCTTACCCCTATCAGAAATAAACTGTTTCCTTATTAATTGCGGGAACAATTTATGTGGCAAATAATCAATTTTATCAGTAGTTGTCAACCTTTCTGAAGCGAGTGCGAAGTGGTGATCGGAAAGAAAGAAACTGGAGTCATCGCCTCTCTGATGAGTGAAGACGGAAGTCGCGTTATATTTCTGGAGTATAGTAGGGGAGTTATCAGTAATATAATGAATAGGAACAAAACGTAGTAAAGGAAATATGTAAAATGTAAATAAATAAATAAAATAATGTAAAAATAGTAGTGAATAAATTAAATGTAAGGTAAATGTAAGTAAAGCCAACCAGAAGAAGAAATGAAGATTGGATCTGATCGGATATGATGCTACAGTGAATGTTTGTTTTAGGCTCCCTCCCCCCTCCCTCCAGAAATATAAGAATGAGGCAGTCTCCACTTCGGTCAGAGAGGATGCATGAAAGAAGGAAATGGGATGGAGTATGTAAGGAGAAAAATGGTATGATAGATAAGTAGAGGATGGAAGAAAAGAAAGTACGACAGAGGAGTATGAGAAAGGTATAATTAGAAAATATAAAAAATGATGTTAAGTGAAATGTACATAAAGGCCCGGACCCACAACACGCAGGAGGAACGATTAAAAAAAAAACCTTTCTGAACCTGATCTCTGCGTTTATTGAGGCAGATATATTTCTCAGCTAGAAGTAGCTCCATTTTTAGATGCCATGAAATAATTACAGTGTTTGGTTTTAGATGTCGCTACAGATAATGAAATTGCAAGGATTATTATATTTTTTGCAAATACAAAGTGATTCGCCAATGCGAGGACGTTAGAGAAAGCCATGACTCACAGACGTAGTGCAGAAGGGCACCGGTGCAGTCCATAAACCATTGATGGTGACAAGTGAGAGTGTTTTATTAGGTAGAAAAGAGTCCCACATAAACTCGACTTAGACCAAGAAATAGATATAGGTGAAAATAAAGATGTTTAGATATTTATTCTTACTTTTTATCTAAACAAAAGCTGGTAAACGATGTTGATTAAACCAAGGCGTTCCGTCGCGTCCATACATAATTTACAATTGCCATTAACGCAGCATCCCCCGACGAAGTAAACGTTAATTTTAAGAAAACGTTCTCTAAACGTGAATATTTATTCAAATTTACGAGATTGCTTCTTTAACTCTCAACCAAAAGGAAGAGTGTTATACATTTCACCCGTGTATCTGTGTGCTGAAACATATATGAATATTTTATAAGAGATGACTATTCTTAACTATAATAAAAAAAAAAACGTTTATACAGCAATCTGTGATTGTCAATATTAGTCTTTGACTTAATATGTCAGTAGAATTTGCAAATTAATATACAAATACTTTGAATATGTGTATCACGCCATTGGATTCTACAAAGCTTTGATAAACTTCCCCATATGTAAATATATGCATAAGCTTCCTCGCACCTGCTAACATTTTACGTGTATCAAATGTGTGATGAAAATGAGAGGCAGAGGGAGTTACAAGAAAGAAAATTTCATGTTTAGAAAAAAAAAATACTCTATATTTATGCAGTCAGCGTTTAATAACAAGTTTTATAACAAAAACTAATCTCTGTTGGATCATCTTCCAAAAAAATAAGATGCGAATCGATTGACCCGTTCGAGAAAGACCATATAACAAATGGTTACACTATAATAGATATTAAATTTCAAGAATCCTTAGATGACAAGTATGCTTCATAGGTTTAAAGAGAGAATGCCTCATTGCCCACTAAATGAAGAACGGTGGGAACACAGATTGGAGGGTATTTCTGCAGCGTCATCACGTCAATTGATTGGCTATCGTGAGTTATGCAATTCTATATCCCATGAGAAAACAGAGACACCGTAATGCATCGGGGATGGTTACCGAGTAAATTTTGGGAGGTGAAGTCTGTCATTTGAGTTCACCGCAGAAAGATATTTTTCATAATGTTCCTCTAGGTGAGTACGGAACATTTCACACTGTATTGTCATGACTCATATTGATGTATTAAAATTATCTTCAGTTAATTCTATATAATAACGCTTAATAATAGTACTGTGTAATGTTTTACAAACTATTAAAAACTAAATAACATCTTTGCGAATGTATATACTTCAATTAAAAATAAGGTCACAAATTCAAATTAAGAAGTTGGGGTTGAGAGACCGGTAATAAGATTTAGGCGCTTAGGTTTGATTTAAAAGTTTCGACAGTTCCGACTGCTGAAGGGCAATTGCAATTAATGGCAGTGTTCACAGTTGGTGGTAGCAGTGGTGTGTTTACACTGCAAGCACATTTCTTTTTCAACGATGCATGGAGAGATAGACTTTTATCTAATTGTAAGCGATATGTTCTTGAGTGATTTCAATACCTTCAAAATTATGTGAATATGGATCTAGATGATGTGGACAGCCTGCTGATCTAGTAATCAACGCGGCTTTGTTAGTAGTTTAATGTCATTAAGTTAAGTTAAAGTAAAATTGAATTTTAAATTATTGTAGATGTTTCTAGTTGAGATGTTAGTTATCACTATGCGTTAACTAGAAAAAAGGAAGTTAATGAAAATACCTAAATATATGGAATGTATAACAAAAGTGCAGTAAAATTAAATACTAATTTAATGTAAGTAATCTTTGAAAACTTTGATATAATTATTATTAATAAGATTCCTTTGAAATCTCGAATGATGTTAGAATATACACACGATGGAGTTGGTAATGGCTATTTCACAAGCACAATTTAAATTCAAGATATCTTTAGGTCAAGTATGGCGAGATGCGTTTATAATCTGTAGTAACAAGTTCATCATCTTCGGTTTATAAATCTAAAATATTACTATGTCGACATATTTTTGTTTATCTGTATTGTATGATGTAATGTTTGTCTGTATACGTGTGTTCTGTACTGCGTGGGTAAATAAACGGATCTGTTTATCTATCTTATTTTTCATTATTCTATATAAAAGAAACTAATCGTGTTTTTTTTAAAACGCCTAAAGAACTGTGATTCATTACCGTCCTATGGCTCCAAGATGGGGCAAAGGGCGTCCAAAGTGACTCACCATCGCGATCGATCTTGGGTTTCACTTTTAATTTCCTCCCACTTCCCGATCTTGTTCACTTCATCTGCTACAGTTCGGCGCCACGTCCGTCCGGGGCAACCGTGCTTGCGTTTTCCTTGCATATTCCAATCAAGCGCCTGCTTTGGATTATGATTGGGATCTGTTCGCAGAGTACAGCCAATTTACTACCATTTGCGACGCCTGATTTGTAAATCAATTGGAGATTCGCGGTAGAGCTCCAAGAGATTGTAATTCGAGATTCTCTCGCGCCAGTGAATACCGAGAATTAGGCGAATACAGAGATTGACGAAGACTTGGAGCTGGCGCGAGATGATTTTGGTGACATCTCACAGCCATACAGCAGTACGGATTTAAGAACTAAAGAACTGTAACAACAAAATATCTTAAAATAAACAGAAACTCCGATCGTAGACGTATCTAAACAATGATTAATTAATACATTACCTATCACACATCAACAACGGTACGTTTGATTGTTTAAATGGTGATAGAGTTTAATAATTTAAAGCGGCCCAACGTCCAAATTACTTTACTCAAGTTTCGTGTAACCTCTCATTTGGGGTCCGTGTACACCTACTCGTATTTCACTCGGCAAATATAACTTCTGGCAATATAACCGCCCGTGTTTACATCGGCTGGAACAAAATTAAGTTCACTAGACAGGCAATAAGTAAACATTCGAACTTCCATCGAAGACATGGGGCGGTTTGCATATCGGGACCTTTGATCACTTTGAAATGACATTTACAAATCGATGATAATACATGACATCTTATTTACATTGTTCCGAGAATGAATAGCGATTAGTTGCTTGTCCTTGATAAACTAAATATTAATGCCGAACAGAAAATTTGTAACATCCTTTAATAAAACGATTTTGAAATACCGCACAGCAGTTTTGTATGCGAGGTTTTTACAAAGGTGGTCCCAGTGTGGATCCTTGCAGAACTCAATAATTTTTTTTTTCTTTGCATGTTACTGTCATGATATTTTTTAGTCACTCATGCAGCCTATTGATGTTTACTGCTGAACGTACACCCCATCAATTTTTATTGTCTGTAGAGGTATCATCATCATCATTTGTACCGATGGCCGTCTATTGCTGGACGTAGGTCTCTTGTAATGTGTTCCATAAAGCACGGAGGTACAGTCTGTAGAGTAAAAAACATTGTCTAGTTGTAACCTATCCAAGATCCATGGAATTGCTTATACTTTACTTCATTGTTTTTTTTATTAATTTGCGTGAAATTTAATTATGTTTTATAACATAAGACTATACATTATATTGAATTGAGTGATTCCTCTTTATCGTCGGTTAATAACAATTTCAGTATCGTTATTTCTGTAAATCAACTAAAATGTTTTGATACAGAATATATATACATACACATAAATTCCAATAAGAAAATAACAAGTTCTTTAAAGTTAAATCTAAGAAGATTTTCTATCTTTATAGATACAAGTCAAGTAAATGTGAACAGAAAATGATCTCGTTGATAATAATACATCTTTTATCTCATTAGAAAAGGTTTTGAAGGACTTTAAAATGTATAAACATGATCCTCGGTTTTTCTTTATGATTATATTACTATCGAATGTTTTTGTTTGTACACAAAATATAGATACAATAATGAAATTTGAAACTTTGACGCAAAAAGAGAATATTTCGTTTCATAAGCTTTTGAAAACATGTTGTATAATAAAAACATTTTATGCTATCAATATTTTGGACCTACCTACAAAAACATATAACGAAAAATCTAAATCTGTATTAAAAATTAGATAGAAATGTTTATAATTACTTTGTTTCATTAAGAAGTTATAGTGAGGTTAAGTGAATTAATGTTTTTGTTAATAATTATTACAAATTAAAAAAAAGGGTAAGATAAAATATCTTTAGTGTTCCTCAGCGAGTATTTCTTTTAGCACGCGCGATCTTTTACACACAAGGATACGCAAAAGTTTATCCTATGTTAGAATTGCTAAAGTTTTCTGCTTAAAAGGATTCTTTACTTTCAGTTCAAACGCTTTTATTTCTTTTTTCTTAATGTGTAACTTGAAGGACTTTTAGTTTACAACATACGTACACACATAAGTCGGATCTAAAGTAGTCTGTAACAATATATAAATAATTGTTGATAATTGAAGATTTATGGAAAGAGATTAGGTAGGTGATTGATGGATCTGCCCGTTAGATAGAATAGATTGTCCGGAGACAAACATAACGCTTAGTAGTAAAATATTACTCAGTTTTATATTGCCGATAGTTAAATATTTATAGCATCAAAAGATAGTAAAGGTTAATAGTATCGCTATACTCGAAAAAACCTACCACTAACCAAATTCTACAGTGGCTTTGAACCGAACTATGGATCTAGGATCAGAACCGAAACTAAATTCTAACTAGCCCGAAACAGATTTAGCGCTACAGATGCAGTGTTTGCCTTTTAACAACAAACAGCACAGATTATATAATCTCTAAAAGCAAAAATAAATCCCAATGACGTTCGGTAAGTTGTTTTAATCGATACGATTTCATTTAAACTTTATTAAAACATTTTAATAGTTGGATGGAGAGAAATTGAAAGCTGCATGAAGAATTCCATAGGAAATATTATAGAAACTACTTCTGCCAATAAAAACACTGATGGCGTTATGGTATTAGAAAATAAACTTAATCTGTATTTGCATCTACGAAATAAGGACTACTTCAACAATGACAAGTATTGGAAAGGAAAAAATCGATTCCTGTTTATCTTATTTCCTGAAGGATTTAGAGAACACGGTATAGAACAACTATGAAATATATCTAGTCTTGAACATAAATCAATTCGATTGAGAAAACACTACAATAAAGACAGATTGAGAAAAATTAAGATTTTCTGTTTATAGAGGAGAGAACAAGCTTCATAAAAATCGGTAATTGTTTACAGAATAACGTTTACAGGAATACTGTAAAAGTGTTTTATTCAAATGAATAGAGATTAGCTGATTTTACTGCATTTGCAAATGTTCACGCTTCAATCGCTGCATTCAATATGTATGTTGACATAACTTTGAACGAGTAGGTATTCCATTTCCGGCCGCTTAGAGAGCATCGTATGGACCGCTGCACGGATTAATTCTCCATTTAAATGCTACCGTATTTCACATTGTAATATCATAAGGGTAGAAATAGTAGAGGTGTTCACGACCCTCAAACATAAGTAATACGATACGATACGAGTTAGGGAGGAAGTGGTATTTGGACTAAGTCCGAATTTATTGTATCACGGGTTTTGTTCGTGCAAAACCTGTCGTGTGCCGGACGTCGCTTCTATTCGTTTTCCATTTCTCTGGCGATCTGTTTGAATCAGATCAAGTTTTCAATTTAAATTTCAAATTGCATTTTCCCAGATACAACTATTTCAATAGTACACTATTTTATAATGCGAAACTTTGACTGTTTTAACGCACTATACGTACTATGATGAAATTCTTAGATAATTTACTATTACGTGGATAATATAAACTATATGTTGCAATAAAAATATTTATGAGGTTTTATCTAGCTTATGACTAATACTAAAGTGGGCTAGAATTATCTAAACATTGATCTTGCTATAAATAGAACCGCAGAATCCTAAACATTTTTTGTATCTAAAATTCTGTATGATATTACTGTTTATTGTTTGTTACGAAGATTAATAAAGTCAGTAATTAGTTTTTGATTGTCTATTACTCTCAGTACTACTTCAGAAGTTCTGAAAACACTCATCAGTAACGTTAGTGGTTAGGAGAATGCCTGAAACGTAACATATTGAGTGTCACCGTTTTTGTAATTTTCTTAGGTTTAGCGTATTATATGAATTCTCAATTTATTCTTATATTTAACTAGCTGTTCCTTCCGCTTGGTAGCCGTAATAGAAAATTACACTTGAATTTTGTCTGAAACATTTCTTGAGAGCAACTGCATTTGCGAATGATTTTCTATAGCAACCGTTACCATAGCAACCGTTTCTGTAGCAACCGCTTAAATAATACGAAATGATTTTTTTTTGTAAAAGTATTAGTAAATACAATAATGAAGCATTTACGAAATTCGAAAATAAATAGCCTCTATCTAGATACTACATATCTATCTATATAGATAATACAAACTAGATAATCTACAAATAATTCTGCGTCGAATGGTAATGTTCTCATGTCGATGCCGTCACTTGTTTTTATGTGATTGGCGAACAAACAAAACCCATTTTCATTATATATATTATATAAATAGATATAGATTGATGTCTTTGGCGTGTCTTTTGTTGGCAAAATACAAATATTTATTTTGTTTATAAACTTTTACGAAACTCACCATCGGTATCGATGTAAATATTTAAATAATTTGATTTTTTTTTAAATGCTTTATTCTTCAAAATGGCTACTTTTCTATATTATTTATCAGAAGGAAAATGTTTTGAAGAATGTTAACCTCCATATTTTTATTAAGACATATTCATTCATGTTACAAAGAAAATAATTTCGCCGGAACTTGTTGCTGTAAACCTGCGGTATATGTTTCCGTTTTATTTTTATAATATTCTTCGTCAGTTATTATAAGTTAACAAAATATGTATATACAAAGTAATATTTTCCTATTAATTACAAAATTTTTGTTTGATCGTATATGCTTTGATGTTTAATTATTTAATATATACAAGTCCGCCTATCAGAACTGTCAGTTATTCTACATTTAAGGATAATCTCTAGACCCTAGTACGTATATTTGTATTTATAATAATACTAATATATTATTTAGGTGATATAAATGTATACAGGTTATGTCGGACTTGCGTCGACTAAAACCTCCACGTTGTTCCCCTTCGTCTCTTCAAGGCAGGTTCACCGGAACGTTTTCGTATATATCCGTGACCACGCCAGCGCCGACCGCAAAAAGCAGTCCCACCTCGAGACAGACGGCAGAACTCTCCCTTTCCACCTCTGTGAGGGCACACCGGAATAAACAGCACGTCCCCTCTTCGGCCTCTTGCAGTCGCGCGGGCAACGGATTCCCCCGAACCCGTCACCCAGAGGCTCATGGGAGCCAAGAGAGAAAATTCTCCCGGCTCCCTGCGGCATATCCGATGTTGGGTCCGCGGCCACCCGTTATACGGCCTCGGAAGATACGGAGAGCGGCACATCGCAATACCGACACTCCTCTTCCCCCGCGGCCCCACTGCCGCCGCATCAGCGATGCGGTACCGCTTAGTCGCAGAGGGTACTCCCTATACAACTCCACCTCGGCTGCAAAGGTCAGCATAAAGTCGCCCCTGCAGCCCGGCTACGAAGGGCGGCATAAAACCGTCCCTGCAGTTCGACCAGCGCGCATTCGAGGTGAGCTGACGGTTTAAAACCGGTGCTTTAACCTGGAGCGGCCGCCTCGAGCCGACCCTACACCTCGGGCCGGCTCGGTAGGTTCCTCTACGCTTCACCGTGAGCGATCAAGCTACGGCTACTAAGCCCCTCCGGCAAGACAAGGCGGGAACCTGTTGCACAATGCGCTCGTCGCCAGAGACACAGGATGTTGACTCTCGTTACCCCAGTAATTACACTAGTTACAGCGCCCTTCAAACAGCAATATAGTAATTTTTGCACTCTACTGTTTCACGGCAGATATAGGCGCTGTGGTGGTACTTACCTAGACGGTTTCCGGCAACAAAGACCTACAACCAGTAAATACATATATAACTATATATAATTGTAACTACTGTTTGCTGAACATTACATAGTACACATCGCAGTGAGATATACGACAAGTCTTCCAGCATCAATCATGAGTTTATTAAATTCACCAGCTTCCTTTTCACCCTTTTCCCGGCGAAGGAAAACATTGTAACAGTTTACTGTCAGGTTACAAAACCAACAAATTTCGTGGACATGTGTCATCCGTAATTATCTGGTATGATGAATAAATGACTTTACCTCTTGAATAATGAAACCCCTTACTCCCAGTTCAGTGTCCAGTAGTGGGGTTATTATAATAAATAATAAATGGTTTTTTTGATGTTCTTCTTCGTCGCTCTATGGATGTAATAGTGTCATATAAAAAAGGAAGCCTTTCTAAGGAGTCCTAAATATATGCTACAGGATAAGTAGTTAATTCATGTTGTCAATCTATGTTTGGACATTTGATTGTCATCAACCATCAGATGTCACCAATTTTTAAACCCAGCCAAGGTACATCTTTTTAACAAGATATTCATACAGGTAGATGTCAAATTTGTCGTTCAAATATATCTTTAACTTTTAGTTAACGAACTGTCGTAATTTAGAAATGTTAGGATTGCCTTCAATGATGATGTCAATCAGAGATGATGTTGATGTTGACGGAAAATTATGTAAATTTTCAAACTGCGTCAATTTTGTTTTCCTATTAAACAAGAAGGTTTTTTTTTACGTGGGGGAAATGCCTGCGCATACTTGCACCGATTAAAACCCCCACGATGTTCTACCTCGTCGCCTCATGGCGGGGTTACGGGAGCGCTTTCACACCCTCGGCGACCCCGCCGGCGCTGGCCGTTTGTACAGTCCTACCTTGGGAAGGAGGAAAGAACCCTCCCTTTCCGCCTCCGTAGGGGCACGCCGGAACATACAGCTCGCCCTTTTCTCGGCCTCTTGCAGTAGCGCGGGCAACGTATTCCCATGAACCCGTCACCCAAAAACCATGCGAGCCGAGAGAGAAAACTCTCCCGGCTCCCTATGGCGGATCCGATGTTGGGCATGCCGCCACGCATTATACGGCCGCGAAGGATAGAGAAAAGGGCGCGTAGCAATACCGACATTCCTATTCCCCCGCAGCCCCACCGCGGGCACATCAGCGTTTAGTCGCAGAGAGTACTCCCTCCGCAACTACATCTCGGCTGCAAGAGGCAGTATGAACCCGCCACTGCAGCCTGGCTACAAAGGGCAGCATAAAGCCGCTCCTGCAGCCCCCGGCGCGCATTCGTGGTGAGCTCCTTCCATAGGAGCTCTAACCTAGAGCAGCAGCCGCCTCGGGCCGACCCAATACCTGGGGCCGGCCGGGTAGGTTCCTCTTCGCTTTATCGTGTGCGACCCAGCCACGACTACTAAGTCCCTCCGCCTCGACAAGACAGGCACCTGTTGGCGGAGAACAAGAAGGTATAGTAACGTCGATGTTGATAAAGAAAAAGCTAAAACAATTAAAATGGTTATTTTATGGTTTCCCTTTTCATGTCTCACAGATTTATTAAAATTTTATGAAACTTAATAACTATAGTAAACGAAATAAATTGAATTAGTGTTGTCTCCTTTAATATTTATTATTAATCACTTTGTTCTTAAATTTCCTATTCGTTCTGTTTTATAAGAGATTGAATAGCAATCCTCACTGTTTGAAGAAATATTTATTTATCTGCCTTCGCTTAGTAACAAGGATGTTTCTGCTTTGATTCCAGTGCCTCGTGTTCTTTTTTCATTTATTTATTCTTATAGAGGGTTTGGCCATACGACGATCACAACACCCTCATAGATAAACATCTTATGTAATTACATTAATTACAACCCCTACGTTTAATAATTTCATAAATTGCTATTGCCTCATCTGACAACGTGAAGGCAAGAAAGTTTATAAAGGCGCCGACAGGAAGTAAGTTAACATTAAACTGTGTAATGAATTGCTGTCTCTCGGCATCGTTCCGAGCACATTCCACCATGATGTGATTAACATCCTCAATGATCCCACTCTCGCAAGATCCCGAAGAGGGAGCTTTGCCCAACAGATATGAATAACAATTAAGTGGAATGTCTCCCGGACAAAGCCGAAACGCCACGACAAGATCTGTTCTGCTCAGATTGGCCCTATCAAACCATGGAATACGGGGTGGACTTGATTGCGTGGTTTGGTTCTATATCCCATGCGTAAGGGATCATTCATCAAAGAATTTTTTCCATAGTGCGTAATACTTTTTTTTTACAGTATGCGAATAGTGTGGTAAATAATTATATGGAATTCCGTCAATTCTCAGATCATCCTTGTGAGATTACAATCAGAATCGTGTGAACTTTGATTCGTGGTAGTGGTATATCGAATTCGTTTTGTTACCATCTTCATACCGTAAAGCTGCTGCTATAACAACATCGATATCTTCCGGTTGTCAACATATAAGAGGCTGATTATTCGGGGAGACGGAAGACAAGAGTATTCATCGTCAATGGGTTTACTGCCGTTTAACACCACGTGATAATGAGAAGCAATTTTAACCTATTATAGAAAAAAAAACTTTGAAAACTTATTCACTGGTAGTCCAGAATCAGTATCAAGATCCCTGAACTAGTTTGAGATAGGAGCTGTGTTATACAGCTGGAAGTTATCAAACAAAGATCTACATCCAATTTAAGTCCGTTTGCAGAATTCCTGTACTTTTATAGTTTCCATCGAAAGTTTAAACTATAATAGTGTATTTTAAGTTATATAGGTATTACAGAATATTAGTCTAAGTTCTTTCTACTTAGTTTAAGTACGTTCTACCTTAAGATATTTGTTTGTTTACGTGATATATAACACAATAACATCAGTAACGAATGTCATGTCTCGTGCAGAGTTAGTCCGACGTTTTCGTGTCTCATAAATAACGTCGGCAGGTATTTCGTATCGCGTACATCTTGACACTATTATCGCGATCTAATTGTCGCAGTGTCGCCTGGGAGTATGTGAAGTTATTTCGATAATAGTTGAGTAGTTTATATAAGATAAAAACAATATCATTGTCATGTAACATTTAGAAAATCTACTAGACTTTCAATCATGTTAACACAGCAGACGTAATAACCTTGTATATACATTCGTCTTGTATATACAGATATTGTTATTATTATCAAAGAAGATGAACGAGCTCAAGTTATGCTGTATATATTCATTTGTACGCTGGTACGTATGATGATTATTTGTTTCTTTTTTTAAGATATTTTTATATCTACTTCGGGTCAATATTTCATCTTAATTTCATTTGATATTAAGTGACAATAATGCCGAAGGTCACTTTCGATCTCAAATATCATTGTCGGAACTCGTTCTTAAATATCTCGGCTGTAGGTTTTGGGCTATTAAGAATAGGGCTGGGATTCCTCGGACGAGGCGACTAAAAGGGTTCTCAAGTTCGTGAGCCATGAGAAAGGAGGCACCCATAGCTTGATAAACTACGTTTAGGAGAATAGCAAGTGCAAGGAGGTCTTATATTTGCCGTTACACAGAGTAGGCGTTAAGGAGGGCTTTGCCTTTCCGTGTGACGTGTTATCAAGAGTACAAGAGGACACGGTGCATTCCGTAAATCTTGGAGCTTCTCCTGATGCACTAATGGAGACCAAAACTCCGCATAATCTTGTTTTCCTACTGGAAGCAGGGTATTTTTTAAGTAGATTTTCTCCGCGATTATAAAGAAAAGGTTAACAGTATTAGGATGGTAGTTACTCTGCCTGAATTCCAAACATCTTTCTATGTGGTATGGATATACAACAATGTCTCCGCCAGTCCTCTGTACCGCCGGCCTACTTTAACCCTCAATAAAGTTATTAAAGTTATTTCATTCATATAAATTGTTACGAAAAGAATCCTTTATAAGAAATACTTGAAAATTAACGAAAAACCTTTTCATTAATTGTATTTGAAAATAATTTGTATTCAGCAAACAGAAATCATTATTATAATTATTTTGATGGTGGCTCATGGCTTATTCAGGCTGCGCCGCGTCGGACGATCTCGCGTATTCAGATATTGCTTACATCAAATATAGGAATAGCGGAGATGAGATCGATCCATTGTTAACTTGGATTGAACTTATGTTTAAAAAAAATGATTTTTTTTAAGGTCACTATAACATATATTTTATTTCTGTATTACTGTGTTTAAGTCGAAAGACGCAATGTTGGTAAACGAGCAAACGGTATGCGAGGAGATAACACAGCGTTTGGATGCCTATCACCAGCAGTTTCTTTATCTCAAGGGTACCGTTATCAAGGTCAATTTGAAGAACATATTGTATTTTAGGTCATATATAAAAAATATACTAAGGAGACGGTCTTATTGATGTGTTAATGTTAATGATTAAATGGTATGATTGATTATATAGCTGTGTCCTATTTTTTTTTAATTTAATGAAGCGACGTGGGGAGTAGGACGTTCACCTGATGGTTAGTGATACGCCCGCCCATAACAACGCGGTGCTATTTAAGATGATATATATTGCATCGGAACTAAATCTTCAAATCGGACCGCAGTAATGTTTGCACACTACCATTTGTCGGCTGCAATAGGAGCTACCTCTATTTTTTGTTTCAGGGGAATTCTTCGAAAGATATCTTGCTTCTGGGGGGAAGTAATGGTTACGCGAGATTCTTACTAAAACCCCCTCGTTGGTCTGTATCACGGCATTCGGAGAGGCTCCGGGATCTCTTATACAACCAACCGGTCCCTATTTACACCTTGTGTTACACGTCTCTGAGGAGGAGCTTAATCATCCTAGGCACCATTGCTGAGCCATACGCTTTTCCACGCAGTTTCCCTTGTTGAGCACAAAGGTCCCCACCCTCAAGGCCCGCGACACTCCTAGACTATTTCTGTCGCCTTCTACGACAAGCAGGGCTTACCTTAGTTCTATTCTTACTACTTCGAGACTACAGTGCTGGCGAATGTGACAACCTATAAAGTCATCCGGAACTGTAGGCTCTCACCAAATCTAGCACCATGTTCCTATTCTCTAGCAGGTAAATTATCATTACGTTTATGTAGTTATTGTCAATCATTTCCATATAAAATAAATTTAAATTATTACTTCTTAACAGATTATTAATAAGAATAAAATTTATTATGTAAGGATAACGAAAAGGGTGTAAAAGGGGAGGCTCGATGTAAGCGTCGTTAAGAAGTTCCCATCTGCGTTCATTAAAATACATATTTCACAGAGACGATAAAGGTTTAGATATCAACTGACATATAAATCAATATATAATATACATAATGATATACAATACGTTCCTTTACTCGTGTATATAATGAGATTGATCTTCGTGTAAAGATTTTGTAAGTTTACTTGTGAATTCCCAATAAATCCTGATTTTCGTCTAAGGAGCTCACCTAAATAGAATGGAGGATAATTTTCGTTGAAATTTTCCCTTTATATTAGATATTGATTGGAATTATGATAAGGGGTGTAAGGAGTCACGGGACCCAAACCAACCTCATCTGCTCGTGGTACACCCCTAATCAACAAAAGAATCTCAGGCTCCCACCAACCCGCATTGAGTTAGCGTGGTGGGAGATGGCCCAAATCTCTCTATATGAACTCCTACAAACGAAGGTCGTGGGAAGCCACGAGATGCGAGCAACGCAGAACCGATAGGTGTGGAGTTCTTTAGGGGAAGACGTATGTCTAGCTGACGTCGGCTGACTGATTCTGCAAAGATGTTTTTTTAGTGCTTTTCTTAAATCAAACATTTTGAAAGGTAAGCTACAGTGTTTGTGTCTATTTTGTTTTTTTATTCTTTTTTTTTGGTGGCGGTTTTATCAAAAACAAGTTAGGTTGCTAATACTGTGGTTACAACATATCAAACATATCTCGTATTGCTCCAGACTCCGGTTCACACAGCACCAGTGTAAGGCGCCCAAGGCTAGAGTATTGATGCTATGGTTAAGTCTCTCTTGTTCTTATAGGGTTGTTTTGTTGTTTCGATATATATAACATTTAAATTTGCCTCCATTTGGTACACGGGTTAGTAAATTCCAGAGTAACGTCAGCATATCGTAAACGATGGTCCAGGGATCTGCAAATTACACTATTCAACTATGTTATGTGTGATGGATTAAGGAATTCTTCTTAGGAAAGCTATTGTTCAACAAAGAAATTTACTCGCTGATATGATGTAGAAAAGAAACATTTTTTTTATTGAAAAGGTTACTGTATAATAGTAATGTGGTCTGTGATATTAAAGCGTACTAACCTAGTAACAGTCGATTATATTATTATCATTAATCTTTCAAATAGATTCGCAAATTCTCACAGCATCAGATATTCTGGGTATAGATATGTATATATGAGTAGAGAGGTAAACGAGAAGAGATGGAGCCTGTGGCATCAGATAGCTTTTAAATGTATCATTTGATTGTTCACATTAAAAAGGATTGTGTGTATTAAGTTTTTCTACATTACATTTCTTATACTAGGATTTCCTGTAGCAATATCTTTCTGCAGATATTTCCTTTCGAGATTTAACATGATACATTAAAACGACATCTTTATCTTAAGGTGTCATCTAACAAAGATTGTAGATTATAATGAAGACTTTCACGCTTATTGCGGCGTCTTCGAGTCAGATGATTAAGCTAAGAAGTTCCTTTTCCTGAAAATTATTTATGTATTATTCATAAGTAGATAAGGGTAGTGAGTAGATAGAAATAAAATGTATATATTTTCATAAATCATTTTATTCTATGAACGTTCGGGGTGCTTTCAGAATGAAATGATTTATGAGTTGAAAGTGTGGCGCACAACTTTTAAAAGATATTAAAAAAATCTCGTGAACCGTTTTTTTAATAAAAAGTATTGCGAGTCTTCGATATGTGACAGCTTCGGCTGCGTCGGTCTTTATTAATGTTACTGCTACAGTGATTAAATTCGTGATCACAACGAAAACTTCCATTCGAAAATATATCATCACGAGTACAAAAGTATATACGATTTTTTTATTTAAGGAAGCGACGGGACGAACGACACGTTCACCTAATAGTAAGTGATACATCTGCCCTTATCAACATAGCGGTAGTAAATCTCGTTACCCCCAATAATTATAACAACTACAGCATCCTTTAAACAGGAACATAGTAATGTGTGCATATTACTGTTTGGCGGCGGAAATACGTGCTGTAGAGAAGTACCGCCAGCATATATAAAAAGAGAGTAATTGAATGTCTTTTTTTTTTTTTTCTTAGCTCACAGATACAAGATCCGCGAGCCCTGAGTTCGATGAAGCCACTATAGTTGTCAATACAACTGCGGCGAGAACATCACCATAAAAAAAAAAAGATTGATGTTTTTAACTATGATTCTAAAAGTTGCAACTTACTCGCTCCATATTTTATATGTGCTTACTGATATCCAGTAATGCTGTTATAAAAATTATCACAGTTGTTAAGTAATCAAGTGACAGGTTTGTCGCTCTGTCGTTTTTTATTTATTATACTTTTAAATCAAATATATATTTCGTCAAATCCAATCTCCATTTTCATTCGCAGAAAGGAAATTGATACATTTTAATAACGATGATACGCTCCGGCTCATTTGAATATACGCGACTTTCATATTAATCGCCAAATCGGTTTATCCTAGTGATGTATCTATCCGTTTTTAACATTTTGGCTGATCGTGAAGTGTTTTTTTATTACAGGAAGCGACGTTACCAGTAAGACGTTCACCTGATCGCAGGTGACAGCTGCTTGTACAGTTCTTGCAATATACGAGTGCGGCCGGCCGTTGCTTGTGTTGAAAACGTATCTGTATACGTGCGCATGTGTGCACGCACACGGTTGCGTATACGGTTAGCAAATAAAGTTTTTAAAAATATTTATTTTTTGTGTTGCGATTGATTTATTTTATAGAAATAAGATCAATGTATTAATAGATTAATTCTAATTATTCTTAGTCAGAAAAATTGTCACTGTCTTCGAAATTGCTATCACTACTGGACTCACCTTCATTAATAACAAGTTTAAAGTAATTAAAGTATGACATGTACTTTTTTTATATGCTTGCAAGTGTTATACCAGGTAGTATGATTAATGCTGTTCAACTCCTGATGTATTAAGTTTTGTACCAAAGTCGTATTTTGATCAATATTTTTCGAGGAATACAGATATTTTTGATCGCGTTTAGCTCAGGATGACATGGTGACAACTTTAATATTTGAAAGTCCTTACTTCTCACTATTTCCTCGATTTTGAATGTTGTAAGACGGTCTATATTCTTTTTGTATTAAATTTTACAGTTCTATTTTGCGCGAAGATTCCATCTCAACTGATCCAATTGGAAACCATTTTTTGTCAGCCATTTTTGCGTGTCGTCCTTATGGGGATTGGATGTAGGTATAACGTTGCGCTGTTTACCGGGATTTGACATGCTGACAGTACTTTATGATTTTCTTAACATAAAACATTGTACTTGTCGCCTTGAGATATAAGACATTAAGTCTCATTTTTAAAGTAATGTCACTGGCTGTAACGTCCTTCAAACCACACTATAATATATGCCCTCTGTGGTTTAGACGGAGGTAGGTAATAGATTTAACAAGGGATTTTCTATTTAACAACTATTTTGCTAGTGTTTTGTATTCATAACCAAGATTTATTAGTTAATAAGAAGTTAATTATATCAACACAGGAGAACATATTTTTAATATAATATTTAAACTTTCCTCCTTAATCTTAACCGGCCGCCATTTTGATTATAGCTTAGAAAAATTGCAAATTCACCTAAATACCTTTAATCAATAGCAATAATATACGACAGTAATATACTTGGGATTGTAAAAATTACGACACTCGATTCGTTAACGGTTTATCGAGTTAACGGCAGTTAAGTCATAAGCAATATAAAGATAAGTATGTTATATTTAATTTTTCGTCCATTATACCTTGTATGTTTTGTTAAATAACTTATAAAGATATTTAATTGAGATACACAAACGTTCGTAGTAGTAGTTTAATGTAAGTAATGATTAAAGAAGGAACTTATTGGTAATTCTCTGTCGTTGGGGATTGTCTCGGTACGTATTACTGTAGCGCCTATGTATATCACTAAGCAGTAAAGTATATATCTATGTAATCTTACTGTATCCTTCTTATCCTCCTTGTGCAGCCATGACACATCTTTGTTATTAAGAGAAGCTTACTCTCCTAGACATTCTCCTCCTGTTGAGGTATACAATGTCCAGTGTATGGATTAAGCATCTTAAGCTTTGTTTTTTATCCGTTACATCAATAAATTATAGTTTTTATTCAATTTAGTCTCTTTTTGGAATCAAAAGAAAAACGACGAAAATTAATTTATGACACCTGTTCGGAATTACGTATAAAATGTCCTTAGATCCCATTGACGCTACGTTTCTTTTTACGTTCATTTTTTTTTATTAACGTATGCTGAACAGACGCCTGGGACGTTCACCTGATGGTAAGTGATATGCCCGTCCACGACGTGGAGCTAGTAAGGACGATATACACTATATATAAGAAGTAGAGTCTCATCACCCCAGTAATTACACTAGTTACAGCGCGCTTCAAACCGGAACAAAGTAATATTGGCACAATACTATTTGGCGGTAGGAATAGAGTCCTATCACCAGTAAAGTTTTGGAGTAAAAATTGGATTATCTATTTAAATCACATAATTAATGTGTTGGAATTAAAGTAAATTTTATTATCATTTTTTATCTGTCGGCTTTAAACAGTAGTTTCCTTATAACCTTCAAAATCAAAGATGGCGCCGATAGAGAAGACATATGTCATTATAACCTATAAAGATTGGTGTTTAATAATCTAGTAACACCAGTAAATATACATCAAAATAAACATCGCTATTAGTTTTATAATTATTTATTTATCTTTCTTAGTTTAAATATATTTACAATGGAGGATCTAATAAAATTAAAATACATACTAAGTATAAATTATTTGTAAATAATTTGTTCGTAGAGTTTAATATTTATTATATATATCTAGTGTTTGTTGGTATTTAGTTAATAAATTTAATTAAGTTTAACGACTTTGATACTAATCACACATAAATCTTGTGCCACAATAGAATAGTACCAATATTTCCGAACTTAAAACTAATATTAAATACTATTACGTATATAATTTATAGTATAGATATTTACAGTCTTAAAATTATTGTGTTATATAAAGTATTAGGTGTGCTCACTAATAACTGAGTGTATGTTTAATATGACACGAAATTCGTTTGACGAGTTCACGTATATACAGCAATATTTAATGAAAAGTCATCTTATGGTTCCCACTGCTGGGAATCGAGGATGCTCTTCAATTCGCAATTGGGCATTATGGTGTCATAGGTAACGATTTTGATATGGCGTAATTTAATAAGGTAATTGAAATTACAACGATGATGAAAATTGTTGATATATTACTTATTGTGTATATTATTTACATTTTTTCTTACGATATATATAATTTTTAGAACATTCACAAAATGTTTATATCTAAAAAAGAACTTTAATCTAAAGTCTTAATATTTTTTTATAATGACAAAGTTTATATCTTTTATCCAAAGCGATGAGATCCGGAGGTGTTCATTGAGTGATGATACCTCTTCTCGTCACAATCAATTAGAATGTTTATACACAGCATCTTATTGCTCTCGTCGTTTTGAAGCTCTTTTAGTGTCTATTTCCGGAGATGCATACAAAACAAGCCAGCAAAGCTAAGGTAGACATTAAGTGTATTTAACATATAATTAGTATAATACAAAGTATTCAGTGCAAAAAGAAAAAATGGAGGAGGATTTAACTGTTGAGACTGCTTTACAGGAACGCGACTGAAGTTATGTATGTCTTTACCAGTTTGTAATCAACGGTAAGTACCGTCGAGTGGTAAGTAAAAGCTCTCCGTGCTGCTGACGTCCTTGTTGTCCAATCTCGTTTCGGATTGGTTGATCCCGCTGTCGCTTTCGCAGCACTTGGGGAAAGGAGCCGCACTGTTCGCTTTGAACACTGTACACTTGCTATAGTTCTCTTTGGTGCGCTCCGTGTTGTTGTTGGCCGCCGACCGCGAACCTCTGCACCTTCCTCAGAGCTTCGAGGTGCCGTTGTTCAGCAGACGAATGCTACTGTCCCGTCCAACGCTGGTCCTATTAAAAAGAGCAGAGTTGTAACCTTACTTTCTGTTGTAGATTTTAACTATATATCATAGGTGGGGATGAATTTATTGTCGTGTAGTTTCGGGCTATTAGTAAAAGGACTAAAGTAAACCCTGCGTGGGGGAGAATTCACTAAAAAAGTGTTTTCGGATTTGTAGTTTTTGAAGGTTGTAGTTTTCAGTGTCCACTACGTGGGTGTGGGGATGGACGACAAACACGAGAAGGTCTCGGGAAGTACGGTGATTGCTACCACTCTTCTTGGGATGTGCTTAGGCGTAGTGCAGGCAGGTGTTCGTTAAGAGATACCGGATCACCAAGGAGGTTTTAGCGGGTATCCACATAAATTTAGAAGCAGGGTACCTTTACAAGATTTTCCCCGGTTAAAATAAAGGTAAGTATGAACTTGGATAGTATGGTTGTTTCGGATGCGACTGTTTAGTACAGAATAGATTATTTCTGCTTTTTGTTTTCATCTACTATTTCCAGTCTAGCTATTATAAAATATATGCGTTTAGCTTAAGCGGCACATTATTCAATTTATATTCAGTGCTAAAATGTATTTTTTTTGTATTCTTCCCTCATTTAGGAAAACAGCAGGCTGTAAGCTCCGTCGACAGGCGAAGCTTTGCCAATTTAGCGAAAGCAGATGTGAAGACGGCGCTCAAATTTGGCATCTCTACTTCCATTCAATGTACTATAAAAAAAAACATAGGCATTAAAATACAATACCTGCATTTTTCTTTATATTCACATTTCGGAGTCTTAGTATTATCAAAGTAATTTTTTGTAAACCTTCTGTATAAAATCTCACTTATATAAAGAACATTTGTATGACACATACAGAAATAAATAGTCTGCATATTAAATAATTTCAAGTAATGTACTTAATAGTTGTAAGTGTTTTAACGGTATTATTAATAACATTTAATTTATTAAAATAAAAAGGGTTAGGATTCCGCGTAAAATATTAAATCCCGTAAACTTGTCAATTTTATGTTACATTTGACGAGTGTCATCGCACAGCACTTGGCTGGCGAGCTGGATTAATCGCTTTGACTATCTTGTGGGAGAAGACCTGGAAGCCCAGCTTTGGTAAATATTATGTTTATGATACAGTGTTTCATTGGGCATAAATAGCATACACCGACAGTATAAAGTATTAATGTTTTTTAACATAGGAATATTGCCAAAAATATGCTATCGTTTCTGTTTGTATTGTGTAACAAAGTGTTTGAGGAGTAAATGACGATGTCTTATAAAACACAACAAAATGAAAACAATAGACAACTTTAGACAGTTTTTTTTTATGTGGGGGAAATGCCTTTTTTTTTTTTATTTTGTTTCGGGAGGGAAATCTTCGAAAGATACCCTGCTTCTGGGGGGAAATCAGGGTTATGTGAGATTTTTACTCACTAAAACCCCCTCGGTGCTCTGCATCAGTGCATTCGGAGAGGCTCCGGGATCTCGTATAGAACGCACCGGTGCCCCTCTACACTTTGTGTTAACACATCTCTGAGGAGAGGCTTAACCCTCCTAGGCTGTCCCACATAGATTCGCATGTTGAGCGATAAGGGCCCCCTCCCTCAAGGCCCGCGAAACTCCCAGGCCCTTTTAGTCGCCTTCTACGACAGGCAGGGCTTACCTTAGTCCTATTCTCACTAGCCCGAGACTATAGGGCTGGTGGGGAAAATGCCTACGCATAGTCGTCCTCACGGAGGCAAGGATGAACCCTCCCTTTCCAGGGCGCGCCGGAATATGCAGCGTTGCATGAAAGCATTGTGTATGAAAAATTATTTTATGCTATATACTTTAATAATGTATGTTTTTTTTAGGTCCATGATAACAATTAACAAATAATTGGAACGAATATTCGATACCAAATCAACCGAAGATTGTTAAAAGATAAGGGACAAAGGGGAGGGGTTAGGGGTAGATTTGTTTGTAATTTCTGTTGAATCTTTACAATATAACGATGGTCATTAATTTATTGCTGCGTGAAGATTTTTTTTTGCGATTTTAATAATCATGTCAGAGATTTATTTTCTCAATACCATTTTTTGTATATTCATTTTACGGTGTGGTAAATGAGGTTTTTAAACTTTCATAAGACAAATACGAATAAATAGGTTAAAATTAAAAAAAAAGTTACCTTTATAAGTTTTAGTTGATTAACTAGGTAATAAAAATGATAGTTATTGTTAATTATTGCATAGGCAAGGTGTTAAGAAAAAAATAAATTGGTCTCTTCTTAACATGTTGAAATAATGATGAAGTTTGCGCAGCAGTTTCATTGACAACCATTGCGGCATCATCAGACTCAGGGTTCGCGGATATGGTATTCACGAGGTAAAATAATAAAAAATTAAATATTAAAATAAAATTAAAATCTCAATGAACACAACAAAAACACAAAAAGTAAATAAATACATGTATATGTAGAAAAAATTGTATTTAAAGGGAGAGGAGAAAGGTGAGAAAATATTGGATGTAGAAAGCTTGAAGAGATGGATAATGCTATAGGGAGAGGAGAAAGACGGGTGTAATTAAATGTATACATAGATAATTAGACATATGAATTGAATTAAAGACGAGCACGGTTTGCGTCTGATGGCGACAATGACTGAGGTCATCGGAGGAGGGTAACATGGTGAATAGCACACAATGTATATATATACTAAAAAATATGTGGCGCTTAACATGTTAAGTTATGTTTCTTTATTCAGCATAATTCATTATTGTGCTTGATGCTATGTAAATAAATCTATAACAAGTAGCAAAATGTTTCACCTAAGATTAAGTGAAGTTACTGAAAAAAGTATTTACAAATTTGATTTAGAAATACACCTTTTTTCAGACGTACACATACTAGAATATATATATTTTTTTAAAGTTACCAATACTTCCAACATTACATGAACAACTTAAGTATTATATATTTAGACAAACCGTACCGGTTTGCGGGAGTTATAGTATATACTTGCAAAAAAAAAAATATTCACCAGTGGTATGAAATGATCTACTATAATAGTCAAACTTGAATAGACGACCATTCAACTTAAGTTAGGCTACTAGCTTTATGTTATAAAACAAGTTTATTTTATGATAATGTTTGCGCCGCAGTTTTATTGACAACCATCGCGGCTTCATTGGACTTGGGGCTCGCGGATCTGGTATCTGCGGGCTAAAATAATAAAAAAAAGAAGAAAAGAAACTGAAAATAATATTAAACGAAAACTTTAAATGAACAAAAACACAACAAAAAGATAAGACAAACCTGAAACACCTCGAGTCATTCGATCGCTTTCGGTAACTCGTCGAGGTGCTGGGATTTTGTAGACTTAAGTTTGACCTCAAGTTAACGCCAGTCAATGATGGTTTTGACCTCACACCGCCGTGACCTCACCGGCGCGATGGTCCAGCTTGAAAAGAACCGGGAGGTGATAAAGTCCGAGGTCATGTATGACCTCGACCGAACGGATGTAGAGAGCTACATTTTTCAGTAGTGTTATATCCAAGACAAAAGGCCTTTGATGGTGCTGCTGTGGGATTCTCGTCGGCGAAGAAGGGACGATGATATCAAAGTTTAGCTTTTCCGCTAACTTTGAGAGGATACGATCATTTGGATTTTGGCCGAGAGGGTCCCAGTCGCTGTGTCTGCTGTTGAGATCGCCAGCAAGCACAACAGATAGACCGAGATCGATGAGGGTTTTTATATCTTCGATTTCCACTTTTTTGGATGGTGAAAGGTTGTGAGAGACGAGAACAAGGGGTTGATAGCCAGTGAGGTCTATTTTGCTCGTACAGACTTCGATGGTTTTCAGGTGAGGGAATTCAAGAGGGACACAGTGAAGTGACCTTTTGTAATAGATCAGGGCACCGCCGTACATAGCGAACAACCTGTCGTTCTTAACGAGGTGATAATCTGCAATTTTAGAGTCATGGTCAGATGGTTTCAGAAATGTTTCCTGAATTAAGATGACGTCGACGTCGTGGTGTCGGAGAAAAGCGCTGATTTCTTTCTTCTAGTGTTAAAAGTCGCGACGGTCAACGAGGCAGGTTTGATTTTACCTAATACTTTGGGGAGCTTCGCTCTGATCCCAATGGTGTGTACATGGACTCAAGCGACGGTGCCCAGATGCAAGGAGGGATATCATTAGATATCCGCCTCGAGAACGGCTATCAGGTCGTAGTGCTCGTATACTACTATGAGCCTCTCATTTTGGCCTTTCGCGGCACGGAGCGTTTCCGTGTAGCTGAAAATGTCCTTTAATGTGAAGCGTCCCATGTGCTTCATAAGGGCTGCTATATCGGCTGCGCCCCGGGCATCGAGCACCTCGGGCTGGCCAGAGTTACTCGGCGATAAAAGCCTGTTAGAAATTGGGGTGGGGGAGAGGGATGCGTGCAACGGGGGCTTACGGGCGTTGTGTCATCGGCAAAGGTTTTGATAATGATAATATTGATGATTTTGACATGATAATTTTGATTTGAATTTTTTGCAAAAATCGCTATGGAAATAAAAAAAATCGATGATATAAAAATAACCTTCAGATAAGGGGTATGCTATCATTTGTAAATTATATTAAGGGAAGTCTTTTATAGCAATATTAATAAATTATCCATTTTATAACAAAAAATATAAATTTTTATTTTACGAAACGTCGAGATAAGCAAGGCGTTCACCTGATGATAAGTGATACGCTTGTCCCTGACAATGTTGGCGTAATATAGGTTATTATATATTGCACCACATTGCGCTCGTCGCCCAGAGACATAAGACGTTGAGTCTCGTTACTACCGTAATTATACTAACTATAGCACCCTTCAAACCGGAATACAGTAATGTTAGCAAACTATTGCTTGGCGGCTGAAACAGGCGCTGCAGTGGTACCTACTTAGAAGGTCTCCGGCAACAGGGACCTACCACCAGGTAGGTTAATTGGTTCATCCATGCAATAATAAGAGTATCCTTAAGAGAATGAGACTTCATGTTTTTATGCTTAGCGTGAGAACTAAACAATCCATCTAAAAACTTAAACAGTAGAAGTTATAACTTTAACTTACAGCATAATTAAGCAATTACCGATAACAAGTTTTATGATAATAATAATCGATAATCGAATAGTTTAACTTACGATTATACACTACTCGCACCCTTACTGTAACCTGCTAAAGTTATCAAGTTAGATTTTCCAAGGTACAGTAATATTAGTTTTCTCAATCTGATCACTCAACTTCAGTTTGAAGAGGGGATCTCATGATGATGATAATAATGTAGGCTTCCATAAGAATTTAGTATACTTTATCCACTTATTTTCATATAATAGCAACTCACGTTTTTGGCACCATGCTTATGTTCGTCTTCCTGCTGGAGTGTAATCTTCTAGAAGTTGAAAGAGACATTGAACCTCTAGGTCCAGTCGCTGATCCCGAACGGCATAAGAGGTACCTGATGGAAAAAAAATATTTCCTTATTAATTATTATTATTACTGTTATACTGATATTTATAATGATATGTGTATTTACTATACTTATTTTTAACTTATTTTTTTTTTATACTTTATAGAAAAAGAATTAATGCCTTTTTTTTCTGACTGTCGGAAGTCGGAACTTCTGCAGTTTTCATTCTTTTGACGGAATCTATTCTCCTCGGGACCGGAGCTCGAATCTCCATCGATATATAAATGAAAGAGACTGTCTCCAGATCTCAAGGAGGAGATCCAGCCAAGACACATGCCGCCTCGTAAGAGATAGTGAGGTATACCCGGATAACCCTAATGGCCACTTCTGTACGGATGTCTCAAATAGGCTATGGTTCGAGCTCTTAGTCTCTGCTTAGATTGGTGCTCTATAAAGGACCATGAACCGCAACAACCCCAAATACAAACGATGGCTGTTTGTATCTGGCCCTGCCAAATTGGGTAGCAACCGCTTTAGAGTAGCCGCTGTTCCCATTAATCATGGAGCTACAAGTACGAAGTGTTCGCAGAAGTTCCAGCGGCTGTATAAGACCAAGGTACTTATTCTTAAGGTGGTTGCTTTCGTGGTCTACAGAAGCACATAGCCTCAGATTTGCAAAGCGCCACCTCCAGTCCTAACATTCGTATTTTGCCGACAACTTGTGCCACCGTAATACTGGCAAGACAGGCAGCCTCCTCATAAGTACTTCCCCGGGCTGTAACTAGAGTATCATCTGCATAGCAGATTACATTCACACCCGTAGGTAATCCGCCTCTCAAGACCCACGTCGTACCCAATGTGCCAAAGTAGTGGTCCTAATACAGAACCCTGTGGAACACCGCACGCTATTTTCCTCTGCACACTGTTTCCTTGCTGTCCATAAAAGAATATATACCGCTGGGAGAGGTAATCCTCTAAAAGAATTGCCCTGGGCCCTGGGCTCACACCCACCTGGCCAGGTAGGTATTATTGTTTATGGTATACGTAAAACCATCAGGAGTGAAAGATTCAGAAGACGAAGAAACCCGTTGTAATTATTGTACACGGTCAGCAAAATTTATTCATCCTTTTAAATGTTAAAAAGGGGTGGAAGGGGTGTTATGTTCGGTAGTGCACGTCTATCGGCTGATGATATATATATATATCGCAGGAGTTCCATCACTTATTATTAAGCTACATTCATCTTAATACCGGAGTTTAATATTACAAGCGCAGACTTTACTGATAGATCTACCACCAGTTCTCTTGCCAAAGACAGTCTAGGTAGATACTTACCGCAACTATTTCAGCTGCCAAACAGTAGTATGCAAGAGCATTACTGTTCCGGTTTGAAGAGCGTTGTAATTAAAGAAACTACTGGGGTATCGATACTTAAAATATTATCTCTCAAGGCGATGAACATCGCTGTGGTACTGTGTATGATTCCATGTCTAGGTCTACATTGTTGTAGGTGAGTGTATCATTTACCACCAGGAGAAGGAGCTGGTCTCTATTAAGACTGTATAAAATATTGGGTGGAATCAGTAATGTCATAGATTTATGGTAAGACATGTGATGCAGTTGGGTGCTCACCTATTGAAATGTTTCCTGAAGATCCCGCTGGTGCAGTACAGGGCTATAGGATTGACGCAACTATTGAGGAAGGAGAGGCAGAAGCCGATGATACGCAGCGCGTGCCACCAGCCGTTGTAGTCGTCCTGCGCTGTGGGGCTGAATGTAAAAGTAACAATTCATTTCAACTCATTTTAAGATCATTTCTGGAAAGATCATCTCAAAAATAATTGTTGGTATAAGTCAACATGTACGCATAATTTTTTTTTAGATTGATGTTTAAGCTGTTAGTCTATTTGATAACTTTAACAACTTCATCAGACTCGGGGCTAAAGTCTTACGGAATATAACTTACCTGTTTTATTAAGTATCTCTCGACAAAAAATTGTCGTTATCATCAGAGAGAATAATCTTGATTGAGTTACTAATCATCATCATCATCATCATTAAGTGCGTATTTAAACTGAAGTTTGGCCATCAGATTTAGAAAACCATATCCTCAGCTATTCTTTTTAACTGATGGTATATAAACTTTTAAGTTACTAATACCGAAAAAAAGGAAAAGTTAAGGTGCTTAATATCTATACAACTATTAGCACATACATTCTCTTACATCCACAGATAGTCAAGGCAGTTATATCAAAGACGATGACCAAATACGGATTGGCAAAAATGGCATCTCCAAAACCTGTTCTTTGAACATGTTAGTTTGCTAAAAGTGTTTTGATTCACCTGAACCTTAACCTCAGTTGGGATGGATTCTAGAACTTCCAGAGGTACAGTGCGTATGCAGGTTTTTAAATCACTCACCAATAATAGAACCACATCATGAAGACGTGCGACGGTAGAAAACATGCAGCAAACACTAACACAAAGGCCAGAACCGTCAGAGCCACCTTCCTCCTGGCCCGCATCTGAAAATAACTTTTCATATCTGAAACTATTCGAGGTTTTTATTACTGATATAGAAGATCATCCTTTGAAATAAATAATATATATATATGCTGGTTGTAGATTGTTATTGCTCTCTCTTACAGTTGAACAAGTAGTAGGAGCTGGTCAGAACTGTTCTAAGGTGAACTCTGCTTGTTATAGAAGGCGACTAAAAGAGTCTCAAAGTTCATGGGTCGTTAGAATGGGGGCCCTCATCACCCGACTAACGAGGGATGGATGGCAAAGAGCTGAAAGCTGAGTCCGGAGAGGCATTGGTTCAATCTGGATATCCTAGAGCCGCTCCTATTAGTATTGAAGGAGAACACCGAAAGGTTTTAGTAGATGGGTATCATACTTAACCCTGACTCCAAAAGCAGGGTATCTTTAGAAGATCTCTCTCTCGATATTGAAAAGAAGATGGTCTGTATTGCTGGAGATGGTCTGGATAAACGCCACTGCTATATTTATTACAACCGCTAATAACAATGAGCAACCATTAGTGTGTTCCGATTTGAAGGGCTTTGTAGTTATTAAAATACTGGACTAAAGAAACAAGTGCTTCGAAGCGACGAGCGGCGCGTGGGTTGAACCACTTTAGCAAGTGTTTTATGGGTAGGCAGCGGGAAGTGATCAATCTGCGCTTTTCTTTGTCTATTTAAAGAAAAAAAAAAACTTATCCATAAATTTGGTCACGAATTAAAACGTGGTTTAGATTTACGATCACTTGTTACTGGATAAATTGTTTCGCCATTAACTATAGTGAACTTTTCCGTAATATAAGTAAAGCTTAATCTTGCTATTGATTTTCGTGATTTTTTTTTATGTTACTTTAAAAAAAGTTGTAACGTCGGTCGTGCAGTCGGGGAAGAGACCACGCCTAAGTAAAGCTTTTCAAGTTACCTGTCGTAGTAAGTGACACGGTAATTAACTGTCTGAAATGCTGTTAAGATAATAAAATTGTTGTATTTATTCAACGAAGCGACGACACGAGGGGGAGGTTCACCTGATAGTAAGTGATACGCCTGCCCATAACAACCTTAGCGCTAGTTAGGTTGGTATACCCTACACCACATAGCGCTCGTCGCCTTGAGGCATAGCACGTTAAGACTCATCCTAGTAATTTCACTAGCTACAACGCCTTTCAAACCGGAACACAGTACTTTGCACAATACTGTGAGTAGGTAGCAATAGAACCAGCGGTTGTACCTACCTAAAGAGAGACCTACCCTTGAGTATAAGATACGAATGGAGCGACGGGGCTGTGCTTATCTGCCAAAAACTGGATGAAGGTGGTCAAAAGATGAGCTCAATGGTATATACTAGATTAAGAAGTATGAATGAAGAAGTATGAATATGAAGTATACTAGATATAGTAGATTAAGAATATAAAGAGAGTAAATAGGGGTTGAAAAGTGTTCCACTGCTATTTATGTTGCCTGGAGATCGAAGTAAAGACTTCGGTGTCACCAGACGCGTAACGTTATTAACTCACCTGTCTTTGAGTGCCTTGCATCTCGCCGGGCATGTTCTGAGTACTCAAAACCAAGTGTCTCGCCATTAGTATGTAGAAAAGCGCGATGACGGCCAGCGGTAGCGAATAGTATATGAGGAATCGTACCAGGACCATTGTTCTCGGATAATTCTCCCCCCATTCCGGCGGATATGGATAACAAACCAGAAACTGTAAAATATACATATATCAATACATATTCTAATATTTAATATAATTAATGTTTTAATGCTTAATTTATATATATAAAATGAAATAATGGTATTAATCGTGAGGCTGTTTCCTAAGTTCGAGATATGATGCTTATCTACCAATCAAAGGTATGGATATGATTAAAGTAACCAAGACCTTGTAAACCAGCGTTCTCGATGTATGAATTAATTGAATCATTCTACACAAGTAGAATTGTATCGAAAGGTTCATTTATTGACTATCTAATCACTCAGTTTCTAGATCGAACTGAATTATCTGGAGGAAGGTCGAATAATCTCATCGGATCGAGCAGAATCATTTCGTTCGTACGCCTGTGAATAATTATTCGCCATTTACCATTACAGTATCGCTTTAAATGAAGCCCTTGAACTTAACATTAAGCAATAGATTTGGCTCAAATACATAATCTGACAGATAATAAGTTAATACTATACATAATGAATAATTACGTTATCGATTAAAAAATTCAAATCGATAATAATTACTACTATTTTTTTTTTAATATAATATTGACGTGGGGCAGAGTATCTAACATACCGATTAATAATTTCTTATGTATGCTAAAATACAACATATCAGTAAAAACACAATATCACCTTTATAGTTATACCTTACTATGTAATAACATTATACTTATACTTGAATGTAATACAAAATTACTTAAAAAATCATTTTGTTTCTATTTATTTATGTATTCAGTTCCTTTTGCAATGTTTTTTTTTTAATAACAGGTAAAGTAAGATCTACAAGATCTATAAGTCGGTCGTTACACCTGTCGTATTGTATGGAGCTGAGTGTTGGGCCACTAAAGGTTCGGATGAAAGGAGGTTGTCGTTTCTATGAGGCCGAGATGTGCGGTGTGACGAGGATGGAAAAAATTAAGAATGAGTATATTAGAGGAAGTCTAAAAGTTGCGCCAGTGACAGAGAAGTTGAGGAGCAAGAGGTTAGCGTGGTGCGGGCATGTTATGCGGAGGGATGAAGGACAACAAAGAAAGTAATGAGAATGAACGTGTATGGTTATAAAGGTGGAGGATGACCGAAGAATGTGTGGATGGATTGTGTGAAAGGTGACATGTGTAAGAAGAGTGTGAATTCAGATATAATGGCTGATAGAGGGATATGGAAGAGATACTAAACCAACCCCACATAGCTGGCAAAAGGGCAGGAGGAAGGTAGGAAAGAAGGATAAGTAATATTTTTTACATCTTAATTTATTGTTTACAGTCATTGTAAGTTAATTAACATATTTCCAACTGTTTTAAGTTTCTTTTGAAATAAATATGCAATGGAGTAATCACTTGTATAATTCACTTCTTAATAAGTCCTTCAGTGTAGTTATTACGAAAATTTCCCATTTTTCTTCTATTAAATTATTTGTGTAACAGATCACTGTTCTAACTGCTCTAACATGGTCTTAATAATAGAACTATTTATTGTTTTTAAATATTAAATAACTAGTGATCGTATTAAACTATAAACATATAAATATATTTAGTTTTTATGAGAGGGTTTTATGTGAAAGAGAAGTGCTACCTGAGTTGTAGGGTTGACTACAAAAGCTCGCAGGTACGACCCGATATACGCCGGCGTGGCGAGCAGGGCGGCAAGTATCCAGATACCAATGGCTGTAGCCACTGTAAGACGAGTGGCTCGCTTGCTGCCTCCTATAAAAAGAACCCTATATAAAATTACATATTTATACATGTGCTTAAAATGGTAATGGATAAAATTAACCCTGGGAACTACTACAGGAGTCGACGCTGTGAAGAGCTACGACTCAATTTTGCAAGATGCGATACCTAGTAAATTATGATAAATTTGATCATAAGTATACTTCATGAATACAGATGACAAGCCTACTACAACGTCGTGATGGACAGATAAAGATTGGTGAGGTTCTCGCCATGTAAATGGTCTGGCTGACGAGGACTAGCCCCGGCTTTCGCATACATCGCTATTCCATACCAAATGCAAGGATCAGGACGTTTCTATGGTTGGACATTTTACATAACTCTGAATTACTTCAGAAGTTGGGTACCTTTCGCAGATTTCCCCTGACGCCAAAAAGAAACCGCTCGAGCCTTAAAGTCTATATTAACATAGCAAATACCTTGGTCCGTTTGGAAAACGATCACTATGAAATATATATAAACTGCGAGGTTTATATAATATCTCAAATTTTCACTGAAAATTAATGATTAATGAAAAATGCGAATTCGTCATATTTCACATACTCCGACCCACTCATTAAACCAAACCCCTCTATTTCTTGCTTTACAAACTTTTTGGTTTGAATTGATCCCAACGTAAGTAATTACAAACGTATACTAATATACATAAATATTTAAAAATCATTTTATATGATGTCATATCATGTAATTGCAGAATTTCTCCACCGGAAATGACCAACATTAATTGACGTTAACTGTACCGTAAGTAATTATTTTCACCACCACTCAAATGTTTATGATCATCATTAAATATATTTTTAACTCCAGATCGAAAATGTGATGTTTTAAAGGTGTCTTTAGATTCTAAACTTTTTTTTTGCTTGAGATATCGAATGAGATAACCATTGAAACATCTTGTCAAAATTATGAGCTCCTATCTAGTTTCCGACTTGGGTACTTATAAAATATTTAACTTGATATTATTTATTATAGACAGCATTTTTCAATATTTTCTATAGAAAACATCTTTACTATTAATATCGGAATGTTATCTACTAGACGACAGTTGCTCTCATTTTTTTAGGGATTTCCAATACGCTTAAATATGAAAGGCATAATAACTGCACAAGACTCTCATACTCAAAACATGATCCATAAACACTGTGCATTAAAGATAAGCAGAGTATCAGCAGGATAAATTAAAAGTCCAACCAGTAAATCATCAGAAAAGTAGACCTTTGTATACTTCATATAAATTTCGTATATAATATTGCGAAATGGCGTATCGTCCCTAGTTTCTTTATATCCAAAAATATTATTAAGTAGCGAAATAATACTGTATATATCTATTCAAATAATATCTATACTTCAATAATTGAGAATGCTATCACTTTCTTTTTGGTGATAATAACCATTGTAATGTTTTAATTTGCAATCAGAACTTTAACTTTGCTTTTAAAGCGCTACTTAAAAGATTTCGACATCCATTATCAGTGAAAGCTGTAAAGTATATTTTTATTTCAAAGGTCAGGATAATGCCAACTTGTCCTTTGACAAATTAATAAAGAGAGAACTGAAGTTAAGGCATTTCGGCGTTTTGTTACATTGACAAATTAGATATTGTTTGCTTTTTAAGCCATTTAAAAAGAGAGACTGAGAAATTTGTTAAAGCTTTGCTACTTAATGCTCCTAAAAGGTATTTTACTTACAAAAACTTACAGTTAAATACTTTTAGAGGTTTGTTATCCACAAGAAAAGTAATTGTTATAAATCATTTGATATTTTATCAAAATTATTCTGTATAAAAATATTAAAAAACTGCGCTTTGGGAACCTTTATAAAATTACATAATCCATATTTGAACTAGTATTTGAATATACTAACGTATTAGGTATTTGAATATATGATACTAGTATATGAAGTAAATATATAATGGACATCAGTGGTTGAATTAAATTGAATAATACATTAGAAGAAATATATTTTAATAATCTGTTGTAGTATTTGAATAGAACTAAAGTTGATCTGACCTTCCTGATGATATATGAGGTTTGGAATTTGATGCTTACTCTACGACTTTTGTGTCCTCCTACGATCTATATATCATAGTAGTTTCTTACTATACATAGTAAGAAATATGGCTGGGGTTAGAACAAACGTTTCATTTAAACTATGTTGTCTTCATGTGTGTATATTAGCTGCTCCCCTCCAATTTGGAGAACGAAGTTCATAAAAACCCTTCTTAGCCGAATTCTAAATGGGTGAAGCACACACTGTGCCGACTCCCCATAGCTGGGAAAAGAGCAGGTGGAAGAAGGTATCAATTCCATCATAGGTATCAATAATTACGAAAAATTATAGATCAATCCTTTGGTAACAGGATGTGAAATATGCTTGATTAGAGCATATAAAAAAAAAATTATTTATTTGGTTATCTCCCACAAAATTATACAGTTAAAGGATAAGGTATATATAATATTTCTATACATTTTAGATGTGGGAGACATGAGAGTAAACTAGGATGCTCTGTGCTATGCTACTCCTGGCTTCCGCTCTTGGATAAAGTGTTGATGTATTTAGGTGTCTGTTTGTATGTGTGTGAATAATATACGTTATTACTGTTCTGATTTGAGGATAAGTGCGCTTACTACATATCTGCTCGATGTTCTTTGTTTCTTTGTTCTCGGTTTCTCTGTATCTACATAGTATAGTTCCTGAAGCCATTTGGCTGTTTTAATTTTGCAGTCGTTCTTTGTAAGTTTCACTAATTTAAGTTTTTTTTATTTAATTCATTATAAAGTTTGCTTCCTGTGTATTCGTTGAATTGAATGTAGCATGTTTTAGAATGCGCACTAAGGAAGCCATCGTAAAGATCCGCAACAACTATTTATGGCTTAGCTATCGGCTGGGTTCCGCCGTGGTGGTTTAACAGCGCTGTAAACTTCGATACAATAACAAAGTCAGTTTTAAAAAAGATACGGACGGAGTGATTTCAGCGGACTGTTTTATTTGCCCGCCGCGCCGCTGGGAGTTATCTTTACGGAACTGCTGCTGGTTATATCAGATCCATTGTTTGAATCTCTGTTTCAATATTTAAAACGTTATAAAAATTTACAGAGGCTCGCTGGCCTAATGGTTAGAGCGGCTTTCATTCCGAAGGTCGCGGGTTCGTCTCGCGGCATGTACCGATGACTTTAATATCTAAGTTATGTACATTTGTGAACTTTAGCAACAACAGCGAAATACAAACGGTGAAGGAGAACATCGCGAGGAAACCTGCACATGAATTGGAATTTATTCTAAGGTGTGTGTGAAGTCACCAATCCGCTTTGGACCTGCGCGGTGAATATGCCCCCATCGCCTTCATATTAAGGGTTGACTCGTACCCCAATAATGGGATAAAAATTGGCTGTTGAAAAAAATAATTTTAAGTAAATTTTGATCTTAGTAATTTTTTAAAGATATTTTGTTTTAGTAAGCGATGAAACTAGTGAGTCGTTCGACTAGTGGTAAGTGATAAGCCTGCTCATAACAACGTAGCGCTAGTTAGGATGATATACACAGCACCACCTTGCGCTTGTCTCCATAAAAAAATTCTGTCACCAAACAGTAATGTGTTACAGTTTGAAGGGAGCAGTAGCAAGTAAAATTACAGGGGTGTTGAGATTTGGCAAACTATGCCTCTAGGCGACGAGTATAATGATGTCCAGTGTATGCCATCCTAACTAGCTATCACTTTGTTATGGACATGCGTATTACTTATCATCAGATGAACGTCTCTCTCGTCTTCTTGTTTCATTGATTGGAATAAAAAGGTATTTCATGTTGTTAGTTTTAGTTTCATGAAAGATTATTAGGAAACTAAATCAGTATAAAGGAAACTTTATAGTTATCAATGTAACTTAACTTAAGCATAATTATGTTACTATTATCTCGCGTCTGTGCACAGCTGGGCAAAAAAATCTCGTATGAAGACATACTTTAATAGAATAATAATTTGTATCAGACCTTTCCTCAATGAAACATTATTTGATGGTATTAAGTTTCAGTAGGTTTTTCATGTTCATAGCTTTCAGAGCGAGAAGAGTTTATAAGCGAGTATTACATAATATTTTATTGTTTACAACAATTCAATGCTAGAATGATAGACGTCAAAACTTGGATGGTGCTGATATAAATTTACTTTGCAGATCCGAAATACATCAACTTGGCACAGATTTATACTTGGCAAGAGTTCCAATTGCATTATGTGGATTGCATGAAATTCTTTAAGACAACACTCTTGGAGTTATCCACCTACATATTTTCAAGATACAACTGTTCATTGTCCTCTCGATCTTCAGTAGATTTTTTTTTTACACCAACAAGGACCAGGAGTCAAACGTTCATCATGTAACTGATATAGCTTGATCAGAATAATGAAGCGTTAATATTGATGTATACTTAATACTATATTGCGTACATCATTTGAAAGATCTCTTCATATCTAATTGGATATCTGTTACTTCAGTAACAGTTAATGATGTAAGTTGTAAAGTAGTAAAAGATGTGATAAGACAGATGAGATCTATACATATAATTAGGGAGTAAGAAAGAGAAATCGTCAAAGTAGAAAAAAACTAAATAAAAATGTGCAATAGAATAAGTAAGAAAACATAAAGGATAAAACTAACAAAGATGGAGTTAAAAAGAGCGGGTAGTCGAATTAACGAGATGATGAATGAGAAAGGGATGGAATGCTTAAAATAAAAGTATGAAAGATGAGAAGAGAGAAAGAGAGAACGGAAGTGGTAGGAAGTAATGGGAAGAAAGAATTAAAATATTCAAATATAAAATTAAAATCCTAAAGCCAACTTGGAAGGAAATGAGTAAAAAAAATCTTGCGAAATGTATAGTAGACGGATGCTGGTAGTGTTTCCACTGGGCCACCATAACAGCACTGTGGCGATTCATTTGTCTAATATGAGAGAATTTAGTATGTGAACAAGTTTGAACACGTAGAAATAGATATAATTATTCTGTTTCAAGCATATTTGAAATATTATAGTATTGTTATTATAGTTATAAATAATATAAATAAATATAGATTTTTTTTAGTACTGATATATGAGACAAGCGCGACCTTCATTTAATGGTAAGCGATCCCCTTGCCCACAATAAGGTGGAATTAGTTAGGATTGTATATACTGCATCACATTGTGCTCGTCGCCTTGACGCTTAACATGTTGTCTTGTTACCTCGGTAATTTCACTAGCTATAGCACCCTAAAATTTGTAAGACAGTGACGTTTGTACACTGTTGATTGTCGACTGCAATAGGGGCTGCGGTGGTAGCTACTTGTACGGTATTCAGTAACAGAGACGTTCCACTAGTATCCATAACAGCCAATTTACGTCCCCACTTTTGGGGCAGAGGCTTACCCTCAATATAAGGGCGATGGGGCCATAGTCACCACGCGGGCCCAATGCGGATTGGTGACTTCACACACACCTGAGAATAAATCCTAATTCATGTGCAGGTTTCCTCGCGATGTTCTCCCTTCACCGTTTTGTATTTCGTTGTTGTAAGCTAAAGTTCACAAATGTACATAACTTAAATATTAAAGTCATCGGTACATGCCGAGATTCGAACCCGCGACCTTCGGAATGAAGGCTGTACGCTCTTACCATTAGACCACTGAGCTACTCGTATACAGATTAATAAATCATAACTTCTTGGGAACAAACAGAATGTCGTTGGATGTGGAAGACCTTAGACTGGATGCTTTACTAATCTATTCAGCATGTCTATGTTTGAAAGAAGATATCAATTGGTCCAATGATGGTCTCTGTTATCGGAGACCGTCTAAATAGGTTATTATATGGTCCTTACATATGAATTTGGCGTTTTGTACGGGACGAATATAATGTAATTTTTTTTTGTAAAATATATTTAATTAATCAGAGTATGCACCGTTATCTATGCACTTTTGCAATCTCATAGGTAGTTCATTGATCCCTTTACTAAAAAACCATGGGGGGCGAGAATTAACAAACTCTTTGAAGGCGGTTTGTACTGCCGCAATCGAGTTTACCTTTTTTTCCTTGTAACAAGTTGTCTAAATTCCGGAAAAATGGTAATCTGTTGGGGCAAGGTGCGGGGAGTACGGTGGATGTCGCAGACATTCCAGTTGTAGCTCATCTAACTTAGTGGTTGTTTGTTGTGCAGTGTATGGTGGTGGTCTTGCGTTGTCGTGAAGCAGCAGTGGCCTAGAGCGATTGATCAATCTCGGTTGTTTAGTAGCTAGGTCTTCCTTCATGATCTGCAGTTGCTAACAATAGATATCTGCCGTAATCGTTTGGCCAGGTTTTAGAAAGCTGTAGTGAACGACACCGGCGCACGTCCACCAAACACTCACAAGTAACTTCTTCCGAGTGAATTATTGTTTAGGGCAGGATTTGGTTGGATCTTCAGGGTTCAGCCATTACGACGAGCGCTTCCGACTATCGTACAGTATCCACTTTTCATCACAAGTAATGATTCGATTTAAAATCCCTTCATTATTGTGTCGGTTGAGCAAAGTAACACAGCAGCAGCAGTCGTCGCGTGTTTGCAAGTTCGATTCACTCATTTCATGAGGTACCCATCGTTCAAGTTTTTTTACTTTTCCGATTTGTTTCAAATGGATTAAAACACAGTTTTGTCAGTTTCCCCGAAGCCTGCAGCTATCTCTGAAGTGCGTTGTGATGGATCCGCTTCCACAATAACTTTTAATTCTTCATTTTCCACTTTGGTCTCCGGCCGTCCACTGTGTTGGTTCTGAAGGTTGAAATTTCCAGAACGAAAACGTTGAAACCAAAAAAGTACCGTCCTTTCTTCTGCGACACCAGCGCCGTACACATCATTAATCCTTCGAGCTGTTTCTGCAGCACTGGTGCCACGGTAGAACTGGTACTCGTATATATACCGATATTTCATGATTTCCATTGTGCGGTAATAAGCGATGCCAAAGAAAAAAATAATGAGGAATAAACAAATGTATGACTGTTTTCAAAACTAAAATGTACCAGCTAAATGAATTTATAAATTCGAATTTGGAATTCTTAACCAAAGAGGTGATATCTCAGATCAAAGTGGTCAGTACGACCAAACGCTAATTTCATATGTAAGGACCTAATATATTATAATACCATCGTCGCTCCTGTTTCTGCCACCAAACAGTAGTGTGCAAATATTAATTTTGTTCTGGTTTGAAGGGTGTTGTAGTAAACATTATATATGTTAAATGATAATAGTTCTAGAGGTAAAAATCCTTAAGAAATATAACGATAGTATAAAATGAACGGAAACGTAATCGATTAATCGTTACATTGTAAATCTGATGTCTACGTTCATATAAATATTTATCTGTTTGCGGCAATGAAAAGACCTTGATAATAAATCAAGCGTAAACAAGGAAGACACAAATCGTTCCGTGTAGCCGAAGATCAGGTTAAGCGGAAACTTTGGAGAAGACCAGCGCTGAATTACACTGAACTGATTTTTTTATGTAATTAAGATGGTACGCACTGCACCACATTGCGCTTGTCGGCTGAGACAAGACGTTGAGTTTCGTTATCCCAGTGCTTACACTAGCTACATCGCCCTTCAAACCGGAACACATTAACGTTTGCACTCCACTGTTCGACGGCAGAAATAGGCGCTGCGATGGTACCCAACTAGACGATCTCCAGCAATAGAGACCTACCACCAGTGATTTGATGAAAGAATTGCCACAATATCTAACCTTGATATCGCATCGTGAAGTGAAAATTAAGCCTTGAATGGTTAAGCGTGATCGTTCACAATATTCTGGCCGTCATACGTCGACAGGTGTTATACGAAAGTGCTGCTATGGAGACAGTTTTACAAGATTTATATATGACGCCGGAATCGAACCAGGACCTCCCTTTTATAAACCAAGCGATGGTCTCTGCACACTGCCAGTTGAGGAGCATGAAGCTTGGCATTTTACTGGTGGTAGGTCTCTGTTGCCGGAGGCCGTCTAAGTAAGTACTACCGCAGTTCGTATTCCTGCCGCCAGACAGTAGTGTGAACCATTACTGTGTTCCGGTTTGAAGGGCGTCGTAGCTAGTGTAATTACTGGGGTAACGAGACAACATCTTGTCTCAAAGCGACGAGCGCAATGTGGTGCTGTGTACATCATCCTAAATAACGTCACATTGTTGTAGGCGGGTCACTTACCATCAGGTGAACGTCCCGCTCGTCTTAGCGGTTCCGTAGTATATAATAAAAATGTTTTATATATATATATATATATATAAGAAACTGTTTTTTTCACATTTATAAAGTTATTTATATTAATCGAAGTAGAAATTATAAATAATGCGTATAGCATAGGTATTGTAATTAAACATTGTATCTCCTCTGTTGTATTTTTGATGTAGTTATAGCGAAAAAAAAAATTTAATCAAAACTAATACAGAGTAGAGAGTAGTTAGATATAAACAATTGTTTTTTTAAGAAAATATAATGATGTTTGTTCATGACTGATGAATGGTGAGTACTCGGTTCAATGTGAAATTTGAAGTCACAAGACAACCAGATTTTTTTTTTATTTTCTAGTAATTCCTTTGAATCTAGATCTCTTTCTGTGAGTACGAAGCATTTTTAGTAGGTTATGAGATTTAACATCTCAGATCTCAAGTGAAAGAGAATAATAAGAATAAGCGGAACAAGTTAAAGAGAAATTGGTTTTTGGTCGTTTATAATGAATGTTGGTATGATTCGACCTGATGTCTTTGGCGAATTTGAATGATATTAATATTATTAATTACCGTCAGCATAACCTATAAGGTGTATAGCTTAACATAGAATAATAAAAAAAATATTATTAATTATAAATAAAAAAAAATCTATAATAAAACGAAAGTCAAGAGCATATGTTATAGGTGTATTAAGTGTTCGTATCGTACGACTCATCACTTAATAATAATTATTCTGAAGTCGTATTGCATTGTTTCGTTATTTTATTTAGTGTCGGTACGAGTAGGATGTTTACACAGCATCACATTGAGCTCAAGTAATGTTAAATTTGCGTCTGCATAAAGAAGACCCCGGGATGGGCTATCCCATCATAGCGTTAGCGAGGCGGCGGTTGTATTCCGAACGGAGATCCCGTGACTTCTTCAAACGCTGAAGGTGACCACCGAGGTCGTTTTAGTGGGTGAAAATCTCCACATAACTCTGACTATCTTATTGAAGATTTCCACCCCGAAATAAGAAAAAGGTAATGTTAAATCTAATTTTATAAGTAGTTTCATCAGCGGCATCTTTCAAACTGGATCACCTTTACTGCTAGATACGAGAGTAAAGTGTTACTAATTCAAAAGATGAGGTATCTTCATCAAAAAAGTTTCTTTAACATTGTTGCTTTGTTACAGAATGTTACAGATATATATCATTTTGTTTTAGCAGCAGCTATCCACCTTTAAATAATTGTTATATCTCAATCAGCGATGTTTACGGGTACGCATCAATCGAGAGCAAACGGTGCAAAGAACATCTGCCCGTAGCCCAAAGATGTAGAAACTTTGATAGTTAGCCAACGAAAACACGTATGTCTGTTCATCGACAGTTTTATTTTCATTATGCTGCTGGATACTGCACGGCACTATTATCGACTCGGAGCCAGTTTAGTTGGTGTCTGCCTGCCCTGCTCCCCGGAGTACGTTTATTTTAAGATTTATCGCAATAACACGGCGGCGATTGTTAGCGCTTTGTTCTGTTCGCCTTTGAGAGCCAGTGATGGTGTAAAACGGTAAGTGGATATAATAGGAGACTATAAAACATCTTCCCCCATTTATCCCGTATCACAAGATCTTACAATGTGTTCATAGTAACGAAGTTATTAATCCGGTTTTATTTCATATAAACATCCCATACATAAATAGCGCTATTTAGTGGAATAATTTACATGAGATGAATATCCAGTTGTCGGTTTGAATGATGATCATCATGAAACATACAACACAGGTGTGTAAAGATATCCTCACTAAAATTCTATCACCATTCGGCATGCTCTTAAAATCTGAAAGATAACAGTATCGCGAAAAGGCAATAAGTCTTTTTGTGATCTTCAAGTACCGCGCTCGTCAATCCCTGGTGTGTTCAGTAATCCTCCGCATTTTTAAAGGTCTGTGTTCAGCAATGGAACTATAATAGGCTAAAATAATGACGTAAATGATCACAGTGCATACTCTTAATCAAATCCGAATAACGAAAGATCAAAGCTCACCATCAGCCAAGTTCGAAGATTATATTTAACGTAACATCTCACCTGTGGCGTGAAGTTTCCTCAGAGGGTCGACGATAGCAAAATATCTGTCGGCCGATAACGCAGTCAAAGTGAACACGGACACTCCAATGCTGACATCCTTAGCTGCTTCCGATACCTGACAAACGGTGGACCCCCACGGCCACGATTCGAGGGTGTATACAAGGGATGTAAACGGGACGCATGTAATGATCACAAGAAGATCGGCCAGCGCCAGGGACAAGATATATCTGGAAATAAAAATATATTATTGAAATCTATTTCTAGTTTATTTACTGGTTATAGGTCTTTGTTGCCGGAGACCGTCTAGGTAGCCTAGGTACCACCGCACCAAACAGTAGTGTGCATACATTACTGTGCTCCTAATTAGAAGGAGTTAGACGGTAGAGAAGTAGGAGGATGAGTGCAATGTGGTCCAGTCTATACCCTCCTAACTACTATTACATTATTATAGGTATGAGTATCACTTATAATCGAGTGAGTTTCCCGCTTGTGACGTCGGTTCGTTGAATAAAAAAAAAACAATTGAAAAGCTTTATTGCTTCGCATATACAAATATTCACACACACAATTTCACAGTGGACGTTTTACAACCAGGTTATACCATCGATCAGGGTTTACCCACGTTTCAGCAAATAGATATCCAGCAATGAAACGAGAAATATATTTCATATGAATCATGTTATGTTTACATTGCATTTTATATATAATACATTGTTAATACCGCGCTGCTCTCCTGCAGACGCGGAGAGAGCTGATTCGATTTCGTGGTCGGACGCGATGAAGTTTCTATTGTAGTAAGATTTCTTCGAATCCGTCTCACCTTGCGGATTCGACTGCCTCCACAGTGATCTAGATAACCAATACTACGACAATAGAGACTAAATCGGATGTTCTTACTTCGAATCGGAAAGTACACGTGGTGGAGTTTGAATGATGTTTCTTCCGAAATACCTTCATTTATGTTACTACCCTCATATTGCCGTAATAGCATTGCTACATATTTTTCATTCACAAGCATATGAGCTGGATGTTTACCTGATAGTAAATGATGAAATTAGCGCTAGTTAGAACCGTATAAACACCACATTGCGCTAGTCGCTTTGAGACAGGATATTCGTCACGTTACCGCAGTAATTTCATTAGCTACAACGCCTTTCAAATCGGAATACAGTAATATTTGCACACTACTGTTCGACGGCAGAAATAGGCGCTGTGGCACCTACATAGGTAGTATCCGGCAATAAAGACCTTCCACTCCGACTGCTAGATACGATCTAGAATATTCAGTGGAAGTAACCGCCTCATCATCATCTCCGTCTCTATATTTTATAAGAGACGTAACATCGAGGTCAACGTTCGAGCTTTCCGTAGATAAACATATCTGAAACACCATGTATATGTTTTGGCTGTTTGTTTCCATATAACAGTTGGTACGCATGATGAGATGGTGGACGCAGCACATGGGTTTACGTCTGCTATGGTTTTATGGGCAGGCTTTAAATAACGATTTGCGAACGTTATCCTCGTCCGCGCCAGACGATGTTTGTTCTGTTGTAAACTGTATGGCACTGTTACCGGTAATACCTTTGTGTGCGAAGCGATTTGTCTCTATTTTTTACTTTTCGTTTAAGAACAAATCTTTAGGTTCAATATATCACAGTAAAGTGTCGACGTTATACCTGTTACCTATAGAACATTGCCAATGGTAACTTCATTTAAATATTTTTAGTGCTTCTATAAAAGATTTGATCTTCTTCTAAAGTGCCTCTCCAACTCGTAAAGGTATCAGTGTGGTGGCAGTCCTTTCTGTCTCTAATTCGGCTGAACAATACGGCCTCTGTATATATGCCAGTCCATTCCTTGATATTCCTGACCCATAACTTTCTTCTTCTCCCCACCTTTCGTTTTCCAGAAACTTTACCCATTATAATCGGTTGCCGACGATCATATCGCTGATGACGGAGTACATGACCGAGGTAGGAGATTTTACGTATCTTAAGCATGAGCTTTTGGCCAATTCGTTGAAGACTGCTGACATTGGTCACTCTGAGTCCGGCAAATGGACAACATGCGTCTATATGTCCACATCTCAAAAGCTTCATTACGTTTTTTAAGATCTTTAATAGTCCAAGCCTCACATCCATACAAAATAATTGGCGATATGTAGCAATGGAGTAAACGAGTACGGAAAGCTATGCTGATGCTTTTACTAGTAAGCTAGATCTATAATATTATAATATAACTATTAGTAAGTAACCCAACGCGAAATTATAGTTCATAATAATGTATTTGTATTGTTTATCTATTATTTAGATGATGATTTGTAAGGAGATAGCCAACGGAATGCAGAACGGTGAACAATGGAGAACAACCACCGTTAAGAAATGTCTTTATTCAGCTCTGTATCAGTTCCAGTAGAGGGTTGTTTTCCCACTTATTGTTAATCTTTCAAGCAGTAGAAAGAACAGTCACTATTATGATAATTAATAGTAAATAATATTGCAGTAAATAGCTGTAGTAATTATTCGCGTCTTAAAGCATTTATATTATAGTATGTAGCAAGATTATAAGAGATCGTCTGTTAAGAATTGGATGAGAGTTTCCGAAGAATGTGCTCAATGGTATATACTTGAATAATCATCCGTCCAGCTATGGACTGATCTGAGGATTTATTTTTATCAACACGGCGAACAGTTGATCTTAATTTTCAGGGTTTGTTGCTAGACAGGTTCAATGACACACACTAACAAAGCTTCCCCCATGGAAGGTCTCTGTAAAAGGATTGTCGCAATCGATCTGTCGACCTATGGAATATGAACTCACGTGTTGGGAACATTCCTCATCGCCTTGTGCCTGATAAATACAGCAACCAAAGTACCATTGCCCACTACACCGACCACGAAGATCAGTGCGAATATGAGCGGTACTATATACGTCTCGGGTCTTTCGTAATACGGCTGATACGGCTCCGAGATGTTTAGATCAAGAGTTTGGTTGTAGTCTTCAAAGTCTTCCATTGTGCATATTATCTGAAACAATAGTAAATCATGAGATAAGTAATATAAGTTAAGTATGACAGGTTTATATAAAATGAAATCCAAATATTCACAAGTGGTAGGTCTCTGTTGCTGGAGACCGTTAGGATAAGTACCATCACAACACTCATTTCTGCCGCCAAATGAAAGTGTGAAAACATTATTGCGTTCCGGTTTGCAGGGCGTTAGAGTAGGTATATACTGGAGATATTTACTGGAGTAACGAGACATTATATCTTAAGTCGCACGGCAACCATTCTAATTGAAACGTCTCGCTCGTCTCGTCGCTACATAGAATAAAAAAAAAATATTGATAATAAGAAACTTGTAATTAATATTTTTAAAAATTAAGTTAGTTTAAGTCAAAATAGCAAGGATATGTTGTATTTTTTGATAAGCAGATTGACCTCCCACGGCTTTAAGCCGAGGTTTGGAAGACGTTGATCTTTGATATAGACCCAAATATTTGTTTTTATTTTAAACATCCTGCTTGATAGGAAGTTTAAATTAAAGATGATTAGATAGATTAGGTACGCTAACCTTAGTAATATTTATCCGATTTCTAGACGTTCTCCGCTGTCTATGCTGGCTGTAATATAGAATAGGAGTTGAAATTTAGACTCGATATTTGTCAGAAATATTCTCCCCCGGCGACAAAACCCTCCCCACACGGGCCTTTCCCGTTATCATCACCCCCGCAAACCCTTTGGGCCAATATTTCGTAAAATCTGATCTTAGCTGACTTGACAAAAGGATATTCCTACCAAATTTACCAAATCTCTATGCTTTATGATTCCCGAGTTATCGAGATGAGTCTCTACAGAGGTGGTACACTATTATCAGACTATTATACAAATATTCGTTCAATATTTCTGATGATCGAAAACTTCATCGGGCGTGTTAACTGTATATGAAAGTTGGAAGTCTCCCCTCCCTAATATTTGAAGCCAGTGGAGGAGCTTTATTGGGAAATTCTATGATGATCCGCATTGCAGTATAAATACTCACGTGCGAAACGCCATGAAAGGACAAGTTTAATCTCTAACACTGTGGAGGTAATGAGGTTCGCGCCGCACCCTCCGAACTGCTGACTGGAATCTGCTCACATCTTACAGGGTGTTAAAACTTTCGATACCCACCTCATTGATTGTCAAATATCGTTTTGATTGTTACAATTTAGATAATGCCACCAATATATTTAGACACGGCTGTATGGTGATATATTTACTAGATTTTTTTTACAGGAAGAAGAACTTTACTATGACAACGTGGCGTTAGTAACTATAATATACATTGCATCACATTTTAGTTGTCGCTTTAAGACTTAAGATATATTAAGTCTGTGCAGTCTAGTAATATCACAAGCTACAGCTCTCTTCAAAGTAGAACACGGTAAGGTATGCACACGACTTCGTATTTTAGTCAGGTCTCTGTTATCAAAGACCGCGTAGGTAAGTACTACCGCAACTATTATTTCCGCTGCTAAACAGCAGTGTGCAAACATTATTATATTCCGGTTTGAAGGTCGTTGTAGCTAGAGAAATAACTGGTGAAAAGTCACGACGTCTTAGTGCGTAAACTCATCCTAACTAGAGCCATGTTGTTATAGGAGTATAACCATCAGGTTTGTTCTAATAAAAAAAAAATAGTATGTAGAAAAACGATAAAATGACTGAATTGCTCGTGTACAGTTTTATGTGATTGTTACGGACCCCTAATATATGAAACCCGCTGAGTTGCATCAAATCCCATTCACAGAGGTCAACATGCAACTCCTGTATTACATCCATCATGGAGTTAGATTGATCTCATTAGTATAAGTTTATATTGTAATATATGAATAGTTTTTTTTTAAATCTCCATCTCAGCCTATGTATATTGATCAATAATAAATATATTGTAAAAAGGGTAGTGAAAATCACTTTGATGTTTATGTACTTCCTGCGCGGTATATCTCTTATTCACTGTAAAAACTTAGCCATGTAACAAAGGCGAAGGAAACCAGACTCAGAGTAAATTCATTTAAACCGGACGCGGCGTGCTGTTCCTGTTTGTATAAATTTTTTATTGCCTAATTCGCATTCTTTCATTGCCTGAAAAAAAAAAGCTTCAGCGTACGATTGCTTTTAACTGTTTTATAAAGTCTGCGTACGGATAATTAAACGAAGTTAGAAATTTGTAATTTTTTTTTTTTTATTGGATGAAGCCGAAGAAGACGAAGAAGTTGAAGAAAAGGTTCACTTGATGTTATGTGATACGCTTCCTATAACAATGTCACGCTAATTATGATAATATACACTGTACCACATTGCGCTCGTCAACCTGAAACAAGATGTTAAGTCTCGTAACTCCAGTACTTTATATAACTTCAACTCCCATCAGACCGGAACACAGTAATGTTTGATATAGGTGAATGGTGGTACCTATGCAGACGGTCGCCAGCAACAGAGTCCAACCACCAGTAAATAAAATAGAATGATAAAATTCATCAAGGGGTGTAAGGGGCCTCGCATAAGAACTGACGGGATTCAATAAAACATCACCTGCTCGTGGTGCACCCTGGTAATCAACAAACGAGGCCTTGGCTTACACCTTACACCAACTCGCATTGGGCCAGTGTGGTGGTGGCCAAACGACGACTATAGTACCCGGCGGTATCGAAGGACGTGCTGACTGTAGAACTTTAGGGGAGGCTCATATCCAGCAGTGGACTTTTGTCCGCTGATGACGATGATATCATTCATTCGTACAGTACAAACTAATTTTTTTTTTCGTTTTAAATACCTTTCATTTACTACTGCAGCGCTTTGTCGTTTTCAGTCCATAATATTTTTTAATATAATCTCTTTGAGAACGTTGATTCATTAATACACATACATTTCCGATAGCTAGCGAAATAGGCTAGAAATTTAAATTGATATTAAAACGTTAGTATAAATAACTGTTAATAAGATTATAGAATAACTAAACGAATATTCTTCAGGGTTTCCAATTGATATATAAAACCTTAAGTAGGTATCAGGAATTCATCTAGTTTCTTAACTTCAATTTGAGGGAGTAGTCTTCTTAAATCTGCTCCCGAGTGACGAGATTAGTTTATGTATAAATTATATTGACTCTCATAATCGATGCTCCAATATCTTCGATTTGTAGAAGCAGCAATGGAATTTTGTTATATATATCCGTGATCTTAGAAATATTGGTCACAGCCTGCGCCTCATTCTCAGAGTACTCATCCTCTTTTCCATGACCAGTTGATTCATAAGAATATACAGCGTGTCTTCATATTTGATTTTTGGTTAACATTACAAAAGGCCTATGTCCAACTGTTGGGATGATGATGATGATGGTTGTATCTTAAAGTTACTTCTAGGTAATATTTGTAAAATTTAAATAAAATCTAAAACATAAAAGTTAAATATTTATTAAGGTACTTTATTACTTACACTTTGTACAAAAATATTGAACTTAACCAAATAACAAACATAAATTTTGACTAGTATTAAAATAAAAAAAAATTGGCTCAAACGACAATGAAAAGACAATTTCCGGTTGAGGATCTTTGAATGAGTAATATTAATAATCTGTAATGTAAAAGGAAATGTGGCTCTCAGATAATTAACAATGTCTCAAAGCTGTATTTCCATTTCCCGTGTTTGATAATAGTGTGCTGATACTTCAGTGGATAGTTCAGATCGTTGAGCGTCTCAAGAATTTGTTTTAATAAAAACAAAAAAAAAACTACCAAATCGCTTTTCGCCCACATGCGTGATTCATGCATGCAGCATGCATTCCGTTTCAATATTTACACCACGCGCACGTGGTCCGGCTGCCGAAGTAATTGGTAAACAGTCGCCTCTTCAAGGTTTGACTTTGGCATGAAGTATAAAAAACCTCAATTCAACATCGCTTATAAATATCATACTTCGTGATAAGAGTCTATAATTATTTATCTATCAGGACGTTCACCTGATGGTAAGTGATACACTTGCCCAACGTGGCGGTAGATAGGATGGAGACACCGCTACATTATGCTAGTCGCCCGAGACACGAGATCTCGAGTGTCGATGCCTCAGTAATTTCACTAGTTATAGCGCAATTTATCGCAACACAGTAATATTTGCACACTACTATTTGGCGGCAGAAATAAGAGCTACAGTGATGCACCTAGACAGTCTCCAGCAGTAGAGATCTACCACCAATGAATTGTGACGTGTACACCACTGTTTCACTCAAGTGATTCATAATGATGCACTTGACATGTGCATGAGTCGCGGAAAAATTAAATTTCCTTCAAATTTCTTAAAAACTTAATACTTTATTAAAAGTAGATAGTTTTAAAAAAGTAACGTGTAAAACTTTACGGATCTTAAAAACACTTGAAATTTTTAAAACGACGGCGCAGATGTCTCAAGTTTTTAACTTGGACCACACTCGAATAGATCCTCCTTTTAAATAAAACATTAAAAACTAGATCGGTTCAGACGATTTACAGCTACAGCGCCCACAGATAGACTGGGAGACGAGAGGCAGATCTATAACCTTCAGCCTCAGCAACGGGAATTACACAATTACCTGTGGCGGAGATATTGGAATGCAAGTACGATTTGTGTCATCCGCACAGATCTTTGTGACAACTTAACACGAATAGTATTTCAAGAGAAGCACGACCTTCATTCATGAACTGCATGAAAGAAGAGATATTGAATATGAACTTGAGATAATATTTCTGTGTAGTGTGGATTCTTATATGAAGGAGTATTTTAAGCCAACACCCTTGACTGTTTCCACCCTCATTGTTACTTAACATGGTGTGAAATTAATTAAACTGTTAATCTATTTCATATAAATAACATACTTGTATGTAGAATAATATTCAAGTAATATACCGAGTCTGATATCCTGGTGGCAGGTCTCTGCTTTTTTTTTTTAATCGTTCCCTCTGCGTGTTTTGGGTCAGGGCCTTTTAGTCTCTTTCATTTACGATCAGTATTTTAACTTCTATTTCTTTACTTATCCTCTCTCGTTCTTTTATCTTTTACTCTGTACTTATCTTTCGTACCCACACTTCAGTTCTCAGTCATTCTGCGTGGGCGACGTTAGAATGGACAGGCATAATACATTTATACTATACTATACTATACTCATTGAAATTTTAAAAGATGTTGGAATAAACTTTAATATTCCTTAGGGGTCTGATTTACACGATTATTAATTTAAGTAAAAGAAACGTTGGGTAGTACTCACATTTTATAAATATTATATAAAAAAACACTTTTTTGTAGGACAACCTTCTACTTCAATCGCCGCCAATAGACTGTCGGGTACGGGGGCGATCGCCATACCACTTAGTATTTCCCCCACCATTTTATTTCCCCCTCCTAAAACCAATCTCGTATTCTGATTGGTCGATTGATCGCGCCGTTCCTGACAATAACAAGTGAACAAGTCAAAAAGTGACTTATTTTATAAATTTTTGTATAAATTAAATAAATAAAATTCTAAAACTAGGCATAGATAACATAAGGATACCTCAATTCAGTTGAAGGAAGATTCTCAAAGTAATTTACTGATTCGGTCGGGTTTATGGGGTCCTGCCCAATATCTTACGGAGATCAAGTCAACCTCACCTGCACACGATGCACCCTGCTATACAACAGACGAGCCTCGGACCATCGAACAAGTCACATTGGGCCGGTGTGATGGGAATAAGGCCCAATTCCTCCTCAATGAGGATCCTTAAGAGAAACTTATGCCGAGTAGTTAGCGTTATCTAACTGACAAGAATTAAGTTGTAAGAAGATTATAGAAGTAATTTACTAATTGTATAAAAAAAAATACTAGCTTAAGAGTTAATATAAGTTGTTCCCCGCCCGCTTTTCTGGCTGCTTAGACTTGAGAATTGTCAGAAATATTCTCGCATAGCGGCAATCCGCCGCCCCTCAGGCGCTTTCCTGTCATTAACACCCCCAGAACTCCCTTCGGCGAAGAGATTTTGTAAAATTCCTTTTTAACTGACCTCTAAAAGGTAGAAGCAATATTTCTACCAAATTTTGAGTGTTTACGTCTGATAATTTTGGATACTGTCATGTCAACGAATCTTTATATATCTCCTCTCGTATATATAGATAGAAGTATATATAGATTATACAAGCTGTTCTCTGCTCGCTGTGCTGGCCGTAACACCTCTGCTACTCCCTGGTGATCATGTTCCCAACAAAACTGATTTTCATTATCGTATATACATATACATGTGTGTGTGTGTGTAAGTATACGTATATTACTATTGCTTTTTTCACTTTATTTACTATAACAATATAACAAAGGATTTCCCAGGATTTTGATTAATTCGTTAGATATATGCGTAAACAACATTTATCATTTTCACGTGGAGAATAAACAGCGAAGGGGTTGGACGTCTTGTATTAAAATTCATCAAGGGTACAACTTTGCTTGTATAATTAGGAAAAGCTTGTATATACATATACATAAACATATATATATATTTCGCATTTTGTTATACACGTAAATAAAAAAATAAAAAAGCGATCGGTTTTTCGATGCCCGTGACCATCATGCAATTAACATGGTTTCCGGTACCGCCAGCCACTAAGGGCCATAGTTTGTAGGGGTCCATATGGGGAGATTTGAGTCATTTCCCATCACGCTGACGCAATGCCAGTTCGTGGCAGTATATATATCTATAGAGTAATATATACCTAAAATAATACGAAATTATTCGTAGTTAAGGGTAACGAAGGCTTGTTGTTTCCGACCCTAAAGCCAAAATGTCGACTTTCTTCTTCCATCAGTATACCTCAAGGGACCTCTTTTTGCATACTAATCCAGACGTAGAAAATATGTATATTAAATGAATTAATTCTCCTCAAATCGTAATCCTCATGTATGGAGGTCTGTGACTATCGCCACCCATCACTCTTGGCCTCGCGGTGTTTCGCCATCATGTATCACGAAAGTCCATGGTTCGATTTTGCAGCAATATATAATAAAGTCTGGATAGTGGCTTCGATGGTATATTATCAAATTTCTTCAACAGTATCATTACTGTGTTTCAGCTTATGTAAGATAACGAGATAATTTGAACGGGAACGAAAATCTCAAAACTAATATCGTCCACGTAAACATTACTGTGTTCCGATTTGGGAGGCGTAACATTACTGGAGTAACGAGACTCGACATCTGTCTCGGGCGACGAGCTGATAGCGTGCAGTATATAACATCCTAACTAGCGCCACGTTGTTATAACTTAATGATCTCAACTATATTAATACGATCATAACTATAATCTTATATATTACCTATAAATGTCCTCCTCCCTCCTTCCATTTGAAGCCTTACTAACAACGATCCCTGTAGCAGGACGCGAGATGCGGCTGGATGCGGGCGCGCAGGACCGATCGATTTGGGATCTTCCTAATCGCGGTTTGAACGTCTATCGGCTGATGATGATGCTGATCCAATGTAATATGTTACTCGTCATTTATACGACATAATAATAAAGTAAGATGCTAGATCAATCATATCCTCTCATATATATATATATATATACTTTAATATCTATAGATATTAATATATACGATTTCACAAGTCGTAAATATTCACACATCTCGATTGCGAGACTTCCGCGTTACTTATTAAGTTGCTAATTGAGACTTTGGTAATATTAAACCAATATTTTATGTTAATTCTAATACGGAACTTATCATACACATATAAGAGTATAAGACCTTGGGTAGGTCAGAAAATTTACAAGCTTTATTACTGGATTATGTTACACCAATAAATGCCCGGCAGTCAGAATTGACTGCTGTTCTAGATATTATGAGTTGTGATGAAGAATATCCGTGCAAAGGTGTCTGCTAAGTGAAGTCGTAATTATTATTATACTTTGTGGAAACTTAATTAAACCAGTGAATATATTGTTTATAAACTAATCATCACTGATTGTTGTGGAAATCAGTGAAAATGTATATATTTACATGAACAGCTGTATTACATTAAAATCTACTAATTATTGTCAATTTTAATTATCATGGAAATTGCATGCATGCATGGTATCAGTGTTATTGATGCTATAAAATAGGCTATTATCCTAAACAGTGTGATATTAAGCGTGATAGGAAAGTGTTTGAGCTGATGCTGGTCACGGCAATCGACTTTACGTTCCGACGCACGACAGTAAGCAGTACGAATCCATTATATTTAGCCGGAAGTGGTACAAGAGTAAACTTTAAATTAGACGCCGGATCTGATCTCAATGTATATCAATATGAGAATTTCTTTATTTAGGTTATAATAGATGTGATATAGCAAGTAGTACCATGAGGGCACATTCCTTCTTTGGCAATCAGTTGTCTACCGAGGGTACTTTTTTATATCGTTTTGTTACAACACACAATGATTGTTACAATATATTATGTGTATTCAAACGAGTGCTAGTAAGTGGGTGTAACAAAACATATTTTTTTTTGATAGTAAACATTGATAACGATCTTATTACCGGGAAAATAAAGTAGTATTCTTATAACTACCCCATCTTACATACGTAACAGATTAAGTAGATGGATGTGAGGAATGAAAACTATGATACGTAGATAAATAGTCTGTACTACTTTGTATATGAAAAAAAAAACAAATTTTTATTCAAAGAAGCAACGAGACGAGCAAGACTGACCTGACGCTAAGTGATACGTCTGCCCATTGACGTGGTGGTAGGTACGATATACATTGCACTACATTGCGCCCATTGCTTGAGACATAACATGTTAAGTCTAGTCACCTAAGAAATGTCAATAGTTACAACTCCCTTCAAGCCGGAACGCAGTAATGTTTGCACAGTACTGTTTGGCGGCAGAAATAGGAGCCGCGGTGGATCTTTACCTACAGCGACCTTCACCATTTTAAAAAAAAATCACTATAAAATTATCTTCATCATCTTAATATATTTCGAACTTAAGATCGGTTTATACCTACACAAATTAAAAAAGCCCCTCCAAGAAATTTTACCGGATATTGAGTTTATTATAAGTCCTCTGAACTGACCGCCAACCTTCACTAGTCGGAAAGAGAGGAAGATTAAGAAGAAGATAAGCCTTCAATTTGTTTTCTTATATTAGAGTTTTTGCGGAGAATTTCCAATTTCATTAAGTAGGATGAATTTGAAAATTTTTCACCGTTTGAAGTATAAAGCGTCAAAGTAATACTTAGAACCGGATGGACGTAATTTAAATGAAACTTAATTAGAAACGTCAAAAGGAATATTATATATTTAGTTCATCACTTATGCTTTGCTTGAAGTATTTGCATAAGTTTTCTATTTATATACTTTAAATTTAAAAAGCGACGAAAACACTGTGGTGCAGTGTATATCATCCTTACTAGCACCACGTTATTAAGGGCAGGTATATCTTACCATCGCGGTAGTGATCAGGTGAAAGCCTCGCTATTCTCGTTGCTTCGTATATTAGAAAATATATATATATATAGATATTCAAAATCTTTGCTAGGGTATTAGAAAGAGCAGGTTTAATGCAGAAGTAACTCTTGCATTTTTAGTTGTATGAACTTAAATATTACTTAATAAGTAATAATGAAGTAAGTTAAACGTCTTAATCATGAAGAAGCGGCAATAGTTCAGTTGTTAGTGCGATGGACTCGGGAGTTGGTTCGATGCCAGGTTTAGTTCCGTTTGAAGGAAAATGCCGTAAGGAAATCGACGTGTACCTAGAACAAAAGCTTTTCTCCGAATCTAGACTTTACATGGAAGATATTATTTTTGAGATTTTCGTTCCCGTTGAAATTATCTCGTTATCTTACATAAGCTGAAACACAGTAATGATATTGTTGAAGAAATTTGATAATATGCCATCGAAGCCACTATCCAGACTTTATTATATATTGCTGCAAAATCGAACCAGGGACTTTCGTGATACATGATGGCGAAACACCGCGAGGCCAAGAGTGATGGGTGGCGATAGTCACAACTTCCATACATGAGGATTACGATTTGAGGAGAATTAATTCACTTAATATACATATTTTCTACGTATAGATTAGTATGCAAAAAGAGGTCCCTTGAGGTATACTGATGGAAGAAGAAAGCCGACATTTTGGCTTTAGGGTCGGAAGCAAGCCTTCGTTACCCTTAACTACGAATAATTTCGTATTATTTTAGATATATATTACTCTATAGATATATATACTGCCACGAACTGGCATTGCGTCAGCGTGATGGGAAATGACTCAAATCTCCCCATATGGACCCCTACAAACTATGGCCCTTAGTGGCTGGCGGTACCGGAAACCATGTTAATTGCATGATGGTCACGGGCATCGAAAAACCGATCGCTTTTTTATTTTTTTATTTACGTGTATAACAAAATGCTAAAAAATATATATATATGTTTATGTATATGTATATACAAGCTTTTCCTAATTATACAAGCAAAGTTGTACCCTTGATGAATTTTAATACAAGACGTCCAACCCCCTCGCTGTTTATTCTCACGTGAAAATGATAAATGTTGTTTACGCATATATCTAACGAATTAATCAAAATCCTGGGAAATCCTTTGTTATATTGTTATAGTAAATAAAGTGAAAAAAGCAATAGTAATATACGTATACTTACACACACACACACACACACATGTATATGTATATACGATAATGAAAATCAGTTTTGTTGGGAACATGATCACCAGGGAGTAGCAGGGGTGTTGCAGAGAACAGCTTGTATAATCTATATATACTTCTATCTATATATACGAGAGGAGATATATAAAGATTCGTTGACATGACAGTATCCAAAATTATCAGACGTAAACACTCAAAATTTGGTAGAAATATTGCTTCTACCTTTTAGAGGTCAGTTAAAAAGGAATTTTACAAAATCTCTTCGCCGAAGGGAGTTCTGGGGGTGTTAATGACAGGAAAGCGCCTGAGGGGCGGCGGATTGCCGCTATGCGAGACTATTTCTGACAATTCTCAAGTCTAAGCAGCCAGAAAAGCGGGCGGGGAACAACTTATATTAACTCTTAAGCTAGTATTTTTTTTATACAATTAGTAAATTACTTCTATAATCTTCTTACAACTTAATTCTTGTCAGTTAGATAACGCTAACTACTCGGCATAAGTTTCTCTTAAGGATCCTCATTGAGGAGGAATTGGACCTTATTCCCACCACACCAGCCCAGTGCGAGTTGTTCGATGGTCCAAGGCTCGTCTGTTGTATAGCAGGGTGCATCGTGTGCAGGTGAGGTTGACTTGATCTCCGTAAGATATTGGGCAGGACCCCATAAACCCGACACAATCAGTAAATTACTTGGAGAATCTTCTTTCAACTGAATTGAGGTATTCTTATGTTATCTATGCCTAGTTTTAGAATTTTATTTATTATATAAAAAATTAAAAAAAAAAAACTGTTTTTGACTTGTTCACTTGTTATTGTCGGGAACGGCGCGATCAATCGACCAATCAAAATACGAGATTGGTTTTAGGAGGGGGAAATAAAATGGTGGGGGAAATACTGAGTGGTATGGCGATCGCCCCTATACCCGACAGTCTATTGGCGGCGATTGAAGTAGAAGGTTGTCCTACAAAAAAGTTTTTTTTCATATATTTATAAAATGTGAGTACTACCCAACGTTTCTTTTACTTAAATTATTAATCGTGTAATTCAGACCCCGAAGGAATATTAAAGTTTATTCCAACATCTTTTAAAATTTCAATGAATATAGTATAGTATAGTATAAATGTATTATGCCTGTCCATTCTAACTTATTATCCTGAACCATTAATTACCACTGCTATTTGTGGTGCTCTTCATTATCTTAATGGATACTGTTCATTACACTACTTCAAAGATAAACAATAAGTGCAGAAAACAAACGCCTACTGAAACTAGTACAGCTCTTAACAAAATATGCGTGTTTGTTGTGTTTTAAAAAACTTTATTATACCCGCCAACACATTGCAACACCGGAAGAAGGATAAGAAACTAAAACAGTAAAATTTTATAAGTAATATATATGTATAAATAAACGTATAAATATAAGTAGATATTGCAGTTCAGTAATGATGCTTTAGTTCGAGTAAAATATATTAATAGTTGAATCCTTTAGATGTTGAATTTACAATATCCTATAATAAATGGATCCTTGACGGAGGCCTGTGTCCAGCATTGGACGTCTATCGGCTGATGATGATGATAGTAATAAATACTATCAAAATATCTAGGACTAAACAGAACTTTACTGATGGTAGGTCTCTTGACGGAGACCGTAGATAAGTACCACCGCAGCGTTTACTTCGACGCAAAACAACATTGTGCAAATATTACCGAGTTCCGGTTCGAAGGGCGTTGTAGCTAGTCATACTAAGAGGTAATAAGAATTAATATTGCATGTCTGAAAACGAAGAGCACAAAGGTATGCAGTGTATATCATTTTAACTAGCGCCGCGTTACTATGGGCAGGCGGATCATTTACAATCAGTTTGATGTTTTGTTTCGTTTTATAAAAAAAAAATTATACACTGCGCCATCTATAATGGCGAATTATAATAAAATGTATAATACACATATATATATATATAATTATATATATATATATATATATATATATAGAATGAATGAAGAACATATACACGAAAATTTATTTAATTGGTGTAGTGGTTTCGTAGGTCTCAAATAATTTATACTTTTTCTTTATATATATATATATATATGTATATACATGTTATTAAGTTTACTTCTACGTATATAAAGTAAGTTTAAGTAAACGCCTCGCAACAAAGGCTTTATACCAGTGAAAGTCGCTTAAAAATAATTCCAACCGTTTTTAGCGTTAAGTAGGACAGAGATATAAAAAGTCATTTGCAATATTACATACTATCACCACCCACCACCATCAGTCGATAGACGTCCACTGCTGGACATAGGGCTCCTGCAAAGATTTCCACATCACCGGGCACCAGGGGCGGTCGGTTGTAGGGTTTCATATGGCGAGATTTGGGCCCCTTCTCTCCACGCTGGCCCAATACGGGTTGGTGGAAGCCAGAGCTTCGTTTGTTGATTAGCAGGATGCACCGCGAGCAGGTGAGGTTGACTTGGGTGCCGGGAGTTGTGCGGGCAACCCTTACTGCTCGTCGCATCGCTTCACCGTATATAAACTATTTATTTTAAGATGCTGTAAGACACTTTAGCAAGTGCAATACAAATATAACGCAGCGAATATTCACACTTAACCCTCGAGCGGAAGTACATCTATATACTCTATCTTCAGTGTTGTAAAATGCGACTAACAAGACAGAATAACTTAAGAGAAACTGCACCAGATTTCCCATCTTAACGTCATACTCCAGGAAATCGTCTGAGACGTAAGATGTCGAGTCTCGTTGCCCCAGTATTTACACTAGCTACAACGCATTTCAAACTAGAGCACGGCAAGGTTTTGCATAATACTGTAGAACAAAGACCTACCGCCAGTAAAGTCTTTTTCAACAACCAATTAACGTCCCTATTGTTGGGGCATAGGCCTTCCCTCAATATGAGGGCGATGGGCCATAATCACCACGCGGGCCCAATGCGGATTGGTGACTTCACACACACCTTAGAATAAATTCTAATTCATGTTCAGGTTTCCTCGCGATACTTTCTTTCACCGTTTGTATTTCGTTGTTGCTAAAGTTCACAAATGTACATAACTTAAATATTAAAGTCATCGGTACATACTGAGATTCGAACCCGCGACCTTCGGAATGAAGGCTGCACGCTCTAACCATTAGGCCAGCGAGCTACAGCTTACCGTCATCTAAACATATTGATAATAACATAGTTATAACATGACGACCGTGACCTTCACTCTTCTACACTGCGCAGCCTATTTTAGTTTATTCTCATTCTGAAAACTTAATCAGAACCCCCATTTGAAACCATTTCTACAGCAATTAAGAGTAAACAAGTCGACTAATCCGGTCCCGCTCTGAAAGCAGGTATTAACTAATTACACACTTCGGTTTAAAATGGTCGTTAATCTTATGGATCAAGTATAAATTAACAGTGAAAGTGAACGGTGACATTGCGTGCTGAACAAATCTTACAGCCTCTTTGGACTTGAGGCTCATGCTTTTTAATTAAGCGACGAGACGAGCTGGACGTTCACCTGGTGGTGAGTGTTGAGTCTCGTTACCCAAGTAATTACATTAGCTACAGCGCCCTTTAAATCTAAACTCGGTATTGTTTGCACACTACTGTTTGGCGGCAGAAATTGGCTCTGCTGTGGTACCTACCCAGATGATCACCGGCAATAGAGACCTTACCCATCAATAGGCTCTGTTCTACAGCAGACCCTGTAGGTATGCATGAAGCTTTGCCCTGTAGTCTTAGGCTATGAATAATAGGACTAAAGATGTTCTGAAGGATGTTAAATGCAACCTTAAAGGTTTTTTTTTTAGATATCAAAGAGTAACTTCAAAAAGGAAGTGAACTATTAGTGGTAGGGCTCCGTTGTCCGCGACCGTCGAGGTCGGGACCACCACAGCTATTCCCCCTGCCAAACCGTAGTGTTCAACCGTCACTATATCCGGTTTGAAGGGCGCTGTAGTGAAATTATCAGGGTAATGAAATATAACCATATGATCCTAACTAGGGTTGCGTTGTTACAGACAGGCGCATAACTTATCATCAGGTCAGTCTCGTTCGTCTCGTCGCTTCATGGTATAAAAAAAGTTTCCGTCTTGAAGTGACCTTCATCACCAAGTTCTAACCTCACCCTGTTCAAAGTATAAACAAGATGGCGGCTGTTCGTTTGCGGTTAGCGGTGTTACCGACAGAGCGTGATACGTGAGTGCGGGTTTGTTTTATACAAATATAAATTACTTAAACCGTTAAATGTTCACTTAATTTAATGTGAAACAATTTCAGTATCAAGCGGCACTTGCTTAGTTTTCACTTAGGAATTGTTGCCCTAATTCAATTTATACGTTTGACATAAAACTTAGGAACTATTAATAATTTTAATCGTTGAATCGGATTTCTCATTTAGTCTAATATAATTTAAGTTATAACTTATTTGTGTTATAGGTTAGCGCTTAAAAGGTTTTCGTTTATTATTTTTTGATTTTTGACCTAAATTTCACTTAGTTTTAAGTGACAGACAATGAGACTAAAGTTGTTGAAGTCGCCAAGAATTCTCGAGAAGTATAAATCAGAACGTTACATTCTGTTATGGTGGTAGATGACAGTGGTACTTGACCAGTCTACTATCAAAACAAGTCACTTACACTCTTTTACTGGTGGTAGGTGTTTATTTCCGGATACCGTTTACGTCGGTACCACATCAGCGTCTATTTCTACTGCCAACAGTAGTGTGCAAACATTGGTGTGTTCCGGTTTGAAGGGCGTTAGAGCTAGTGAAATTTCTGGGGTAGTGAGACTTTATGATTTATGTCTCACGGCTATCATTCTTACTAGCGTCATGTTGTTATGGATACGCGAATCACTTAAAATCAGGTGAATGTCCTGCTCCATGAAAAGGAATATGTTAGCTTGTAATTAAGATGGTAACATACAGTACCAGATTGCCGTCTCGTTGCGACATGTTTCGCTGCAGAAATAGATGCTGCGCTGGTACTTATCTAGACTATCTTCGGTAACAGAGACCTACCCCCAGTAAATATATTAAATATCAATATATATTTCTTTTTCATTCTTTTTTTGACTTTTTAACATATCTCATTACATCTCTGCATTATCCAAGTTAGAAGTAGATAATATAAATTGCCATTAAGTTAATTTTTGTTATTCATCTAAGCGACGAGACGATCGGGACGGTCACCTGATGGTAAGTGATACCTGCCCATAAAAACGTAGCGCTATTTAGATTTTGCTTATCGCCTCGAGACATGGATGATATTGTCTCGTTATCCCAGTAACATCGCTAGCTACAACTCCTTTCAACCGGAACAGTTACATTTGCACATCGGTGTTGGACGGCGGAAATGGAAGCTGAGGTGGTACCTAGACGATCTCGGAAGAGACTTATCACCAGTAAACACCGTACACCACGTGACGTTTTTTCATATCATAATGACGCTTACACCCTTTCAGAACAGATGCATTGATATTGTTATATCTTCATATGGGGGTTACAAAGGGTGGTAATTAGAGATAAGTTGAGTATTAAATCTGTATCGCATATTATTTTTTGGGATATTTTTTTTTGTAAAGGTGTTTTTCAAAGATTTCGTTTTACTGAATTGTAAGTTACCACTGTCGTAAATAAAGGGATAGGGTAACCTTAACGCAGTAAACAATGTAGTATAAAGCGACTGGTGGTAGTATAAATAGATTATAGGAGTCGAGTAATAAAAAAAACTGCTGTAGCACACATTTGCTCGATATACTCGATTTAGTTTGTGACCCAGATAAAGTTTTCTTTTTTTTTTTTTGTTGCATGTGCTACTGTAGTATTAGACGAGTTAGTATTGTTACACAACGATATTACTTAAAATTAGCGATGAGCAAAATTGATCTTGGTTTTGCAGTCTTCGATGCAAGACTAATTTTACACGAGCAAGAACAAGGCCAGAACCAAGACGGAGATATAAAGCAAGATCAAGACCGAACAGATAAGACTAAGACCAATACCAAGGTTGTCCTAATCCTGATTTTGTTCTTGCTTTGGCCATCAGTAACTAAAATGTAGTGTGTGCGTCCATTTTGTGATTATCAGTCGGTTATTATCAATTGACTAATGTTTAAACATAAAACATTACAATTTTTTTTTATGGGGAGAAATCTAAAGATAACCTCTTCTCCCGTAAGCAGGTTATGTGGTATTTGTACCTAGTAAAACTCCTTCAGTCATCTTCAGTGCATTGCGAGGGGCTAATGGAACTCTAATGCGCCGGGCCCACCCTGCATTATGCCTAAGCACGTCTCAGATAGGTCTATAACCCACCCCGTACATACAAAATCCCCTCGGGCTCGTTTAGTGGACAATGAAAACCCTCTTCTGCAAAGCCCGCCCAGCCCGAAAACCCTTTTAGTCGCGTTCTATGACAGGTAGGGCTTAGCTTAATCGTATTCTTACTAACACAGTAACCTTTAGAAGGACTCCTGGAGGCCGTCTAAGTCAGAGGTCGGCAAACCGTGGCTCGCGAAACATGTTTAGCCAAGCAGTAACTTAAAGAAGTAGCAGTAGAGTTAAAATAAATGATTCCCTTACTTTAAAATTTATGTGGTATTATAATTCATATTTCTAACATGTAAAACGTGTAAATAAATTAATCAATGTAAATGTATGGGGTGTAAAGGGTTGTGCAGGACAACAACTCACGGCTCTCAAGCCAACCTTATCTGCTCATGGTGCACCCTGCTAATCAACAAACAAGGCTCTGGCTCCCCCAGAAAATTCTTACCAAATTTCAAGTCTCTAAGCCTTACACTTCCAGAGATCGTGATGTATCTTCATAGGTGGAAATCTTCTATATATATATAGATGTAGATTATATATACTCGGTTCGATTCCGGGATCGTATAGGTAGTGAAGTTTTAAACGTGACAGGTTTTTTTTTTCAACTAAATTGATTGGAGTCTTCATATGGTAAAACTGGCGCCGTAGCAGCATTACCTTATTTCAGTTGTTAATATTTAAGAGAGCTAAGGTGTTAGGTCCCTGTTGTTAAACCATCCAGGTAGGTACCACTGCAACTCCTACTTCCGCCACCAAACAGTACTTTGAAAACATTACTGTGTTTCAGTTTGAAGGTAGTTGTAGCTAGTGGAATTGCTGTGATAATGAGACTTGACAATTTATTTAAGGCGATAAGTACAATGTAGTGTATATCATCTTAACTAGTGTTATGGGGTAGTGGACTGACAAGTCAATTCCACCCTTATAAATCCTTGCCTGATCGTGTGGGAATATTTGTAGGAGACCTATGACCAGCAGTGGACTACTATCGGCTGGTGATAATGATATACAAAATGATTAAAAGTCACAAGAATATAAACACAAAGGTAAGTTAATAGTGAGATAGTTTTCAACTCTAATCCTAAATTAATCTAAGCTGTCCAATAAGCTGGAGTTCTAAACTAAGTTATAAAGTTACAATACCTAAGTGCTCACTCAATCTGCGAAAATTTAATCTGAACTTTTTAGTCAACATTTAATAGGATAATCATGGCATTAAAGATCAGTTAAAGTGCCCTTCAAATATTTAAAGGTTAAATTATTTTATATTTAGTGAACTAATCATCATCAGCCGATAGACGTCCACTCCTGGACATAGGCCTCCTCCAAAGATCGCCACATACAGTCAGCATGGCCTCCTGGTACCGCCGGGCATTAAGACCTGTGGTATATACAGGTTCATACGGAGGGTTTGGGCCATTTCCCACTACGCCAATCCAATGCGGGTTGGCGGGAGCCAGAGCCTCGTTCGTTGATTATCAGGGCGCACCACGTGCAGGTGAACTTGACTTGGGCTTCGTAAGATGTCGGGTGGAACCCCTTATACCGTTTATTACGATTATTGCAGTCGGAAGTAAATTCGAATCGATTTATACTGTAGGAGGATGTTAGAGGATTGAGGTTACAATAACGCCTCTAACATGTACTCGCAGTTAACTGTTAATTAACCAAGAGAACAATTAGTAGCACATTTTTAATAAAAATATGAATATACTAATATAAAGCGTAAGATAATAAACAAACCCATTAACACATACTCTTATATGACAGTTTGAAATTTATTATACGTATTAATTATTCATAAGTTTTGAATGTTTATTAACACTGTGATGTTAATTGTTACAACGTCTTTGTTGTTGTATAAAACACTTCACTTGTTCCCATAAATTCTATGAAAACAACGAAAATATTTGTTTTTTTGTTGTTCAACAAACGTAATCAATTACTCTAGCTGTTGTACCGAGATGGGAGTAGAAAAATTACGAAAAGTTTTACAGACGATAATGTTGAGATTACATCTCGCGTATTTTATCATAATTTATAGTAACCATTGGACTCTTTACGTCGAGAGGAGAAAAGTCAAAAGACATAAATGTTAACAATTGTTTTATATAACAGATAACTGCTTGATCGAATTATAAAAAAAAACTCATAAATATAGCAGTAGAAATATAACTATACTATAAATAGTTTATGTTGACAAGTAGTTATTTGTCGTACTTATTAACAAACTATCTTAATTTAGTTTAACGCATACTTCCGTTTTAGTTATATAATCACAATAAAACTGTTCGTTATATTATACCTTACACTATTTCCGTCTTCACATGATGAATATGGAAATGCTAATGCTATTAAATACTTCTTCAAACGTAATGAATTGTCAGTAGAAAACAAAATAATCTTCTGGCAAGGAAGAATGGTAATTACTAAAGAAACTATATCGGACAGTTTTGGAATACCTTCATAGGAGCCACCCAGGTCTATTGTCAATGAAGGCTCGGTTCTATGTTTGGCTTACTCGATCAATCAATTTAACAACTGTACTAATAAACCGATTCATACAAAATATTAGTAACACAATTAATAGCTTGTGGTGTGAGGGTTCCCGTACAACAACTCGCGGGATCCAAGGCAACCTCGCCTGCTCGTGGTGTACACCCTGCTGATCAATAATCGAGCCTCTGGCTTCCCACCAACGCGCATGGGACTACCATGGTAGGACATTGCTCAAATCTTTCCATATAAATCCCCACACGATTGATGTGGGAATCTTTGGGAGTCTTATGTTCAGCAGTGAACGTCTATCGACTGATGATGAATTAACAGCTTAGAATATATATAAATATATACACCCGTCGCTCGATTTGCACGTTCCTGAATTACACGGTTACGCCTTTACACGGTTTTTAATTAAAAAAAACATTTTTTTTTGGTCTTATTCTGATACTTTTGCATTATACCATTTATCGTTATGAACGTACTCTTTATGACGTACGACCCTGTAATGTCAACAAAAACAAAACCCAAGCAAAAGGAAAACAATCAGTTTGGAAAAAAAAATTTTAGGCAAATTAAAATCTGAATAAGGCTCAACATCCGCAGCAAAAGAATATGAAATGAATGAAACAACTGTTAGGACCATAAAGTGAATGGGAGATTCGATTGTCTTCCTTAAATCGATTTACACGGTTTTCAGGTTAATTGAACATATGCGTCTACTTTGCAATGAACTTTGTGTCTCGTTTTACGCGGTTTCGTTTTGCACGATTTTCCCAAGAACGTATCTACCGGCTGAAAGGTAAGAGCTGTAAAAGATCTGGAGAGGCTAAAGTATAGCTCGTATCCTATCTATGTATGGAATACCCCATCCAAAAACAATGATTCTGGAGTTATTAGTTTTTAATTTTTTTTTAAAAAAAAACGAGAAAGTAGTTAAATTTTAACTGTCGTACTGACTCATTACCTAAAAATACATTGCACATGTTTCACAATTAACTTAATATCTAAAACGACAATAATTATCTCGCACGTGTTACAACAACAACAAAAGGGCCAAATTAAGGGCCGGCGCGGCGTCTACTATTGAGTCTACAGTTTGATATTTCATAGTACTTGGTTTTATTACAAGTGTTTTTTTTTCTAAATTTTGGAAAATTTATATACTTTCTTATACCTTGTCGGATAGGTATTGAAGTCAGGTACTGATTTATGTGCTTTATACGCATTTTTTATAAATAAAATTTTGTTTTAAGATTAAACAAAAAAGTAAGTGTGACGCCTTATTGTTTACTGTCACTACTTTCAAAGAACCTAATTTAAAAGTTTTAGCCTCTTGATTATTAATTTAATTTAATAAAACAATAATTATTATATTAAAATTTGTTTATAGATAAGTAAGAAATAAAATCATCGAATTTTTTCCTAGAAAGTAGTGATTTTTTTGAAAAATATAAATCTAATCTAATATAATATCTTAATAGAAGAATGAATAATTAGTTGATATATTTATTCTTCAGAATATACGTTATTACCCGCGATGATAACGGGCAATTTTTTTTCTATTTACACTACGTATTGAAGTTAGGAACTAGTTCGCCGTTGATCTAGAATAAAGCCTAGGTTTTTATTCTAGATCATCAGTGTATTTTATATTATAATATGAGACTTCGGTATTCCGTCTGCTCTCATTCCGTGCGGCTTAGCAACAGGATCGCCCCCTTGTCACATATGACATTATAATCTAGCTGTGAAATAAGGATTAAAATTTTTGATGAAAGGACTAATTAAATTTCTATTTAATATATACAATACCTTTTATGGTAACATATAGTCTTATAAAAAAAAATATTAAATTCGTAGTAGGTCTCTGTAGTCGGATCTGGCTTGGGGTTCCACCGCAGCACGTAACAAATTTTACTGTTCTACGGTTTAAATGGCGCTGTAGCTAGTAATCTTATTACCCTTGGGGTAATAAGAGTCGACATCTTATGAGTCAAAGCGAGGAGCGCAATGTGCTGCTGTGTATAACATCCTAACTAGCGCAATTTTATGGGCGAGCGTATCAATTACCATCAGGTGAACGTCTCGCTCGTGTTATCGCTTCGTTAAATAAAAAAAAAATATAGTGGTAGGGTTTTTTCAAACATCTGTCTATCTAGAAGCTTCCTAATCTACCCCCATAACAGCACAGTTGTTTTCTGGCTATGACAATATCGTCAGCATCGTCATTATTCGACAGACTTCCACAGCTGGACATAGGCCTCCCCCAAAGATCTACACATCGATTGATCCTGTGCTGGCCGCATCCAGCTGTTTCCCGCGACCTTTCACCAGATCGTCGGACCACCCATCGGGGAGCCTGCCAACACTGCGTCTTCCAGTACGCGGTCGCCATAAGAGGACCTTAGCGCCTCATTGGCTATCAGCCCTTCGAGCGATGTGTCCTGCCCTTTGACACATGAGAATACCAATAATTTGAACTATGCCGGTGACCTTCGTTCTCCTGTGGATCTTCTCATTTCTGATTCGATCACGCAGGGAACCCATGTCATATCACAATATATAAGAGCTGAGTTATTATAGCCATCATTTGTTCGGTGTCCGAGTTAACCAGAAATAGTTAACTTTATCCTGTTCTAAAAAGACTAGAATTTTATTACGAATGTAAACTTAAGTATAATATACTGTTTTAATTTTCATAGCATTCCTAGGTAATGACATAGTGTTAATATAAACACTAAGAGCCAGTAATTTCGACTTTAACCTTTCCGCTCCTACTCTTAAGTATTACTTAATGAAGGACATTTTAATGAAAAAAAGAAATTCATCATCAGAATTGTATGAGGTAGGATGCAAAGCTCTTAATTAAAAAAAGGGTTGTTTTGTTAAACCTGCACTTCACATTAGTACTGCTTTTAAAGGTCCGGTTAAATAGGGTTAAAAGGTTAACTCGTGAAACATTTATTAGGACTTAAAATAGCTTTCGTTTGTCAGCTCAGCTGCTCGCCCGAATTGCCATTTTTGCTGTTCCCTAACAAAAGCTAGACTCTTTGAGCTCCGCTGGAAAACATCAGTTACCCCTTTTCGTTATATTTATAATTATTTTCAAATTTCAAGCACCCGTTAACAGAGGGGTGTCCAGTTATTCATTTTCTGTATTCACTTAGAAAAATTCAGGCAAAGGAGAATTTTCATTATACCGATGAGATTAGCTTTGTAGTTAACAAATTATTTTTATAACTTAATTTTGAAGTAAGTTACTTAAATATATCTAAGCAACAGACTGTTTTAAGTTTTTGTTCGCTTAAATTACCTTTTTTTTAATGTATATAGCGGAAAGTATATAGTAGTGATTATACACTACAACACTCGGATAGGACCCGTTCAAAGATATCTTTACTGTAGTCGTATGTTGTGAAGGAAAACCACAGTAAAAACTTTACTGTGGTTCGATTTGAAGTGATTTGAACTGCAGTTGATAAATTTACTGAGAGTGACGAGAGGTTTTAACGTACGTCTTATACTGATGGAAAACAACAGACGAGGCTCTGGCTCCCACCAACCCGCATCGGGCCAGTGTGGTGTGAAGTGGCCCAAAACACAGCTATATAAAACATTACAAACGACGGCTCCTGGTGCCCGGTGATGCGGGCAGCGCAGGGCGGATTTATGTGAGGATCTTTGGGGGAGGCCTGTGTCCAGCAGTCGACGTCTATCGGCTGATAGTGGTGGTATAGGTATCTAATCATTTATCATTCATAAACAGCCTGTGGCAGTTTACTAATGGACATAGGTCTGCTCTCAAGTATCGGCAATTACCTCGATTTTCGGATATACGCATTCAGATGCTGTCAGCCACCTTGCGCACCAATTACCTGCAATCGTGGTAATGATAGAGGCGACTGGATTCTGGGGGCCTCTTACGTTTGGCGCTTTGCTATGGAAAGTTTGCCCATAATTGCCATGCTGGGCAAGCAGATTGGCGATCGGAGAGTCGGTCTTCTTGCGCAGACGTCGCTGCTGCCTGACACCATGGTATTTATGTCCGACATTACTTGGAATATAAAATATTAAATCTCATTACGCCGTTAAATTCACTGGTTACAACGCCTTTCAGACTGGAACACAGTAATGTTTGCTTACTACTGTTTCTTTGTTGTCTACTATACAACAGTGAACCACCAGTAATAGCATAGAAATCAACGCCTAGCTCACCGGAACTAGTTCGTGAATGAAAAAGACACGTACCTAGGGATTAGTAACAGTAAATAAGCTCAGAGTTTTTTTTAAATTTAATCTTTGAAATCATAGAAACCCTGAGGGTTGCATTCCACACCCTTCAGGACAACATTAGTTCTTTTTTTTATAGGTCTTCGACAACAGAAGCCACTGTTAGGCTAGTAGATATCTTCATCGTTTTTTTTATCATCATAACTATATTTTACTGGAGGTTGGTCTCTGTTGTTGGGAACTGTATAGGTAGGTATCACCGCAGCGCCTATTGCAGCTGACAAACAATACTGTGCAATCATTACAGTGTTCCGGTTTGAAGGGTGTCGTGACTAACTGTAATTACTGGGGTTAAACAGACATCTTATGTCTCAAGGCGGAGAGCGCAATGCGGTGTAGTGTATACTGTTTTAATAAACGCCACATTGCTATGAGCTGCCGCATCACTTGCCATCAGGTGAACGTCCAGCTCCCCTCGCAGGTTAGTACAGTAAAAAAAAAACATATATATAACCCGTTACAATATTAACTAATCTTCTTCACAGGACTGTGAATAGAATCGAGCAACATGTCCGCTGCGACAATGGAACAAATTTCGATTACTTAAAGGAAGCTGCACAATGAATACATCTCTGTTCCTTTATGGGATGAACAATGGCTGACTTTCTGACAGCTTAACAACCTTTATAGTTATCGCCAGCTCCAACTCAATGGTTTCGTCCGCCTGCATTTAGGATGTTCAGTTATAGTTGATAAAATCTAGATTTTTAAAAATAACTTAGAGATCTCTTTATGTAAGCTTATGCACCTTCAACTGCCAACCGGTTCTACTATTAAGTAGTAGCTATTAAGCTAAAATTACTGCTGATAGGTCTACGTTATGGTATGTTATGCTTAGCATAACGCTTATGCACAAAAGAAGAAACGAGTGGTTAAGCAGAGTCAGGAAAGTTTGAGACGTGATAAAAGAAATCGAGAGGAGGGAGTGGAGATGGGCTGGATACATTGTTGGAATGGACTACAGTCGTTTGGTGAGACGGTCTTTGGAGTGGAGACCCCGCACAAATACCCGCGGAAATGAAAGACCATCCAGGTGGAAAGATAACCTCTGTTGACAAGTGGGTAGAGGATAGATGCAGAAGACGAGGGATCGACAGGAGTGGAAAAATGGAGACGAAGCCTATGTCGGAAGAAGGACCCAGTAAGGTCCAAATATAGATCTATATTGTCGGAGAAGGTATAGGTAGGTACCACCGCAGTGCCTATTTCTGCCGCCAAACAGTAGTGTGTGAACATTACTGTTTTCCGGTTTAAAGGGCGCTGTAGCTAATATAATTATTAGGGTAATGAGACTCAATATTTAATCGACGAGCACAATATGGCGCAGTGTATAACATCCTAACAATCGCCACGTTGTTATTGTTATATCACTTAATATTATGTGAACTTTCCGCTCTCTCTTCGCTTAGTAAAATAAAAATCTTAATCAAATAAAATTCCAATACAAATAAAGCCTAAGCGAGTACGAAAACTGGATTTGCTTTGTTAACCAGTCACGTGAAAACTAGTGATCAACAAGTGAACATGAGCGTTCGCAGCGGGGTGATTTCCAGACGGTTATAGGTTATTTGTTTTTTTAATTTAATAGAAACCTCGTCTTATTTCTAATCAACGTCTAGAAACATTTTCATTTGGTATAATTCATACGGTTGCTATAGTAACGGTTGCTATCTCAAATTCTATATCACGGCCAGCAAAGCGAGCACGGAACTGCTAGTTGTACACTGAACAATATTATATTCTGTATCAATATAAACCACTTTGCAAGTGAAGTGGGCAATACAAAAACACTGAGCAATTTCATGATTTATTACCGCCGTAATACAGTGGAGTGGACCATGTGGCTGAACACTCATCTCGCTTACGTCTAAGTTTTAGCTCGATACGTTCTGTTCTAACAAATATAACAGAAGTATCATTCGGCCATCATAAAGCTTTTCGTATATTATCATAAGTTATTAACTTAGTTGTTAACCGGTTTGAAAGGCGCCGTAGATAATATAAGTATTCGGATTAGGACACTTAACATCTTTGCAGAATAAGTGATGATTAAGTCTTCAGTATCATTTTACTGTTGTGATCACAGTGGATCTTATAGCTTTATCGCATAGAAAATCATTGATGGTGGGTCTCTGTTGTCGGTGACAATCTGGGTAGGCACCGCCTCAGCGCCTATTTCTGCCGCCAAACAGTGAGTTCCAGTTTGAAGGGCGTTGTAGCCAGTTAAATTATTGAGGTAACATACCTAACAGAAACGTAAAGACTCCTGCCTCGGTCATGTCCTCCATCATTAGCGATATGATCATCTGCAGCTGATTTATAATGGGTAAAGTATCTGGAAAACGAAATGTGAGAAGGAAAAAGTCATTATTGAGGAATATCAGGGAATCGACTGGCATATCTGGTGTGGTCGAACTGTTCCGCCAAACCAGAGACGGAAAGCAGTCTGCTAATATTCACTTAGTTGGAGAGGCACTTTAAGAAGAAGATACCTAACATCTAATATCTCAAGGCACTCAAAATACAATGTGATGCTGTGTATATCTTCTTAACTAGCGCCACTTTGTTACAGGCAGGCGTGTACTTACTATCAGGTCAATGTGCCGCTATATATACATGGAAAAGGATATGCTCGGGGTTTTCCTGTGTGATCGAATCAGACACGAGGAGATCCGCAGGAGAACTAAGGTCACCGACATAGTCTAAAAGATTGCTAAGCTCAACTGGCAATAAGAAGGACTCATCGCTCGAAGGAGTGACAGCCGATGGGGCACCGCTATCCTCGAATGACGATTGGCGCCGCGACCGATAAGGGCTGTCAGTCCGGCGCCCCCCTTGGAAAGGGTTCCTGGGGCGTACCTGGCGACGCGTCTCGTGTTCCGACGCGTCGCCGCTAAGTGATAGGGATTTGTCAATTGGGAGGGATGCTTCACATCCCTCCCCGAGGCGGGCCCGTTCGATCCGGGCACCGAACGGGGGTTGCGGAAGAACTGTCCAAAGCGTTATCCCGTGACCCTCGTGCATTCCTTGCGGATGTGATGGAATACCGTGTGAAGCTTTTTAGTCGGTTGGAGTCCGACACTACCCCACTACCGGCCCAGTATTGGTACGGGGTGTGCAATCCGTTAGCATTTTGTTGCACATCGTTAATAAAAAAAAAAATCCTCGAATGACGATCGCGTACCAGAAGACGTAATGTTGGCAGTTCTCTCAACAGATAGTCCGAGCTGCTTGTGGGTAGCGATGGATCGAATGATGTGGAGATCTTTGATGCAGGCCCATATCCAGTAGTGGACGTCTGTCGGCTGATGATGATGGTGTAAAGATTTTACGTGTTAATTTTTTTTTTATTGTATATACCAACGACATCACAGGGACAGTTTGAACAATGCGTACATGTCAATACAGTTATGTTGCTCGAGCGAATACCAAATGGCTAATGATCGAAATACATCAATGTTATTTATCGCTTCAACTGAATTCTAGGTCACAGTGTTCATAAATATATGACCTATATGAGGGTACACAAAAAAATATAGAAATATAGTAACAAATTCGGACAAATACTTATGTATACATAATGACTATTTATTTGACATTGTTCACAAACATCACTGTAATGTTGATAAATCTCCTGTCTCCAGAGCAGTTCCTGATTCTGCCGACAAACAGTACTGTGCGAACATTACTGTGTTTCAGTTTGAAAGCCGTTGTAGCTGGTGAAATTATTGGGGTAACGAGATTTAACATCCTACATAGCAAGGCGACGAGCTGGATTATGGTGCTGCGTATATTATCCTAACTAGCGTTACGTTGTTATGAGCAGGCGTATCACTTACCATCAGATGAACGACTCACTTGTCTCGTCGAATAAGAAAAAAACACACACATCCAAACAAACAGACGTGTCTATATAAGAATGGAAGAAGTAATCTCTTTTGGCATCAAATATGATAGAAGAATATTTTAGGTTGAGATGTAAGGAGATGGCCAGTTGTGGACATCCATCAGTTGACGATGATGAATTAAGAACTTCGTTGTCAAATCTTAGATCAGGCTTTATTGTAAGCTTTTGTTCACAGATTTTAAAATTATCACAATTTTTTTTATTCGACAAAGCGACCAGTCGGGCAAATTGTTCACCTGATGGTAAGTGGTACGCTTGCCCATAACAACGTGGCGCTGGTTAGGATGATACACAGCACCACGTTGCGCTCGTCGCCTTGTGACATAAGATTTAAGTCCGGGGTAACCTCATTAATTTCACTAGCTACAACGTCCTTCCAACCGTATCTCGCATAACAGACGTGATTTTGGTAACGTGAAATCTTCGTCAGCCTTTGAGGGTTTACGAGGATTAAGCAGCTCACCGTCTCGCTTATTTGAATGTTCGGATATGTCGAGTATCTTCTATTGCATCTGTGTTAATTGTGGATTAATTATCTGAATACACAATAACATGTCGAAGGCTTTGCTCGTGTGCTAAGGGTGTTATTTATAAAGTTTACAGCCTGAATATTTTTATATATTATAAACAGATTTATTTTTTAATTTTCAGAAAGTTTTACACAACGATATTAGAGGCGAAGGACATTTAACTGACAGTAAGCTATACGGATGATTATAAAAATGAGACTTCAGTTAAGATGCTTACAATATAGAATTAGATAAGCTGTTATATAGAATTAGATTCGAAACTTAGACGTCAAATTTGTGAGAAATATTTCCGCTTGGCAGCACCCCATTCCAAAGATCCTTTCCGTTATAAACACCCCAGTAACTCTTTTTCGGGAAGAAATCTTGTGACGAGTCATTGAAAATCAGGATGATTCCTTAATATATAAATATATATATATAGATTGTGTTTGTTGTAATTTGTTGTTTAGTGTAATAGGTAGGTCCTTTTTAATAGAAAAAAACCTTATATTTTTATACTCCTTAACAGTAAAAAAAAACGCTGCTTTAAATAGGTTTAGTTCAAGGACATCTACCACAGTTGAATGCACCGTGTACTCACAGCTTTATGTTTTAACAAAACATATAAAGTCGTCATTAAGTAATGAATACTTTAAATAGGTTCAAAAGAAACAAAAAATCTTATTCGATATAAGCGGGATTTTTTAAAACAACCGGAAGTAACTCGGAGTCACTGCTCGGCGCTTTCTTTGGGTTGAAACTTTCTACCACATTTTGGAGCTCTTGCATTGTGAATGGCGGAACTTTTATATCATTAAATTAATTGTCATGAAAAAATGGTTCCGTAGATTGTGAAAAGGACTATGTTCCGGTTTGAAGAGCGTTGTGGCTATTGACGTTACTGCAGTAACCAGCCTTACATCTTATAACTACAACCTAATAAACTCAATGCGGTGTGTATATCAACCTACTAGCGCCAAGGTGTTATAGGTTACCGTCTTACTTACCATCAGGTGAACATTCAATATTTGACGTTTAGTCAAATAGCTTCTACTTAAATTAAAATAGAGCTAAGTAAGCTTTAACTTAACAAAACTTGACTATAGTAAAACAATACGCGATTAAAAAATAATGATAAAGCGTTACAGTCGTTCCTATGAAACTATTATATGTTTTATTTTCAAAGTTGAGTTCATCATCAGCCGATAGACGTCCACTACTGGATATAGGCCCCCCCAAAGATGTCCACGTTTGTAGGGGTTCATAGAGAGGATTTGGGCCATTTCCGACCACGCTGGCACAATGCGGGTTGGTGGGAGACACAGACTCGTTGGTTGATTAGCAGGGTTCACCACGAGCAGGTGAGGTTGACTTGCGGGATCCCTTATACCCCATACTACTACCACCCAAGTTAAGTTCAAGGTTATATTAAAGTAAAATATTTTTTTTTGTGTAAGCGATAGATCTCGATTTATTACAGTAATTTTTATTTGTAACGTAACGATACGCGAACACTCTTCTTGTTATTACAAGGAACCGGGAGCATTAAAATGTTATGAAACAAAAAGCCCGAGTGAGTCATAAAGGTGATAGTTTAATACTCCATTAAGGTGATCCAATAAAGTTAATACACTGCCGCTCCGGCAAAGTATTGTGTTGAACTTAATTAGTAAATATTCTGGAGGTGGTAGTAATATGTCTCTATTGCTGGAGGTCGACAAAGGTAAGTACCGCCACAGCTCCTAATTCTGCCGCTAAACATTAGTGGGATAACATTATTGTGTTCCGGTTTGAACGGCGTTTAAGCTAGTGAAATTTACTAGGGTTACGAGACTCAATAACTTATGTCTCAAGGCACAAGCACTACGTGAAGCAGTGTCATCATCATCAGCCGATAGACGTACACTGCTGTATACAGGCGTCCCCCAAAGATCCCTACACCGTTCGGGTAGGAATTCATCATCATCATCATTAGCCGATGGACGTCCACTGCTGGACGTAGGCCTCTCTCAAAGATCCCCATACCGATCGGTCTTGCGCTGTCCGCATCCAGCGGCTTCCGGTGACCTTTAACAATCAACATGACCTACGGTATCGTTGGATATCAGAGGCCGTCCTTTGTAGGGGTTCATATAGGAGGGATTTGGCCATTTTCCATCACGCTCGCTCAATGCTAGTTGGTGGAACCCTGAAGCTCGTATAGGTCATTATGGATTTGTATAGGTCGATTTGCAATGTACAACATCCTAACTAGCGCCACGTTGTTACGGGCGGGTCTACCATCAGGTTCACGTCCCGCTTATTTGGTTTCGTAGGAAAAAAAAAAAAATGAATTTTGGTGATCAGGATGTCTTCAGCTATCCTTTTGAACTGTTGGTATGTAATCCCAATCTACTCTATGTCAACTTTGGGAGCTCCTAAAAGGTTTCTTTTCTTGGCATGATGGTAGTTATCAGCCTACGTTTGCAGTAAGCTCTCTCAGGAGCTCGAGGGTCGTTGCCACTATAGTTTATACTTAACATAACAGACTTCACGCCTCTTTCAACCGGAAACCTTTTATGCGCGATGTGTAAATTGTTATTATCACAATGGCTCACTAATGGTTTACATCATTTGATATATAAGTATATGTACACAACATACGGTTACTAATTCTGACGATGGTTAAAGCTGGTTATATTTAGATATATACTGTTCCTAGTGCAAAAGACCAAGAACACCTATGTAATAATTATATTTAAAGTAATGATGTTATAGTGGCGTTACTTGCAGTAAAGATATATCTTTTAAATCAATGTTTGTATGAAGGATGACTCTATAAAAATCATATAACAGATAAAAGGCTCAAGTTCATGGAATCCTTAAAAGTACCATTACGTTAGCGGATGGAGGGTTTGCATAAAACAAACCCTGGTACGGGCAATCTCAGCGTAACGTTGGCAGGATCGCGGTTGTGTTCCGAACGGAGATCCTGTGATCTTCTAAAACGCCGTAGTTCACCACCGAGAGGGTTTCAGTGGGTAAATATCTCCACATAACCCTGACCGGCCTTTGGAAGACAGAGTAATTTTTCGAAGATTTTCTCTCCGAAACAAAAAAAAAAAAAAAAATTACCGGATTCAATCATTAATTTTCCATTTAGCTACTCCAAAAAAAATCTGCTAAATAAGTATAACATATTATAACATATATATATCGGCAACGACCCTCGAGCTCCTGAGAGAGCTTACTGCAAACGTAGGCTGATAACTACCATCATGCCAAGAAGGACATGTTCAAAAAGAAACCTTTTACGAGCTCCCAAAGTTGACATAGAGTAGATTGGGATTACATACCAACAGTTCAAAAGGATAGCTGAAGACATCCTGATCACCAAAGTTCAATTTTTTCTTCTACGAAACCAAATAAGCGGGACGTGAACCTGATGGTAAGTGATACACCCGCCCGTAACAACGTGGCGCTAGTTAGGATGTTGTACACTGCAAATCGACCTATACAAATCCATAATGACCTATACGAGCTTCAGGGTTATATATATATAAGAAAAAATATTTCTAACACAATTCTCCCGTACGATGTCAAGTCAGATTTTGGTGGAGTTTGGATTATAATGTTTATCTCTCCCGTTAATGACCTGTTCCTGTCGAACTATAATTTTTTTTAATCAAATAATAATTTTCTTTAAAAAATAACCAAAAATCATTTTTTCGTTTTTCTCACTAAACGATTTCTCTTATTAACTCTCGGAGAACAAAAAGATTTATTAAAATTACCTCCCAAATCAATTCATTGTTAAGGTAATGAGTGTAGAGGGAATGTAGTGGTGAGGGTAGCCTTTATTTATTATCTATTGTGTATATATATACACACCGACATATATTACATACATTTATATACATGTATATAAATATATTTTCTACTATTATGAATTCTCCATTATCATCAAATTGATAATTGATTGATTTTTCAGCTTACAAAGATTATTAAACGTTTACCCAGTTGAATTATTTTCAATCAATAATTCACAAATGAATATTATTTTATCATACTATTTCTACAAAAAATTAAAGTTTTAAGCTTAATATACGCTTCTAGTTTCCTTTCCATTAGGATTTGCATACATTAACATTATAATAAATAATTTTGATACGTACGAGCAAGTGTGAGCTAACTAAACTTCGTAAACATGGACCTTAATATCAGGTAGATAACTATAAGTTTACACTCATTTTTAAACCTAGGACACAAAATGAGAGTAAATTATATATTTGGATATTTAGATCATTAACCGTTTAATTTTTATATTAATGATGATTTAAAATCTAATGACTTGACCAAACAATTAAGGCTTTCTTTGCGCAGCATTATGAACTCGCAGCGCTGAAGAAGAAAGCTTTGATTTCTACCTTTGATATAAATCTTCAGTATTTATAGATTGATCTCGACGAAATATGATAATGCTACATCCTTCTATATACAAACAAAACGATCATATTGTATAGTATGCTGGTTGTAGATATCTGATACCGAAGACCATATGAATATAACTTTAATATCTCATAAGACGGGGGTAACGTGCTGATATGTAAACATCTTAAGTATATTGTTATGGACAGGTATTATTTACCATCAAGTGAACGACTTCCGCATATTCCCTTCGTCATATTTAAAAATAAAACATTATCACTCTGTTGTCTTGAAGCCTTTGAATTGAAATTTTATATACTTCCTCCCAGAAGAGAAGAGTAAGAGTATCTTTTGTAAGATACTAAAGAAAATTATAGAGCAAAATCGCTTGGTTTTTCTATAGAAATTAATTTAGTTAGTATTGAGTTGAACCGTTAATATTATTCTCATGTCAGATCCATTGCAATGCCGGATGTTGATTGATCCTCTGAAAATATTATATTATAAGCACAAAGCGAAAGCGAGTAGAAATTAATTATATAATTGCTTAGAGCATTATTTAACATATGAATGGAATAAAAGATATATGTATTAAACTATTAATTTTAATATTATACCCCTCTGTACATATATCAGTTAAACTATGTTACTAACGGATCAATAAAGATCTGTGAAAAGTAAGCATGTACTATGTCTACCGTCGCTAATCTCTTCGTAAATGATTGAAGGGTTTGTATTATTGAAGATCATCCAGTTCCATCGTCATGAGATATGACTTAAGGCGATGAGCGATGAAGGCGACGAGAGATCTCAATGTGTGTGACAGGAGCATCACTTACTATTAATCAAACTTTTGGCACAATTCGACGCTTTGTCATATAAAAGTGCCTAATTTTGGGGGTTGATTATTATAATATTTTTTTTTAAACTATGATTTTAATTCTAAAGTTCCATAGCTAATAATCCGTAGGCCATTTATTTTGTGAATGCGATTTTTAATACTATGACGATCAAAGAAGCAACGTAACGTTTGTTTAACTCTGTGAATAAGAGCCGTAGTTCATTTGATAAGCGGGCCTTTGGCGAAACTTGAGGTCCTCAGAAGTTAAGAAAATGTCCAATAAGTGCGACTTAACTCCGCTCCATCGTTATAAGTACCATTTGAACAAACGGAAAGGTACAAAAAAGGACTTTGCACAAGTTTTTTTCTTTAATATGCCCCTACGGGGTTTTCAATCTTTGACACGGTTCCCACATTTACAAGTTGTGCAAAACGAAACGTAATTCCAATAAAAAAAAAGTGTTTAACAAGTCTATGTATATAAACATTTGCAAGAAGATATTAATGTATATATATACATATATATATATATATATATATATATATATAAACGTAATATAATATAAATAAATTTATGTAAATCATATTATATTGGTGGTAGGTCTTGGTTACCGGAGACTGTCTATGTAGGTTCTTATTTCCGACAAACAGTAGGGTGCGAATATTAATGGCTTCCGGTTTGAAGGACGATGCAGCTATTGACATAACTGGAGTAACTGAACTTAATATCTGTTTAATTTTTTCAATGAATCGATGAGACGATCGATAAGTTCACCTGATGGTAAATGATACGCTACTACGCCACATTGTGCTCGTCTCCTTACCTCAGTGTAGTAATTTAATCAGCTGCAACGCGCTTAAAACCAGATCACAGTAATGTTTGCACTATCGTTGGGCGGCAGAAATAGGAGCTGCTAATGATTGAGCCAGGAATGCCTCAAGGCTACGATCACAATGTGGTCGAGTATCCAGTATTACTTATTATCAAGTGAACTCCTCGTTCATCTCTTCAAATATAAAAATATATTTTATGACTGAATTAATTTTATTTATTTATCTATACATATGCGACACGGGGATTTTAAAGGTTTTCTAAATTAGTTCTTATGCATATACACATAAGAACTAATTTAGAAAACCTTTAGATAAGATTTAATGTAAAAACTTAGTGTGTCTAGAAACTAACTTAAATAGAATATAATATTTTTAATGAACCAAATATTGAATGTATGAACCGGAACTGAACAAGCCTTAAAGTTATAAATCAGTTTAACACATTTAAAATCGGACTATTGTTTAAAAATATATATAGAGGAACTTCCTCTTTGTTGTTGGTGAAATATTACTGACAATAGCCTCTGTAACCATGGTGACGGTATTACAAATAGTTTCACTGTTTGAAAGCTCCATTAGTTTAATAAATGCTTGTACACAAAGCTGGTATCAATGAATACACCATTCAACGATATTTATTATTGAGAAGTTTGTTATTCCACTTATACGCTGTAAGTAGCCGTTCCTCGCCCGCTTTAGCAACGGCAGCTGTGACTTCTATAGCAACCGTTACTATAGCAACCGCCTAAATAATAAACAAAAATATCTATAATAGTTATTATTACCGTCAGTCGATAGACTGTAAACCTTTCTCAAAGATTTCCACATTGATCAGTCAAGCGCTGCATCGCTTCCGGTACCGCCTGGCACCAAGGGCTGTCGTTTGTAGGGGTTCGTACGGGGGAATCTAGGCAATTTCTTTCTTCTAGGGTTGGTGCCAGAGCCTTGTTTGTTATTTAGCGGGGTGCACCACGAGCAGGTTAGGTGAATTATTGTGAGGCTCCCCTTACACCCCTTATAAAGGTTAATCAAATATAAAATGTTAAAGGATTTATGTAATGCAAAAAATTAATATCTACCTACAAATCATTACGCTCCGAATGGCCATGTTTCCATGTCAATACGTTCACTACTTTTCACGTGATTGTCGAACAAAGAAAATCCATTTTCATTATATATATAGATAATGTCTAATTTATTATTTAATACTAAACTTGCCATAGATTCATTTGTATAGTATGATTACGCTAAATGTATTGTCTCCTAACCTTAATAAACCTTCTCCAAAGTTCTTCACACCAGTTTTGCAGAACTACTCAATACCTTTCTATAATCTTGACTATATCTCGGATCCTATAAACATTACGTCTGTATCCTTAAGGACCTCACTATCCTGTCCCCGTCCGTCTCTTGAGATATTAACTTTACTCATTATCATCCAAGCAATATTAGATAAACGTTTGATGCGAACTTAGACCTTACCCACGAGATAAGCGTGATGTTCACCTGATGGTGACACGCCTCTTCATAACAGTACACTGTTAATTAGGATGGTATACACGGCATTAGACATAGACAAATAAAAGTGTTTATTGTGATCAACCAAAAACATACATATATATGTATATATAAATGAACAAACATGTATGAAATTTTCATACATAATTGAACCGGTTAATGTACTGTAATAGATGTACTGGTGGTAGGCCGCTGTTGCTGGACTTGAAGGGTGCTGTAGCTAGTGAAATTCCTGGTGTATTGAGACTTAACATGTTGTCTCAGGAGACAAGCGCACCCGTGCAGTGTATATCATCCTATATAACTACACAAAAGTATATTTTATTAAAAAAATGTGTTACAAAGTTTTAGTAGTTGTTAGTAATTTAGGCTTTATGATGAGACGGGGGCACAATCAAAAGTTTGAAGCACCTAAATACGTAGACTGAAAAAGGTATTACAGCTGAAAATAATACACGCGTACCTACTACATATAAAAAAAAATTAATTAATTAACAGTTGTTTTAACAATTTTTTTAAATAGCGTCTTCAAGTTTATGTAATACGAAGTTTAATTACTTTTATATGTTATAACGCCCGACATCTCTCCAGAAGCACAGTAGCACGCTCCGTTAATCAGTAGCTCGTTGATTACTGCGGAAACTGTAATAACTTCCGTCTAATGACAGTTATAACGTCACAAACCCCCGGTTGAGGGGTAGAAAAATTATCTAATATCTCATAGTATCATCTTAAAATAGATTCAAAGGATTTAGATCGAATTAATGATATACAACCAATGAGTAAGACTGATGAAGCAAATGTACCATGAGATGTGGAGATAGTTTATTTTTTTAACTACTACTGTGCAGTTAATTGTGGTAGGTCTCTGTAGTTAGACGTTACGTTAGTTGTTCCGATTTGAAGGGCGCTGTAGCTAGCGAAATTACTGACTTAACATCTTATGTCCCAAAACGACAAGCACAGTATGGTGCAGTGTATATCATCCTACACTACTACTAACACTAGGTTGTTATCGACGGGAAAGTCACTTATTATTAGGTGAACGTTCCGTTGGTCTCGTCGCTTAATGGTACAAAAAAATATAAGTTTACATTGATGCTTTTGTGAGAGAAATTTTTATTTCAAACTTTGTATTAAATTATTTCTGCTTTTCCTTGATATTATTATTAAGAGTTTTATCTTCTTAACATGTTAATTATTATATTTATATGTATTTATATTAATAATTTAGGCTATTTATATTATATAATGTAATGTAAATAAATACTTACCGTTTCCTATTTATGAGAAATATAGCGCCGTCCTTTGAGAAATGTGCACTGTTATTATCACTGTGTTCTAATGAACTTTTTTCGTATTAAATTAAAGTATGAAGTTTAAAATAAAACACTGATTTAAAGGTAATTTAAATGGGGATGAAACTTAATTGATAAGGGTTTATGGAGAATAGATTTATATGACAATAATGGATAAAGTTTCGAGGAGTGCGGCGCGGGCGCGGCGCGGGCGGTCCGCTGCGGACGGTGGTTGTCATTCGACTGGCCGACAGCACGCCCGAGCTGGGCGCTTCGTAGTCTCCCCACGCTCGTAGAGAAACGGCGTAGCGGGAAAATTTCTGAAGCGCTTCAGTTTATAAAATGGAACGTAAACTTTAGAAGAACTGAAGCGCTTCGGTATTTTATTAAACGCGCTTGCGTTTGTACACCGCGAGTTCTGTTTTTACTTATCACAAATTTACACGAGCACTTCATGACATATTACGTTTCGTATCGCGAGTTCGTCTTCACTCGATTGTAAGTGACACGCCTGCCCGTAATAACATGATTTTCTTTTTTTGGTTTTACTGGTGGTAGAGTTGGTATTACTGTCTATTTCTGCCTTCAAACAAACATATGAAAACATAATTGTATTCCGGTTTGGAGAGCGCTGTAGCTAGTGCAGTTACTGGGGCAAAGTGACTTAATATCTATATCTCAGGCGATGAACGCAATACGGTGCAGTATATATCGCACTAACGCCACATTGTTATGGGCAGGCGTATCACTTATTATCAGATGAACTTCCTCCCTGTATCGTTCTTTAAATGAATAATAAAAAAAACTTGGCGTTATTTACTATGATATACACAGCACCACATCGCGGTCGTCGTCTTGAGACATAGGATGGATGGAGGATGTTAAGTCGTTACCTCAGTACTCTCACCAGCTACAAACCTCTTCAAACCGGAACATAGTAATGTCTGCACACTACTGTTTGGCGACAGAATTATGAGCTGCGGTGGTACTTAAACGGTCTCCGGCAACAGGGACCTTCCACTAGTAATTTTTAGATTGTACACGACGACGATGGATGACGTCATACACGAGGGCTCATTGGACGTGAAATTTGTACCTGGTGCGCGTAGACTGTAGTGTAAACATTTTAATAATGTCTTTGTGATTAATACACAAAAGATATATTCATTATCTGTTTTAGAATGTACCTGTTATGAAATGAATAGGTTCTGCTTTTTATTTTCCCATCTTATAGTTTTCAAAAGCTACAGGTACTTTGTGATAACTATCATCATCTACTTAGATGGTCTCCGGCAATAGACACACCAGTAAAAATATGAAAGGATTCATATAATATATTTACATCTTTACCTTTCTATCTGTACCAAGAAAAACTATTCCAAGATAAATTGGATTCCAGGTGTTGTATCCAAAATTTTCAAACGGCAGTACAGGAGAATCGGTTCAGTTGCTTCAGAGCAATCGGTAAACAAATAAACAAACATTTTCCATTCCATAGCAGCACCAAATGCATTTTCGGATATAAACTCACGAGCACATAAAAATTCTGATGCTCTCATACATATTCCGTAGAGTAACACTGAAGTCTAGAATTCCAGCGTTTTAAAGTCTAATAAAAATAAAACAGATCTACGTCCAGTTGTGGACTTCCATCGGTTAGTATGATAAAGAATAACAGATATAGGTTTAAGTAATACAACTTATATAGTATTTTTTGAGATAAGTATTTATTTATTCAGCGATGAAACGAGCGGGATGTTCACCTGGTGGTAAGTGATACGCCTGCCCGCAACATTAAGGCTGTAGTTACGATGGACACAGCACCATATTGCGTTCGTCGCTTTGCAAAATAGGATGTTATGCTTCGTTACCCCAGTAATTATATTAGCTGTAGCGCCCTTCAAACAGGAACACAGTAATGTTGGAATACTGAACCTACCTAAACGGTATCCGGCTACCGAGTCCTACCAGTAAACTGATTGGAGAATGTTAATGTTAGAGACATTGCAATGGGACAAACTAAACTAAGTTTCACTTAAGAAATGTTCTGTTTTGACAAGTACATGAGTAAGTTACGACGTAACTTTTTCAATATAAAAAAATGTTTTACTTGATATTGAAGTTAGATACAATATTGTTTATAACACTTAGAGTAAATATGCGAAGTGCCTTTACGTATAATCCCGGTACGGTCCGTTCCTATCAAAATTCGAATTAATTCAATACCTGAATCAGTCTTTCAGTGCCTTTTCATGAGTCACTGGCTGTCTGGGGCGGCGTGAACAATTGTTTGATAACATTAAATAACTTTTATATAAGGAAAACGAGCGAAACACCACTGAAAGTATTCTCTTATTTCATAAGAATTCACGATTCTATGTACTTGTATACTAGCGAGAGGTTTCCTAGTTTTGTGGTCTTATACTAAGAAGAATCACATTTTTTTGGTGTTAATAAAGAATTCTTAATTAGGATTTTTTTTTTTAAATATTCTACGAAGGGAAGAGAGCAGCCCCACGTTCACCTGATGGTAAGAGATACTCCTGCCTATAACGACGAGGCGCTAGTTAGGATGATATACACTGCATTATATTATGTTCTTCGCCTTAAGGCATAAGATGTTATCTCGTTACCTCAGTAATTTCACTAGCTACAGCTCTATTCTAACCGGAACACAGTAATGTTTGCACATTACTGCTTGTTGGCAATGGGCCATCTCCGGCAACAGAGACTTACCACCAGTATATTACGACTTCTATCTTACCATCACACAATCCTTTCGTATGTTTGTTAGAAAAATACGCTGCTGTAGTGGTGAAGAATTTACTGTTTGTATGATCAATCAATTAATCATCAGCCGATAGACGTCCACTGCTGGACATAAGCTACCCACAATGATCTCCACACCGATCGGTCTTGCGGTAGTAGTTTGTAGGGGTTCATATGGAGAGGTTTGGGTAATTTTCTACCACGCTGGCCTAATGCGCGTTGGTGAAAGCCTGAGCCTCGTTTGTTGATTAGCAGGGTGCGCCAGAGGAGGTGAGGTTGGTTTGAGTCCCATGAGTGGCCCCCAACAGGTTCCCGCCTTTTCGTGGCGGAGGGTCTTAATAGCCGTGGCGTGGGTCACCCACGGAGAAGCGAAGAGCAACCTACTCGGCCGGCCCGAGGTGTAGGGCTGGTCCGAGGCGGCCGCTCCAGGTTAGAGTTCCGGAGTTCCATGAGCTCACCTCAGATGCGTGCTGGTGGGCTGCAAGCGCGGCTTTATACTGTCCTTTGTAGCCGAAGTGGAGTCACGGAGGGAGCGGAGTGTCGGTTTCGCCGCTCTCCTTATCCTCCGCGGCCTTATATCGGGTAGCGGCGGAATCCAAGATCGGATCTGCTGCAGGTAGTCAGAAGAGTTTTCTCTATTGGCTCCCATGGCCACTGGGTGACCACACCATATATATATAGTATATATATGGTGTATACAGGAAGGCGTATCACTTAGCAGGAGTTGAACGTCCCGCTCGTCTCGCCGCTTTATAGAAATAAAAAAAAAACATTTCGTTAAATTTGAGATCTAACTTTTAAAACTACTAATAAACTTTTCTAAAAACTTAGTTTAATTAAAGTTATTACCGATGTTCCTTCAAGTAGGAATGGGAATGTGCTTCGCTTCAATAGAGCCCGCGTTTCTAACGTGGAGTAGGTGGTATGAGCTATTACGTGGCGCTTCCTCACCGCCCCACGTCACGTGGGAAGTGCGCAATTACGTAACAGCTGTTCCCACTCCCCACTCTCTTCAACGAACGTCTTGTTACAGACTTGAAGCAATTTTTTCCTAAATGTATCCTATTAAACAATACCTGCTCTTAAGATTGAATGGTTAAAGCTTTCGAACTTGCGGTTTATTTAAGAGCTATCTTATGTTATGGAATATTCATCATCATCATCATCATCATCGACCGATAGATGTCCACTGCTGTACATAGGCCTCTCTCAAAGATTTCCATATCGAATTGTCCCGCGCTGCCCGCATCCAGCGGTTTCCCGCAACCTTCAACAGTCAGCAGTGGGAGAGGGGTCATATGGGGGGACTTATTCACAGTCACGTTATTTAATTATTTTACATACAACGATGAGACTAGCAGGATGTAAGTTACTTCGAAAACCATTAGGAATATATAATATAATATATTATATATATATATATATATATATATGTATATTTGTCCTATATATATTTAGAAATAAAAAACAGCAGGTATCATAACAATATGTCAAGGTTTATCGCATGGGTGCCAACGGTTTGATGACAAATTGAAGTGGAGGAGTCAAATAAAGGAAAGCTGATCTCCCCACCATATGGGGTATAATACTAGAAAGGGAGAGAGAATAATAACATGTCTAACAAGTCGTACTAGGTTTGAACAACATCGATGTTTATCAAGATTTTCTACTGTGTTTGTTGTATTCGTGGAAATTGGATATCATCAGCGAACAAAAAACGAATCATCCATTTTTAGATGTATAGCAATAAAATAAATATTCACTGGCTGGATATCCTCAGGGTTCAGCCCAAAAGGTATATATAGGATATCTAGTCCCAGTTGATTTTATTCACCATTACGATATATCCGTTTTATCAGAGATGCCGTCTCAAATTCTATCTTAACTTTTTTATTTGTACTCAGTAGTATATTTCTCAAATTATTGTTACTAGTAAGATAAACAAGAAATTCTTACTATTGTATAGTTTATGTGTATACATTAGTGCATGTGGATTGAGGTCAACGTCCTGTTAATACGCTGAGCTTTTTAGATGCCAGCTTCACCTTGTCTTACAAGTGTTCTCGGTACTGCACGTCACTGGAGATTCCGACGCCTAAAATCCCAATGCTTCCTGAGATCGTCAGAGATGTATTCTGGAACTGAGGAGCTACAATAAATGGAGTTTCTACGGAGTGAACGCGCAAGCTTGTGTCTTGGATGGATTAAAATGAACTATATTGAGGCGAACCCATTTGGACATACGGGCAACAGTTACCTCAATTTCTGACACAAGTTTCTTTGGACTTTACTCTACAGCACTAAGGGATGTTGTTACAGCCTGTGTATCAGGTCTCGCCGGTGCTGTCATCCGCATAGCAATGAATGCCGTCGATTAACAATGCCATTAACGACAGCTCGTTATGCTTCTGCACGACAGAATACTACAAATCCACTGACAGTCCTTCCGAGAGTCCGTACGATGGCTTCATAAGAAGACTGTGATGCTAGGCCCGATCGAATGCCTTGGCTATGTCCAAACTCACTGCTAAAGCTTCTCCTCGACTCTCAAGGGTATCATAGCCCAGCGGTATGTAAGGTACACTAGAAGATCACCAGTGGAGCAAACATTACGAAAACCGTACTGTCGATCACATAATAAACTGTTTTTTTCAAGGTAGTTGAGGAGCTGTTTGTTGATTATATGTGCTAGCACCTTAGAGGGGAGAGAAGTAATAGCAATTGGACTATAATAGGTAGTAGTATTAGAGTATGGGATGGACATTAGTGGTCTTTCACGAATATGGAACTGTCCTATTTATGTAGAAAAGTGAGAAAAGGCGCGTTAATATCGGACACAATTCAGGAACATATTGTTTAAGTACCACCGCTGAGATACCGTCCGGCCCACTCGACTTTTGTACGTCTAGAGACATTAGCTCTCCTCCTCCGGCACGACCACTACTCCGGGCACTTTTCGCGAACCTGCAGGTCAGCCTCCCAGGGCCGACATTACAGTAATCTTTGGGTTCGGGACTCCGTTTAGCCTACGGGCGGCCAGCGGAACGCCGTTTCACCACACTTCACGCCTACACAAACAATCGACGAACCATAGTACTCCTGGTCCACTCACTGCCCTCATGCCGACTCACCATCGAGCACACCAACAGGAACACAACACTAATACTGTTATTTAGCTGTGGTATTCTGCAAGGCGAATATACTTCCCCAGACGGGCTTACCAACCCAGGCTATTCCCAACAGACCAAGAACATAGAAAGTTCTAGTAACGAGAATCAGCTGGTTATTAGCAATTACACTGACGTCTGCAAAATTGTTTCGTTAAACTGAGTTGGCTTTCTCTACTGTCATATACAGCGACTCGTTATTTCTCAACAATAAATCCTGAGTAATGTAAAGCTGATTGTTACAGAGGCTGCCATTGTTCTAGAGACAAAAAAAGCAATATTGTATTTACTCTTATTGTGTCTTAGTTCTTTAGGTGAAGAATAAACGACAAAGAAAAAAGCTTAGGAATAAAAGTACGAATTCTTTCGCTTCAACACTTTTTCTTATTAATCTAATTTGATGTGACATTGGCCTTTTTTATTTGATTTTATATATTTATATATATATAAATATTATTGAATATATATATTTTGAGTTCAGAAAGGGTTAAAAAAGTGACAATGTTTTTATCTTGTAAGTTATTACAAGGAGAGAAGTAATCCCAAGATATTTTAACTTAGAACAAAATCTTGTTATAAGCACTAAAACTATTGCGAGTAGTTTTGTAATTAATTAACTTTAACCGCGATTAAATAAACTTGACTATAATTAAGGTTCTAAAGAATATTCTAGAAAAGCTAAATCTGATCGGCACAAGTGATATATAATTGTTTATTTATATCTTTATATATACCTGTTGCTGTGTAAATAGTTTAAGTTAATCTATAAGAATCCTTTCATTTGTGCGTTAAATTTTCAGTTTAAATTTTAACCGTTTAATTGAATACAATTTAACTAGCTAGTGTCTTTATTTAACCATTTTACTAAATACTTATGGAGTATAGGTTTAAAATAGTTCAGAGCTGGGGAGACGATCTTTCGACAATGAAATCTTGTCAGCGGTATTCTCAATCCAGACGGAATTTAAAATGATTTAATCTAAAATTTTACGCCCACTTGTGGGCCACAGATTCGATTATTCCCACCGTCACTATCTTCTGCATGATTTAAAGCAATTGTATAAAATATATAATAAATAGAAAACATTACTCTGTGCCTCTGCGAAATTATAAAATGATCATTAGTTGTTATAAAAAATATTCTTGAGTATTTTATGTGTATTAAAAAAAATATTAAGGGTTTCACGTATTTTAAAGTGTAGTACGCAATAATAATGAAGAAGCTGAAGATCTAATTATACGGAAGTGTCCTTCAATTTTGGTGAAGATATAACTTTTGTAGATCTTAAATTGAACCGTATATTTGATAAGCTGGGCAACCTTAATTCATCGTGCGACCTTAAAGGGTTAATCTGGACCAACTATATCTTCACTGGGCTGAAAGTTTCCTTCATTTCAATAAAAATATTCATTCTGTATTTTTCTTCCTTCTGATTTTTGATTTGTGTGTTACATTTATGATTTACTATTCTTTTGCTTAACATTTGTCGTGTCTTATGACGAGTTCTGCTTTCCAACTTCTTTTACTTCACTTCGCTCTCCTCCAAATCTATTTCCTTTGAGATCTTTTTATATTCTTTAGCGTTACTGAAATAAAACTTAAAAATAGAATTCAATCAGTTCAAAGCAATTTTTTTTTTAAACATATGCTTTTTATATTCCAAATACCATAGAAATGTCTTTAATGTTTTCAAATAACAGTCCGTCGCTGTTTGTATAGTAAAAGTTTTAATAACGCACGCCATTGGCCATTGGCCATTTGTATGTTAATGACACCTTAGATGTTGGTTACTTTTGGCTTTTTCTTTCAAAGAATATTCAAATTAAGTGTGAATTTTATGTTAATACTCTACCGCAGCGCATTTACTGATTCTCCACTGGATAAACTTACTAAAATAAAGGTTTCGCTTGTATTGCGTGCGGCACAGTGTAACGTTTTCTATATATCTTGTTCTTTGCACTGGCTAGGGAAATTTTAATGAAATTTAATAATGAACTTCAATGAGCTGAAATGATGATGACTGGTCTACCTATCTCTATATTTGCATTTTGTCATTACATCTTATGCATTACACAGATTGGTGATGATAATCAATAACCAACTACCTAACCGCGCCTTTAAGTTTGGTAGCCGCAATCTAAATCACAACGTAGTGAATAATTTAGGAATGGCTCCTCCATTTCCATTTGTGGAGAACTTTGATGGAGGCCTATGTCCAGCGGTGGACGTCTATCGGCTGATGATGATGAAATCCATTTCAAATATTTGTTCGTTTCTAAATACACAGTAAAAATATAAGGAACGTTTTTGTCTATTCTTTAAGGGAACAAATGTAATAAGCATCTGTCAGCACCTTACTGACCTTTAACGTTTCGACGATTCTCGCCATTTCCAAAATATTCTCTTTCAATTCTTTATTCTTTGTATAATTTCAGACAGGTATATATTCAGACTTTTTTTTATTATACAACTTGAAGCAAACATTCGAGTGTTACGTTATACAGGAAGTACATAAAGATTCAATAATTTACCTTGATGTAACGTTAATTAGAATGATATACACAGAAACACACCCTGCTCGTCGGTTAGAGGCAAGATGTTAATACTTGTTACCCTAGTAATAAAATAGCTTGTAGCAGCTGATAGACGTTGAAGACTTGAAGTGCTGGAATGGCGACCTTGAAATCTGAAAGCGCAGTGTTTGACCTCCGACTAGGTAGACAGAGGACATCAAAAGAATCGCTACCAGGACACTGGTATTGTGAAACATTACAAGAGACCTATGTCCAGCAGTGGACATCCAGGGGTTGACATGATGATGATGAACGACACCAGTAAATTTACTGTTATAGATACGTTTACAATTGGGACATATTAATGTTTGCAAACTACTGTTTAACGGCAGAAATGGGAGCTGCGTTGTTACCTATCTAGATGGTCTTCGGCAACAGAGACCTACCACCAGTAGACCTTAATAGTCTCATATTTATGACCATAGGAATTTGCGAGGGTGGTATACAATTGAATTTAGAAACTAATACCATTATCCAAAAATCATCTACGTTGCCTCAGAATCGAACCATTGAATTATTTATTGTGTTGCGATGAAGATCGATGAAGCTGTTCCAAGTTATATAGAGTAAGTTAAGATTTTGACCTTTTGTAAAGAAATTATCATTAAAAAAAAAAATTGAACAAAAAAAAAGATAGTAGACGATAAATAGATTACGATCTTTGATAAAATGCAATAATTCCCACAATTTCCTTACTTACCAAGAAAATTACAATTCCGAGTTATGTTTAACTAATACAACTTAAACAATAAAAATCTAATTCATTGTAATAACTTGTAAGTTTTTTTTAAGCGATATCAAACTGATATTATTTGATAAAATTGCTGTTTAACCATATAACTTTATTCCTAAACCCTGGATAGTAAAATTTTACGACTTTTTCAATATTATTGCGGACGGAGCGAATGTATTGTATAATCTTTTATTGTAAGGCTCTGCAATATTCATAAAGTTTTCGGATAACATCCTCTCTCTCTCTCTCTCTCTTCTTTCTTTCTTCCTATCCATTATCCCATATGGTAGTGGGATCAGATTTCTTTATATCCACTTTGTTTATCATAGATATCATCGTCAGTCTTTTGGCACACACAAATACCATCACCACCACCACCACCACCATCAACCAATAAACATCTACTGCTGGACATAGGCCTCCCCGAAAGATCCCCACATGGATCGGTCCTGTGTCGCCCGCATCACCGTTGACCAGGGGCCGTCGTTTGCACGGTTCATATGGGAGGATTTAGGCCACTGCCCACCACGCTGGCCCAATGCAGGTTGGTGGGAGTCAGAGCCTCGTTTATTGATTAGCAGAATGCACCGTAAGCAGGTGAGGTTGGTCTTAGAGTCCTGTGAGTTTTTGTGCGTGGCCGGTTACACCCCTGCGGAGCCATCGTACACTCCACACACATCTCTTGACACTTAATTTTTCCTCTTTATTTTAGGTCTGCTTGTGGGTCTTCGATCAAGGAAGAAGAACTGCAGTTCAAAGTTGTCATCGTAGTCAGGTGGTCTTCTTTTTACGGGACCATACTATCGCAGCGTACTTGTCAGCGATGTCCTGCACACCGAGGCTACCATGCACGTACTGGTTAACATGCTAAAATAAAAAGTAGGTTTAATGAAAGACCTAGGTTTTCATGTAGTGTTCAAAGGAACGGAAATACTGGATCACTGATGGTACGTCTCTGATGTCGGAGACCATCTAGGTAGATATCACTGCGGCTCGTATTTCTGCCGCCAAATAGTAATGTGGAAATATTACTGTGTTCCTGTTTGAAGGGCGTTCTAACTAGAGAAAATACTGAAGCAATGAGACACATCTTAGCGTAAGATCTGAACGTTATGTGATGCTGTGTATATCACCGCCAATTAAAACATAGCGATGCTTTATTTTGGAAGAATTATATCTAGGTTTCCTTTCTATATTAGTCAATTATGTTTCCGGTCCCTCCTCGTCGCTTCATTTAAGGAGCCGTAACATACAGTTAAGGTTAAGTTAAACACGTTGTTTTCTTCAGCAGAATAACCTTTACGCTTTAAATTTATTAGGTTCCCCGTTACTAAGGTAATAACTATGAATAAACACAGATTGTATGCCATGTATCGTTTTAGAGCGGAAACATGAATATGTTAGTACATATTCATGTTTCCGGTCTTCACCATGAAACGATATTTCTATGCGTAATAATCTTAATTTTTTTTTGTTTAACGCTACGAGCGATAAATTATCCTGATGGTAAGTGGTCTTCTTCATCTTTGTCGTAACCTCATGACTGAGGGTCGTGACTATGGTCCGTTGCCCTGGTTATCATTTCTTTCCAGTAAGCTAAGTGGTACGCCTGCGCATATCAACGTGGCGCTAGGAAGGATGTTAAGTCTCGTTACCACAGTAATTACAGTAGATACAGCGCCCTTCAAACCGGAATAAATTAATGTTTTCAGTACTGTTTGGCCGCTTACCACCAAGAAACTGACACTGTTAGATATTTACACAGCCGTACATAGAGATCATCATCGCATTGAGACTTAAGCTACATCCTCTCACTCCAGTTATTTCACTCACACGTATTCTCTTAAACCAAAGATATAATTATCATCATCATCATCATCAGCTGATAGACGTCCACTGTTGTATATATTATGTTAGAATGCTAATATTTAGCGATTTTTTTTTCTCGGATGATGTTTGTCTTGATATTCTTAATGTTGACTTCTACAGCTTCGTAGAACCTAAGGTTTATGTATTCAGAATCTATGAGCTGTCTCTCTCTAGGCTCAGAAATAGGCTTAGCATTCTAGATTGTCTATGACAGTAGAGATGCACCTGTATAAATACTTGTGAAAATAATAGGAAAATAGATATTTAAATTTCTGGGGAAGGTATAATGTATAGGTATGAAATTTATAGGTTGCATGGAATCTGTATAACAAACTCACCGGACCCAAACCAGCCTCACCCATCGTGGTGCACCCTGCAAACAAGGTTCTGGCTCCCACTGACCCGCATTGGGCCAGCGTGGTGGGTAATGGCCAAAATCCCCCCATATGAACCCTTGCAAACGACAGCTCATATTGCGCGGAGTTAACGGAGAGAGCGCGGGATCTACATCCAGCAGTGATCAGCTGATAATGATGATGATGAATTTTATAGCCAATTCATTAATAACTAAATTGGTAGCCAGTAACACTAGATAGTTGGCAGCACTGTAAAGAGCGTGTAAGTACAGCTGTAGAATCGCCAGTCACTTCGTCGCTGACTGTCGCCCGGAGCGCGGGTCGTGTAGTCCAGTAGTCAACTGCTGGTTGTATATATAAATACCTGATGAAAGCCCAGGTTAACGAACTGATAGTAGAATATAACGAACTTCATCAATTACGTGGTTATCCTTAATAAAACTCCCACAATCGCCAACATCCCTTTATTACCCTCTGTTGCCGTAGACCGTCTAGGTGGGTACCACCGCGGCGCCTATTGCAGCCGACAAATAGTAATATGCAAACATCACTGTGTTTCGGTTTGAAGGACGCTGTAGCTTGTGTAATTACTGCGGTAAGGAGACTCAACACCTGTCTCAGGCGACGAGCGAAATGTGGTGCAGTTATATATCATCCTGACTAGCGCCACGTATTAACCGTTGTCATGCTAAAATTGCCGAGATTATCTTTTTAACTACAAAGCGACAGGACGAGCAGGACGAGCAGGACGATTACTTGATGGTAAATGATAAGCCCATGAAAACGTGCCGCCATTTAGTACACAGCACTGCACTGCGCTGGACGCTTTGAGATAGGATATTTGATCTCGTTACTCCAGTTAAATCACTAGCTACAGCTCCATTCAAAGGGTAACACAGTAATGTTTGCACAGTACTGTTTAGCGGCAGCAATAGGCGCCGCGCTGGTAACTACCTAGACGGTCACCGACAACAGGGACTTACCACCAGCACATCGATAGATCGTATTGAAAATCACGACGTAATGCAGACACGCTGCGAGTTTCATATATGCACAAATACTGCGAAAATTTCTTAGCAATAAATCGGTTAATAAATGTTAAAAAAATAATTTTAAAGGGATACTTGGTAAAAAATCCTTTCACCATTTTAATAATATATCCTTTTACTATTGCTTTTTCTATAGGATCTGGGTAAAAGGCCTTTCGCCTAACATCTTACGGAGCCCAAGTCAACCTCAACTGCACACGGTGTACCTTGCTAAACAACAGATCAGGTTGATCACTAACCAATCCGCTCTGGGCCAGTTTGGGGCTAAGGCCCAATACCCCCTTAATGAGGAACTTTAAGAGAGGCCTATGCCCAGCAGTGGATGTTATCAGGCTGATCATATAAACTTCTTGTTTACAAGTTGAAACTATTAATAAGCCGAAATTAAGTTACTTTCTATTGCAGGTAACTATTAATTTTCCAGTTAAGTAATTGACTGGTGTATAAGCATCCCCTACGTCTTGTTTCTCTGTTATTAAGACATTGCGGCTATAAAATATAATTATGGCAGCTTTGGTACGACCTTCTGCTAAGTTGACCCCAATGAAACTTTATTGCGCTTAAGTAAAGAGACTTCGCAGAGAAACTGCTAGCGAAATAACGACAGTAAATATTTTTATAAGTGAACACTAAAACTTACATACTTTTTAATTAAAAAAAATATATATATTTACATCTTTATTCACGAGACGTTCACCTGGTGGTAAGTGATACGCGTGACCATAACAACCTGGCGCTAGTTAAAATGGGATTAGCACACCATACTACGCTCCACTCAACGAGTCCTCACCTTGTCGTGGCGGAGTGGCTTAGTAACAGTGGCACAGATACACGGTGAAGCGACACCAGGTTAGATCACCGGTTGGATAACTGGAGCTCACCGGAGCGGCCGGGGGCGGCACTGGCGGCTTTATGCTGCCCTTTGCGACGGAGACGAACCTAACATTTACCTGACGATAGCAGCAACTGCAGACCATGAAGGAAGAACTAGCTGCTAAACAACCGAGATTGGTCAATCGCTCTGGGTCACTGCTGCTTCGCGACAACGCAAGACCACCACAACACACTGCACAAAAAACAACCACTAAGTTAGATGAGCTACAATTGGAATGTCTACGACATCCACCGTACTTCCTGGACCTTGTCCCAACAGATTACCATTTTTCCGGAATTCGGACAACTTCTTACAAGGAAAAAAAATTCAACTTGGATGCGGCAGTACAAACCCCGTTCAGAGATTATTAATTCTCGCCCCCCATGGTTTTTTAGTAAAGGGATCAATGAACTACCTATGAGATGGCAAAAGTGCATAGATAACAACGGTGCATACTCTGATTAATTATAAATATTTTACAAAAAAAAAAAAAACTATATTCCACCCGTAGAAAACGCTAATTTCATATGTAAGCACCTAATATTTCTGCCGCTACGCAGTAATTTGCAAACATTGCTGTGTTCCGGTTTCAAGGACGCTACAGCTATTAGTAGCTCGCTGAGCTAATGTTTTGAGCGTGCAGCCTTCATTCCGATGGTCGCGGGTTCGTATCTCGGCATGTACCGATGACTTTAATATTTAAGTTATGTTACATTTGTGAACTTAAGTAAAAACGAAATACAAACGGTGACGGAATTTACAAATTGTGGGCAGGCATGTCACTTACTATCAGGTGAACCTCTTGTTTGTCCAATATTGGTCCAAAAAAAAATTGTTTTCTTTATTAGCCGTGAGTTCTTTGTAAATAAATAAATACGTTTCCTTCAGTTGAGATGAGACGACTACGGATTACTTTAGTGGTAGATTAGAGATCCTTCTGACGATTGTTATTAGAGATTACGTACCCATCAAGGGGGTAAACTTTGGAATAGGAGGAAGGGAGGAAGGAGTAATCTGTCTGATACAGTTCAATAAAGCTACACAGTCTGAACACATTTGTGATTGTTATAGAATTTGGTTTATACAGGATGATCTTTATCAAAAATTTAGTTTTACAATCTACAGTATGCTAATAAGTCTGTGGCTGTAATTTATCTTGGTTTAATGGTAAATTCTTTGCGGCGGTACAACCAGTACCGAGTGGTAATAATCATAGATGTTTAGGTAGGCTACTCCTGAAAATCTCCACATGGATCGGTTCTGCGTCGCCCGCAACCGACTTCCTGCGATCTTCAGATCGACGGTCTACACACTCAGCATGGCTTCCAGTGCCATCGGATATTAGAGGCCGTCGTTTGTAGGGGTCCATATGGGGGTATTAGGGTCTTTTCTCACCACGCTGGCCCAATGCGGGTTGGCGGGAGCCAGAGCCTCGTTTGTTGATTAGCTGCAACAATTAGATGAGTTTGGTTTTGATTCTCGTAAATACTTCGTGACTATATGCTATAACTTGAAAATCTATATACCTTTGATATTTATATTAGTTATATTAATATAACATTTATATTATTTTTACCCGTAGCAGAGGAGGCGGGGGCTGATCGAAAGGATACCGAGGAAAATCAGGGTCATATTGAAAAGTTTACCCAATAAAATCCACTCGGTGTCATCAGCATTCGGATGCGGAAATCCGTGCTGTACACAACCGCAGCCTGTTTTAAGCGACGCTGAGATAGGCAGTCCTAGGGTCTGCTTTATACCCTCTAGCACCCCAGCGATTACTACTAAATATAGTAGAAGAAGAGAAGTCCGGCTAATAAGCCGGAGACCACGTCCAGTAAGCGCTCTCTTCGGGTGTCGTTTACAGGGCGATAGGTCCCCTATCCTAACCGCCCTTGACCCCAAAGCGTTTTCTTAGATCTACCTTAAGTATGTACTTTATGATATTGTATATATTTTTCATTCCGCGAGTTACCCCAGTTATTTTTCTAACAGAAACTCTTTATAAAGTCTTTTATTCCAAGATCGTATAGGGGTGTGGTATTCTACATGTTCAATAGTATACGCAAGGGTGGTGATTATAACACAATTTCTTAATTTTTTTTGGTATGGCAAAAGATTTTTTATAGTGGAGAATATTCACAACGAGCTCGAGAAGGACTTGGGTACCTGATAATGAACTGTAGATGATCGCTGTAAGGATAATACAGGACAACAACCGCAAATAATCTTCCTTGACTTTCCCTTCCTAATCATTCATCGTAACAAACCGGAACCTTTACTTATAATATTTAAATAACTATTATATACAATTAATAAATAACTTTAGTATCAACATGTCTTTTATATATTCATAAGATACATCTTTTCATTTTAAGTATCGAATGGGAAAAATTGTCGTAACTGCGATTTCCGGTGCCGTTACCCGTCGAAGCCTCATCGGAATTGTAAATTGGACGTCTACAAAGATTTCACAAAGCGTCACTTTAAGTTGTTTGAAGAACCTGAAAATATTCAGACGGAGCTTTCTCAAACAAACTGCTGGACTAAAAGGGCTTATCGTTTTACTGAACAGGGGAATGTAGTGTACCAAAACGTCTTAACTACTACATATATATATAGTATAATAGATATAACTACATATATAATATGTAATAGATATGACAACGCAGTAATATTTCTATTTCTCATAACTTTTACTTCATGTTATTACTTTATTTATTATATAGATTCCTGTGTACTTCCGGTACACATAAAAACAGGTACAGAAATTATATAGATAACAATTTTTTTTTAATAAAATGTTTAATTATAAAACATTTCCTAAATATGAAGTCAGCTTGATACTACTAACGATATAAAGTCAAAAGTATTACAGTTGCGAGGGTGTTAAGGCTAGCAAAGCGGGTGAGGGAGAGCTAGTAAGTATATATTTCATTATCAGCCGATAGACGTCTGCTGCTGGACATAGGCTTCCTCAAAGGTTCCCACATCGATCGGATAGGGATTTATTTGAGAGGATTTGGGTCATTTTCCACCACGCTGGTCCAATGCAAGTTGATGGGACCCAGAGCTTCGTTTGTTGATCAGTAGGGAGCACCACGACCAGACGAGGTTGGTTTGGGTCCTGTTAGTTGTTGTGCAGGACTCCTAACACCTTACACATATATATACACCGATGCCCCTCTCTTTGGGGAAAGAACTATATACAATCTTATCTGACCTCCAAACGACAGAAACAATATCTCTATCAAATTTTGAGTGTACGTCTGATAGTTTCGAAGATCACGTGATGAGTCAATGAATCTCTGGATATCTACTGTATACACATTTATTTTTTACAAGCCGCCTAGCTGGCTACCTCCATCACATTGTAAATATGTCACTCCAACATCACTGATGTGTTTAAGCCAACATTTAGGAGCCGGAGTATTCGGGACGACCAGGCTTCAGCATTTAGACTAGTCATCATTGAAAACTATATGAAATTGAGTAAACAGATATTAAAATCCAATTATCCTAATTATCCTTTTATATACAAAAATTATCTCCTGCATTTATTATGAACTGTATTTATAATAAAAAAAAACATGTCTTTGTATAAATAAACACATAAGAACTAACAAGAGTATGTTATTAGCTTAATAATATAGGGTAGATATATATATGTAATATATTGAAAATATTATTGTTTCTGTCTGTATGAAAAACATAACTGAAAGGATGTTTGTATTGAATTATTATTATTATGTTAATATTTATATAGCTTTTACAAATATATATATATAAACAGGACCTATGGATCTTTGAGTGAGGCCTATATTCAGCTGTGGACATCTATCAGCAGATGAAGATGATATACACATATATATATATATATATATATATATATATATATATATCAAAAAATACAATATATATATATATATATGTGTACTATATTAACTTTATAGTATATTGATAAGGCATTGTTAAAGAAGATTACTGGTGATAGGTCTTTGTTACTGGAGCCTGTCTAAGTAGGTACCACCGCAGCTCGCATACCGAAAACAGTAGTGTGGTAACACTACTGTGTTCCGGTTTGAAAGGCGCTGTAGCTAGTTAAACTACTGGGGTAAAGAATGCTGCTGTGTATACCATATGTCACGGGTAGAGGTATCATTTACCACCAGGTGGACGTCTCATTCGTCTCGACATTTCATTGATTAAAATATATTGATAAGCACAGTACGCTAGTAAGAGGAGCTGCTGCTCTTAATTTAGATTTTTTCCTTGGTTAGTCGCCTTTTACAACACATCTGAGAGTAATGTTGCAGTGACAATATCCTAAGATAAAGAATTTACTATTGGTGAATTTGTTTTTTAATTTCGTTAACATATTTATTACTAGCTATTTACCGCTTGCTTTGTTGGCTGTAATACTCCTTTTTTAACGGGGGGTTATTTTCTTAAACGATACTCCGCTTCTGAGGGGGAGACAAGGTTATGTGGGGCTTCTACCTACTAAAACTTCCTCGATGGTTGCCTTCAAGGCACTAGAAGGGGCTCCGAGATATGCTACGGAACGCATCGGTGCCCCCTGCACTCTGGCTAAAACATCCCACGAAGGGGAAAGCCTTCCTTAGCCGCCCACGCTACGTTACGGAAAATACAAGACCACCATGCATTTGCTCTGAGAGCCCCCACCCTCAAGGCTCACGAATCCGAGGACCCTTTTAGTCGCCTTGTACGACAGGCAGGGAATACCTTAGTCCTATTCTTAATAGCCCGAGACTACAGGGCTGACCCCTGAATACCCTTGCATATTACTTTGGAGAAAGAATTTTATAAAATCCATTCTAAGCTGACCTCTAAACGGAAGAAGCAATACCTCTATCAAATTTTTAGTGTTTACGTCTAATAGTTACGGAGATCGCGTGTCAAGTCAATGTATCTCCTGGGGTATCTCCTACATATATTCACTCTTCAACTTTTAAAACTGCCTAATTGATTGTTCACCATCAGGTTTTCGTGAATACACAGAACCTATGTAGACTACGTACACCGCTTATTGCTTTACACATTAGACCGTCCCAAATGTAAATGTTTGATTACACCGATCACGCGGTCGTCCACGTCTGTTGTGTAAACACTTCGCAGCTTCCACTAAATTAGAGCACGTCATTAATAACGATATCGTTTGTTTGGTCTATCACCGCAGCTCCTACGCCGCCAAACAACACTGTGCGGACATTACTGTGTTCCGGTTTGACGGGTGTTGTAGCTAGTTGAACTATTCAGCTAACCGACACGAGAAGACGAGCGAGACGTTCATCTGATAGTAAGTGATACGACTGCCAATAATAACGTGGCGCTAGTTAGGATGATATACACTGCTCATCGCCTTGAGAGATAAAGTGTTGTCTCATTACCCCAGTAATTACACTAGCTACCTTTAAACCGGAACACAGTAATATTTGCACATCACCGCCAACAGAGACCTAGCACTAGTAAATTTAACTGTATGAAATATTAAACCAATATTCAAGAAAGTTAGATTTTTTTCATATGAATGAATATTAATATGAAAACGGAATAGAAAGGAGACAAATAATATTTGTATTACATTGAAACTTATTAAGTATATTAAAGTTATATTGGTCGTTGAAATACTTGGAGGCAACTTGAACAAAGCGGCAAGAGTAGCCCATCATTATGAATGGTTATTGTGGAATATCTTAATACGGTATCGAAATTGAAAACAATGTACAAGACATTTATAATACCTCTGGAGCAAATATAGATGCTGTACGTGATGGTATATCTGAGGATGGTAAAGAAGACCATAAACTAAGGGTTTGCGATATCAAAGCCGTTACAGATACGATTCTGTATCTGTAACCTTTTGTAATGTTAGCTGGAATTAAAATTGTAATTTTTTTTTTTTTTTTAATATCTTCAAGTGGTGGTCAGTGGTGATGTGATCTATGATGGTAAGGGATACTAATCTAGTAGCATCCTATTCACTCTTTCTTTGATACCCGCGTTGTTTTTGAACAGGAACGCCGACGCCGGCAAGTTGTTCCACTCGGCTGTTCTGATGAAGAATTAGAAGCTGAACCTCTTCGTTCGCAAACTGGTGATGGCCACGACATAAGGATGAAAACTCATCGTGCGTCCGGTCGACCGGTGGTGTTTTTTTTTAATAGTTTTTTAACAGTATTGTATAATTTAATATTATACTACACGGTTTAACTATTACATTACTATCCACTACTCCATGATGAAGACAAACGCAATGTGATGCTGTACAGAAAAACGTCTAATGTAAAGATTTTTAACTTAACATGCTATTCTTTTAAAATATAATTTAAAACTTAGTTTATAGACTATTATATATATGTATTTATATATTTGAAAGTATAGAAACAAACAAAGAATGAATATGAAAGAAATGTCTACAAAGTTTATAAGAAGAAAATTCCAATATGTAAATAAAATCTATCTTCGAGTACGGTTATATCAGATATATGGAATTCAAGAAATATATTAGATTTCTGCTAAGCTATTAAAGTTTTTTTATTATTTAATTAAGTAAGAATTTACGTTGATAACTAATAAGTATCATCATGAATAAAGTATCGTCGGGTTAGGAGTAGAGAAAACTACTTAAAAAAATTAAACACTCTAGTTAGTGTTACTAAAGCATCAATAATAATATAATTAATACATTAATGATTGATGATTTTAATGATTAATGCATGTAGTACAATATTGACTAATTACTTTAATCTATATTTATATGATATAGGATATATCCACCTATGACCATCCACCGAGACTCATCACGATATATCTAAAACCATAAGGTCTAGATACTTGAAATTTGGTAGGAATAGTCCTTTCGCCGATTATAGGATTTTTACCAAATTGTTTTCCCCAAAGGGTGTCGCGGGGGTGTTTAATAACAGGAAAGGGCACGGGAATATTTCTGAGAAATCTGAAATGTAAATTTCAAATCTAATTCTATATTACGGGTAATAAGAACAATTAGTGAAGATAGGAAATAAAACGAGACATTTTAAGAAGATCTATAGACAGTGATGAGAGCTATGTTAGTGATGATATCAAAACAACCTTAAGCGTAGACTTGAGATAAATACTCAAAATGAAAAAATAATAGGATCGTGTTCTTCATTCACAATTTTAATATAAAGTTTAGTACTTCAAAGCTTTGTAAAATCATATTTCAATATTAATCATTACTTAGTAACAAGTATTTGACAAACCGGTGACCTTCAGGGATAAGATGTCTGGATTATTCACGTATCGGAAATATTTGAATCGTTACCAGCTTGAATATGTTTAAACTGTTATCATATTATTAATATTATTAACTGGATAATTTTAGTTTATAATACTTAAGTATCATAAAGTTAACATGTGAATAGCTTTCTAGGAATATTTAGTTAGGTCATGAATTCCGTATTCCGATTAACTAATAAAAGTTATAAAGAAAACTTACAATATTAATGTAATAAAATAAGTCTATGTTTAATTAAGTTTTTTTTTTTTTTTATAGTATAGATAAGGCAAACGAGCAAGACGGGTCACCTGATGGTAAGTGATTCACCGCCGCCCACGTCACTAGCGACGCCAGTGCGTTGCCTATCCTTCAGGTAAGAATATGCTCTTTTCTTGAATAACCCAATGTCGCAGTTGTCGGGGAAGACCGCTGATGGCAACGAGTTCCAGATATTTACTGTGCGTGGAAGAAAACTGTTTTTAAAACGCATTGTAGTGGAACGCCAACCATCCAGATGGTGTGGATGATAGTGCCGGCGAGATGGTCGGTTGCGAAAATCAGCGGCTTCTATTAAATTGAACAACTCCTCGGAACACTCCCCATTATAGATTCTGTATAGTATGCATAGGGAAGATAGATCCCTACGCAGTGCCAAAGGATCTAGCCGATCGGCAAGTTCAGGATCGTCGACAATTCGACATGCCCTACGTTGGATTCGGTCAAATGGAGATAGCTGATAACCCGGAGCCCCGGCCCAAAGGTGGCAACAATACTCCATGTGAGGCCGCACCTGTGCCTTATACAGTTTAAGGCGGTGAGCCGGCTTGAAGTACTGTTTGGCCCTGTTGAGTACTCCGAGTTTTTTGGAGGCCATTTTAGCCTTGCTCTCCAAATGACCGCCAAACTGGACAACACTCGAAATATCGACGCCCAGAATGCCAATGTTCGGCTTGGCACAAAGGTGAGTGTTTCCGAAGAGTGGCGATGCGACAAAGGGGGCTTTTTTAGCGGTGAACGCGCAAACTTGAGTCTTAGAAGGGTTAAACTGGACTAGATTTAGTCCCCCCCAATCGGAAATATTCACAAGGGATGATTCGATTTCAGACACAAGTTTGTTCCGACACTCGTCGACGTGATCCCGAGAGATATTGCTGCGGCCGAAATACAGTGCATCCACGGTACTGTCATCCGCATAGCAATGGATGCCACTGGTATGCAACAAATCATTGATATGCAGAATAAACAATGTCGGGGATAACACGCAGCCTTGGGGAACACCAGCATTTACGGTCCGGGGGTTCGAGCATGAGCCGTCTACGACGACTTTAACTCTCCGTTCCGCAAGGAAACTGCCGATCCACCTACAAAGTCTCTCAGGAAGCCCATAGGAAGGAAGCTTCGATAGTAATGCTTTATGCCAAACCCGATCGAAGGCTTTCGCTGCGTCCAAACTAACGCCCAGTGCCTCACCCCTACTCTCAACCGCCTGCGCCCAACGGTGAGTTAGTAAAGCCAGAAGATCACCAGCTGATCGGCCTTTGCGAAAGCCATATTGGTGGTCGCTGATCAGCTGGTGCTCTTCTAGGTAGCCCATGAGCTGGCGGTTGATTATGGATTCCATAATTTTGGAGAGTAAGGAGGTAATAGCGATAGGCCTATATTTAGACGGATCTGAGCGGTCGTAGTAGTAGTAGTAAGTTACTGTATTACGTATTATTATTGTTATTTTGATCAAATTTTCTTTCTTAGTACAAAAAAAAAAATTGTTTGTAATAAGTGTAACGGTGGAGTGAGGGCGTATCAACTATTTCTATTATATATTGTGTACTCTGATTATTTGAAACATTCAACAACAAACACATCAAATATAATAAATTTAATACTTTTACATACTAAATAACAATTTAATGAAGCTTAATTAATATGGGTTTACATAAAAAATAATTAATGTTACTATCTTACTTTTCCAATCTTACCGATGGATTTTTATACGACCAACTGCGAGAGTCTCTTAACAGTAGATCTTAATCGGTTCATTTTGTTTTTGCTGGATTATATTACACGCAAAACTGAGTGTACATTGGACGCGAACAGCACAGTAGTAACTTTGTGGAATACATCACGCGAGACTTATGTCCAACAGTGGACATCAATCGGTTGAAATGATGATGATGTATCCGTCAAAAATCTTGGCGGTTAAAATCAAACTATTCAAATTGTAACATACAAGGATAATTAGAAGAATTTACAATATAAGGACTAATAATATAAGGATTAGGTAAGAATACTGGTGGTAGATCCCAGTTGTCGGAGACCGTCTAGGTACTATCGCAGCACCTATTGCAGGCGACACACAGCACTGTGCGGACATTACTGTGTTGTGGTTTGAAAGGCGCTATAGCTAGTGTAATTACTGGAGTAACAACGTAACAAGGTGACGACCGCAATGTGGTGCAGTGTATACCATACTAACTAGCGCCACGTTGTTTCGTGCACGCGTATCATTTACCATCAGGTGAACGTCCCGCTCGTCCCGTCGCTTAATGGTATAAAAAAAACATACACTGTCAAATCTAAACATATAATAATTATAGTAAGATTTAATTAAGACGTAGTAATATATCTATTGTTTATCGCTCTATAGAACTATCTCCAGTGGAAGGTATATATATTAGTAAAGGATAGAGTAGAATAGAATCAGTTGAAGTATAGTGAGATACTGTAGTATAGTAGATTCGACTGGTGGTAGGTCTCTGTGGTCTGCAGCGCCTACTTCTGCTGCCAGACGGTACTGTGCAAACCGAACGGATGCCCTTAATAACGTGGCACTGGTTAACATGATATACTCAACACCACATTATGCTTATCTTGAGGCATGATGTTAAATCTTGATACCTCAATATTTATCTAAAACGCCTTAGCAACCGGAATTCTATTATGTATGCATAGTACTGTTTGACACCAGATATAGGAGATGTGGTCATACTTAGGTCTACGGCGACATCTACCACCAGTAACTATATAAAAATTATTTAATCTTCTGTATATGTAATAGGAGTAAGTAAAGATCCCATTACATAGCACCGAGGCGTTCTATCACAATCCCTGAGGGAACTGATGCGAGTATGTCTTATTTCATGATCCATGTGTTAGATGACTTCCGTAATTTGCATGATTATTGTCAGAAAATATATATATATAACGAAGAGAGGAACGTAGGATGGGGGTGTTCTTCGTCCCTCCGATCTTCATTCATTGTGGATTTTAAGTAATAAGACTCGATAGGTTTTTAATCCAACAAATTGATTGCAAAGCAACAAAGTTGGACAGAGGGCAGCTGTACTCGTGTCCACCGTCGTCTGTCCTCCAAAAGAGTGCCCGCTCCCGCTCCGTGTTCCTCTTTTTATCCTTCCTCGTAATGACATTGACATTTAACTGGTATCAATCTCAGTGTTACCCACTACTGTATCCGAATACGCCCAAATGGATTAAAATATAGGGTTTCGTCCTCCAATCTCCGACATACACACACATATATAATAAAATAAACATATACATATACATGCTCCAATATTGACCTTATTCCTCCCTTAAATTAAATTTATACTGGTGGTAGGTCATTGATAGAGACCGTCCGAGGTAAGTACCACCGCAGCGCTTATTTCTGCCATCAAACAGTAGTGTGCAAATATTACTGTGTTCCGGTTTGAAGAGCGTTGTAGCTAATTTAATTACGGGAGTAACGGGACCAAACTTATTTTTCTACAAGGCGACGATCATAATATGGTGTAGTATATATCATACTAACTAGCGTGCACGTGGTTATATGAGTAGGCGTATCACTTACCATTAGGGGACAGTTCCGCTAGTCTCATCGCTTCATTGAATAAAAAAAAAACTAGCTTATGTTATAATTTCAATCTTCTGTGATCTCTAAGAGGAACTAAACAGACAATTTTTTTTTTGTATGAGTTCACCTTCTATATGAAGTAAAAGCAGTTATTTTGATATTATAGTTTCAATTGCATATATATAAATATATATTATATCTGTATAGATAAAACTTCAGTTTTACAAGGGAATTGGATATTAGTTTGTAGTTGTAATTCACGGCTGGAAATGTAAGCATCGTTAATTAGTACATTAGTGATTTAAGGCGTAGTAAGTCGACTAAACAAACCACTGTGTAATTTTACTATTGTTTGTCAAACATCAAATAATCGTTTTGGTATTACATTTAACTATGACAAGATGTATTTGGTACTAGTAGATGAGGTGATGGATCGACGATCTGAAGACGCTGGATGGAGGTTGTTGGAAGAGACCTATGTCCAGCAGTGGCCGTTCATCCGGTGAGGTGTTGATAGGTAGTTTATACAAGATATTCTTCTATTCTCTAACACCACTACCATAAAATTCGATTTTATTTCCAACTGCCATAGCCCTACTCTTCTCTCTTTCCCTTTGCGTCCCCGTTCATTCCTCTTCATTCTTCAAAAACTCCTCTTCCGTTACCGGGGTTCGGTTATCGAACTCTTTACCAACCATATTCGTATCTCCAAATCTCTATTTTCTTTCAAAAGACACTTAACTATCTACTATGATAATGTTTAAATTCTCAACTCTTTCTATTTGTGCTACTGCTTGCTTCTTTCATCAAATACTCTGGTTTTTTTAATTCTTTAGTGCACTACTATCTTTTCTCTGCTTTCAGATTATGTCTTCTCCTCCAATAGGTTGTCTAGCAGTAATAGGATTCTGTGTAATGAGATCGACGATTGTATATTTTTGGTTAAATAATGTATTCCTTATTTATCTAATTGTTGTACAACAAAGTACGTTTATCTTCTCTTATCAGACTAGATAACAACGTTACTGTTAGGTTATAATCTTAGCTCCGTTAATGTAACGTTATAATAAATAAACAAACAACATAATTTTAACAACAAATTAACAATAACCTTTAAAATTGATTTGTTAAGATATACGAAAGGGGAACTTTCTGTTTCCGTAGCAGTGATTAATTGATGAAAAGGTTACCTACAGTCAACAAGTCAACTTGTTTGAAATAAATTAACAACAATATTCATTAATAAACACAAATCCTATTATACCAGCTTTTAGCGGAAGAAAGGAGATAATGAAAGTAATGAGAAGGAAGTAGCAATATAAAGAAGACGCTTTATAAAGAGCAAGCGTAGCCGGGACAACGTTAGAAAAGTTTAAATAGAACTCAGCAGTTCACCGCAAATACCAGGCGTATAAAATATTCTGACAACGTTAAAATTGTACAAGGTCTTTCCGCTTCCTGTTTGAAAAACTACTTCTGTGAAAAGTTCGGAACAATCCAGAAAAATCTGTTCCATAAAGTCCGCATTGAAAATTTTAATATAGTGGGAAATGAAACAACGTCTAAAATAGTTTTAATTATTGTTGTTAGATTACTTATTACTATATATCATCCCCAAAGATCTTTACATCGATCGGTCCTGCGCTCCTCGTATCCAGTGGATTCCCGTGATCCTTCAGGTGTCAGCATGTCTTCCGGTATCGCCGGGCACTAGGGGCCGTCGTTTATCGGGGTTCATATGAGGGGATTTGGGCCATTTCCCACAACGTTGTCCCAATGAGGGTTGGAGGGTGATAGCTCGTTTATTGATTAACAGAGTGCACTACGAGCGGATGAGGTTGGTTTGGGTCCCGTGAGTTACTATGCGGGATCCCTTACACCCCCAAGAAAAACAAGTTGTTATAGTTGAATTATTTGAAGATATACCAGCACAGCTTGCCGCGGTGTATATATATGTAGCATGTTGTGAATAATAACACTGTTATATTAACTATATTATTTAACCGTAGTGTTATTTGTGTAGCTGCGATAATTGTTAAGAGGCAAACATGAGATTTAATTAACTCGAACAATTTTAACATTCCCTTAAACAAATGTTGATGTTTGTTTAATAATCGAGTATAATATTCGGTGTTCGCGATATTGATCCTTATTGTTTATGCGAAAAGGTTATTATTGTTTCAAATGCGTGGTGATCCGAGCGTCTAGAAATTTATGGTATAAATTCCTAAGATTTTTGTCTGACTTCTGATATTTTAATCTAGAGATATTTATCGTCTTAAAACATCCGCGATATACAAAGGAGTTGTTCGAAATTGTAGATCGTCAATTACATACGACTGGTGGCAGATCTGCTGCTGGAGACCGTCTGGATAGGACCACTCTAGTCGAGCTCCTATTTTGCCGCCAAAGGGTGCTGTGTAAACATTACCATAATTCGGTTTCAAGGGGTTGTAGCAGTTGAAATTAATTGCGATGGATGAGTTAAGTGATAATAGATATGATAAGCTGTGATCTCAAAGAAAGCGATGTCCCCAATAGATCGAAGTGGAGTGAAAGAAGTTAGAAAGCAAACCCTGTCATAAGACGAGACTTCGAAGAGGAAGAGTTGCTAGGTGCAATAACTGAGCGTAATGAGACTTAACATCTAATCTCTGAAAGCAACGAGCACAATGTGGTGGAATGTAAACTCGTATCCCTGTAACTAGCGCCACGTTGTTATTGGCAGGTGTATCACTTCCTTTCAGGTGAACTGATCTCTTCGTTTCTTTTAAGAAGATACATACTATAGCGATCCAGATCATACAAAATAATAAGTGGCCTTGCTAATTACATTATCGTCTAAGATTACTCTACTAGTGCGTAGTAATGTATCATGTCACCACGTTTACGTAATAGTAAGGAGCCGTTTAGTAATAAAAATATACTAAATATATGTTTTGAATTGTCGCAAATATCTTTGATAATAATTTTTTTATTCTACGTACACGAGACAAACGCGACGTTCACCTGATAGTATATACGCTTGCCCATACAATGTGGCGCTAGTAAGGATGATATACACTGCACCACATTGTGATCGTCGACTTAAGACAAAAGATAGTAAGTCTCGTTATCTCAGTAATTTCACAAGCTACAACACTATTCAAACCGAAACACAGGAATGTTTGCACAGTACTTATTGACGGTAGATATCTCAGCTACGGTGGTAGCTACGTAGACTGTCATCGGCAACAGGGACCACACACACACACATACACACACACACACACACATGCACACGCACACGCACACCCCATGCAAACGCACATGTTATGTTTTAGATTGGTTACAATAAACACTTTTATTTATCTATCAACGAGTATAGTTCAGTGTATACCATCCTAATTAACAGTGTACTGTTATGAAGAGGCGTGTCACCATCAGGTGAACATCACGCTTATCTCGTGGGTAAGTTAAGTCTAAGTTCGCACCAAACGTTTATCTAATATTGCTTGGATGATAATGAGTAAAGTTAATGTCTTAGGAGACAGACGGCGACGGGATAGTGAGGTCCTTAAGGAAGCGGATGCAATGTTTATAGGCCCGAAGATTAATTCCGTTTGTAGTATACTGTAGGAAACTTCATAAGAATGCCATGAATAATTGTCTTGGTAATCTGTAATAAGTCTCGTTACCCCAGTAATTTCACTAGTTTCAAATCGGAAAACAGCAATGTTTGAACAGTATTGCTTGTCGGCAGAACTAGGCGTTGTAGTGGTACCCACCTAGACGATCTCCGGCAACAGAGACCATCCTAACGAGCACCGTACTGTTAGGGACAAGGGTATCGTTTACCATCAGGTGAAGGTCCCTCTCGTCTCGTCGCTTACAATATATAGAATATTTATTAAGTTGAAGTAAATAGCAAAGCGTTTTAATTACAATTACTAGCGTAATTACTTCAACACTGGATTATATATATGAAGCCAATTGAGTACAGAGTTCATTAGGTCTGTTCCTTTAATATTTCACCCTAATTAGAATAAATGAGACCGCACAGAATGTTCTCGAAACTTTGCCCGCGGAATAACAAATTCTAGCGCCACGTTTTGATTTTCCCTTAGAAGTGGTTGTTTTTTTTTTAAATAACTTTAGAATTGTTCAAAATATACTCTTGATTTTGAGAAGATACGGCTAATCAAAGACTTTTGTTTATCGTTTGTTTTCTCCGGAAAAAAAAAAAAACATTTTTAAATTAGAAATGTATTGAGTAGCATGTCGGCTCTAAGAACCACCACCACCAGCACCACCATCAGCCGATAGACGTCCACAGCTGGACATAGGTCTCCCCTAAAGATTCCCACGTTGATTGCTCCTATGCCGTCCGCATCACCGGACACCAACGGCCATTGTTTGTAGGGTTTCATATGGGGGATTTGGTCCACTTGACACCACGCTGGCCCAATTCAGGTTGGTGGGAGCCAGAGTCTTGTTTGTGGAATAGCAGGATGCACCGCGGCAAAGTGAGTTTGGTTTGGGTCCTGTGAGTTGCTTTGCGGGACCCTTTACTCTAAGAGCCCATGGCTCTAAGAAACCATCATTATCATTATTCAAGGCCTAACCTTGCTCATGTTATATATTTTTTTATTTTATTCATTTAAGCATCCAGACGAGAGGGACGTTCACCTGATGGTAAGTGATCCGCTTGTTAAGATGATATGTACGTACAATACACTGATCATCTGAGATATAGAATCTTGAGTCTTATTACCGCAGTAATTTTACTAGCTATAGCGCCTTTCAACACCAATGAAATATATATATGAATATTAGAAGGATCTATATTATTAAAGAAAATTCATTAATTTTTTTTTAATTATCGAAATCATGACAAACCCAAAGATTATCGTCTACAGATATTTTTAGAATAATTAACTTTTAAAAATAATTTCTGACATTGAACTTTACTTATAATTAGTTAACTGAATTTATTTCTTTGCGCAGGCGCTTTAAGTTCATTACGTTTAAGTACTTAAGCTTTATTTTAAATTTAATTAATCTGATTCCCAATTAACCTGTTAAAGACGCTGCGCAGACTGATGATGTGAACAGAGATGATTTCATTGATTCGTTTAGATATTATTTAGTGTTTCTTAATATAATATAAATACAGTATTTTCTTATTTATCATTCATCTGAATAAAGTTACAATGGTTCATAATAACGTAGAAGTGCTTAGGATGCTTATAGATCACTTACATTGCGTTCGTCGTCTTAAAGCGAAATATGTAAAGCCTGACCTAAATGCGAGTTTTGTATACAACAACTACAAGTTGTACCGGAAGCTGTGTACAACAAGTACCTGTTCCCCGTCCGCTTTGCTGATTGTAGCACCCCTGGAATTTTGGGGAAGGAATTTTCTTAAATCCATTCTAAGCTGACATATAAATGACAGAAGCAATATCTCTATCAAATTTTGAGTATTTTCGTCTATTCGATTATCTCGTGATCAGTCAATCATCTCTTGATATCTCCTTAATATATGGATACTTTAATTATTTAATAGGGTCGTCATCATCAGCCCTTAGACGTCCACAGCTGGACATAAGCCGTCAGAATAGCGTCCGGCATCGCCGGGAACTAGGGGCCGTCCTTTGTAGTTCATATAGGGGGGATTTGGGCCATTTCTTACCATGCTGGCCCAATAGAGGTTTTAGGTCAATAAATCAGGCCTTAATATGTCATTTGATATATATTCCTTATAGGTATCTCTACGTCAGGTTTGAAGGTTACTACAGCTAGGAAAATTACTAAGGTATCTCATTTTTAAACTTATTTTGTATTATTATCGATGTGCGAATTCTAGTTTTTTTTTAGAAAAAAAATGGATTCTAAAAACGAAATTAAATACTATTTAATTTTTTTCCTATAAAGAGTAACATTGCGGAATAGTTTATAGTGATGAATTCACTACATCTAGGTCACAGCGCGCCGCGCCGCATAGCAATGTCTCTGTGGCCATTTATCATGGGCAGAGGAACTAAGCTGCATGCAAATGCTACTGCTTAATGTATTTTATTTTTGATCTTTATTATATAGCATAATTTGTTTATGAACAGCTAAAGTAGCGGTGGATATGCTACATGCTACGAGAAACTAGAGTAAAATGGACAAAAGCCATTACGGAATTGTAGGAAGTGGTCTTGCACAGCAACTCTGTAGACCCAAGTCAACCTTACCTGCTAATAAACAAACAAGGCTCTGGCTCTCGCCAACCCGCATTGGGCCAGCGTGGTGGGAAATGGTCCAAATCCCCTGCTCCCCACCGTATGAACCTCTACGTACGACAGCCCTTAGTGCCCAGCGGTAGGAGGAAGAGAAGCATCTTTGGGAAGGCTTATGTCCTGCAGTGGACGTCTATCGGCTGATGAGGATGATGAAGAGATAGCAAAAAGAGTAAAAGAAGCAAAGGAAGATTGAGTAGACGATATGAAGGAAGTCGTTGGCCCAGAATGGATTTGGATAGTCAAGGAAAGAGATGTATAGAAATCTTTAGACGTCGAGACCTTTGACAAAAGAGAACAGGCAAAATAATGATGCTTATGCCCAGCTGTGGGCATTTAGATTAGCATATTTTATTTTATTTTATTTTTAGTTGTTTCTATTTTAATATTTATTTTCTTTTTGTTATTATATTTCAAATGTTGTGTGTGTTTTTAATAGCTGTATATACTTACTAAGCTACTACTACTAATACTTAATTAGCTATAAGATTACTTTTTTGTTATTAATGTTTCACATTGTATACTGTAAATACCACTCATTATCATCATCATCATTATCAGCTGATAGTCGTAATACAACTTATAAATAAATAAAAATAAGATTTTCGTTCGGATAATAGGTTAAATAAATAAAAATATATTAAACCCATACAAAAACATAGTATTTTTAAAGAACTTAAACAAGTAAACCTTTCATTAAAATGTTATTTTATTACGCAGATATATTTACAAAGTTCGATTACTATGATTTTCTTTTCTTCTGTCCCTTATAATTTCCAAATAAAATTCTACCCTCAAGAACGGAATAAGAATGAAATGATTTATTTCCGCACCTGTTTCCGTTTTCTTTTAACAGTCGTATTAATTATTTCGTTTAACAATAATAAAGCAAAATATAACGCTTGAATAATTTACTATATCATCATCTCTTACAATCATTACCTTTACAAAACAAGTTTGCTACTTTGCCTGTAATACAGATACAGGAGACATCTTGAGATCCACTGACTCGTCATAAGATCTGAAACTATTAGATGGAAACACTTAAAATTTAGTAGAGATCTTGCTTAGATAATGATTGCTTGACTTAAGTGGCAGTGGATATGGTACATCACTGGAAGGACTAACGGAAGATGGGGCAATGATTCTTGAGTGGCGGCCGTGTACCGGCAGACGTAGTGTTAAGATGCCCCATGCAAGGTGGATCGACGATCTGGTGGGAGTAGCAGAAAAACGCCAGATGTGGGCAACACGGGACCGATCGAGTATGGAGATATTTGCGGGGAGGCCGATGTTCATCAGTGGGCGTCTATCCGCTGATGATGATAATGATTGGTTCTGCCATTTAGACTTCAGCTAAGAATGGATTTTACAAAATTTCTTCTCGATGTCTAAATTTCAAATCTAATTCCATCTTACAGCCAGCCAGACGAGCGGGTAACAGCCTAGTATTTTTGTATTGATATAACATTAGTATCACTACCATTTTATTTAACTACTTATACATAAATTATGAAATTTTTTATTTATTTATTCGTTCAAATCGGATGTATAAATAAAAACCTTATTTCCGCCGCGTATATTTTACGTCCAACATAATGAATGCTCGACACTTTGCTATGTGCATACATTTAATTTGTATGCACATGTTATCTAAAGGTGTAAAGGTTAAAACGTTGACCTTATGTGCAATAATTTTTTTTATTGAACTAAGCGACAAGACGAGTGAGACGTTTACCTGATGGTAAGTGATACACCTGCCTATAACAACGTGGGATAAGTTAGGATGGTATGCACTGCACCAATTTGTGCTCGTCGCCTGAATAACAAGATGTTGAGACTCTTTACTCCAGTAATTACTTTAGCTACAGCGCCCTTCAAATTGGAACACAGTGATATTTACACACTACTTTTTGGCATCAGATATAGGCGCTTCGGTAGTCCTGGATGGTCTGCAACAACGGACTCTTACCACCAGGAAAGCATGCACCACAAGCATGGTACTTGCAAAATCTTAATTCATAAATGCTTTGTTTTTCCACTTGAAAACTGTTTATTAACTTCCGCCAACTCGCTTTGGGCCAGAGTGGTGAGAAATGGCCCAAATCCCTCCATATGAAGCCTTAAAAATGACGGCCTCTAGTACCCGGTGGCATGCTGATTGTGTGGTGAAGGTCGCAGGAAGCCGCTGGATACTGGCATCGCTGGACCGATCGATGTGGAGATCTTTGGGAGAGGCCTCTGTCCAGCAGTGGACGTCTATCAGCTGATGATAAACTGTTTATTAAAACAAACGTCTTAATAAATAAGAGGAACTAAAACAAAGCTTACATCGTAGTAGATATAATTGATAGAGAGAGACAGACATACGCCACCACCATCCCTGATCAGTATTAAATGATTAACCACCATTTCATGACACATTCCATAATGTACCAGACATTATGGAAATTAGGTCAAAATTCGAAATAGGAAATGAATTCCATCAATGTGTCAATTTCTTCACACATCAAGCAACTCGACCTGACAGTAACGTTGGAGAACAGTCCTCATACAAAGTTAGACAATATTTAAGGGAAATTAGACTATATTAGCTCCCTACATATAAAATTACCGTATTGTCGTACTGTCCACTTTGATCTGAGATATCTCCTCTTTGATTAAGAATTCCAAATTCAAATTTATAAATTCATTTCGCTGCTACATTTGAATTTCGAAAACAGTCATTCATATGTTTTTTCCTCATTATTTTTTTCTTCTGACGTCGCTTATTATCGCACAATGGAAATCATAAAATATCGGTATATTTGAGAGAACCAGCTCTACCGTGGCACCAGTACCAGTGCTGCAGAAACAGTTCCAAGGATTAATGATGTGTACGGCGCTGGTGTCGCAAAAGAAACCACGCTACGTTTCCGTTCAGGAAACAAACCCCATGGATGCCTGGAAACGCCAATTTCATATGTAAGAACCTAATATTATTAAATTAAACCAGCTTACTAGATTACTAGACCAGCGTACAAGATTCCTAAGATTCTAGAGTGAGGAAGTATTAGCAAGTGCAGCATGGAGTACGGATGATAAATATTTGGATGTAGACGGCTTTGTACTTTTGGACTAGTCGCGTGAAATTGAAACAAATAATAAACTAAAATTCAAATATAAGTTTTTATTGATATTGCTAGTTCAAATATATAGCAGATGAAGAGAATGTACTTCTAGACGGAGTTGTTTTTAAACCTCGCTAATCTCAATTCTCGGCTATACGCACTTAGTTAAGTATTGCCAGCCGTCAGTTTGTGCAGCTCTATCCTGTCTCATCAGTTCGGATACTGAAAAGACAGCAGCAGCTTCGGCCCATTGAAGTCCGACAATGAGGGTACATTTAAAAATGCTTCCTTATTGAGACCGATTTCGTAGCATGTAATTTAAAAAAAAATCCGTCTTTGCTATTCAACCCAAATAGTTTTTTTTTATTTGAGTTCAATAATAAATGTTTGTTAATATAATTGAGGCTATTTATTAAGAAAGAGAGGCAGACAGATACGAAGGCGGGAAGATGTTCTAAAGAAGTAGGCTAGACTATTATGAACAAGAAAAACACAAGATAGAAAAATCTGGCAGAACTTAGAGGAGGTTACTGTCAGTGGAAAAGCTAGAGATTAGAAATAGAAAAAAGAAACCTTAGATTTACTAATTAGAAAGTGAAAACTATAGAGTAGTGAATTTGTTGTCGCTAATGTGTTGTAAATTCTAGCAATGAAGACTATCTTCAACGCCATCGCCGTCGTCATCGCCATCGCCATCGCCATCGCCATCGCCATCGCCATCGCCATCGCCATCGCCATCGCCATCGCCATCGCCATCGCCATCGCCATCGCCATCGCCATCGCCATCGCCATCGCCATCGCCATCGCCATCGCCATCGCCATCGCCATCGCCATCGCCATCGCCATCGCCATCGCCATCGCCATCGCCATCGCCATCGCCATCGCCATCGCCATCGCCATCGCCATCGCCATCGCCATCGCCATCGCCATCGCCATCGCCATCGCCATCGCCATCGCCATCGCCATCGCCATCGCCATCGCCATCGCCATCGCCATCGCCATCGCCATCGCCATCGCCATCGCCATCGCCATCGCCATCGCCATCGCCATCGCCATCTCATCTACAAATCTCTGATAGCTGTATAGGAAGTGATTGTATACTCTTTACCGGACACAGTTACACAGTCTTCTACATTATTTTCGTTACGTCGTAAAAGATGAATTCCAACTGAGAATAACTTTACTGCCGTATTGTTTACATCTGCTTTTTCTGAAAACATATCAAATCGCTGTAACGCGTAACATTTTGCACTGCGACGTCATTATATTGAGATATATGTTATCTATTTATATTATGACAAATGAGTTTTCTTTCAATCACGTGAAAACTAGTGAACCTATCGACATGTGAACATCAGCATGCGCCGCGAAATGGTTTATAGATGGTTATGGGCTTTTTATTTTATGCATCCTTCATCATTTTATTTCTAATTAACTCTTATAAACATTTTCGCTTCATATTATTTATCCGGTTGCTATAGTAACGGTAGTCCATTTTAAGCAGTTTTTTTTGACATTTTATTTATTTGACTATATTTTTACATACAAAATTATCATCTATGTTATATACGTGTTATGTTCATATTCATATTACAATTAATACACTGTTTTTGTTTTTCGTCGGGGAAATGCCGTTGCATACCTATCCTTGCGAGGGCAGAGACAGGTTATGTCGGACTTACACCGACTGAAATCCCCACGAAGTTCCAACTTTATCGCTTTACGGTGGGGCCACAGAAACGCTTTCGCACACCTTCGCGACCCCGGCAGCGCCGACTGAACCCCTCAACTTCATCTCGGAGAGATAAATCCCCTCTTTCCGCGTCTGTAAGGGCTCGTTGGAATATACAGATCGCCTTTCTCTCGGCCTCATGTCGACAATAAACAGACCTACACTATACCGTATATTTAGTACAACGTACATACACATCATCAGCTGATAAACATCCACTTATGGACGTAGGCCTCCTCCAAAAATGTCCTCATGGATTAGGCTTGCGCTGCTGGCATTCAGCGGCTTCCCACGATCTTATAGTCAGAATGGTCTCCGGTACCGCCGGGTTCCAAGGGCCGTCGTTTGTAGAGGTTCATATGGGGGGAGTATGACCATTTCTCACCACGATGGCCATGGCCACCATGTTGGTTAGTAGAAGCTAGAGCCTCGTTTGTTGATTAGCAAGGCACACCACGAGCAGATGAGGTTGGCTCGGGTCTCGTGAGTTATTATGCGTAAATTTTTATAATCCTCACAAAGTCATCAGAAACTGTAGTTCTATTATTTTTTAACTCTATATCACGTTATTACTTTAGCCTACTTTCCTCTATTGAACGAAACGGTTCAGATGACAGTAATGTAGTCGGATTTGTCGGTAATAAAAATATTACCGAGTATATGGTAAAGCTTATAAATGTATAAAACAGGAAGTGTACTCCATATCCTCCAAAGAGTAACCCGTACACATAAAGAGTAAGAAATATTTGTTTTCCTGGTGGATGCGATAGATAACACTGTGGGGTTCACGTACTTCACTGTCTATGTGCATTCTATGCCGCAGAGAGTATATAAGCGAGAAAAATTGCAGCAGGTACAGATGCACTTCGTTCATAAACACTACAAATACTCTTCCACTTCCCTTAGGAGACTAGGAGTATTAAAACATCTTCTCTTCATATACGCAAAATTCAAATTCCTGTTTGTAAAAAAAAAAACGCTTTTTTTATTAATTCATATAATAATTTACACCATTATAGAGACAAAAAGAAACCTCCTTTAATGTAGGTAAATAAATATTTTATATAACTACCGTCTTAACAGTCTCCTCACCGCCTTTTTTTTTATTATAGCTGGGGAAATCTTGAAACATACTCTGCTTCTGAGGGGAGGACGAGGTTCTAGTGAGTGAGAATTGCACATAACCCTGACTTCCATAGAAGCATGGTATCTTTCGAAGATTTTCCCCTGAACCCAAAAAAAAAGTTTCAGCAGTGGACATCTACCGGCTGATGATGATGAATAAAATGTGTCGATGTAATAAAAATTTTATGACACAATATACACCCTTATATTTCGAATATTTTTATATAAGTAAATTAACCCTCAATTACAACTATCGGTTTGTATTAATAGACGTGAATTTCCTACTTAAATAGGGGGTTAACATTTTAAATTTAGTATACAAATATTTAATTGACCCTTTCGAGTACTGTTCAAATCACTTTAACTTTCAACAGAACTTACCCCGTGTGCTTTTGATAAACGCCGTTAAAAGCAATTACTTAAAAGTAACGTTCAACTTGAACAATGTTTTAAATAACCCTCAAGCTCTAAGTGATTTTATATTATTAAAAGTTAAAACTTAAGCATACATACATCATCATTCCTATCTACTTAAAGAACTCCACATCGGTCCTGCGCTGCCCGCAAACAACTGCTTCTCGCGATCTTCGGCAGATCATTGGACCACATAGTGGGATACCTGCCAATACTGCGTCTGTATGTAGTCGCCATTCCAGGACCTTGCTGCTCAGGCTGCCAGTCCTTCAAGCGATGTGTCCTGCCTATATCCACTTGAGATTAGCAAACTTTTGGACTATATCGCCGATCATAGTTCTGCGGATCTCTTTCTTTATATATACAATAACTATCAGCCGATAGACATCCACTCCTGGACATAGGCCTCCCCCAAAGATCTTCTCGCGACCTTCCGTCGTTTGTAGGTGCAGGTTCAAATTGGGAGGATTCGGGCCGTTTCTCACCTCGCTGGCCCAATGCTGGTTGGTGGAAGTCAGAGCCTCGTTGGTTGATTAACAGGTGCACCACAAACAGGTGATGTTGGCGGAGCCCTTGGATCGTTATGCGGGACCTCTAACGCCCCTTACCCCTATTATCCCCATTCATTTAAAATAATTTCTTGGGCAAAATTGTGGTGGTGATGTTCTAATCTATCCTACATACGAAATATGGAAGCGACCACATAAGGAGTACGGACATCTGGTGGTAGATGTTCCGTCTCTACCCTGCTATTTTATTTTAATAGCTATGCTAATGTCATACTCCTTAGAATGTTCTTACAACGAGCATTTAAACTGATATTAAGTTCCTGTTGATGGAGGCCCATTAACATGATCCGGCTCATAAGTTGCTGCAGTAAATTTACTAGTGATCCAGGAAGTTCTATCAACCTGACTTGCACGCGGTGCATCCTGTTGAATAACAGACGAGGATCTGACAACCTACCAACCTCCACTGGGCCAGCGTGTGGGGATAAGGCCCAATTTCTTTCAAAAAACTCTGTGGTCTATCGGCTGATGATGATGAAGAGGTTCTGTAAAAACATCCTAACTAGCATCACATAGTCTTGGGTAGGTCTATGAACATGTTATGTTATATCAAAATAATTGTAGTTTACTCTTTATATGAAATTACTCCATCCAAGCAGCTACGTAGCCATTAAGGGGACAACATTATAATATTAGTTAAACAATCATTATTACATAAAACTTCACTTAATAAAGTTCATCTACTATAACTTAGTTAAATGTTTTGTAGCTACCCGGAATTATTAACGAGGGACGATATCGTTTCCTTTGTACCATTAGCAGCGTCCGGAAAATGTATTGTTTTTTGATTAACAATGAATCCGTTTCAGTTAAGGGATGAGAATTTTTAACCTTCAAACAAAAAGAGAAGGATCCTAAGTTCACCTGATTTTTTTTTAATACAGTCAGTTTACGTTCTCACTGCTGGGGCACAAGGCTACCCCAGTATGACAGCGATGGGCCATAGTCACCACGCGGGCCCAATGTCGATTGGTGACTTCACACACACCTTAGAATAAATTCTAATTCATGCGCAGGTTTCCCCGCGATGTTTTCCTTCACCGTTTGTATTTCGCTGTTGTTACTAAAGTTCACAAATGTACATAACTTAAATATTAAAGTCATCGGTACTATGCTGAGATTCGAACCCGCGACCTTCGGAATGAAGGCACGCTCTAACCATTAGGCTAGCGAGCTACTGACATAATGTCATAATCTCATCCATGTCAGGTAAAAAAACTGACATCTGACATAAAGGCCTATAATCGCTGTATCGATATTGATCTATATTATATATTTATTTCCCACCAACCCGCATTGCCAGCATGGTGGGAAACGAAGGTTGCGGGAAGCCGCTGGATGCGAGCAGCGCGGGACCGATCGATGAGGACATATTTGAGAGAGGCCCCTGTCCAGCAGTGGGCGTCGATCGGAGGATGATGGTGATATATTTATTTAAAGCATAAACTTGCTTTTGCAATAGATTCATAATAAACCTAAAATTTATATTACAAATATTTAAAAGAAAAATGTAGATTCACCGAGATTTAAGAGAAGACTACTATAAAACAAATTATTGATAACAGAAGAAGAAAGACGGTAGATATGATACAGCATGACGATTTAATAAAGTACATCTTGTAAGGAAAGGGATAAAGGCTAAAGTACGAAGAAAGCAAAAGCTGAAGCAATAGCTATACAGAGGTATGTGGAGTGTGCTTCATCGACTCAAACAATTTCAATAAGGATGAAGGTAATAAGAAAGGATACCTTTAAAGGAAATTCAGATTAAGCTATTAAGAATGAGAGTGATCTTATCAAAACTGATACGTTATATTTAAATGATATTGTATTAAAGATAGCAGCAGATATCTCAAAAGATATCAATTGTAGGAGGAAAGTAAGACGATATTAAAATTTAACCTTATCTTATGCTTCCTCCGTTACCAATTACTGCGCATCAATAGACCGAATGGTAAGTTCATAGCTGAACGGAAATGTTTGAATTAATAATTGGAATCGGAAGTCAAATATTGTCCGATTCATTTGTTATAACAAAATAAACTGTCGTTCGAACAAACTCGAATACCAGTAATCAAAAGTTTATTAATTCTTCGAATTGAAAGCTTAGAGCTTTTTAATCAATTTCATCGACAATTATAATTTTTTTTTTTTAATCCATTAAGCGATCAGACGAGCGTGAAGTTCGCTTCATAGTAAGTGATACGCCTGTACATAACAACGTGGCGCTAGTTAGAATAGTACACTGCACCACATTGCGCGAGTCGATGTTGAGTCTCGTTGCCCCAGTAATTAAACTAGATACAGCGCCTTTTATACCTTAACACAGTAATCTTTGCACAGTACTCTTTGGCGGCAGAAAGAGGTGATGCGGTGGTACCTACTTAGAAGGTCGCGGGCAAGAGAGACCTACCCCCAGTAAGTATCTGTTGCAATATTTGAAATTTGTTAGAAATATTCGCGCCTACCGACCATCTGCCACTCCCCGAACCTCTTCCTGTTATTAATCTCCGCAACTCCTTTTGGGGGTAATATTTCTTAAAATCCATTCTTAGTTAACTTACGATCGGTCAAAGCTATATTGATACCTAACTCCAGATCTCCAGGTCCAATGGTTCCATAGATAGATTGAAAAAGTTATATGAAAGAAAACTACGTATTTAACGGAAGTATAAAATTTATTATTTTACTGCCGTTTGTCTAGATCGTTCATAGACGTTCATTGCTGGATATATGGCTCCTCGAAAGATCTTCACAGAGCTCATTTAAGAGGAATTGGGCCTTAACGCACGGCGCTGGCTCAGACTGCGGGTTGGTGGGTGGTCAGAGCCTCGTCGGTTATTTAGCAGGGTGCACCGCGTGCAGGTGAACTTGACTTGGGCTTCGTAAGATGTTGGGTGGAACCCCTTACACCACTCTTTAACGGTTATAATAGCAAGGCAAGGAGATCTCGGAGCCCCTCCTAATGCACTGACGGATACCACCGAGGGGGTTATAGTGGGTAGAAGCCCCACATAACCTTGTCTTCCCACTAGAAGCAAGGTATCTATTAAGATAGCGATATTCCCCGCGATAAAAAAAAGGTAGGTACGCTCGCAGCGCCTATATCTGGAACCAAATATTGTCGTGCTAACATTACAGTGTTCCGGCTTGAAAGACGCTGTAGCTTATGGAATTACAGAGGTAATGAGATATAACATCTTATTACTCGAACGGCGAGTACAATGTGGCATAGTGTGTATCATCTTAATTAGCGCTACGTTGTTATAACCAAGTATATCACTCACGATCAAGTGAACGACTTGTCTAGTCGCTTCGTTGAATAAATTAAAAAGTATATACCGAGACAAAAAAAAAATAGATTTTTCTTCTAGAGTTCTTATTAAAATTTTGGTACAAGCAAATATTTAATAATTCTCGGCTTATTAGGAGAAGGTTATCCGTCATCTCTCAAATTATCTGAGACACTTCTACAATAAAAATTGGATAAAAAAAACAACAATTAAGAATTATTCAGGGTTGAAAATTACAAAATCTTAGACAAGTTTATTAAGTTAATATGTACTAGAATTACTTGAAAATGCCCCGTTTCGTATAAATTTTCTGTTTTTGCTCCGGCGGACACTTTAATTATGTTCTAGACTATTTGTTTTAGAGATAATTAATGATATAATTAAATATTTTTTTTGTTATTCAACGAAGCGACGAGACGAGCGAGACGTTCACCTGATGGTAAGTGATACGCCTACCCACAACATGCCGCTAGTCAGGGTGATATAAACAGAACAATATTGCACTCGTTGCCTTGAGACATGGGATGCTGCGACTCGCTACCCTAGTAATTCCACTAGCTACAGCTCCCTTCAATCCGGAACACAGTAATGTCTGCACACTGCTGTTTATCGGCAGATACAGGAGCTGATGAATAAAATCTTACTTTTAAATTAAATTCCTTAATTTTCAAATGGAGATATTTTTCACGTCTGTCTTCCCTCGAGTTTAAAAACGTCTTATTACTAAGTATATATTTTTTTTTAATTTTCAAATATCCGAATAAATACGTGATAAATAAACTGAGTACACGTCCAAAGGTCCTGTTGAGACAATAAATGGCAATAAATAACGATAACAGCCCAGCTCTTAGGGTGAAAATATAGCGTTCATTCCACAACATCAGATAATCCATTGTATTCAACGGGGCTTAGCGAGCCGCCCCAACCGTCCCTTTAGTGTTAAAAAAAAAAACTTTTGTCTCCTCATTTGTCTCTGCCAAACAATGCTGGTAAATTATTTAAACGTTTCAACCACCCTTCCTATGTTTATTGGTGGTAGGTCTCTATTTCCGGAAACCGTAGAAACGAGTACCACCCGCAATGCCTATATCTAAATATTACTACGGCGGGCTTGAAAGGCGTTGTAGCTAGTGAAATTACTGAGATATCATCAAGTTATAGTGGGAAGCACGATGTGGTGCTGTGTGTGTCATCCTAACGTCAGATTGTTACTGGGTGTATCACTCACTACCAGGTAAACGTCTCGTTCCTTTCGTTGCTTTGTAAAATGAAAAAAAAAAAACACCTATATTACGCAGTGGTGGTTGATCGCTTACTATGTATGTCTGATGTCCGCTGTTCGATATCTGGGTCACATGTGTCGCCATATTTCTCGAAGAGGTCCAGGTTCGAACCCAATTGAGTTTTAATTTCCGGTGAAAGAATATTGGAGCGAAACCGAGTCCAGAAATGAAAGCTTCTGAGGCCATGTAACTTCTATCAATCCGGAATTGGCCAGCGTGGTAAACGAATGGTCTGGATACTGTCTCTTCGTCTATCAAGGTCTAGAGTCCCAGAAGTGGGAAATATATGAGTATTGTTTATTTCAGTTGTACATATGAAGGTCATGTCTATAAAACATGATTGTTCCTTCAGTAACTATATGAGAACCAGGATATTACAGGGCAGCAGTAGACATCGATCAAGATGATGATGGTAATGAAGCTTCATCATCCTAAGTCTCATTGATAATCCACATATAAAATTAAAGTCCTAATCAAAACTCAAGATTTATACTTCAATAAAGTTTATTGCTGCTAGTCATTTCATTTACTTATAGCTATAGATATTTTATTTGATAGACTTAAAGTTTCTGATCTAACTCAGCTCATGGGATACTGGTGACATGGTCAAAGACTTCAATAATTAATATATAATACTTAAATATTTCTTAACAATAGCAGAGTTATGAAAATATTTCATTTAGTTTATTTTGGATTTGCCTACAACTAATAAAATAACTGGGGTGTTAGGCGTTTCGCCCAACACCTTACGGAACCCTAGTCAACCTCACCTGCAGGCGGTGCACCCTGCTAAATAACCGACGAGGCTCTGACCATCCACCAACCCGCACTGGGCAAACGTGGCAATTGCCCCCAATGAACTGTAACAAGAAGATCTTTGGGATAAGGCTATCTAGCTACGGACTGTAGGTTGATGATAAATAAAATAATGCCTTCATAACTTAAAGATGTCTAAGTCTAATATAGTTTAATCAATTATATATAAACTACTCTTGAATTGTATCAACGTAATTCGCCCTTGTAAAAAGCTGCGAATTATTTTAATTCACCCTTACCATTACATCTCCTTTACCAATCGTCTCCAAACGTCTACCGTCCGGTTTAAAACGTTTCCCCTGTTAACCAATTTAGCTTTTATCCGATTCGCACAAAATGTACTCTGCTTTAGCTTTTACAAATTTAAAATATTCAAAAGGCTCTATGTTTATTTGTAAAGTGCATTATCAACTATTTACGTTAACAACAATTAAAAAGCAAGTTAATTTACGTATCTTTTGTTAAACTTCTAATTACTTTATCTGGATTATAGTCGTTTATGTTACACAAACTAAAGAAGATGTAATATATTTATTTTATATAAGATATAAGGGATTTATTGTCGTTGGGAACACCGAAGGCAAATGATCATTCAGTCGTGCACCAACCAGATGGACCGATCAGATTAAAGACTCATCATCCTCTAAATTCTATACAATCGTAAGAGATGCGTTAGACAGAAACCGGTGGAAGCAGATCGTCCGCTCCAGGCAGCAACCCTAGCACTGACTACGATGTCTCAGACATGAGGGAACGACCCTAGAGAAAGAGAGTATGGGGTTCCCTCGACAACTCACGGGCTAGCTCCAACCAACCTGGGAAATAGCACAAGTCCTCCCATTCGAATCCCTATAAACGTGGAGATCTTTGAGGTAGGCCTATGTCCAGCAGTGGACGTCTGTCGACTTTTGATGATCATAGATGCAATAAGGACGATACAGAATCAGATGCTCGTATTCAAAATTATTTGCTAATCAGTTAAAGAGTACAGAAATTTATATTTTAATAGAATATCTTCTAGAAAATTACAATAACGTGATAAGAGAAGAAACCTTCTTAATAATGAGTACATATTAAAATCGTTTATTAATGATTAGGAAACCATCCCTATGTGCCCTCCCATTTAGGGGAAGGAACCGAGTGCTATATAATACAAGGCAGTATAGATTAGACTTCTATCTCCCACATTGAAAATATATTATGTCCAAAAAAAATAAATAAAAAACATACATATTTTGTATTAATGTTATAGAAAATAAAAAAAACTATTTGTTTACTACCTACAATATATTAGTGTTAGACTTTTAGTGTTTCTTTTAAACTAAACTAAAAACTACTAACACTAAACTCGCTCATTAAGATCGTCTCCTGGATATCGGCCTCACTCAAAAACCTCAACACTAATCGGTGTTACTTAACGATAAACTTAATGTTACTTGACGCAGCGACGAGACGAGCGAAGCGTTCACCTAATGGTAAGTGATACCGGTATACGCTATAACAACGTGGCGATAGTTAAGATGATATACACAGCATCACATTGTGGTCATAGCTTTGAGACATAAGACTTTAAATCTACTCACCTCAGTAATTTAATTAGCTATAAAGCCCTTCAAATCGGAACACAGTAATATTTCCAGGTAACAGTTCGGCCGCGGAAATAGGAGCTGCGATGGTACTCCTGCGATAATAACTTATCCGAATTCTGCCTTTAACTTAGCCTTATATGTAAACGAAAATACTTACCGAAGTAAATTACTCAAGTTAATGTGACGTCATCAAATCATTAGAGCACATTCATCATTAACGTTGCTTAATAGAAGTGCATGTCATTATTAACAGTTAATCATCCCTTTTAATTATTTATGAAGGGAAGCCTAATGCCGCACATCTTGTGTGAAGAACTGATGACGGCAGCCGACCTGGTGTGAACCTGTGCTTAAAACGATATATTTGTTTGTATGAATTATATATTTATAAACAATTTATATAATATGAGGAATAATGGATATTGGATCCTCTTGAAGAACTGTTCAAGGGATCAGAAATACGATTTCTAGTCAACCCCTACGGATATTATCCTACAATGATCTATGTATAGGAGATATTCACTCATGTGGGGTGTAAGGAGTTCCGCCCGACATATTACGGAGCCCAAGTCAAGCTCACCTGCACGCGGTGCACCCTGCTGAACAGACCAGGCTCTGACCACCCACCAACCCGCGCTGGGCCAGCGTGGTGACTTTATGGCCCAATTCCTCTCAATGAAAGGCACCCTATCAGGTGGTAAGATGATCTGGTGAATGTTGCGGGAAGCAGACAGATGCGGGCAACGCAGGATCGATCGATGTGGAGTCCTTTGGGGGAGGTATATGTCCAGCAGTGGACGTCTGTCGGCTAATAATGATGATGATGACTCATGCTGAGACTCATCACGATATCTATGGAACCATTAGAAATAATCTTGCAACAGAAACCTACTGGGGGTAGGTTTGTGTAGACCATCTAGATAAGTACCCCCACAGCCCATTTCTTTCGTCAAACAGTTGTGTGCAAACATTACTGTGTTCCGGTTTGAAGTGCGTTGCAGCTAGTGTAATTACTGCGGTAACGAGACTTAACATCTTGTGTGTCAAGCGACTGGCTCAATGTGGTGTTGTGTATACCATCAGGTGAACGTACCGCTCGTGTCGTTACTTAATATGTAAAAAAAATCTGAATTTTGCGAAGGTCCTTTTTCGTAAAATCCTTTCCTATTATATATTTAATTAACACGTGTCAAGTACACTTCCGCTTCCGGTGGATTGTTCTGTTTGAGTATAATTAATAGAATGTATTTGGTACAAAAGAATATATTTGTATGACAACGTATGTACTCAACTGTACATTTATGAAATATTAAGAATATATATAATAGTAAGAATTCTTCAATTTCAAATTACAGGATATAAAAGTCTAGACATATTTTTTTTTATACTTCAAAGTGACGGGACGAGGGGGGCGTTCACCTGATGGTAAGTGGTAGTTACGTTGTTGTACACTGTACCACATTGCACTCGTCGCTTTGAGACATAAGACGTTTAGTATCGTTACCCTAATAATTTTACGAGCTACAGCGCCCTTCAAACCGGTATACAGTAATGTCTGCACACTACTATTTGGCGGAAGAAATAGGCGCTGCGGTGGTACCTACCTAGACGGTCTGCAGCAAAAGACACCATCAAATCCTCTGAGATGATTATCAAGGAGTACTTATATCGTTTTTTAATTATAGTTTCCTTATGTAATTAACCGGTAATAATATCTAACCATTACTGATGGTAAGCCGCAGTTACCGTGTAGGTTGGTACCACCACAGTGAACTTCACCGAGTACCGGTTTAAAGGATGTTGAAGCTAGTATAATTACTAAGGTAATGAGATCTAACAGACACGTAGATGAGGGCTACAGTCTTCTCTGAGAAGTGCTTTAGGGGTAGTGGCGGAATACAACGGCACTTTCCGTAGGAGATCCCGGGGCTTCTCAGAACGAACTGAAGATGAAGATAATGATAGAGATAAGAGAGAGAGACACAGAGATGGTTTTAATGAGTAAAAATCTCACATAACCGTGTCTTTCCCCCAAGAATAGATTATTTTTATTACTATATTTCCGCCAAGAACAAAACGAAAAGTTTCATTACCGTAGTAATTTCACAATAAGGTTTACACACTACTCTTTGAGGCGGAAATAAGCGCTGCGATGGTACTTACCCAGATGGTTACAAAGACCTACCACCAGTAAACCAGCCCCTATCGAATAAAGAGCTACCTCACATGTATATGTATGCTAAATATATACACAAACCTTTCCATCCGTTTCGATTAAGAAATCATAATCTTCAATAGCATCTCTTTCCTGAATACATTTATATTAAGATCTATACAAATTTTTCCATTTCTCCGATATTACTATCCAATAGTAATCTCCGAACGCAATTGTGTACGTTTTTTTACGTGAAGACCTAACGATCACTTTATTAATAAACTATTTCGTGAATTTACAATACGTTTACTAGAAACATATTAAAAATATATCTTTGTGGTATATATGTATATATATATATATATATATATTTTTCTACAGGCATTTGTGGGCCTGAGCTTCGTTCCTTTGTTTCTATTACAATTGTTATTTTCTTTCTTTATTCTCGCCTTCCATTTTCATCTTCTGTACCATTTTAATCTTTCATTCCTTTTCTCCCATCTGTACTCCATCCTAATACCTTTCATTCTTCCCTTAAATTAATTGAATACACTTTTTATTTATCTTCCATCCTATCTATTACATTATATCCTTTATCCACCCTTATTCCTACACCCTGTACATTATTACTCCGTGGTATATATCACCTTTAGCTAATTGACTAAGAGGTCCATGAATCAGTTCGTGAGCTTCATTATATGTTTTAATGTATATATCTATTTAACCGGACGATCCGGATCGGTAGCTTTGGAATTACTGGAGGAAGAGGTCCAGCAGTGGGCGATAATAGAGAAAAATCATAATGATCTAACCTAATAAATCTATACAGGTGATCAACGGCTTGAGCTACATACATTTTTTTTTTATTAATAAAAACGACAACATGAGTGAGATGTTCACCTGATGATTACAGATGTACCTGCCCTTAACAACGATGCACTAATTACGGTGATATACACAGCTTCACATTGCGCTCGTCGCTTTGAGACAGGATGTTAAATCTCGCTACGTTAGTAATTCCACTAGCTACAACACTCTTCAATCAGTAATGTTTTTTACTACCAGTAATTACTACGTTACCAGTAAATATACAGGCGAATAATCATTCCATATCCTAGCTCCAAATAATAATCTCTCAAGTTAGTAAAGGTACATAACTATGCTTAGACTATTGCTTAATTGTTGGTATAGATAAGTATAGTTTCAGGTGTGATCTGCATACCGTACCGGAAATCTCTGTCCACGTCCCTGCAGATGATGATGAATATTTATTAGTTATTGACGTTTGTTAGTTAAGCTTAAATTATAATTAGTGATAAGATGGAGCTTAAAACTCTAATGTAGAAGTTGATAAGTTTTTCTCATCTTCTTAAGCGTATTCCTTACTCTTCGATAGCAGCAGCCAGAGTTAGAAGTATGTGGTAAATATTTTGAACCTTTGAACTATATTAAACTGGAGCAAGAAGACGTCTTTGACAAGTTCACTTCTGAAACCAACTCCAGCTAGGAGGAGTTTTAATTAATTCCTCGTCCGTTAGATTCCGAAATGAATGTGAAAATTCAAAGCTGTGTAATTCCACAATGTGGCATAACATTACTATATTACGGTTTGAAGGGTGCTGTAGCGAGTGAAGTTACTGGAGTGACGAGACTTAACACCCTATATTTCTAAGCGATGAGTGTAATGCGTTACTGTGTATACAGAGCTATCTATCACCGCGATGTTACGGACGGGCGTATCACTTACCATCAGGTGAACGTCCCATTCGTCTCGTCACTAAAAAAAAAGTTTTAAACGTGGTGATAGAATGAAGGTCATATAATGAAGGTCATATTCAATATGAGAGAACAAACATTTTGTTTACGATACCAAACTGTATGGTTATGAGTTTACGTGAAAGCAATCGGGTTTGACAAATATAGGGGTAGAAATGTGAGGGGTAGAAATGAAATGAAATTTCCCATGAGCTGGGTTAGGGTAATCCATTTTTCACATCCAACGCGATATTTCTTGACGTCAGTGGACATTCAGGTATTCACAAGCATTCATAAATACGTAGTAAGCTATACTTTAACATGTCTTTTATACTTTTTTTTTATTATCAATGTATAAAAAATTATTTAACTTTTAACTGTTACTATTTAACAGTAAAATTAACCAATTTTTTATTAACTTTACCTATCGATAGTTTACCTGAAGATTAATGATGCTGCTGCTCATAGCACAGGTGGTGCTAGTTAGTATGTACACAGTACTTAATTGGTTTTTACTGGTGGTAACTCTGTTGCCGGAGATCGTCTAAGTGGTTATCATCGCAGCGCCAAACAGTAGTAAGCAAATATTACTGTTATTCTGGTTTGAAGGGCGCTGTAGCTAGTGTAATTATTGAGGTAATGAAACTCAACGTCGTATGTCTCAAGCGACGAGCGCAATCTGGTGCAGTGCATACCGTCTTAACTAGCGTCACGTTATAATGGACGGGCGTATCACTTACCATCATGCGAACGTTCGCTCGTCTCGTCGCTTAGTTACATAAAAAAAGAAAAACTCCACTAAGCTCGTCCCTTTGGGATAGAAAATGTTTAGTATCGTTACCCTAGTAATTTCACTAGGCACAGCGCTCTTTAAACCGGATGATAGTAGTGTTTACACATTATCGGTAGCGATAGTTCCTACCTAGACGATAACTGGTGTACTAGCACTCCCACCATTAAACCAATTTTTTTTTTATTCAACGAAGCGACTAGAGGAGCGGAGCATTCACCAGATGGTAAATGATACGCACGCCCATAACAACGTGGTGCTGGTCGCCGTCTTAACACATAAGATATTAAGCCTAGTTACCCCAGTAACTTCACTACCCCCAGCTCCATTTAAACTGGAATACAGTAATGTTTGTACACTACTGTTTGGCAACAGAGACCTGCCACCACTAAACTTTATATATATATATATATATATATAAAGTTGAATTATTTTGATTAATTGAGTACGCGATATTGAATAACCGATTCGCCGGAAACGAGTCGTATTTCATTGACAGATTTATTATTTAATATCATCATACGAACGGTTACTTCTAAATGTCACTTAGTGAAGATAAATAACAAAATTTACTTTATTTTATGTTTAAACTACTTCATCATAACCGTCATCTCAGCTTACTATCATTCATTGCTGAATGTAGACCTCCCCGATCGATTATTTTATACTCTAAGTCTGCAGGCGGAAATAAATACTTAGCAATAAACTTATTAGATATTTTCCAAAACCAAATGAATATTCTTTAGTTCGTTGAGAAATAATTTCAGTACATGTAAGTAGGGGTGTAAGGGGTTCCGCCCACCATCTTACGGAGCCCAAGTCAATCTCACCTGCACGCGATGCACCCTGCTGAATAACAGACGCGGCTCTGACCACCCACCAATTACCCGTCACTGAAGATCCTTGGGGGCTTATGCCCAACAGTGGGCGTTATCCGGCTGATAATAATAATAGTAACATAAAACAGACAATCACATGCACAAAAACACGAGTCATTTTGATTTCCATCAACTGGCCCTTGATCTGTTGTGAGGATGACTTGTCTCTCTTTTTAAGTAATAACCTTTGATATTAAAGACTTATAACATAAAAAAAAACAATTATTTAATAATGAACTGTTTCAAATAACATTATAAGTTAACATTAACTGACTTATCTAGCGAAATGCTCAAGTTGCGATAATCAAAACATATTTCAGACAACTTTAAGTATAATCAGATCAGCGAAGTAGAACTAATATAATTCGACTTTAACAAACTTACTCTTAATGAGGTGCCTCGAAAACTTTATCTGCTTAGTTACTGAAAATATTACATAAATACTTTGCTATAATCGTGTATGAAAATATTAATTTAAACTACAGTTAATTTAATTAATAACTAAGTCATGTTTCTAAGTAGCTTTTCTCAACTTCCCTGGTACGATTTCATACATTCATTGGAGATATTGTTTTTTTTTATAACTTGATAATTTGTCAGTTAACTAAATAAAGTCAAAGTTGAGTCACGGAGAATATTATGCTCTGGTTAAATAACAAAATTCAATATTATTCAAAAGCTCTCTAGGGGTAACATATAGGTTACGGTGGAGGTAAATATTATAGGTTACCCTTAACGCTTTTCCATTATAAATATTTGTGAGCTAATAGAGTATATAAATTTAAAAAATTAAAGCTAGAACTTTCGATAGAAAAATACAGGTGCCATTAACTAATCATTAAACTTTCAGATATACTTCTTTAAATTTATCTCCTCTAATCTTTCACTTTTCCGCACCTTTTCCGATTAAGTTACGTTTATGCTACAGATATAAAACAATCAATTGCCACAGCAGTATTATAACAGCTAGCTTTAGCTACACAAAAGTTCATTTTATTAAATATGACCCAAATAAGGTACATAATCAAATTGATCCTTCCCTTGTTAAACTAACAAGACGTATCAAGCGGAAGCAACCGGATTGAAATGTTCTGAATAAATACCCCAATACTTTTTGTCCACGAAAAGTACCCCGAGCTTTATTAAAAACCCCCAAATAAATATTATGAAACGGCTTTTATAACGTTTCCAATTTTTTTTTGTTTGTAAACATTTACATATACTTTGTTTTCTGACAAAATTAACAAAGTCGGAGGCAAAGTTAATATTAGTAAATTTTTTTTTAAATAAAATGTATAAGTTATTTGTTTTATTTATGATTATTTGTATTGATTGGGAAAACTTCATGGTTATCCCAACTTATATGAAGAGTAATAGACGTAGCACGCTGGCCTAATGGTTAGAGCGTGCGGCCTTTATTCCGAAGGTCGCGGGTTCGTAGTCTCGGCATGTACTGATGACTTTAATATTTAAGTTATGTACATTTGTGAACTTTAGTAACAACAGCGAAATACAAACGGTGAAGGAGAACATCGCGAGGAAACCTGCACATGAATTGAAATTTATTCTAAGGTGTGTGTGAAGTCACCAATCCGCATTGGGCCCGCGTGGTGACTATGGCCCATCGCCCTCATATTGAGGGTAGGCTTGTGCCCCAACAGTGGGGACGTAAATGGGCTGTTCAAAAAAATAAAAAAAATAGACGATAGGAAAGAAATTTCGGGCTCAGAATCGATTCAGAAAACTAGGCAGAGGGCGGGACTTCTCCTGACATGGAGAGGAGATCGCTGTAGAAAGACAGAGATAATGTTAAAACAAATACATAGAATTTATATATAAATAATTATTTTAATAAAAGTATATGTCTGATCAAATTGTTATATAAGTAAAGGGGAAAGGTCTTGTTTTGTTCTCAATGTTCAAAAGGAATTCTCAAGTTCAAAGGATTTTTAACTTAAACAGGCTAGCACATGTTCACACGGTTTTAAGTGATATTAAGTTTGTGGACTATAAAACGTGCTTCTCTAGAATATACCATGCTATAGTAACGAAGCGCTAGTTAGGATTATATACGCTGCAAGTTATTATGCTGAGTAAATATTTGAGAAGCGGCTAGTTAGGCGGATCTGACAGAATCCTACTATCAACTAATCTCCCTACATGTTGCCCCAGAATCGAAGCAAGGCACTTCACCTTACCAATTTTAGTTACTGTGCTACGGAAGTTGTTAAAATATTTTATAGGAACATAAAAAGAAATTAACGCTTTGCTTCTGCGATTAATTAAAACTATATCGATAATTAACAATAGAGCACTGGGTGCATATTAGAGATCTGTAATCAATGGAAAATTGGAATATGAATAGGCAGATTACGGAACCGCAACGATTCAGAGATAAGCTGTACTGTGCTGATCTGGTTAGATACATCGAAGAGCCATTATCTATACACGAATATAACTAGATGTTGCTGCGGTTAAACGTATTCATTCTGAACCAATTCAAAAATGCAACTTTTACTTTATTCGAAGCAGCGACGAGACGAGCTCGACGGTCACCTGTTATTAAGTGATATGCCAGCCCATAACGAAGATGCGCTACATAGAATGTTAAACAATTCACCACGTCGCGCTCGTCGCCTAAGTTAAGTCAGTTAATATTAACTTGTTTTGTCTTAGAGTCGCCAGTTAAAGTTTATTGTTGCCACCAACAGCATCCGAGCAAGCATGAACAGGACTTTCTTCTGAGACCTAATAATAACCATTGTGATCCATCTAGACAGCCCCACGTAGCCAAGACTACTACCTGTTCTTAAGCCTACTAACTCTTTGCTTCTCATTAAGTGAATCGTGGTTGATCTTCTTATTTAATTACTTTGACTAATGAAAAGATAATTAAGATGATCACCTTTAATTTCTTTTACAATAGGTTAACACTTAACCTCATCATCTCATGTTAAATTATTATAAGGCTATGTATCTTGAAGTATGTTCACCTAAAATACTCTGGCTGTAATATTGGTTGACGGAACATAAAAATGGTATTGCTGCTGTGGATTGACAAATGAAAGGGTGGTTGTTAGCCAAGTGGGTCTGAAAAGCTCTATTATAAATCATTCTCTGAAGCTTTATTACAATCACATAAAAACAAGCTTAACCAATGGGTAACGGAGGTTAATTGTATTATAATTGATAGGCCTCCTTGTGAGGGCCTCATCATCTTAAATAGTTAAATACGAATACAGCGATAGATTAATAAGAATATTATATGTGCTATTGTAAATCCATATACATAGTAACATTCTGTATATTATGAATATTAGATAATTAGATAGCATAAGTATAGATATAATAAAAAAAAAATGTGAAAAAACATTTAAATAGCCAATAGTAGTGAATAAGTTGTAAATTATAGGATAATATAAAGCCCTGAATAATAATATCAGGGAAAATTGCGAATAAATAAATAAAAAAAAGCTTGTAAACCAAGTTGTAATTCACTTAGTTCAACAACTAAACTTGACATTCAAATTTAAGTCGCGACGTGGAATACGTAACAGCAGTACATTCAAGCTGTTTAGTAGTTAAGTTAGTAGACATAAATCTTTGACTACAAACTTAGCGTACGTACCAACTGGTGGTAGGTGTCTGTTGCTGGAAACCGTCTTGGTAGGTACCACCGCAGCGCCTATTGCAGCCGACAGACTACTGTGTTCCGGAAGGGCCGTTGTAGCTAGTGAAATTATTGGGGTAAGGATACTTAACATGATATACCTCAAGGCGAGGAGCACAAGTTGTTGCTGTGTATATTCTAACTAGTGCCATGCTGTTATGGCCAAGCGTAGAACCTCGTCGCTTCGTAGAATAAAAAAAAATACTAATAGAAATGTTTAATAATTAATATATTTATATTAAGTAATATCTAGGCCTCTCAAGGGGTTGACCGACGATCTGGTGAGAATCACGGGAACTGCATGGTCGGACTGATCGACGTGGAGAACTTTGGGGGAAGCCTGTGTCCAGCAGTGGCTGATGATGATGATGAATATTTCATGATGGTTGGAGATCTCGGAGTGGAGATCCTTAAGGGAGGCCTTTGCTTGGTAATTAGTGTTATCCGGCTGATAATGTAACGTAATGGTGGTCGCTCATGTTTATCAGTTATTGTCTAAGTAGGTACATAGCAATAAATAATAATGTAAATTGTAAATATTTACATCACAAAATCCTTTAAAATTAAACTTTATAACAATCGTTAGATCAAATTTAAACACAAAGTTATAATTTAATTTTAAAATCTTATGTTAAAGATAAACATAGAGCGAGATGAAATGATGAAACAACAGAAATAATCCAACTTATTAACTAGACCGAAAGAAACGTTTGTAATATACCGCGTAAGGAAAATTCAACAGTGTTGCCATTGTTAGTTAAATACTTTAAATCCGTTAGAAAGTTGTTACTGGTAACATCGAATAAACAACTAAAGGGAAAATAATATAGGTTTAAGGGGTTCCGCCCAACATCTTACGAAGCCCAAGCCAACCTCATGCGTACCTTGTTAAACATCTGATGAGGCTTTGACCACCCAACAACCCGCACTGCGCCATTGTAGTGGGGCTAAGGCCCAATTCCCCCTCGTTAAGGATCCTTGAGTTAGGCCTATGCCCAGTTGTGGACGTTTTTCGAGTGGAAAGATAGGAAATTGATTACAATGTGTCTTGTGTGAATGAATCGTTTCATGATAGCCGTTATATAGTATCTGCGATGTAGAAGTCATTAAACGCCAGAGATGCGTACTATCAGAACCAAGCAGCATCCACAGATTACGAGATGAATGCCATGCAGCGTTTCACCGGAATATAGTAATGTGTGTAGATTACTCTTTAATGGTTGTTAGAAATATTAATTTCAACTGATTACAACTTAAATCGGTGGCATTTTAAATGGATTAGAACTGAAATCGATTGTAACTTAAACCATTGTCAACTTAAACCGAGAGTTGACTTATATTTTAAAATTAACAGTTTTATTTTAAAATATATATTTTTAAACTAGAACACAGTAATCGAATACAATATAACAACTTACTTGCGAACTTTATACAAATGTATACACGGCTGATATTCTTCTTGATTTTGTATAAAAATTTTGTATTCCTGTTGTAATATTTGTTTTTTTTTTTACATTACTAGAACAACGTATTCGCATGTCTGGGGAGATAATAATTTTTCTATTTCCATTTTTATCTACCCGAGCTACGATTCACCGCGGGCGAACACAAACCGAACATTGAGAAGAAGCTGTAATATTATTTTTTTCTAGAAAATTTAAATACAATAATAAGAAGGGGTTACTTTAACTGAAAAAACTGTAGGTTTCAATAGGCCGGATACAACAGACAAAATAAACGAATAGGTTTACTTGAAAAACATAGCAGTTATAGCAACAAATAATTTACAGAAGCTGTAGCGGAAATAATTATTAGAAGAGAAATCATCGCGGGGTTTTTGGAAACTATTAGATATAAATATACAAAATTTGGCAGAGATATTGCTCCAGCCATTTAGAGGTCAGCTAAGAATGAATTGTACATAATTCCTTCCCTAAAGGTAATGGCGTTTACAGTACACGTTATTAAGAAAAAAATCCACTTGCATTCTTTTCAGAAACAGTTAAATCTACAAGTAAATATACGAGTAAATCTAACCATCCAAACGCATCGCTTCCTTCCGTAATACCGTAAGGTGGTATCGTTTCCTGCTAAAAGAACTTGGCCACTTGGCTTAACTTGATCATTATTAATCGAAATTCTATTTAGGGTTTCGAGAAAAACATATTTGAGAAGTACTAACCATAAATCTAAACGATCTATCAAACTGATTATTCCTTTTCGATTGTTTGTAAGAATTATTTCATTGAACACTCATAGTGAATTAAGATTCTATCAGAACTATCAAATAAATTATTTTCTTACGGCTACCCGACATCTTTCAAAGTTCTTGAGGATGATCCTTATCAAATAATTAAACCGAGCACGTCGGTCGGACGAATTTTAAGGTTAGACCGCAGACCTCTCCAAGTTCTGGCACCTATTTTGCGGATTTACTCAAAGCTTAAATATTTATTATTTAAAGGAACTTTCAAGGATTTTAATTCCTGTAGAAATTTGGAACGATTGGATCAACAATTCAAAAAATTGATAAAAATCAAATTATAGTATTCTATTAATCTCTTAAATCTATTCTGTTATTTTTAGGGACTAACTGGTATCTACGTACTGGTAAAGAATTTACTTTTTATCTAACAATTCAAGTAAAGATGACACTAAAGATGATAACAGCGGTATTTTGCTGAGCAAATTTGGAAATCTCACCACCATCATAATCGATTTCGGGATCATTAAAGAGATGGACAATATGGATCAGAATCGAATCAAGAGAACTGCTATTAGATTTATTTTAAGGTTAATTTAGGAAAGTAGCTTTTCCAAATTAGTAATATTTTATAAATAAGGTTTTAGGGATACGTTCTTTATTATTTAAATAAAGGAAGCTTTGTTCAACAAACCTAATCCCTTATTCGGACAATTTTTACTTTTACTTTTACCCTGTTAACTACTAAGAAATATTAATTTACCGATTTGTACGAAATTAGTTAATGAAAGATAAACAGGCGTTTTAAATGTAGTACATAATTTTGAATTGCTTGTTTCGTTTCATTTGCTTTTTGAAACATTTTTTTCATTGTTTTATGAAACAAAGCGATATATTTTGAAAATGTTCAGGTTTCAACAGATCGTATTGTGATTTTTTTCACTTGAATAGATAAAAAAACAAAGCTATGGATCGTTAATCGTCTTCTACATCCGGTTCAAATCAATCTTCATTTTGGCAACACCAAATTGTATGCAAATCCTTCTACCATTTGTCTTCATTTAGACTTTAAGCAGGAACTGTTCAGCTGATTAAATACTATCTAGTATTTCACTTTATATACAAATATTGTATATTTTAACAATCTTAATATATATAACGTATTCTTTACCTTAGGATATATAGTAATAGGATGCCGAAGAGTTTCATATAAAATACCTTACTTTACTAAAAAAAACAGCAAAACAACTAATGCTCGGATCAACGTACACACGGGTACGCAATCTAAATGTTCCGTGGCCCTATGAAATAAGGTTCAAATTGAAACTAAATACATCTCAACTTCCCGCCGCGGTCGTGCGTTCGTTGATCCGAGCATCAGCTGTTTTTGATTTTGTGTTTCATTGCTGGTTTTATTTTAGCAAAGTAATGTATTTTTTATGAAACTATCGCTTAATTTAGCTGTACTAACAGGATAGAGTATAAATAATGCTAATAAAACGTTAAAATAATGATGTTTTTTTAATCAAGATCGATTTTTTTCCGTTCCATCATCAAAGGTGTCATTAGTACTATCGTCTGTTTTAGTTTTCGGAAGCGGTCTACTAACACACAGTACATAACTATTCATAAAAATAAAATATTATTATGTACTTTAGCAAATTTCCAAGAAGTGTTAGTTTAGTAAATTAATGTTTCATCGTTTATACGAGTACAAATCAATCGACGCATAATAACATTCCTTTAATGGCGTATTTCGAATCAAAATGGCGGACAACTTCGGCCTTTTAACACTTTGCGGTTTTATATTATATTTTCACTTTATGGCACTCTAAAGTCCATTACTACGCTATTAATAGTTCGTTAAAAGATTTAATTATGTTTAATCGCCTTCAGTACCTCTTTTTGTACTAAATACATAATTTTTAATGAAAACAAATTGAAAGTCAATAATTTGATGGTAGATCTATCATTACACCGATTTCTGCCGCCAAGCAGTAAAGTGTAAACATTACTGTGATCCAGTTTGAAAGGCGCTGTAGGTAGTGTAATTACTGGGGTAGCAAGTCTTAATATTTTATTTCTCAAGGCGATGAGCAATGTATAACATCCTAATGTTATGAGCAGGCGTATGACTTACCTGTACGCGAAGGCCTGAGCGTGCCATCGCTTCATTGAATAAAAAAAATTAAAATGCTTCAAATTCAATTTACTAGAAGACTATATATATTTCGCGTATATAGCCATTATTAATCTAATTTAGATTGTGGGTTGGAGTATATTCTCACAGCAGCATACGAGTCACGTTCGTCTAACTGCACTAACTTTAAACAGCTTTAAGTTCTCAAAAGGATCATCCCAATTATCTTGTAGACCTTTTATCTTAAATATACAATAATATAGAATTAATGTAGCGACGCAATATAATATACACTTACCAATAGTTAAAATATCTATTTATGTCTCAGGGCGACGACCGCAATGAGAGAAGAATATCTCATTCTGACTATCGCTACCTTGTTATGAGCAGGCGTATCATTTACCATCAGGTGATATGTTCCGGTCATCTCGTGGCTTCGTTGAATAGAAAAAAAGTATCATTGTCACGTTATATCTGTTTTTTCCTTACGTTAGTTTGTGGTGCGTACAAATATTATGCCCGCTATTTGTATATTTTTACTCGTGTGTCATTATTAAGTGAAGGATAGAAGGTTTGCGTTGTATGGACACGTGATGCGGAAGGGAGAAAATCATTGTGCCAGAGGAATAGAATAATAAATAAGCATGTGAAAACGCGGAAAAATGGAGGAAGATCAAAGAAGAGGTGAATGTATTATGTGATAGAAGATATGCATGTTAAAGGAGTGAATGTTTTAATTGTATTAACGAATGATAGAAGGGAATGAATAAGAAGACGTAGTGGGTTTGTCACGTGAAGAAGAAACAGGACGTCTATAAGTGGGGGTGATGTTTCCAATTATAGTGCAAACGTTTAAAGGGTTGGGAAAAGTTTTGACCTTGTAAGCAGTGATGATGATGAAAGCAAACGATTAATATTTTCCGTTTTAAAATTACCTCTTTTAACAGTTTGTTTGTAAGTATTTTAGGTAACTCTTTAAACGAACCCTTAATATACAAGGACATTATATAGACAAGAAAGTAACCTCGAGAGCAATATGTTTTGCAAAGATGACGTTTTCCAGTAAGCAATATAATATGTTTCGACTGGATATTCCAAGCGACAGCGCTTAAATTTCTTTTTACAACAAATTATTTATCGTATAAGTTTTTTAATACTTCAGACTATGTACTAGCTTAAAGGATACAGATATGTACTGTGTTTTAAAGTGCTCGTCCAGAGCTCAGACTTTCAACAGCACCTGACGTCTATATAAATATTCTACTTCTTTAAATTACTCGTGAAGCTCAACTTATTTTTCTGGTCATAAATATGTATAAAAAATAAGTTTTAACATAAATTAAGTAAGACGGGTAAGTACAGAAACAACATGGGGTATTTCCCCATAAATTTGCTTCTAACACCTCTAAGGACTTGTTCTTTAATAAATTTCGATAGAAACTACCTAAAAAGTAATGATACCAGTATTAGGGTTATTCATGACGGCTTTGTTTATGAGTTTTACGGTAAGTATTAAGTAGCAGCCGATTACAGATATTTATTACTTCTTTATAGTAAACATACGTTTTCTGTAAAGTTTTGTAATCCCATGCTTTGTTTTTCCACCTGCCCTTTTCCCATCTATGTGGGGTCGGCACAGTATGTACTTCTCTTCCACATCTCTCTATCAGCCGCCATATCTGAATTCGCACTCTTCTTACACATGTCATCTTTCCCACAATCCATCCACACTTTCTTCGATCTTCCTCTACCCTTATAACCGTCCACGTTTATTCTGATTACTTTCTTTGTTATATATCCTTCATCCCTCCTCACAACATGCCCGTATCACGCTAACCTCTTTGTCCTCAATTTCTCTGTCACTGGAGCAACTTTCAGATTTCGGGTCAGTCCATACTCGTCACACCATACATTCATCTTAACATTCGCATCTCGGCCACATGTAAACTCCTTTCATCCGAACCTTTGGTGGCCGAACACTCAGGCTCCATACAATACGACGGGTCTAACGACCGACTTGTAGATCCCTTTTCTAATTACATCCTTATTTTATGTAATATACTATATTTTTTGGGCGCAAACATTTACTGATTATTGGAGTTTAGATCCCGTTAGGGTTCGTCATCAGTTATCATTGTCCACGTGGAAACTTATTGGCGATAATATATACCAATATACATGGAATCTAAGAAATGGGAAGAGCCTAATTGTCTACCTTAGTGGATGTACCATATTTAATAACATGATAAACTTTGGGTTGACATGATAAATTACTAAGTTCCATTAACGCAATTAATGTTAATGAGTATGTATTAAGTATCCTCGAAAATAGAAACCTGAACTCGATAACAATGTTTGTTTATTATTATACTTAAATATTTCATTACTTAAGTTCACGTAATAATCTAAGTAAGAAGGAGCAGTTTGTTCCTTTTTTCATCATCTTGTACAGTATATAAATATACTTCTAGATTTTTTTCTAGGTATATTTATTTATTTTATAAAACAGATTTTTTTAGTATTGTCTTAACGTCGTTTCTTAGTAATGAGATGGTGACGTGGTGGTAACCATGTGACCGTTCTTCTATTGTACAAATTAATATTATAATTTAGTTTATCTCAAACAGTTGGGTAATGGCCGCGTGTAAATAATATATTGTAGCATAATAAATTTAGTCTCACAGTACCAACTTATGATATTTCTACATACCCACCCGAACTTTATTGCGGTCCTTAAAATGATAAATGATTACTATGAAAATGTTACGAATGAAAAGAAACCAGTTCGTGCAATTTTTTATTTCAACTTCATACCGAAAATGTAATATGAGCAATTTGGTTGTAATGTACGAGCGGAAAGCACCAGGTAATATATTATTATCAAATTAAATTTATCTACTGGTACATCTTGTCGGGTTCCGTAGTGCGGTTATCCACTTCCCCAGTGAAACAAAGGACCTTGCTTCCAATTCGGTACTATGTGAGGTTTTTTTGACCTCAATGTCACGTGGCAGTAGACAATAAAACCGTTATTGGAATAGCGTTCTCTCGGAGTACTCCGGCACTCATATGTTGATAGTCTGAACATAGCAATGGTGGTAGCTAGAGATGGTCGTTCGCATAAAACTTACCACCAACCGATGTATTAGCTGCAGGTATTTTTAAGTCAACATACTGGCTACATGTCGGAGTGTCGCTCTCAATATGTGAGTGCCAGTATATTATGAAAGATCATACTTCACTACATTCACCTTTCCGTTATTACACACTACGTGTCAAGTGTTAGAACGTAGACTAAAATTATATTAAAACTGGAAACTTTTCAACTATTTCTGGAAAGTTTAAAAATAGCATAATATAAATTATTCCTGCACCAACAGGAGATAACTCTTCCCGAATATTCTCTGCGTTATCGAATCAGTAAGGAAGAGATCCTTAGAGAAACTCTCACTTAGTCACTAGACGCAGTGATGTTAAGGCACTCCAGTAGTATCTAGTAGTAGACCTTGTAGGAGGCCCACCAGGTGGAGACCGAGGAGGAAGCTAGACTTAGTAGATCTTAATTGAAAAAATATATCCATTGATAGGCAGGAGGAGAGGCTAATTGGCTAATATACCACATATTGCCTGATCGTAACGTTAATTAATCAATCAATAATAAAATCCCTATTCTTTGCCAACCCACATTAATTCTTAGCATCTTGTGTATTTTGTTTCGTTTATTAACGAGAAAAATATTCTTTGCTTAATTCGCCGGATATGAGTCAGAGCGGGGCTACGGGAAATGACCTCATCACTCTTGCCCTCCATACAAAGAAAATCTTCGAGAAGTTCTTTGAAGACCGTATAAAAGGTGTAATAATATCATATTTTTTTATAAACAAATGTAGTGTTTTATACAAACTTACAAAAAAAGGGGTTGTTTATAATGGAAGCTTTTTATTCAATTTTGTGGGTATACGTTTATTTTCTCTTCGATAACTGTGTTTAAATTTTTACTGGTTGATTCGAAATTGTTTAACAAACATCGGAGTTTCATTTATATTTAATAGAAAAACAAGAAATGTTGCATTTTTTAATTTATGTTAAAACAGTGTTTCCTACAGCTTTTACTTATATTGTACACGTGGAGAATAGCTTACTTAATGTAAATAGGCGATATTAAAATAAAACCATGAAAGAATATAAATAATACAAGAAAATAAAGAGTGAAGGAAGTTGTATACATCGGTAGAACAAAAGTTAGAAAAAAAAACTGCAAAATTTAACTAAAATATAAAACAAATAAATAGCAATGAAACAAGCCTTGAGTTACTACGACAGGTGAAGATTTATTAACCAAAAAAAAAATCTAGTTTTATTTAGCGAATTTCTTCTTATCACCTCATGTAATGTCCTGTGATATCATTACATTTCCTCCTATTTAATATGCATCACAAAAGCTTGGAATTTATTTAATGTATAAGGAAACGTTACTTCCCTATCTCGGTATCGTATAACGAACACAAATTCCTTTCGTATAGAAATAATCCAATACCAAATTCTTTTTCCTTCTTATCGCATTACGGATATCAATAAGGATAGGTGGTTTGATCTTTGGCATTTGTTTCGATTCAATACGACAAAGTGGTAGTAAAGTGGGGGAGGTTATTTTAAAAGACGATGTTGCTTAGATAATTTGAATATTGTGTACGTACTACAAGAAAAATTTTTAAAGAGAAATTTTACTTGTGGTACGTGTCTGCATTGGTGGTAGGTGTCTGTAAGCGGAGATCGTCTAGGTAGACACCAACGCAGCTCCTATTTCTGCCGCGAAACTATAATGTGCAAATATTTTTGTGAGAGGGGTAAGGGCTCCCGCACAATAACTCACGGGACACAAGCCAATCCTACCTGCGAGTGGTACACCCGGCTAATCAAGAAACGAGTCTCTGGTTCCTTCAGAAGATCAACCAGCATTAGGCTAGAGTGGAGAGAAATGGCCCACGAAAACCTCTACAGACGAAGTTCGATCGATGTGGATATCTTTAAAGGAGACTTATGTCCAGCAATGGACATCTATCAGCAAAAGATGATGATGTGATGATGATGAATGTTACTTTTACACAGAAGCGATGCAGATTGCCACGAAATTAAATATCATAAGATGAAGATAAAAAAATAAATCGCTGCTAATTATGTTAGTAGTTACTTATAATTTTATTTACTTTAGTTTTTATAGCTCAGAACTTTAAGAAACGCCTGCATTTTACCAATAGCAATAAATACCGACATCAATTTTGCTAATGTATTTTTTTTATAAAAGTGGAATGAACAACTATCTAAGCAGCACCAATAACAAAACTTTGTTGTTTTTTTTTATACCACGACGCGACAAGACAAGCAGAACGATTACCTAATGGTAAGTGATAAGCCCGCCCATAACAATGTGGGGCTAGTTAGGATTTTACACTGTTACACTGCACCACATTGTGCTTCTCGCTTTGAGACGTAAGATGTTAAGTATCGTTACCGCAGTAATTTCACTATCTACAGCGCCCTTCAAACCGGTACATAGCAATGTTTGCGTACTACTGCTTGTGGGCTGCAAAGGGCGATGCTGTGGTACTCATCTACCTGATCTCCGGCAACAGATACCTACTATCTAATACATTATTAATATATTTATTTAATTAACAGTATAAGTAAATAAAGTAATACTTGTTTCTCAAAAAGTGATTACAATATATAATTTTGTTTTCTATTCAAATCCAAATAAAGTTGGTTTTGTATCAGGAGATGAATGCTTATTTAAGTGGCCAACCAAAAGTATGCAAATGTTACCGAGTACGGTTTGAATGTAAGTGAAACCATATAAAATTACTAAGGTAACTAGATTCAACATCTTATGTCTCAAAACGACGACCATAATATGTTGCAGTGTATATCATCACATTATAAGATATGCCAACCCATAACAACGTGGCGCTAGTCAGACGCCATCTTTTGTTTTATTCATCGAAGCGACGAGACTAGCTGGATGTTCACTTGATGTTATATAGTACGACTGCATAGCAACTTTTTTTTTATGGTGATGTTCTCACCGCAGTTCTGTTGACAACTATAGCGGCTTCATCGGACTCAGGGATACCAGATCCGCGAGCTAAAATAATATAAAAAAAAATATATATATGTAAAAGGGACAGGAGAAAGGTGAGAAGATATTGGATGCGGAAGGGTTGAAGGATTGGATAGTGCTATAGAGGGAGAGGCAAGGGGATGTAATCAAATATATACATAGATAAATATACTTATGAATTTAATACGCGTACGACGTGTATCGGATGGCGGCAATGACTATGCGGTGATCGAAGGAGGGCTCTGGCCCGTCCTCCGATCATCACATAGCAACGTGGCGCTAGTAATGCATGGGACTAAATTGTGCTTGTAGCTTCAAAACATAAGATATTGTTTCGTTACCACAGCAATTACAGTAGCTACAGCTCCCTTCAAACCGGCACACTATTATGTTTGCACACTACTGTTGGGCGATTACAATATGCGCTGCCGTGGTACTTACCTAGACGATCCCCATCAACGGTCACCTACCACCGTTAAATGTATCACTTACCTTCAGATGATTCCCTAGTCCCCTCTATTTATGAAACAAAAAATGATCGAGGTAAGAGAGGTCTGAGTAAAGTCTAAATTGTAATATATTCACATGTATCTTACATACATAAAAATTTCTCTTCAAAGAAAAATTAAAAATTTGCTTATTTAATTACATTTACAAGAAAAGAAGCTACTTTTGGTGTTGAGGTAACAAGCTAAATAAGGCACGAGTAGGTAGGTAGGTAATATAATATGGCATAGAGCAAACAAGGAGAGGTAACATTGTCAATATATATGAACTGCTTTCTTAATGTTCCCACAGGTGGGATTCAGAATTTTCCCTCATAAAAGGCAAGGCAGCAATTTATCCACACTGGTCAAGTATGTGGGCATGTGTTAATTAATGAGTTTCTTTTAATTGAAACAATCATAACATACAGGTTGAAACTATGTTTATTTTTTATATGCTTACATATAAGATTATGATATACAACAAAGTATAAATAAATAATGCTAACATGTTTTTTCCTTAAAATTTATTATACATATAGAATATACTTTATTAATGCCATTATATAATTCATCTAACAAAGCATTATATGTAAAAAAAAAGTATTTCATGTGAACTACATTAATATATCTCTTATCAATTCTAGAGTGACAAATATGATATAATGAATCATTCACATTTGTGTTTTTATATAGGAATTCTATATTTTAAAACAGTGTATGAATTTCTAGTTTCTTATCATTGCACAGGAAGAAAAGATTATTTAATTTCAATCATCTAATACAGATAAAGCCATTTCTCTTGATATGTCATCCGACATGCAATTTCTGTTTTCAACTTCTCTTTCATCCCCCGACCACCAGCTTTCATCGTCATCTTGAATGAAGCACAAAAATAAATCATCTTCATATGTTGGAAAATAATATTCCGGTTGATCCCAACGTTCCCTATGTAATATCCAGTGTTTAGTCTCTTTCAAATGCTTTTCTAGATTCTTTGCCACGTCAAATTTAGTGTCACATGATAAACATTGTCTCAAATGTATCTGTCTACGTATAAAGTTAACGATTTTCACTTTGTGATAGAAATTCAAGCCTGTTGTTGCTTTTGTAAATGAAAATTCATGTGTATGCTCCATATGATCTAATATACTCTCATATTCCATTTCCGTATGATCACATAGAAGACAAGTGATTAATGGGCCATTTTCTTCAGTCCACTCAGACCAATCTGGATCACTATCTATATTTGAATCATGATCGATCTCTTCATTACTTTTAGGTGTAGTGGTGTGCACTTTGGCAAAGTATTTTTTAGTATTTAGTTTTGTAATTGTTGGTTTTTCACCTAAATAGTTTACCAGGAAATATTTATCATATTCTTTGTTAGCTGGATTAATTCTTTTGTGTCCCTTTTTACGCATATGTTCTTTAAGAATTATACGATCCTTAAATACACCCTCACAGTAAATACATTGAAGTGCTTCTAGTTTAGATGCTATAAGATCCACTATATTGTCTATGAAAATTAGATTGTCTGGTTTTGCTATGTGGAAATTGTGTTTTTCAAACAAATGATTCAAATAACTAGCTCTTGTAGTATTTGATATGAATCGACAAAATAGGCATTCCCTTACATAATTCTTATCTTCTCTTTCAAATGTATGTCTTTCAAGAAGATTTTCTAACATCGTTTTCTGTAAATTTGCACGCAGTTCTTTATCCTCGGGAAGTACATCACTCAATAGGTAATATTCTTCATTTTTTGATTTAGTTCCATCTGGCTTGTTATCCAAAAGCATTGTAGTACAAAAATAGGGAAGACCATGATCTACAATGTAAGCTTTAATTAGACAGATAGAAGATATATATTTTTTACAATTGGAAGTTATACAGATTGTAAGCAATACACACAAACAAGCTTATATTATAATCCTTATTTAATTTTAAAAAAGTATCTATTATATTTGACTTCTATGTTATTGAAAAATAATATGTACTAAGTGGGTACTTGGTAAATATTCACATAAGGTCACTTTAGAAAACAACTCATTAACATTACTATGTGCTTACTTACTCATGTATTTTATCATATATTCAATACATAACAGTAACATTTTCTTCACCTTGAAATACAATGGGTAGTCTTAATACTTATAAGTATTGAATCAATACTTTTAATACTTTTTTTGAGTAAATGATATTACTATTAAATGGATCTAATTTTCAGTTAATTTGTAAATTTATTATACAAACAGCAAATTGTACAAACAATATAAAAGCTGTTTGAACATACTCTGGAAGTAAAAAGGTTAACAACTAACCCACTCACTTTAAAGTTAATTGAGCTTTTAACTAGTGTTTTAATGCTACTTCAAACAGTTATAATTTATTGTGAATAAATAGACATTTACTAGACAGGACGAACCTTTTAATCTCATCCTCCAATATCGAAGGTATCCATTTAAATCTGCTATTTGATTAACATCAGCTATTACTAAGCGATGTTCCATGAACAGATGAGTAAGTAGTTGCTTTTCAGAAGCAGGCAAACTGAACGTAGTATCACATATACTGCATGTGCATAGAACTGGTTCATCTGTTTTAAAAATAGTAGGAACTTTCGTATTCTGGTGTAAGGTTAAAGGTCCAAAAAACTTTTCATTCACTGCCATAATACTTAACAAATAACATTTACACTCAGACTATAAACTATATTTTTCTGTCCTTCAAGAAGAAAATCTATTTGTTACTAATGTCAATGTCAAGTATATGACACTTGTCTATTATTATTTTGTACTTCGTTCGGAAATAGGATTTGTCTGGAAGAGAAATTTTTAGTTTTTATCTTTTTGTATTCGGGAAGGAAATCTTCAATAGACATTCTATCCTTGTGAGAAAGTCAGGGTTGTGTACTGCAGCACTCTTGGTGGTCTTTTATAATATGTTAGGAGGGGCTCCGAAGTGTGCTATGGGACACTCCAGTGGCTCTCCGCACTTTGGCTTAGCACATTTAAAGGACACGTAAGGGCTTCCTTAGTACCTATACTTCGTGTATATCGTCCCGCTTAGAGATGTTTTTTTTTTTAAGTGATAAGGTTCCCTGTCCTCAAGGCTTACGAACTCGAGGACTCTTTCAGGCGCCAGTCATAATTCTTTAAGCTTAATCCTATTCTTAATAGATCATGATTTTAGGTTGGAAATTAAGGCACGGTAAATATCGTATAAATGAATTACTAATGTAGCCTAGATTCCTAACGATGTTAGCGCTGCAAGCCATGCTACTTGTACAGCTTATCTGATACTAGGCTCCTAGACCCGTATCCACGCCCCTCCAACGGGTTCTCGCCTTGTCGTGGCGGAGGGGCTTAGTAACCGTGATCCGGAATACGGTGAAGCTAAGTGAAACCCACCCGGCCGGCCGCGGCGAAGGGCTGGCCGAAGCGGCCGCTACAGGTTCGAGCTCCGGAGGCCCACCGAGAGCTAATCCGAGCGGCCGGGGGCCGCAGGGGCGGTTTCATACCGCCCCTCGCAACCGAGGTGGGGTCGCGGAGGGAGTACCCTCTGCGGCCAACCGGTGTCGCACCGGCGATGCGGTGGCGGTGGGGCCACGGGGGAAGAGGAGTGCCGGTATTGAGATGCGCCGTTCTCCCTATCCTCCCTAGCGGCGGGCCTAACATCTCTCCGCCGCGGGGAGCCGGGAGAGGTTTTCTCCCGTGGCTCCCATGGCCTTTGGGCGACGGGTTCGGGGAAACCGGTCGCCCGCGCAATGAGGTCGAGGAGGAGGCTCGCTGTATGTTCCGGCGCGCCCTGGAAAGGGAGGGTTCATCCCTCCCTCCCGAGGTGGGGCTGCGCAAGCGGCCAGCGCCGGCAGGGTCGCGGTTGGGTGCATGCGTTCCCGTGACCCTGCCATCATGGCGATGAGGCAGAAAATCGTGGGGGTTTTAGTCGGTGCAAGTCCAACATAACCCGTCTTCGCCCCCGCGAGGACGGGTATGCGTAGGCATTTCCCCATGTAAAAAAAAAAAAAGACCCGCATCCACGGCCTGATTATTTATGTAGCGTTTCTTCCTAATAGGTACAATATAAGTAATTATGGAATTAGATGCAATAAATACTCTGTTTTAGTTAGATTTGTCTGAAAACCTAGTTTATAATAGTAGTGAAATAGGCAACTAGGTTTATTATCAGTAATATTATAAATGACGATGTATTGTGGGATTCGTCTTTATGTATGCTTAGTAAAACTGCTAATTGATTTGTTTTATTATATTAATATAATTTATAATAAAAAATTTTGTATGATATTTACAGCAATGAACAAGTTGTTTTACAAGCTTTTATAGTCTTTATGTATTTAAGGAGAAATCAGGCAATAATCTATGTGAATTCTTTAGTTTGCGTTTATTAACGTGTAAAATAATTAAAAAACACACTTTTAAGCTTATAATTTATTAAACTTTTTTTATTTAAATATTACACTCTCTGCGTAAAAGTAATAGGAACTTACTGATGCTGTTTTTTAATCTAATATTTAAATGCCACAATAGGTACATTATTCATTTTTTGTATATTATTGCAAAATAATTTTCATCAAATCAATTTTACAACTATTTCTTATGGAACTAAAAAAATAAATAGCATGATAAGGCTTAAGAAAAATTTGTTTAACAAATGTAAGTTGTTTCCCATATATATAATATTTATTTTTATTGCGTGTCAAAGTGTTTTAATATATTGATTAGTGCTTGAATGCCCTAACACCTGATGTTAAGTGGTAATGCAACTTGTAATGGTTGGCACCGGGTTAGTCACAGATTAATAAATCTTTTGTATCTTTCTATAAAATTGTTATAAGTGTAATATAATTTTTTTTAATTTTACATTTACTGTGTAATTTTAAAATAACAAAAGTATTAATTACACAGTTTTCCGTATATTTTGTAATTAATACTATATGTAAGCATTAAATGAGAAAATAAAAATTTTTAAACATTATCATTCAAGACTTTGGCAAATACAAGATTTTTTAAGATATATAAAGGTTGACCGATTTTTATAAACCAGTGAAAAGATCTGCAGTGATGTAAATAATATGGATATATTAAGGATATTTTGTAAAAAAATATTACATCTATTTTTGCTATTGTTTAAAGAGATAAAATTTAGAATACTTTTCCTTTCAAATAATACTATACGAGTAAGTAATTATTATAAACAGGTAAATCTTGCGTTACCTTTTAGAGCTAAATTGTGACTTAAAAACAAAGTATGTACAATGCAAAATATTATGACTATGGACTTAAAATATTTATACTACAGACTTTTTAATGTAGAAATAGATTTAATTGTAAAATACTGAGAAATTATACACAACACTCAAATTGACAAACAAAAAAATGTAAAGGTAATTTGTTTTAGCGCCTGTGTCCTTTAACATTGACTAAATACTTAATTAAAAATAAAAAAAAAAACTATGAAAGTACTAATACTGATTAACTACATTAATTTAAAGGCTTATTATTCTTCTTTGCATGAAGCGTTTGTGTCGGCGTACAGTATATTGTAAGGAACTGAGGAACCTTTACTGGAAGCTGTCACTTGTATAGCATATTTTCTTCCCGGTTTCAATCCTGTCACCTTCTTTATAATCACTCTCGTGCTGAAACAAACGTACTTTTCTTAAACACGTGAATGAAAGTTAAAGAGTCCACGTGGTGCAGTGGCTAACCGCTACTACAGGATCGGAGATCTCCAGTTTTCAGGTCCTCCACATCTTATGGTGTTTAGGTGGTGGTAAGGTTTCTTTGAACCCCCTGCTTAACTACCGTTCTCATTAAGTAACACTGCCGCCATAACGGCATTATTGTATTTGGACAAGAGACGGATAGGGCCGAATAACAGCCTCCCGCAAAGATCTCCACATTGAACCAAGTCCGCAATATGAGCGTAATAGAAGAATCATGTTTCAATGAGAATGATAAAAAGAATTAGACACTTGTGATGTTACCGTTCAAGATAACAAGTTCGGAGAAAATTAAAGAATGAAATTAGAAAACATCCCTGTGACACTAATCCTAGCTGGTCTGAGCTGGGTTCACAGGATTAAATTCCAAGTTCGTGCAACGTTGATAACTTTGTTAACATAGCTTTTCATTTATCCGTTATTGAGTTTCGAGTATTTGAAATTTCGAGATAGAAACGTCTCTCGATTTTGCAACTATACTGCAACTGATTGGCAAAGGATAAATAGAAAATTAGTTTATAATATACTCTCTCTGTCTATCTCTCTCTATGTACGTATAATTGAAGTATCTGTAAGTATCAAGAATGTTTGCCACCTTGATTATACTATGGATAGTAGTAAGCCAGGAGAATATTGTAATAGCCTTCCCGGAGCAGTGGCTATACGGTTGTCATGAGATGCGGAAGATTCTGCTCGATCCCTGTCTTCATAAGTACTGCATTTTGGATAGTGATACGGTTTTTTAATTCCTCCTAGCTAGCCACCAACATCATTGTCTACCTGCTATTATAATGGCAATACCAATCGAACCCAGCTTAAACTTTTGTAGCAAATAAAAATCTGAGTAAGTTGAGATAATATCTGAAGGTTATATTATTACGTAATGAAATTAATAAAATCTTGTAATTACTTACGGTTGTCTCTGCATATGGTTGACACATTGCCCCTTCGAATATTTCTTTGTTGATACGCATCCGTTTTCTTTATAAGGGCTCTCTTTAGCCAGAATGCAGTATCTGTAGAGAAATTATTTTTTATCATTCCTGCTTTATTTATTACTGGTGGTGGATCTCCGTTGCCAGCGACGGTATAGTAAAGTATCACTGCAGATATTAATCCTCCTGCCAAACATTACTGTGTTTCGATTTGAAGAACGCTGCAGCTAATAAAATCTCTGGAGTAATAAGAGACGAGAATAGTATCTTCATTTAAAAATAAAACACTTAGTATATTTAACCTGATAACATCGGTTGCATTGTGGACTGCTGGTAAGAACGCGACGTCCACCGATTTGCAGGAGCGCCTAGGCCGTAGTTCTCTAACGATGCCGCCATCGTCAATAAGCTCAGGTAAACCGATTCCCCATCTGGTTGTCGAGGCAACCAACTAAAAAAATAACAATAAAATTAAAGCAACAAGAAAAATAAAGCAGCTAAGGGTGATTGGGAATTTTTCCACAAATGATTGTGGACCAATTTTAAAACCTTGTATGGCATGGATGGACTATTTCTTGAATACTAGAGATACCTCTTTACATGTATGATGTAGAACCGGTGCATTGTGCAGCATTTTTTAACCAATTACTAGTGTAAGACATCTTAACTATATCTCCTGTACCTACGCTGCCATTATTACTGTTATATTGCAGAACAGTATCCGGTTTTACTTGTATTTTTGCTATCTTTTTTTATTTGTTTTGAATCTTAAATTCATGTCTCAGTTGATTTCGATAACAGTACAAAAGCCCAAAAAAACTTGTATCGTACCATTCTAGGATTCAATATGTATTTCTAGGATATGTCTGAACGCTCTAATCGATCTTATATTTAACTTTACACTCAGATATCGGGCTAACTGTAGAAACCGCTACTTTTTAGAGTAGTCAGGCTCAGTTCCATCAACATTTAATTTGAAGATATGGTGATTCATATCTTCAAACAAGATTTTCGATGCGATATTGATTCGAGATCCCAGGAAGATTAAATAAATAATCACTGACCTCAACATTTACAGAATCATCTCTATTCCATTTGCTGATACCAACGCGAATGACGTAACGTAACTTCATCTCTTCTGAACTGGAATCAAACTGCACTGATCCTTCGTCGCTGGTCTCTTGGGTGGAAGTCGATATAATAGGCGCGGGCACGAAGAATTTCGAATGTGGCTCTGTATGAACGAAGTGTTTTTAGAGATTGAAACATTTTTTTTTAAATATAGCATTTGCAATTATTTTAAAACAAGTAATATACAATATAATGTAACACACCTATACTCTTCGCGAGATACAGCGGTTTCCCTTTCGCCAGAACTTCTACATCAACCGCACCACCGCACGTTGACACGGCCAGCCATATACCACCTCCTGCTCCGACAGCTGCCTGCGAAAAATCATTTTTTTTATCTCGAACATTGTGAAAGTATTAAAATTTCTATCTTTAAAACAACGGGTCAACGAGATAAAATTGTTTCTTCTGGTAAGCAATAGGGATGTTTACATAGTACTAAGTTGCGCCGAAGCTTTGAGATATTAGATGGTGGATGTTTTTAGGAAGTACATTAAATACACATACTGCTGTTTACTGGCATAATATATGTTGGTATTCACTTGTCGGTCTCTGGAAGGAAAACTTACTACCTATACTAACAGCATCCTTCTTCTTCTTAATATATTTAACCATGTAAAGGCAAGAGTTATTTATCACCAAACCAAATTGCACTATGCCTTAAGTTGTAAGAGTTATTTATATCGCATAATGCACCCAAGCACACGCCAATCAGTATTGGGCCAACGTGGTGGACTAAGGCCCAATTCCCATCAATGAACTCTTTAGAGATCACTGGACATCGCAGATTTCTAGAAAATTCGCTACCGTTATTTTGATAACCTCATTCCTTAATAAATGATTTAGGACAGCATTTAAAAAATCTTGTAAAAAGAAAAAAGAGACGGTAAGTAGTATTCACCTTAAATGACAGAGATTCAATATCCGGTACGGTGTCCTATTTTGGTTTTGCCTTCGTCGTCTAGGGGGATTCTGACCCTCTCTCTAATCATTCTTTACAAACCGAAGCAAAGTAATTTAGTAATATTGTTTGAAGATACAAAAAATACGATTGTGCTGTCTAGATAAGGTCCTATCATCATCATTATCAGCCAATATCCACTGTTGGATATAGGTCTTTCTCAACGTCTTCCACTAAATGCAATCTTTAGCTTCCACCTACTTCCGACCGCAATGGTGATGTCGTCAGTCCATCTGGACGGTGGGCGTACGCGGCATCCACATCCATTCACGGCCATCCACTGGTATTAGGTCTTGCCAGATGTTATTTGGCAAGACCTAATTTCAGTAAATGAAGTGTAAATCCTACGCCATGGTCCGAAACTGAAACTAACCATTACATATGTTTGCGATCAATACTCACCTTGAAGTAATAAACTGATTTCCCCTTAACGTCGGATTTAATTGGGACATTTTCGCGGAGCCTCTTCGCGGTGGAGGTGCGAGGTCTGACGCTGCCAGTGGCCAGGAGCGAACCGGCGCGCCGATCCCGCGACACACCGAACACACTCACGTAGTACGTCTGTCAGATGAAAGTATTTAAACAAATAAAAGACCTGTCGACACAATCGATATAAACATAATATAATCATATATATAAATACATATATTGTTGTTATTGATCAAAGAACTTTATATCAAACTAATTGGACATTATAAGATTTATCCTGCGAGGACATATTATAAAGAAGAAACATATACCCAAGGTATGGTCATCTAAAATAATTAAAATGAAATCGATTGGAAGCTGTAAAAATCGATATGCCGTTTGGTGGTCCCTGCTGAGTAAATTGCATCATCATCATTAAACATAATCAGCCGAGAGACGTTTGGAGCTGGATATTGGCTTACAACAAAGATCTCCACTTGATAGGTACTAGCGGCTTCCCGCGACCTTCGTTTGTAAGGATTCATGGACCATTTCCAACGCTGGCTTAATGAGGGTTGGTAGGAGCCCGAGCCTCGTTTTTTTTTAGCTGGGTGCACCATAAGCAAATAAGGTTGGCTTGAGTCCCGCGAGTTGTTGTGTGGGACCTCTTACACCCCCGAAGTTAATTGGAGGTTATAAAAATATTATATTGAGTACATTACAGAAAACAACGAAGCTTTTTCTAGTAAGAGAGGGAGATGGTTTTAGAAAATAGTAGGACTTTTAAAAATTCAATATAAACAATTCTCGAATTTACTTTTCACTGATCAAGGGTTAAAAAAAAATCTGATCATCGCATATAATATAAATTTTCTTCATTCCTTCGTCGTTGTCCTGTTTGGTATATTTGAAAGTTATAAAAATACGCACTGTACTCGGATCCAAATTTTCAATGACGTGATGAGTTCGATCTCCGATGCACGCTATCAAAGGATCTTCGCCCCCCACCCTGGTACTTCGTCCTGTTTACAAATAAAAAAAGTGTGCACTATTTTGAAAGAAATTAGTTATAGGTACACAACATAGATCTGATATCGTTTCTTTATCAGCATTTTCTTAATATGCACGTTAATTTTAATTTTTATTTTTTTCATCCATATACATGTACTGATGTACTACATAAATGGTGCTCCATGATCAGCCAATAGACGTCCACTGCTGGACATAAGCCTCCACTCCATCTCCACACATACAGTATGTAGGTTTAGAAATCTTAAGAGCGATCTGATTATTATTAGAAGTTAATATTTCTACATTTCTATAACTTGATAACTTCTTAACTCTAACTTATTAAGTTATATAATAACATAGTTTGCTTAATATATAATTTTTATTTATATCAACGCAATTAAAAGAAGTTGATTGAATGTTTTAATCCGATTAAAAAAGAAAGTGTGAATGAAATGAGTACTGACCGAACTTTTTCTTTCTATACACATTTTTAAAGGTTCCCTCGTAAACGTTGAATCCGTCTAGATCCAGATCTACTTTATTGTCGACTTCGGCGGAGGAGCTGTCACGAGTCGCGTTGGCTCTAGAGCGATCCCGTTGATTCGCGCCGTCCATTTCTGGATTGGATCTATCCTCGTCCGAGTTTGTACGAGCCGATTTATTTTCCAAGCGGCTAGCTCTCACGTCGCTTTGCGCAGCACAGAGGGATGTGTAGTTCCTTTTATGCGACGCGACGACACAGTACGACGTCATCTGAGGATCTATTGGGCTGAAACAAGAACAAAATTGTTTACACACAAACATAGTCATTTTTCAAAGTCATACCTTAACAATGTTTACATTGAAAAGTAGATTTAAACCTAAAAAGGATAGGCTAAGCGACGACGTTTCTCTCAAGGCATTGCTGCTTTCCTTTGGAAATTCCAAGGTTTCAATGAACTGATGTTTTAGGATATAAATTACTCTAAAACCTAACCTACTAAATGTAATTTACGAAGCTAACTTATAAAGGTTATTTCGTACTCGCTTCACCCTAAATCTACAATGGTGTCATTTAGGAAAATAGTTAATAATTGAATCATTATCAAAACAACGATTTTTGTTAAAAATTGATATATATAAAACATCACGGACGTTGGCAATTGTTGACTAGAGAATCACTGCAGAAGTCGGCAGATCGAGCTCTACTACCCGCTGACTCTTCTCCACGTGGAACCTGTTTGGCCATGATGATTTAAAGTATAATCACTTAATAAGATCGCAAATATTACCCTAAATAAGTACGCTAACGTAGTATGACAAACAAGTATAATCACACCGTTATTATGCTTTGAAGATGAAATGAAGATAAAAATTCATTAGACTTGTTTCGTTTCAATGTATGTAATTGACGATTAGAGTATTTTAAAAGAGATCCGATTGATAGACTCGATGACAACGAATCGTTGGCATATTTAAACGTAATCACCAATCAATTATCAACGTTGTAATGAGTGCGTTAAATGCTGCAAGTGCAATTATAAATTACTATGTCTGATAGCGACGAGCAGCGCTGCCCGCTCGGAAGGGCCGATGCGTTTCGAAAATCCTATTGAAATGCTTTAAAGGTAAGTTGAGTCTAACGATTATAGTATACCAGTTGATTCCTTTGAAAAAGTCGTCCGCTCCTAATGCGGTGTGGAATTTCACGACGCTTCTTCACTTTGTTTTTCGATGGCTTTTTCAAGACGCACTCGTGTACGACCTATGTGGAATTTAAATCGGGAATTCAAAGCGCGGTTTACTTCTTCTGACTATGTTGCTAGTTCGTTCGGTTATTTATGGTTAACCGTTTATACTTTATTATATAGATTAGACTATAACTACGGTAGCACCTAATTTTAAGTAGCTACACAGTGTTTGTTTTGTGCAAGATTAAAGGAGTTTGGTATAATCACCACGCTTGGTATGCAGGTGATCGCAATGCTGACTCTATCGCGCCGGTATCGGTGTAGTATTTGAGTCATTAGTAGATCGCCAGAGCCTCGTCGGTCGATCTACAGGTTGCATCATGGGAAAGTGAGGTTGACACTTGGGGAGATTGCCCAGTCATCCCACTGGACTTTTGAGCCCACTGGACAAGACCGTACTTTACAGAACATTTTAAAGAACTATGTCCAGCAGTGGACGGCCATCAGTTGATATGCTGATATATGGTAATGTAGTGCTTCATATCAAAGCAATATTATACGCTCAGCCTGTTTTATCTCTTTTTAGATTCCCATATCATCTGTAGGAAAAACCGACGTCAACAGAAATTTAATATATTTCAGTATTTAATGTAAGCTTAACCAGTTAAGTCCACTGCTGGGCATAGGTATGTTTATTTAAAATTATTAATTTAAGATAGAAAAGACAACATTAACAAAAATGAAACATATTTTCGATCTATGCGTATTGTATAGGATTCCCCCTTTTTTCTCTCATTAGTAAACTGTATAGTAAACTGTTTATTATAAATAAAAGCTTACTTAATTAATATGAATAAATAACAAGAAAATATCTATATTAATAATAATATAACATTTATATATATAAATAAAATATTGTCCGTCTGGTAAATTTGTCTAGTTACCAATATGAGTCAGAGTAAACAGATATTAAATTTTATAATCGTCTTTTCATCATTAATATATATAAACATTTATGTATATGTAAAAAAAAACTATTATTAGAAACGTAAGCGTTAAGTTTATCTATTTTTACAGATACACTCGATTAACGCTTCACGAGGCAAGTCAATAAAACCGATGAGCCCCATGTATCGATATACTTCCTGAGGAGAGGAATGAGAGTACTGATTAAAAACACATACCTTATACAATATATTATTAGCTTTATATATATTATAATAATCACTTGAACAGTTTCGATTCTATTAATGGCACACTGATGTCTCCTCCGCGTCTTGTATTACAGGTTTATATTATAATATTAAGATAAAGCTTAAAAAGGTTTAATGTTACTCTTCAGTTACCGACAAGTCTCTCTTGCAATTCAATAAATAATATATGATATATACAACAAAAACTTTACTATTGGTATGTCATTGTTGCCGGAAATAGTAATATATATATAAATGCTATTTCAATAGTGTGCAAACGTTATTGTTTTGGTTTTAAGGGTACAGTGTATTTCGTGTTATATAGTATAATGTTGAATGAACATCTTCGTCTCGTTGTCATGTTTTAAAAATCCTAGTAAAATATTTCATTTATTCATCAGTAATGTATTTAAGTATATATCACTATTTGGATAACGGATCCATACTAGAGTTCACGGCTACAGTCGGCTCGAGCGAAATTCAACTTTAATTATATGAGTTTATGACTTGAATACGTTTGTATTGAAGGCGGTCGCTCCAGTACAAAAAGTTGACGGAATGAAGCTTGACTTTACCGAGTGTTTATTCTATTTGAGCAAGCTCGAAGCGAGCAACATCCGCTGGAAATCGTAGTCGGGAGTTATATCGGTGATTTCGAATAATTATACATCACCGGTAGTCTGCTAACATGTTACTAATAGGCAGTTAATTGCTCACAATACACCCTTGTGATCTTACACTAATCGAATAGTAAACGGTTAATTGTGACTTATTCGAACAATTTCCTCCCTTATTTGTATTTTATGGCATTCTACGGCTGTTCTGACGAGATACGTTCATGTAAAAATATATCTTTATGCAATACTGTTAAGATATATATATGTATAGTAAGGTTTCTAACACTCGCAGGTGTCGATATATACGTATACTTTTATGAGTTTGATATTAAGCGCATAACGCACAAATTACTCGTATCTCCATGAAAATAGTTTTCAAGGTATAAAAATTATAATTTTTAAACAGCATTTAGAATTACAAGTAGTAAATGTTAATAAAGCTCATATCTTCTTAAAGTATATGTATACGTTGGTGCTTCTATAAAAGGTGATCAAAGAACTTCATAGAAAAACGGTCTCAAACAATTCATGTGGTTCATATTAATATATGTAAGAGACTGTTCCGAAGTTTGCAAAAGTATTATTATTATTATTTATTTCTAATAAATGAATACACACAGAGGAAAGGTATATACACAGACAGAGGTTAATTTAGACACCTTCTTCAGTGCATGTGTATCAGAATTTATTTTCCTCTGGAGAATCAATACGTAATGCTTACTGCGTTGACAACGGCGACGCGTAATGTCAATCACTGTGCTGACCACAGCTAACTAGCTTGTCCTAATATATAGCTCAAGAAGCCAAGACAGCTTAGTTTGTGAAACTACCATACACGATATACGTCTGGAAGAGCCGCGAAATCGATCCCCACTCAGCTTGGCTTCCGGTGAAAGAAAATCGTTAGGACCGATATGTGGTATACGACATCGTTTAACTTTGTCCTTCTTAGAGCCCTAAGTAGTTGGTACATGAAGAGGGGTAGTTTACTATTATTATTAAAAATACACTTAGGTATATATGCCTTACTGAATATCAAGCATTAAGTCACTACAGGTGTCTATTGAAGATTATTAGGTTTTTATAAAACGAGATCAAGTATATACCATTAAGCCGGCCCTGGACATTATGGGCTGCATCGAACTATTGCATTTATAACAAACCGATCATAATCTATTTGGTGACCAGCGCATGTGACGTATATCGTTACTTATCAATGCAGTAAACAGTTCTTATCTGACACGGTATCTATCGGACTGGTGTGGTCCATTTGTAACTGCTTGGGCAATTACGTACCATAAATGGCGCTCCTGTTGTAACTGCGAAATGGAAGTGGACGCGAAAAACAGAAAGCGGGGTCGCTGTACTGTCTTCGCGTTACTCATTACAAGGTAAGGCCTCGCACACACCGATACGAGTTTTCCTTTATAAGGACGGGTTACATTTTTAACCGACATATAATCGTTTGGATTACTTTGGTGTATTCCGTGGCGGTTCTTCGGAGACTCGTCACGATATCTCTGAAACCATAAAGCTTACAGATTTGATATTAGATAGAAGTATTCCATTCAATGAGTATACGTCAGCTAAAAATGTGTTTTACGAAATATTACCCCCAAAAGGGGCTGTGGTTGCTAATAACGGAAATGGGCCTGGTGGGTCGCGAGTTGCATATATTTCTGACAAATTTCAGGTCTCAATTTCAAATCATATTATATATTACGACCAGCAAAGCAGACCTGGAACAGCTAGTATGTATACATATATACAGGGTAATTAACATTCCCACTGATAGAAATCTGATTCTTCTCTAATTAGGAGAGTAATGGGGATTTATACACCACACTCACACCTCCCAAATTTAATGTACTGTTTTTTGTATAAATAAAAAAAACCTCTTTTTATCCCATGATTTCGTTAATTCCAAATTACGTATAAAGTATTTTTTTCGTGAAATGAAAATCGGTATAAAGTGATCTGGGTCATGACAATTAAATATTATTTACAATGTTTACACAGCATCATTTTGCGTTCGTCATTTGGGACACAAATATCATTACTTCCGTAATTTCACTAGCTATAGCTACTTTAAATTGAAAACACAGTGATGGTAACCTGCTATCATCACTGTGTTTTTTGCTTTAACCACGTTTGCTATAACCACAGCTTGACGATAGTGAAAGGAGTAGCGGTGACATTTGCCTAGAAAACTCCAGTGATTGAAATATAAAACTATTATCACCGTATAGATTTAACCAGCCTTGTGACAAGACCTATAGCTTCTATAGGCCGTGAGATTAATGAGTGGCATCCGCGTATTAAACAGGCACCTCAAGGTGGACCGAGGATCTGGTGAAATTAGTGGGAACAGAGTGGATTACAGGTGCTAAGTCTGTTGCTTGGATTCCCTTAGTTAGATACTACCGCTCTTATTTCCGCTGCCTCCCTTCTTACCGTGTTCCGGTATCGAGACGTCTAACATCTTACGTCTTCAGGCGACTAGCACAATATGGTGCAGTGTTTATCATCCCATCACTAATTTGTTACCAGCAAGCGAATCACTGTGTCGGAAAATAAACGGAGGGCTGGTCGACGAGGTGTATATGTTGGGTCTATGTATTAGTTGTGGACCTCTCGTTATCAGCCGATAGATGTCCGCTGCTGCACATAAGCCTCCCCCAAAGATTCCTACATGATGAGGTAAGGATTCATATGGGAGGATTTAGGCCATTATCCACCACACGGGCCCAGTGTGGGTCGGTGAGAGTCAGAGCCTGGTTTTTTGATTAGCAGGGTGTAGCACGGGCAGGGGTTAGCTTGGATCCTGTGAGTTGTTATCTGGGACGTCTTACACCCTCACTTGTTGTTGTCGTCCTCTATCGGTTAATAATTTAAAAATGTTGCAGTGTGTGCATCGTTTAGGTTTAGTGGACTGCTCGGCGCGTATGTGAAGTTACCCTTGCCGTGATATATCTAACTCCATGTAGGGCGTATCATAAATTCATCTATACTTGTTCTTGTGACGAACAGACGGACAGTTCGGATTTATGGTCTGCGAGAGGTAGAGTTAACGGTGGTAACCGCACTGACAGCTTTTTATTGAGATATTTTGTTCGGTTAACAGTGATTTAGGATCGGATCCATACTGTTCAAAGTTGTTTACAATTAATTGAATTCAGCTCAGTTTCTTGTGCGCGTGCCTGGGTAACTGCAATTTGAATTCATGACACTTGAAGCTGTTCAGCATTAATTCTCAAATGGCTATCGCGCAATGCGTCTCTAGTACCTTTTTTTTTCAGTTAAACACTCGCTGTTTCCCTTCGATGTGTTTTGCGATATTATCAATATTATTACGACTGACAATGGATTTGAAGACGCTTCAACGTTTTAGTATTAAGCAGATGTCATATTTATATTAATAGCATTTCCGGTTTATGTATGCGTAAATATTGTTTGATTTATCTCATAAGAAGGTTTTGAAGACCACTTTGAGATGAACTTTAAACAATAAAATAATTTTTTTATTCCACGAATCGACGAGATGAGCAGGACGTTTACTTAACGGTAAGTGTTACACCTAGACGTGGCGCTAATTAGGATGATATATACTGCCCCAAATAGCGCTCGTCGTCTGAGGACATAGGATGTAATAGCAGCTGCGGTGGCACCTATCTAAACAATCTCCAGCAACAGATATCTACCACCAATAAGTAAAATTTTAATAGGAAGAGTTTTATGCTATGAAAAAGAGTCTCTTCTAGAAGGAAGATAGAATTATATGTTTTTATTCTTGCTATCTCTATTTATTACAAATTTAAGGTTGTGTGCGTTATTAAATTACTTGACTTACAGACCTGGGATCCCAGTTAGCGGAGAGCCTGCGCCTGGATCGAACCCGCAGCCTCATGCGCACGCGCCGCGTTGATTCACCTCGAACGCTGACCACCACCGTACCACCGCTTGAAGACGTCAACTAGGAACAAAATTAATTTAATAGTCGACAATATAAACACATTATCTCCCTTTGCTTTCTTATTCTCTGCTGCCCAGACCGTCTAGGTAGGTACCACCGTCAGATTTGGAAAAAAAATCTGAACCAGAATATGTAACCCGGAAGTCGAATCATTGACCTCCGTGTTATATAGTAAGGGATTAGCTGTTCCATTATGTTACTAATGGCACCTGCCGGAGACCGTCTAGGTAGATACCGCAGCTCCAGCTCCCGCCGACAAACAGTAGTGTGCAAACATTACTATGTTCCGGTTTGAAAGGCTCTGTAGCTATTGAAATTACTGGGGTGCCGAGACTTAATATCTTATGTCTGAAAGCGACGAGCACAATGCGTTGTTGTATACATTATCATAACTAGGGTCATCTTTTTGTTGACTGGCGTATCATTATCATCAGGTAAACATCGTATTCGTGTCGTCGTTTCTTCAAATAATAAAAACTATTTACTTATTTATTATTACATAAATGTAGCTCAAGTTATGCCTTAATATATTAACTACAGGTTACTGAAAGACTAAGTAAATTCAATTCAACTATTTTCGACATTAGCTAAAACAAACAGAATTTTTTAAAATATTTTTTCTATTGCTTATATAATTTATTACTTTACGAAACGACGGTACGTTCACCTGATAGTGAGTGATACGCCTGCTCATAACAACGTGGCGCTAGAGTGATATATACAGCATCACACTTGTCGTGCTGAGACATGAGATGTCGTCTCGTAAGTCTAGGAATGCTTACAGTGTACATTAAACAAAACACAGTTATATTGATATACCTAACAAGTAGTTAAAGTTAATCTATTTTTATTAATATACGAACATGTTAGTCTAAGTTATCTACATTCAGTAATTGGTTAAGTATAACCATGTTTACACCACGCGCATTAATACATTGGTAAATAGATTTGATTTACGAAGTATGATTTTACTGATAACCAGATCATGGCAGTACATGAAATGGATCTAACGAGATTCCTTGAGATACGTATAAACGTTTTTTCCTACGTTTACTGATAACTAACTAGTTTCAATTATCACTTTATAACTTACTTGAAAATAGAAGAATTTAGAGCTCGTTTGTGGTGTTTGTTTTAATATAAATTGTTTATTTTTTTTATTTCACGAAGCGATGAGATGAACGCAACGTTTACTTGATGATGATACGCCCGCCCATAACAACTTAGCTCGAATTAGGAAGTTATCGACTGCATCATATTGCGCCTTAAGACATAGAAAGTTAAGTCTAATTACCTCAGTAATTTCACTGGCTACAACTCCTTTCAATCCGGAAGACTGATGTTTGCATACTACTGTTTGGCGGTAGAAATAGGTGCTGCGGTGTTACCTAGACTATCTTCAGCATCAAAGACCTACCGCCAGTGATTTATATTTATACATTTAACTAGCTAATCCCCACCAGTTTTGCTGAGCGTAATATAAAACAAGACTTAAAGTTTGTATGAAATATTCCTTGAGAGCAACCGTTACTATAGCAACCGCGTAAATAATGCGTAATGAAAATATTTATAAAAGTTAATTAGAATTAGTGATCTATGATATTGACATAATAAATAGCTTCCATTGCAAATCGAATGCTCATATTCCCATGTCGAAACGTTCACCAGTTTTTACGTGATTGGCGAACACAAAACCCATTTTCATTAAGTATCTATAGATAGATAAAAGATCTATTTAATAATAGTTTTATAATAGTTATAAGAGATCGCTAATATTCTAAAACATTGAACCGATTATCATAGAAATTGATACATATACATTTTTTTGCATAAAATATCCTCCGTGCCGTTTAATAAATCCTTCACAATTTTTTATTATCATCATATGTTTAGAGCAAGAGCAATGATATGCTCTTATGGTGGTAGATTAATCGTATAAGGATGGTAGATGAGCGGATCCGGAAAAAACCATCCACCGTGCAAACTCCGCCTCATGCGGCTTCGGAATCGAACTGGGGACCAAGGAATGTTAGAAAGCATGAGATAAAACGCTGTACTATAAAAGCTGTTAAATTTGAACCTTGGATTAACCGTTTGTCTATTCACAGATATATATATATATGTAGTATAAAAGTTCATATTAAATTTCTATGTATATATATAGAAATTTAATATGAACTAGTATGACTTAGTTAAAAAGGTGTAGTTAGTTATATTATAAATAAAACATAACTTAACACTACATATAATTATTATTAATTATACGTAAGAATGATACAATTGTAATAACCTTATATATTTGAAATATATATTAATATATGTCGAATGTCAGTATGTTTATTTGAATCTCATCATTCAAAATTAGTATGTGAGGAAACAAACTTAATTCTACTTCACCTTCTTATATATATATATAGCGTATACAAAATAAAGTTAAAATTACCTGTAATATATATTTATCCTGTCTCCGTATAACCACGGATAAAGTCCTCATTTCAACACCCTCGTATTCCTCCAAAAGTTTAAGGTTTCCTGTGAAAATTAAAAAAACTCTTCACTCATAGTATGTAGGTTTTCTTTTCGCTGACAAATCTTTGGTGATAGCCTCTGTGGTGTAAGGACTTCTTAACGCGAAGGTTAAGCCTGGCTAGAAACTAAGCTTGTACTGTCAATATCATCATCGTCATCATCATTATCAGCTTTTGTTTATCCCCTGCTGGATATAGGCCTTCCTCAATGTCTTCTACAAAAAGCGATCCTCAGCGTTTCGCATCCACCGACTGCCGACCGCCTTAATGATGTCGTCGATCCATCGGGGGTGAGTGCATTCTACACTTCTGCGATCTGTACGCGGTTTCAACTCCCAGACTTTTCCCCCCATTGGCTGTCACTGACGCGACAGACATGACCGACCCAGTGCCATTTCAGCTTGCAGATTTTGAGAGCTATTACGACATCTTTAGTTCTCCGTCGAATTTGTTCGTTACGTATTTTGTCCCTTAGAGAAATGACAAGCATAATGCAATAAATAAATAATAACACTTCAAACCGAAAAAAAGACCCTAAAGAACGACTACAAAAACTTAAATATACCATACCTTCGCTATCATCCGAATTTCCTTGATAAAGACCCCAATGGAACGACGATGAACAGGGACTTACGGTGATGAACACATGCGTCTCTGATATCAACGACGTATTCAGTTCGAGACTAGAAAAATATAATGATATAGTTAAAACTTTAAACCATCATCATCAGCTCATAGGCATCCACTGTTGGACATAGGCCTCCCTCAAAGATCTCCACCTTTGTAGGGGCCCAAAATGCGGGTCGGTGGGAGCCAGAGCCTTCACTTACAGCCCTTATTACATATAATACTTTTTTTGTCGGTTTACAAATGAAACTAATTTCTTGAATAATTTGTAGATTTTAATAAGTTTATACTGCAAAATAAAATTAATACTTGAAAGAGTCATGTCTATATATAACTTAATGAAGTTTACTTTAAAACTATCTCAGAAGATTATATTATATTTAAGTAAAGTACTGTGAGTATTTTAAAAAATCGTACGCAAAAACGTGTCCGTTGAATCGTGTTAAAATGTCCGCCATTTTTAAAAACGTATTTTTAAAAAATGGCGGACATTTTTTTTTATAGTACGTTATAATGAAGCAAAAACGATAATACATTGTACGTATTTCTCGTGGTAGTATTTTAATGCTGTTAACAGATTATAAGTTTTTTGAACGAATAAAGTGTACTGGTGGTAAGACTTTGCTGCAAGAGACCCTCTAGGTACATACCACCGCAGGGCCTATTAATGCCACCGAACACTAGTGTGCAAACATTACTGTGTTCCGGATCGAAGGGCGCTGTAGTTAATAAAATTACAGGGGTAATGAGACTTAACATCTTATGTCTCAAGGCGATGAGTGCAATGTAGTGTAGTGTATATAATCCTAATTAGCGCCACGTAGTTATGGGCGGGAGTGTAGCACTTATCATCAGGTGAACCTCTCGTCTCGTCACTTAATTGATTTTCGTTCATTACATCAGTGATTACATTAGCAATCCCTCTTCCTCCACCTTCAAACCGGAACACGGTAATGTTTGAACATTTCTGTTTAGCGACAGATATAGGAGCTGCAGTGGTGCTTATTAAGAGGGTCACATCACGGAGACCTATCACCAGTAAAATCATTACTTTATATGAAAATTTTAAATAACTTAATATATAGAAATCTGTACCAATAGTTATCTCGAGTTTAATATTGAATATTCTATATTAATAATTCAATAAGCGGGTATTTCGAAATTTTGAGAAAGACATTTTGGTGGAAGAAATTCTTGTTTACTTAAAATATACTAAAATACCTTTTGATGGAAATTTGTTTAGTTTATATCTCATCTTACCGATAGTCGACTGACTAGTAAGTAGAAATAGGCAAATACTTATTTCTACTGCAAATAAGTAAACTTTATTAATAAGATAAATCAACTGGATGATGAAAGGCGATACATTGAAATTTTAGCAGTGTTATCTTAAGCAGAGTTTATTATGTTCCCGTTTTAAGGATGCTGTAGCCAGTGAAGTTACTGGCGTGTCTCTTTTCAACGGATAAACCTGATTTATTCCTAGTTTAGTTAATAAAGATAAAATCTTATTACCTTCTGCTTTCATCTCTCTCAAGTTTGTATATTGTTTGGTTGTCCATCGGCAGCCACTGTCTCTCGAACCTCGACACAGGCCTGGTGACCAGCACACTGGGCGCAGCGAGACCCACCCCGGCTGCGTGCAGGGCGATAAGAACTGCCAATCTCGTAGTTAGACTGCTGATGTTTCTGCAAGCAGAGGACAGTAACCATTTCAAATAAATCCAATCATGTATAAGTGAACTGTATAAAGTACACACTACAGTACGCTAAGTTATACTATCAACTCGTTGTAGTCAGTTTCACTTACCATCAGTTGATGGACATCTCGTAAGAAATGCTTATTGTTCCCACTACTGGGACATAGGGTCTTCGCTTACAAAGAGAGAATAAAGGTCATACACCAACCAGGCCAAGTGCGGTTTTGTTTATATATTTTTTTTTTTTAGACGAATGAAACATTCACCTAATAGGTAAAATGTAGCGCCAGTTAAGATGTCATACACAGCACCACATAATACTATTACTGGTGGCAGGTCTCTGTTGCAGAAACCGTGTGGATACCACAGTAGCATCTATTTCTACCATCAAACTGTAGTGTGAAAACATTACTGTGTTCCAGTTTGAGGGGCGCTGTGGTAAGTGAAATTACTGGGGTAACGAAACAACTTGTGTGTCGAGGTGGAGAGCACAACACGGTGCTGTGTATATCATCCTAACTAGCGCCACGTTGTTGTAAGCAGGTCGTATACCATAAAGTGAATGGCCGGTGGTCTTTTCGCTTCAAAAAGAATACTAGTCGTCTTGTAGTTTATATTGCCTAGTCACTCCAGTAAAATCACTAGTTACAACGCCCTTCAAACCTGAACAAAGTAGTTTTTGCATACTACTGTTCGACGGTGGGAATAGAAGCTGCGGTGGATAATGATCGAGAATTTCTCATAATCTGATAATCTTTCTACAACACTTATTTAAACCATTGACAGCATATATTCGAAGAAACAGTTCACATTTATATCGCTGCCATTAAATATCTGATCGCAACACAATGTCAATGTGTTTGCACTCACTTCCGGTCGTGTGCTTAGCCCGGCAATGGGTTATCCGACGTCTATTGTGGTGTTATTTGTGGCCATAAACAACGCAGCCACTCTCAAGCCGTGTCATTATTGGATATAAACAGTAACGAACCACTGATTGGATTGTAAATTTTCCTTATGTAGGATACTTAGTTTGTTATTATCTTTACTTATCTTAGCTTAGCTTTTCAATATCTAACGCTTCTTCATAATTCTCCAACAGGGTTTTAAATAAGACAACAGTTTCAATATAAACGAGCGTTTGTCATCAACAAAATATATTATAAATTAATCAACGGCATATAAGTATTTCTTTATGAGTGAGAGTTTGCATATTGCTCGAAGGCCTGACGGCCTATGGGATAGTAAGGTTCTTGAGTGACGTGGACCGATGATCTGGTGAAGGCCGCGGAAAGCTGGATGCGGGCGGCGCAAGACCGATCGATGTCGAGATTTTCGGAGGAACCCTATGTCCAGCAATGGACGTCTGTAAAACGTTGAGTTCTGTAGAAGAACTGAAGTCATCGGAATAATTCAAAGCTAGACTCAAGTAGTAATAGATAGCAACTGCTAGAAAGACTGAGGATCGATGGAGGAGTGACATTATTGGGAAGGTGGCGACGACAGCGTCCTCGAATGGCGGTTATGTATTGTTTGATGTAGTAACGAACAAGATGGATCAACAATCTGGGGAATTTGCTATATACAAGCAATACGGGACTGGACCAGGAGTGGAAGTCTATTGATGATGATGGTGATTTAGTCAAATTATTGGATCTATCAATCACAAACTGTACTTTTACTGTTCCACAGCTTCCGTGATATGATTTTTTAAATTGTTATAATGTTAATAAAACCAACATTACGTTATAAAGCAACAGTTTAAAAATTAGCTTGAACCTTCTTATACATTTCTTAGTTAGTTAGTGTTTATATATATATATAATAATGCTTTAGTTTTATTTAGTAAAAGTTAATATAAATTTAAATCCGATATAAAATTTAATTACGGTAATTATTCGGAAAAAAACTTTTATAATCTGTCAAATTAACGACCCTGACGTTGGGTTTAATGATGGAAGTCATTTCAAGTAATGAAGCAATAATAGAGTTTTACAGCTGACACGTGATGGACTATTATCTAATGTGGCGTCTCACAATTTTCATCTCAAATTGAAAGAATTAGAAAATAATGAGAGTTAAAAAAAATCAGTTTTTAAATAACCCTCGCTCTCAATTTCATCTAAAGGTAAACTGTAGGCCGAAGATGAAGCTCGCTTAGAGTACTCTGGCTCTTATATATTGATAACAAGAATATATCAACGTTATTAAGGCGACAGATCGATAATATGAGAGAGGTAAATAACAAGATCAAAAGACTATATAACACTATAATGTCCTTTGGGGTTGATCTTAAAACTACCCTTTTACAAGCAGCCGAAACATGGAGACGAAAGTGTTAAAGATTCTAGCGCATCGCAAAATTTATCTACTTATCACTAACCCTTCAGATAAATGCTTATCTTCTTAAACGTAAGTCGTTGATACGTTTCCGAGACCAGTTGAATTTGGTTGGTAGTGGACCGGTTGGTGACTATGGATGGACGAGCAAGATTCACCATCTATCGTCACAGCATCATGAGAAATTTATATCCAGTTTCACAAGGAAAGTGAAACAATAATTTTCTAGAAGCAGTCGATATTGTTGAGGCTGATAATTAATCAGTATTTGAGAGGCTACTGGAAGGTAGGTACACCAGATAGGTCCTCCGGGAGCTAATCTTTTAACTGTCAAACGTAAGTAGAAGTAATAAAGGGGACAAATTAATAGTGGCGTGTGCCGTCCAGTTACTAATGAGAACATCGGTATACATTCCTGTTATAGAAATCTAGCATAATCAAAGTTTATATACTTTAAGGATACCTAACTTTTTAGAGAGGGGAATAGAAGTGTATTTAGTGATCATCAGTAGATATTCATCATCATCCCCAAGATCATCAGTCTATCTGAATCCACAACTTTAAATCACATGCACTTCCCACTCCAACCACTGACGGTTTCTGATATGATATGGCTATCTCACTGCTGCTTCAGCTTGCAGCTTTTGAAAGCAACGTAATCAAATTTGGTATATGAGACTATAAGATGATTGTGACTATAAGATGTCTCTTCACCATAGCAGAGAGTGGGAGGATGCACTGGTTAAAGACTATTTTTGTTGCTTCATGTTGTTCAATGTACATACTGCCTTTCGAAACATAAAACCTAAATCAGTAGTGTGAAAATATTAATTTCTGCCATCCCGAGAAGTATCCTCTGTTTGTTTAATAAGCTTTAGAGCTTAACAAGTATGACTACTATAATCATAAATTAAAGTTTTATATATCCGAAAGCTATCTTTACTTAGCATCTATCCTATATCGCGTTCCATACCTCCTTAGGGTATATTAAAAACTTTTTGGATGTGGAGTTTCATTCGTTATAACTTAGCCTTTCCTAAAAGTTTCGAAATTGGCATCGCTTACTTTCTAGTTGTTCACACGTTATTCATTTCATACTTTCCTTTATGATCAGGGAGGTAATCTTCAGAAAATAATCTGGTTTTGTGGAGGAATTGGGGTTACGTGGAATTAACATTCCATTATGACTTTTTGGTGCTCCGATAAGGCATCAAGGTATTACCAATGTGCTTCTGCAATATGCCTGAAGCATATCCCAGAGATTACGTAGCGCTACCCAACATCCTTATTATGCTATGACCTCCTAAAGTTATGAACCGGAAGATCCTTTTAGTGGGTTTCTACAACAGGCGGAAGTTACTTAGATGCTATTCTTAATATTCCGAAAGTATAAAGCGTAAATAGATGCCTCACTTGTGTCACTGAAAGAGGATATAATAGGATATTTCATTGAAATTTTCAGCGCTTGAAAAAATCTCATTATATAGGAATGACATCATCATCAGCCAATTGACGTCCATTGTTGGACATAGGCCTCTCACAAGAGATCTCCACATCAATCGGTCCTGCGCTGCCCGCATCCAGCGGCCGCAATCAGCACAACTTGTACCACTAGGGTCTGCACCACGCTGGTCTAATGCGGGTTGGTTGGAGCCACACCCTCGATTGTTGATTAGCAGGGCGCACCACGAGCAGGTGAGGTTGGCTTGGGCCTAGTGAGTTATTGTGCGATTCTGTTTATTAGTTAATCTATAGGACTCCATTCTGGCTCAAAACACTATCATCTTATGGTCAAATGTAGCTTCTAAACCCTAAAGATTATTGTGTGCTTTTTTTTAAAATAAATTGATTTGTTTCATTAAAGCCTATATAAATAACTAAACACATTGAAAATAACTTTAAGATTAAGCTAAAACACTTAGACATATATTCCAAGAGTCTTCAATTCGTCAAATAAATTGTTTGTAGTTGTAGAAATAGAAAACAAGTGGTAAATAACTACATTACTTGAAAAGTACTTACCCACTAAGTTCCAACATTTTAAGATAAGTTTGAAACTATGCGCTAACTTACACATAATAAAGTTATAACTAGAAGAAGAAGTGCTTTCGTGTAATATGAAAATGGTGAACCGCAATTTTATTTTTGTATCCTTATGTACTTAAAAACTAACTAACTAACTAAGTTTTATAATAACTATTATTATAATAGACGCATGATCATTTTATCTTATTTTCTGATCACCAATAAATCTGAATCCTGAAGATAAACTTAGAGAGCTAAACTATTTGTAACGTATAAGTTAATTTTAATGTCTGAGTTTTAAAGGAAATGACAAGATTCATAATTAATCTCTCATTAGTATAAGATAATTATTATCCTTAAAGTTTTTTTTTTTAATTTATTTCACAGATTCAATTTCTTGGTAACAGCTCTATAACTCTTCTTTATTTAGTATAGACTGAGTCTATATCTATATCTATATGTAACTAATGAGTATTAATCTAGAAGAAACTCTGAACTAGAAGCTCCAACTAGCCTACAGCTATACAAGCAATAGTGAGTATATTGTTACAATTCCCACTGCTGGGATCTGGAGCCCATCATAAAGACTCTCGTTTAACCAGTATGATAGGCAGGTTCGCTTAGTGGAGTTTTTTGAGGCCTATGTCGCGATGTAAGCTGAAGGTGATGATGATAGCGAGCTGCGGGTGGTCAAAGGCCCACGACACGACCACAATTGTGTTCCGTATGAAACTGTACCAGCTGAGGAAGACTTATAATAGGCTATTAGTGACTATAAATCTCCACATCTACCCTGACATCTCTTGGAAGACTATCCTTTCGAAATGTTTATGATAGTTGTTTTTAGTACATGTATGTTCCCTCACGACGTTTCCCTTTAATGGAACAAAATTTAACTTTTTTTTTTTTCGAGGAAACAAGCAGGACGTCCATCTGATAGTACTTAGTGTCATGTTCTTCTCAACGTGGCGTTAGGTAGGATGTTATAAACTACATCACGTTGCGCTCGTCGCCTTGAACCTCAATACCACAGTAATTTTTCTAGCTACAGTACCATTCAATCCGGAAGACAGTAATATCTTCACACTACTATTTGGCGGCAGAATCAGGCGCTGCGGTGGTACCTACCTCGACCCAGCAACGAAAACCCTTTTTTTATCGTAGAGTAAATCTTAAAAGATATCTTGCTTTTGAGGGGAAGACGAGATTATCTGGGGCTTCTACCCGTTAAAACTACCTCGGTGGTCTCCGTCAGGAGGTCTCATTAGGCGGGACTCCGGGATCTACCGAACGCATCGGTGAGCAACAGAGACCCACCGCCAGTAAAACAAGCAAAAGTGGCACTTTACTTAAAGTTATTTGTAAGTACACGTCAAAATTTTAACTTGTCCGTGAATGCGAAGCCTGCGCTTGCCTCGCGCAGCTAATCCCCGGCCGCCGCCATTATTGTATCTGTGAGTCATAAGTACTCGTACATTACACTCTGAATCATAGGGTCCCGTCTTCAGTTCACCAACTTCTTTTTGTTCCGCTGAGGTGTATCTCGGCCGGAGTAATTACGAGCAATCGTATTTCACTCCGCGATAATGAAATCCATTTTTATTATTATCCACTGTAATAAAACTATATTTATATCAGTTAATTTTGTAATGTTGGTTTATGTATTGAAATATTTATTTTTAAACTAGAAAAAGATGGCAACACTGTGAAACTAAATTAACAAAATGGCGGATGTAATTTCACAAGACTATCTCTTTTATTCAACTATTACAATTGTGGATAGAGACAAGGGAAAAACACGAATTTAATAATATGTATATATATATATATATATATATATATATATATATATATATATATAAATGTATCGGCAGGAGAACTAAGGTCATCAATATAGTCTATCCTCAAGTGGCAATGGGCAGGACACATCCCTCGGAGCACTGACAGCCGATAAGGCACCAAGGTCCTCGAATAGGGACCGCGTACCGTAATGTGTTGGCAGGTCCCCGACTAGGTGGTCAGACGATCTGATAAAGCTTGCGGGAAGCAGCTGGATGCGAGCAGCGCAGGGTCGATCGATTCGGAGATCTTTGGGGAAGGCCTATGGTCCGGCAGTGGACGTCCGTCGGCTGATGATGATATACATGTAAACTGTGTGATGGTATATTATATAGATTATATTACTTGTTTAATGGCTCCGGTACATTCCGTAGATATTGAAGCCCTGACGCATTAAAAGATATCACCGAGGAGGTCGTAGTTCGTAAAAAACCACTGTAATCCTGATCTGCCACATAAGCTAGGTGACTGGATGATCTTGGTACCTAACTGATAAGTCTCTGATCTCTGATACAGGCTAGGTACCACCGCAGCTCCTATTTCTGGCAAACAGTAGTGTGCAAACAATACTGTGTTCCGGTTTGAAGCGCGTTGCATCTAGAGAAACTACTGAGGTAATGAAATTTAACATCTTATGTTGAGATGAAGAGCACAACATAGTCCTGTGTATATCATCCTAACACACTTGTGCAAGTATATGAGCTACCAACTGGTGGATTATCTTGTCCTTCTCATGGTTTGTTCGAATACCCTCCACTTTTTGATATCGAAATAAAAAAAGGTTATTTTACTTATAATTTCTTTTTTAATATAAATTCGTATATGAAATATATTGTACGTTAACGTATACCATAGAGGTTGAACAGGGCCGGAGTCAGAGGCATTAAACTCGGCTCGTATGTAAGGGGAACCCCCTATGTTTTTATTGTAAATTCCATCCGCCGTAACACTGTGCCCGTTCAATAATTTCATATTGCACAGAATGACCATAAATTTACACGGGCGCACCACAAGAGGTCATTGTTTCTGATGACCGTTGCCCTATAAATCACCGGGCGTTTTAAGTACGCTAAAAGTATTATCGTTAAACATTGCTCTGGATGGGTGTGCGTCGTGTGCCTTTGCAAATAATACACATTTTTTTTTTTATATTTCTTTTCAAAAGTTCAACATGAATCCAATTTTTTTTTTCATATTAAACCAAGCGCCGATACGATCAGGACGTTCACCTGAAGGTAAGAGCGTCGCTTGACAGTAATGATGCAGTTCTAGTTAGAATGTTCACACTGCAACTTCTCGCATAGTACTGTCTCCGATAACAGAACTGTATTTTTTTTATGCAATTAAGCGACGACACGAGCGGGACGGTCACCTGATGGTAAGTGATTCACTCGCTCATAATAACATGGCGCTAGTCAGGATGATATGCACAGCACCATATTGTTCTCGTCGTCTGAGATATAAGATGTTGAGTTACACTAGCTACAACGCCCTTCAAACCGGAACACAGTAACGTTTGCACAATACTGTTTGGCGGCACAAATAGGTCTTGCGGTAGTATCCACCTAGACAGTCTCCGGTGAGTACTAATGATTAACTGTTTGCTTTTAGTTTCGTACCCCCTAAGGGGTTCAAACGGGGGGTGTATACAATTTGAGATATTTGGAAATACTAACTGTAAACATTAGTTTTATGTTAGTGTACTTTATCACCACAGATCACATCACCACTTAACATCTAGGTCCGTGGTAAAGCGCTAACCTTGTCGATTAAAAAAAAGTTATCATCAAAGCATAGTCTATAAAAACTATAATTTTGTTGCCCCTTTTTATTGTAAATACATGTATTTCTTTCCCTTTTTTTACTATAATAACTATTTATATAATCTTAACGCATCCCCTAACGTGTATGGCCGCTTTATTTTATTACAGTAATACAAGTCACGACATGAGATACAAAGGACGCGTTAAAATTTACACTTATCGTTAGGTTTAAATTGTTTAAATTGCCCTATTACGCCTTTTTAATCTCATATTGACCCTAGGGTGCTATAACAGGGTCCGTAAAGGAGTCATAAATGTGAAGTGCTATATGGGTTTTAAAGGTACCTTGATGGAGTCAAATTTTAAGTTAATACTGACAGTAGTAAAATTCTACTTAATGACTAGATAACCATCGACATTAATTTTCACTGCAGCTCCTAATTCTGCAGTCAACAGTATGCAGATATAACTGCATTGGTTTGACGGACGTTGTTGCTAGTGTACTTACTGAGGGTGACCAGATTTGACATCTCATGCCTCAAAAGCGACGAGCACAAGGTGATGATGTTATGAGCAAGAGTTCAACTTACAATCAGGTGTCCGTCTTGATCCTTTCGTTGCTTTGTCCAAAAAAAAGAAATATGACAAACTCTTCAGTATATTACTGAAGTAACTGAATCTTGATATACTGAAGAATTCATTATTCATTATCTACGTTTTTTCATCTTAAGCTACTAAATGACGGAAGTAATTTCTAATTCGATAGTCAAGAATTAATGGTGCAGTATATCAATTTCATCTAATGAAATCTCGTGACGTTAGGTATGTAAACATACAAATATAATATATATATATATTACTCTTTCATATTGCGGAGATAATGTGTATTAACTAATATTAGGTATATAAAAAAAAAGTGTTTAATCCAAAAGCTGACACTAGCTGCTGCGTCAGGAAGTGGCCGTTTGATACGCTGCCAACGAATACCAAGGAGGTTCTATGGCGGGAGCTGAACGCCGCATTTGATATCGCGACTCGATGAAAGGCAATGCTATTATTAGAGCTGTCGCAAAATAAATTTCCCACTTTCCCATGCGTGGGTTAATGATGGTTTTATCTATGCTTCAAAAAAAAAAATCATTAAAATTGTATAATATTATTCGTGGACGTAGACCTCAATATGGAAACTTCATTACTATCATCTGTTAACATTATCTTTCAAATAAGTGGTGACTGCTTACAGGAATTAAGTACGAAATGAGAAAACTTAAGATAACTATAAACTACTACTAGAATACTTTGGCTCTTATATGTTTACAACAATTTGTTTATACCTTCAGATCTACAATATAAAGGTGATAGTAAACCGGGCGGCATTGTAAAACCATAACACTATCCAAACTAAACATGGCCATAGAATCGAACCTGGTACTTCCTTAAATCAAAACGAAATGTTCGTTTCTATTTACACGAAGCGACGAAACGAAACTACCTTCACGTAAGTGATACGCCCGCCCATTACAATAGAAACCTACCACCGTATAGGGGTTAGCCTTCTTTGTTTTAATTGAGCAATGAATATAAATATTGTAAAATGATAGATTCGAAGTTGCTACAACAAATTCTCAAAATCTTATAAATGTATGTGAGTAACAGGATAAAATTGTTTCTTACACGGCGCGCTGCATTACTGCAGTATGTCAAAGATTTCCATATAATCGTCAGTGGCGTAGGGCGCTAATCAATATAAATAAGCGTTTGGCGTAAGCCCGAGAATGCCGCGCTAAGGTTTGCAATTTATAATATTTTTTTTTTACTTGTATGTTTGTCCGTTTGCCGCAAAGCTGTGAGCGTAACTCAAGATAGAGAAGCCGTCGATGTTCTCCCTTCGAGATATGTTATTAATGTCGCATAAACAACACTTAAGTACATATATAAAATGTTAGATTAATGTTACGAGTGTGCCTGCTAAACGCCGCAGCCGCCGCTGAACATAAAAATCTTTACACATATAAAATATCATATAAGCGTTAATTTCTATCTTCTTACAATTTGTTATATTGAAACTCTTTTGATGTTTAGCGTTGCGAGAAAAATGCATTAGTTACGCTAATAGGGATGTACAGTTTAAATAAATCGCTACATTAAGATAATTTTACGAACAAACGGCAAAGGCCGAAATTATATACAGGCATTAAATGGTGCGAGAAGAAAAACGCAGTAAAATGGGAAACGCTTGTAAAAACGCCAAATCTTAATAGTTTTTTTTTTTTAATTTCAAAAAGCGATGCAACAAACAAAACTTCACTTTATAATACCGCCGATAACACTGGTAAGATAATTTACACTACACCATATTGTGTTTGGCGCGTTGATATGTTGTCAAGCATCGTTACCGAAGTAATTTCATTAGCTGCTCTTAAAATCCAAATACGTTAATGTTTGTACACTACTGTTTTTCGGCAGGAATAGGAAGTGCTGTGGGTAAGTTCCTGGACCGTCACCAGCAACAGTGACTTACCTGAGGTACATCGCGCAGATATAAAAATTAGGATAGGACAAAGGATAGATGGTAGAACAAATGTCTCTCTTGTGAGGGAAGAGAACAGCTGGAATATTATTTTAAAAAAAAAACTAAAGAATAGAATAAAATATAAGAAAGCCTGTCTTTCTATAAAATACTGTAAGAAACAATGTACGTAGAAAAGAATTAAATAAAATATTTAGTAATAGATTAGTAGTAATAGTACTAGAACTGTAATTGAAATAAAGAATGGTTGTTACTCCTTTTAAGCGAGAAGCATGGAAGAAGGAAATGGGAAGGAGAATTAGAGAGGAGAGAAATGTGAAAGATAAGAAAGGAATAAAAGGTGGGAATTAGTAGAAGAAACATAAACGATTGGAAACGCTAAAAAAATGTGAAAGGCCTTTGCCCCACTACACTGAAAGGATTTAAAAAAAAAACAAAGATCTGTAAATAATAGTTAACCGCCGTAAAGTAAATCATTGACCATTTCAATAGTTATCTTCCTATCAGTCACATAACGCCCACTGCTGAGCATAAGCCTCGCCCAAGGGTCCTGATTGAAGAAGGATTGGGCGTTAGCTCCACCACGCTGGCCCAGTGAGGGTTAACTTGGGCTCCGTAAGATGATGAGCGGAACCACTTATCCCCCCACTCTAATATCATTAATTCAATACTAATAATGTTAAAGACATTAAAATTACTAGTGATAGGTCTCTGTTGCTGAAGACCCTCTAGGTAGCTACCACCCCAGCGCCTATTTCTGCCGCCAAACACTAGTGTGCATATTATTGTATTCCAGTTTGAAGGACGTTGTAGCTACAGAAAATTACTCGAGGCAACAGAATCATCTTATGTTTCAGAGCGACGAGTACAATGTGATGCTGTGTAAACCATTCTAACTAGCGCCACGTTGTTATGGACACGCGTATCACTTACCATCAGGTGAACATCCCGCTGGTCTCGTGGCTTAATTGAATAAAAAAAAATTTACTTTTCTTTATTTCTTACTAAATGACAAAGCATTTGACTTTGTTCCCTCACAATTAACTAATGAGTTTGATCGCTTTGATATAAAGAATGGACTCCTGACGCACACATACGAAAATCAAGTGTATGCACAATATACTCATTACACACACATAGGAAAAGCGTGTTTATATATACTCATTGTGTTATTATGTGTGTGTATATGAGAGCGAGTGTGCAATGACATGCATTTACGTGTTTCATTTAAAATACAGTGTCATCGTAAAATAACGAGCTAAGGAAGACTATAACATTGCAATTCGGAGCTGGTGCGTTTATTGGTGGTAGCTGTTGTTGCTGGAGACGGTCCAGGTAACACTGCAGTTACTATTGCAACTGACAAACAGTGCTGCGTAAATATTACTGTCTTCCGGTTTGATGGACGCTGTAGCTAGTGTAAACGGGGTAAGGAGACTTAATATCTTATATCTTAAGGCGACGTTGTAATGGACAGGCGTATCACTTACAATTAAGGGCACGTTCTGTTCGTTTCGTCGCTTCGTAGAATAAAAAAAATGGTAATTTTTAAAGCATTTCTTTGTTAAACAAACAAACTGGAATTGATTTTTTTATCTCATTTTCAAAACGCGTCAATTTAATTTTAAATTCATACAAACAAAAGATAAAGCAAAGGGTGAATACAAAAAAACTTGATATACTCGAAACAATTAAGAGAATCTATTTATTAACTTTGTATGAAGAAAGAATATATTTCACTTTTAGACAGTCAATAAAAGTCGACTGTAAAATATGTACTTAAAACTATTAAAAAGGGGTAAGATCTTTTAATTATTGAGGGGATATAAAGAGTTCCGCCCACCGTCTTACGTAGCCCAAGTCAACATCACCAGCACACACTGGGCCACTGTGACGGGTCAGTTCACAATTCCCTCTGAATGAAGATCCTTGAGAGATGCCTTTGCCCAGCTGCAAGCGTTATTCAGCTGATAATAAACTATTAGAAGAACAGAAACTAATGTAAACCAAATTGAAATTTATGTATAGTATCAACCGTCGGATTCAAATTGAAATTTCCCACTGAATGGTGGTGATTCAATTAAATCGCTGCAAACAAACAGACATTTTAGTGAATGAAGACATCAACAGATTGATTTATCTCCCACCGACACAATAAATTTAACGGGGGAGCGATAAATTTCTTAGTTAACTAAAACTGAACATCTGAAAAATTCCGTCGGAGCGTTTCGAATGAGAAAAGCTTTTGCTGATATTTGAATACACATCGCCTCAGGTAGGTACACAAATATCTATAAATAGGTCGCAGTCTGCCGCCCCGTCTGTCTGTAACAGTGTTTTGTATTTCTGTCTGAGTTTTGACGTGTTTTACTTTATGTTAGCGGGATTCGAACCCGACGCCGGTCGTATTAATAACCCGCCGGATTACGAACGGCGAAACTATACAGAGACATCGACCGTACCGCGGGCGGTAGCTGAAATTCAGTATTTCGCCTCTAGTGTTACAGTTTACTGGTGGTCACTGTTGTTGGTGACCGTCTAGGTAGCTACCATCGCAACGCCTATATCTGTAGTATGCAAACATTACTGTATTTCGGTTTGAAGGACGTTGTAGCTAGAGAAAATTAATGAGGTAACAAAAGATCTTATGCCTCAAGGCGACGAGTGTATTGCAGTGCTGTTTATACTATCTTAACTAACGCTGCTTTACTAGAGGCAGACGTATCACTTACTAACAGATGAACGTCCCATTCATCTCGTCGCTTAATTTAATAAAAAAAAAAATACGGCAATAATATGCTGGGCTATAGCCTTTTCTACCATATCAGTCCACATACGCCCGTGTCTGTACTGTGCATGAAATTCATTTTAGTACATCTACAAAGTTCTTTAAATATACCATACAATACAATAGTCGTCTTATTATGTTCCCACTGCTGGGAATAAAGATCTTTGATCGCTAGGACAAAAGCTCTCCACCATCCACCACTATCTATCCATCATGTCTACTAAACGCTGGTTGACGGATGTTATAAATCAACAGATTTTTTTGGAACAGGTTATTTTCCTCGTGTTGTTTTCTTTCGCCGGAAACTCAAGATCGAAGCGACCTCTTCGAAATGTATAGAGCGGACGATCTCCTTACAAACTGAACTATCACAGCATCCTTTTATAATTTACTAGCTGTTGCCGTCCCGCTTTCCTGACTGTAATACCCCTGCAAGTCCTTTAGGAAAGCAATTTTGTTAAATCCGTTCTTAGCTGAGCTGTAAATGAGAAGCAGTATCTTTACCAAATTTAGAGTGTTTACTTTGAAACTACTAGAAGTTTAGGTGATGTCTTGATGAGTCAATAAATCTTCAGATAATATATATATAATAAGTAAATGTTATTATGAAGCAACATTACGAATTTAATTTAATGTATCGTAATCAAACATTGCACTTGACGTCGTATCTGGTAACCACAGTGCTATTTCGCTTAACAGCTATAAAATAGCTCCTCCAGCATCCTCCCCCTCCGTATTCACAATTAGATAGTCGCATAAAGCTTATCTGTCTGTGTGTTATTAGTAAGTTGTTTTCTCAAGTTCTGGCAATCAATGGCGGCTTGTGATTAAAGCTTAGCGAATGATTCGACTCACACAAACAGAATGCACACGGTAATACTTTACTTAACGTTAACTTAGCACCAACAGCTGTTTGTATACGATAACATACAATAAAAATTTTTAGTGATAAAATTAATAAAGCTACTGTTCATTTAAAACTAACTTAAAAACAGCAAGGATGAAGTTAGTCAGATGCAAATATCTTCAGTGTATTCTCAGATGTATATATCACCAATGATCTAATACTATTCTACCCAACGCCAAGTGGTCTGATGGTCTGGTGGTTGGAAGATAGCAAAGAATAGTTGGATGCAGATAGCATTGGAATCGATAGATCTGTATTCAAAGATAGATGATGATGATGATCATTACAAAAAATCAGTCGCCTTAAAGAAAGCATTAATACAATATGTCACATTGTATATGAACGATGCACTGTAGCTGGAAGAAGTTCACTGGTAGCAAGTCTCTATTAGAGACTTTACTGCGTCCCGGTTTGAAGGGTGTTGTAGCTAGTGAAATTATTGGGGTAGTGAGACTTAACATCTTGTCTCAAAAAGCGACGAGCACAATGTGTTGCTCTGAATACCATCTTAACTAGCGTTGTTATGAGCAGGCGTATCACTTACCATAACTTGGCCGTACCGCAAGACCAGCGAGACCAGCAGACAATTTTCGCACTGCAGTTATCATTCTATATACATGTACTGATGACCTTTCCAAAAACCTCCACATCAATCAGTCCTGGTTTTTGCACTGTATAATCAATCATCAATAGTTTTCAGTGTATTAGTTTGCCGAACGAGCATGCATGAAGACGCTCATGAAAGTGGAAGAAGCGAGAGAGGTGTGCCAGGGAGCAAGTGGAGAAAGGTGGTCTATACCTATCCACTGGGAACGAAGCGTGATATATATGTATGTGTATGTACTTCGTCAAATGTACTTGTCAACGGTTGAAGCAATCTCAAGCTGCTGGCCACCAGGTGGACTTCCTGTTATTCTCATCTCTTTTATTATTTTGCAAACATCTGTTAATATATTTTGAAAGAAATATAACATTAGTTCGATTGTAATGGGCTTTGTTCAGCAATAGCTGAAATGATGATGATGAAATAGTTTTTTTTTCTTCACGCCTTTCACATTCTATCATCACTAGCTTGAATCAGCATGAACAGGCTTTGTAAAGGCTTCAGCTTCAGGTTGTTTTAATCTTACAAATATTATAATCACTGAATTGTCTTTATGCTTATCGATCCTTGAAAGCGGATTTGCTACACTATTGTTTCGCTAAACTTTTGAATGTTAACTAACTCATCACCGATATTAAAGTGAAATATTGTGATAATTTAAATCTTCAATAATTCCTTTGTCTCTCAATTAATTTTTCTTTTTAGTACATATATATTTTATGAGTTTAAATAAGGTTTCATCAATATCAGGCGCGTTACTAGCTCTCAAAACGTCTGTGTCAATTTCATAACATCCTTTCATTTCTATTACATAAATTAACGAGGTTGGCAAGTTACTCACTCAATAGTAAGTGATACGCACAGCCATAAAAACCTGCCTATAGTTAAGATGATAAATATTATACTATTAAACATTTTAGATGTCGTATTAAGATACAAGTATATTAGTCTCTAGATTAAACTTACCGAGAAATTTGATGCTGAAGAGAAAGACAGAATTATGTAATAACGCTCTTTTTTGTGAACGGTTAAAAGGCGAGTGTATGGTGGAGTTAACTAACATTATAATTAACCCAGTAATGTAAACATTGCGTCCGTAACTTGGCAGAGGGAGTCGAGCACGCACCAACAGTACACTAGTACGGTTTTCAATGAATTATTATTCACACAACAATACTGTAACGTGTATACTTTATTAAAATACCACACAACAATATCGCTAACTGTTTAGTTTAAATACTTGCGGCTCGTAATACAGTTTAAACTCGGTTATTTAAAGTCTTTTGACCACAGCAGCCAAGGCCTTAACTCTTTTTCTTAGAGCAAGCCCCGACTCTAGAAACTAGCTAGGTAGTAAGTAGATCATATGCATTATTATTAAAACTATTACTGAGAATGTAGTCACATTATCTTAATAAGCATATTATTTTATTATTAATTTTGTAACAGTAATTATGAACAGGTATTATTTGTACTAGGTAAACTTATCGTCAAGTATTCTATCAATGCAACTTAGATATATTTCAATGAAATAACGTTTCGGAGAGTAACAACCAATATGATATTTCTATCAACGAGAAATAACAATGAATCGGAACAGGTTGTTGAAGGTTTAAAGATCAAGTGTGTATATAAAGAGATTGATCAATTTAACCATCAAATTGACGATGTGGTCCAGTGTATAAATAGCTTTAAATTTTTTATAAGTTGAAATGATGATGATAATGAGGGGGAGAAATTATTTTTGATATAAATAGATAAATACTAGCTGTTACCCGTCCGCTTTTGCTGCGGTAGATTTGAAATTTGTCAGAAAGTTTTCCGTCCGGTGACATTCTGCAGCAGCCCGGGCTCTTACTCATTAACACCCCCATAACTCCCTTTAGCTAAAAATCTTCTAAATTGCTGAAGCATTATCTCAACGAAATTTTGAATGTTTACGTTTAATAGTTTCGGAGATATCGTGACGAGTCAATGCATCTCTGGATATCTCCATATATACAGATAAATATAGTAGAATTAGTTTCTATAAGAAGCCTATCAATATATAAGAGAAGACAGACTGATGGTAATTCTCTGCTGCTAAAAACCATCTAGATATATATATATATTTTACTGCATCCGGAATCCGAGGGGTATTTAAAAATAAAAAAATTACATACATGTATATATTTTTTCACTTCAAAAAAGATAAAGATGGGACAGTACTAGATATGGGAGGAATGAAGAGGCGGATAATAATATGAGCAGAGAAGAAAAGAGAAAATAGATAAATAAATAAGTCTAGATTCGTACTAACGTATATATTCTATTTCTACCAAACATATACATTACTATGTCCAGGTTCAAAAATTATACTACTAATTAATTTAAGCAAAGTGGTGTTGTAAAGACATCCTAACTAGCAGCATTGATGTTAGGAGAAGATAAATCATTTACCATCAGCTGAACGTTCTGATGGTGATGGTTTTTTTTAATAATAAAGGAATCTAACTAAATTTAAAGCGTGGACAATGTTCTCTGACGTAGAGGATATCGGCAATCTCCATGGAAACGTTAAGGTTATATCCATATGACTTCCTGTGTATATCCTAGTTCATAGTGGCGCGTGAAAAAGTATGGTAATGTATCGTATTACCATAGTATCGATTCTGATTCTCCTCGCTTGTCGACTGCATGAATAAAATCGAATACATTACGCCGCCGTCATGAATACCGTCATTCAAGATCCGAAAACGTCGATTTAGATATAACTAAATAAATTACTGTGGTAACTAGATTCAATGTGGCGAACATGATATGGTGCAGTTATATCGTATTTACTAGCGCTATAGAAAGTAGTATAAAAAAAAAAAATTAAACGCTTAACTTTCCATCAAAAAAAAAATGTTTATCTGATTATATGCTGTCAGTACATTATATGGTATTGGTGGTAAGTATCTGTTGCTGTTGACTGTCCAGGTATTTACCACCGCTGCTTATATTCATGTCGCCTAATAGTTTTACAGCGTTGTAGCTGCTGAAATTACCGGGGTAATTAACCTTAACTATGGCAACTAGCACAATGCGGTTCTGTGTATATTAATCTAACTTAAGTCACGTATTTATGAGCAGGCGTATGACTTACCATCAGGTGAACTCATTCATCTCGTCAAATGGAAAATTAATATAGCGGCAGATAACACGTGATCTCCGATGTATAGAGTACAATGGTATAAACGAGATGAAACATTCATTCGGTGATAGTAAATTTTTTTCAATGAATTTTTTTTTAATATGTTTGGTTTAAAATTTCGTTAACATCTAGCAATCTTATGAAAGTTATATTTAAATAATATGTGTATATCATTTGATTGAATTGGGGCCACAAATGTCTTGGCGCGTAACCAGCCTTCAGGTAAGAAGGTCGCGATGAGAAATGCTGAAGTATTTGTAAGCAATTATTCATTTTGATGTACCAACCACTGACGCTGTTAATTCAGATGATAAACTATTATTAGACACTAGTAAATAATATATATTAACTGTGTTTACTATAGCAAGAGTATTGCAAGTATAATCTAAACAAATATTAAGAAGAATTAGGTAAGTATAATCTGGTTAAGAGGATTTCTATGAAAGAGTCCTGTCAGACAGTAGACTGCTGCAGACATAAACCTCTCCCAAAAACCTCCGCATCGTTTCTTAGATTTCATTGGGGGGAATCCGACCGAGACACACCAAGCTGGCCTTGTGCGGGCTGGTGGGTGATTAAAGCCTCGTGTGTTATTCAGCAGGATGCACCACGTGCAGGTGAGATTGACTTATGCTCCGCAAGCTGTTGAGCGCAACCCCTTATACCCCCGGACCCAAATTATTACTTTAATTGTTATAAACATGAAATAATAGTAATACAGCAGATATGAATTACTTCTCTTATATTTATTATGGCTTGTCTATTTAATCAGAATAAATAAATAAATAAATTAATTGTTATATGACCGTCCTGATATTGGATGATAAAAGAGACAAAAAAAAAATTATGTCAGTTAATTCACAAAAAAAAAGTAAATTTAAACCAAATGTTGCTGCACTGTTAATAGCGACAGGGTTGATTGGACCCTCCTAAAAGTCATACAGAATATTTTTGTACTAGTTCACCTCCACCCGTTTTTGTAAAATTCTAGGTGACCTATACAGGAATATTCCTACCAAATTTCAAGTCTCTAGGCCTTATGGTTCCAGATATATCGTGATGAGTCTCTACATAGGAAATCTTTTATACATATACAGGTTGGCGCAAAAGTAATCCTCCTATCAGAAAATGCTATAAATTTTGTATGCTATATATATGTATATATAAGGTGGCGCAAAAATAACCTTGCGATGTTTTTTGGCTGTAAGTTAAAAAAAAATGAAAAACTTTGATTCTTCTTGTGAATTATTTTTATTTGGTCTTTTAATTTTTTTACATCAAGGCAAAATTTATAGTATTTTCTAATAGGAGGATTACTTTTGCGCCACCCTGTATATAAATATTTTATTATACATAATCACATATAGCGTAAGGTTAAGTTTTATTTAGAATTATATTTTATGGGAAACTAATTAAATGATGAGCTAATCTATTTTAACTTAACAATCATCAAAGGGTTGTACATCAGTTAATTATATTAACTAGACAGCAACTGGTGGTAGGTCTCTGTAAATGGAGACAGTCGAGGTAGGTACCACCGCAGCGCCTATTTCTGCCGTCAAACAGTAGTGCGCTAACATTAATGTGTTCTGGTTTGTAGGGCGCTGTAGCTAGTGTAATAACTGGAGTAGCGAAACTAAACATCTTTAGGTCTCAAGGCGACGAGTACAATGTGGTGATGTGTATAAGACTGTAACTAGCGCTTTGTTCATTACGCGAACGCCGTATTACTCCCCTTACGCCGAGGGGTGTAAGGGGTCCCGCAGAACAACTCACAGGACCCAAACCAACCTCACTTCCTCGTGGCGATCTTTGGGAAAAGCCTATGCCCAACACTGAACGTCCATCGGCTGATGATGATAAACGGTGCATCGAAATGTTTTCGCCTGAAGTTCAAAACAAAGGGTAATATCGCATAACAAACAAACAACCCTTGAAGAAGAAATACAAACCAATGAAATCCCATTACAGGTGAGCATTATGACATACACCCCAGTCTATTTATATACGGATATTCTTAGAAAGTAAGCCTTCATTACGTCACTTATAAAATACTTCGGAGCCAGATCCTGGGCACACTGACATTATTGCAATAATTATGGAGATTGCTACCCAAGGCTCAATAGCTGTGTTTGATCAGCAGTTCCTATTCATTCGACAAAGTTGTATTTAGATGGAGTACAGTATTATTTAAAATTATGTGTTATAGCTTCGTTGCTATTAAGTTACATCCACACTATCCACCATAAAATTCTGAAGACTTTAAGACCTTTCGTAGACCTATGGCATCTTCTCAGAACATTCATAATATTCGATTATTAAGTTCTTCAATAAGGAAACATTTTAAAGGACATGTAATTTTCCTAAAGTTAACAATATGCATTATTGTTATAAAAATTAAGTTTTTTTTTTTAAAATTAAGCGATTAGACAAGTCAAGCGTCCACCTGATATTAGGTGACGACCTGCCTTCGCATGCAACGACTAAAATCTTCATGCTTTATGGCAGGCTCACGGACACGCTTTCGCTCACTTCTGTGACCTCGCCAGCGCCGGCTGCACTATGCAGCCCCAGCTCGGGAGGGAAGAACCTCCCTCTTTCCACCTCTGTAGGGGCACGCGGGAACACTCAACGCGCCCCCTTCTCGGCCTGTTATAGTCGCGTAGACAACGGATTCCCCCGAATCCGTCACCCAGAGGCTATAGAAGCCAAGAGAGTATAATCTCCCGATTCCCTTGAGTCGTTATATGGCGGCCACGAATAGGGAGAGCGGCGTATTGCAATACCACATCAGCGGTGCTTAGTCGCGAAGAGTACTCTCTCTGCGACTCCACCTCGGCTGCAAAGGGTAGTATAAAACCGCCCTTGCAGCCCACCAGCACGCATCCGAGGTGAGTTCACGGTGCTCCGGAGCCTTAACCTGGAGCGGCCGCCCCGGGCCAACCGAGTAGGTTCCTCTTCGGCTACTAAGCCCCTTCGCCACGACAAGGCGGGAACCTGTTGGGGGAACTGCGGTGGTAACCTACCTAGACGATCTCCGGCAACAGAGACCTACCAGCAGTAAAACAGTAATATCGTACATACCGCTTCTTTTGCATAGCGCATTACTGTTCATATATTAAAACCGACTCTAGGGTAACTTTTCAGAGATTTTGATTCTTTTTTTTATTTAACATTCCCACCGCGCCCCGTTTTAGTAACCGATCCCCTCAACTCATTAGCGTTGCAATCGCTGAACGATAGCTTGTCCGACATATTGCAAACAAGTTAATACTGAACGTTGTATTGCGTGTCACAGCGGTGAGGCTTCAGGTCGGGTTGCCGGGGGTTTAGTGTAATAGGTATTATTGATTACGTATTAGTGATAAATGCTGTAACACAACCCCCCTGACATTCCCTCAACTGTCCATCGGAACTTTACATTTCCTTACATAGTTTTTAAACAATAAAAGCAAGCGGTTACACCACCACGAGTAAAACTAACTGAATCTACCTTTTATATTATAAAGCAATATTATATGCCTATATATACCTTGATTAAAACACCTGCAGCACCATATTTACGTTGAGTAACCGACTTCGCATTCCTCTTATTCTTCCTGCCTCAATGACTAAATAGTACACCGGATATATCCTCCAATCTGTCATCCAGAGATCATGAAAGCCAAACGATATAACAGTAGAAACCTCACACAATCCCTGCTCTGATCTTTAGCTCTGATACCTACTATAACTCAGCTACAGAGGATTAGGAGAAAGTCTTTCCTCAAGGCTCCACCCACACATACAAAGTAAATTTAATTTACTTCCTCTAACACGTACTAACATAGAAATTTAGTGTACTAAATCCTCTACTAGATTAATTAAAAAATATTGGAGACTTAACTAACATAGGATTACAGTTGAAAGGTGAAAGAAAATTTTTGTTAATTTAATGGCTTAATTATAACTTCTGAAATAAATAAAGATCTAGATCTTTATTAAAGGACTAAAACAGTAATTGTTATCTACTGTACGTGCAACATTTCGACATTAAATAGGGGGTAGTAAAATTAGTATCCAATAAGTCCTGGATTGAGTACCATATATATTAGATATAAGAAATTTATATTAGAATAGTATTACTATGTCTCAAATAAAAAATTAATATTTTTTTTTTTTTTTATTTTCATACACTACGATACATACTTGCTATATAGATACATGACGGTATATGATCTCGTATATGTTAGTTAAAGTTCCGTTAATTTCGGTTAAGCCTTTTCTAAGATCACGGAAAGAAACACACAGACACAGATTTCTTTTAATATACCATTTTGAACATTACCATAGGGTAAACATTCACGTACTGTTATTTTATTAATTTTGTATTGTTAATTTATTTATTCCCGCGTAAGGGTTGAAATATAAATTATATTCTTCCTGTTACAATAACTATTCAATAGCAAGGCATTGTCTTCAAGTTAATCTAAACGAAGGCTAATATTTTTACTGTTCTGTTTTTGTGTATTAAGTTAATAAAGTTGCGAATTTTGATAAGTTACAAATATAGACTGTCCTTAATTATACAATATTAAAAAAAGACAGAAAACGTGCATATTTATAGGAAAATTAACTCTCTTTCTAACTCTCTCTTTTCACACTAGTTCATGTAATGTGAAGAAAACCTTAACTAGGTTTTACTCAAGCATTATAAAGACAAAGGAATTTGGTATGCATAAATTTTTTTTTTTGTTATGCCTTTTATAAATACATCAATACAGTTACAATAAACTTTCAACTGTTAGGGTTACATTACAATTATATTACAGTAAAATTTTATTTGTAATAAAGAGCTTGATAATTGTTGTAAACGAAAACGGTAATGTTTCTGTGTATGTGTTAGAATTTGTGATGTACTAACATAATGCATATGTATGTGTGATATAAAAATAAAAATCTTACCTCATATTTAAGTCCGACGCGCGAATCTATCGGCAAGTAGAACTGTCAGCACGAAACCACCTCCGTCAACATTCAACAGGAAATAGTCCACGGGAACAAAAACATCAACGCTTATAAAGAAATATTTGTTATTCAAAAACGTCTGTGAAAAATGGGATCGTATACGAAACAGAAATCAAGTACATTTATACGATAGAATTATGCACCACATCTATCTAGCAATTGGGAGTCGACAGGATTCATGATGAGATAATTCACGGTGCTGTGAGATGAAAATTAGCACATCATCCAGTTTTTCATGTGTGCATTAATTAAACGTTTTAAAAACTTTATTAGGTTTATATATGTGGGTAATATGTGATTGGTGGAAGTGGTTGCGGTGTTGAAGTATTTACGAATTTTGAGAGTTTTTTTTTTTTTTTTTGTATGCGATGCAGCAGGCGAGGGAATCGATACGGAAGCGCAGCGAGCTTTCGTTCGATGCAATGCGCGTGTCGCACGCGCCGCGGGCCAACTGCTCACCGCCGTGCGTGTGCAGCGGGAAGCTAGCGATGCATCGACGCTATCAAATAAACAAAAAGTGCACGAGGGGTGCTCAATCTTGGGCGCTAATTTCATTACTGCACGTTAGTAAAACATCTACGCTCCAGATATAACCTACAGATCGGCTATTAACACATTTCTATCTATTCTTTATTACATTACACAACTCGCATTGACGTCTAATCAAAATTCTTATTATTGAATGAAGCGACGAGACGAGCGGGACGTTCACCTGATTGTAAGTGACGCACCCGTTCGTAACAACGTGGCGCTAGTTAAGACGGTATACACTGCATACATTGCGCTCCCCGCTTTAAGACATAAGATGTCAATTCTCGTTATCTCATCAATTTCAGCTACAACTCCCTTCAAACTGAAACACGGTAATGTCTGCACACTACTGTTAAGCGGCAGAAATAGGAGCTGTGGTAGTTCCTACCTAGATGGTCTGAGGCCTACCACATTCGCTACCTAGTCAATAGTTGTTCTGCAGTGTTATTATTATACAATTATACGTTATACTATTGTTAAAAAAAAACTTAAATATTCAGTAATTTATATAGCGATAAAATACGTTACTCAAATGGAAGAGGAAAAATGAAATTTTATTATATCAGATAACTTTCGTACGGAGACGTCGCGTTCCGCTGATGCAGGAGTGGCTGCGAAGGTTTTAATTTCTTTTATTGCCGCAGCGATATATTCGATTATGACTCACGCTCAATATAAGAATGTATTGCCTTAACAATACACTTTATTATAGAGAAAATATAAAGCAAATTGTCGATGTAGGCTACTCCTATCCGTTGCGAAGGTAGATGCCTCACTAACCTTACTAGTCCGCTTTATCAGATTCCGATTGCCCCATTAAAGTACTATGTAATTAGCCGGGGACCCTACTGTCTTAATAAAAAGCAAAAGGTTCCGAGCACGCGTAGAATCCAAGGAGCGCGTACGTCTTTAAATATAACCCGTGACAATGGGCAGTCCGTCACCGATCTAAACCAAGGATACAAATCACGGATGCTTTATTTATCCTTGTCTCATTAGATTGGTAACGATTAATCATTTTATAATTGCAACATTAAATAGGGACGAGCGCGCGAAGGTACCTTGAAAAACATTTAAAAAAAGGTGAGAGAGTCTGTTATTGCACCAAATAGAAGTACCAAGAACTGTTTAATCCTGAAGGGTGCTCTTATAATATTACTAACCTAAAAGAGTATTTTTTTAAAAATAATCACATTCCTAATGAAGTGAGAGAGAAAGATATTTGATTATTCACACACATGTATGAAGAGTATGAAATTTAACACAGTTTATTTTTATATGGAGAAGTATGAATAATGAGTTAATTTATTGAATTTTTATATGATTAAAAGGATCGATGGTTATTATATCATATAAAACAATCCATACATACTTATGTAATGATAAGTTATTAAAAATAACGACCACAAGTATTTTCTTCAGCAAGCGATTATTCAACTTATTTCTCCTTTTAGTTGTATCCGTGCCGTCTCTATTATAAAGAAATTGGTTGGGGTAACCAATGTAGAGTTCCTGTAAGCCGACATTTCCTGTGCTATATTTACCAGCTTCGCTGTACGACATGTTAATTTATGTTTTTTTTTTTTGTTCTGCGAAACGAAGAGGCGAGAAATATGTTCACCTGACGGTAAACGATATGCCTGGTCATAAAAATGTAGCGCTGGTTAAGATGATAAACACCACACTATATTATGCTCGTGCCTGTTGGAAACGAGATGTTAAGTATCATTACTTAAGTAACTTCACTGGCTACACCGCCATTCAAACCAGAATATAGGAATGTGAAGAAATAGGAGCTATAGTACCTAGACAGTTGCTGGTAAAAACAACCTACCAGTTTATTTACCAGCAGTCTCGCTTATTTGTTAATGACGCGAACTCCATCAGCTGATATGATCATTATCATCATCTCAACTGATGGAAGTCCACTTCTCGACGTAGCTCTCCTGTATATATTTCATTAAACACGATCTGGCACTGTTTGTGTAATCATAACCAATAATAAACATGAACTACATCCTAAGTATTTTTAAGTTAACTCTTAGTATATAAGAAGTGATCAGCTCCTCAAATAAACTTTCATTATTTTTTAATGTACACCCCTTTTATTCCCATGACAGAAAGTAGGATAAGTTTTTATTAAAGATAATTTTATACCAAAGATCATCTAAATTGGTTTAGAGTTTTAGGTCTAAGTATCTAACATAGTAGATGGTATTAGATATAGAACATATAAAGCATTTGTATATCAGAGAATTAGACTATTTAGGGGTGTAAAGGATCCCGCACAACAACTCACGGGATTCAAGCCAATCTAATCTGCTCGTGATGCATCCTGCTAATGAACAAACGAGGATCTGGCTCCCACCAACCCGCATTGGGCCAGCGTGGTGGGAAATGTCCCTAATCTCACCTCCTATGAACTTCTACAAACGACAGCCCCCAATGCCCAAGGATGAAGCGCAAGACTGATTGATGTAGGGATCTTTGGGCGAGACCTGTTTTCAGCAGTGAGCGTCTATCACCTGATGTTGATGAGATTATTTAATAGTTTAATGTATAATTTCGTAATATATCACCATGTCCAAATCACATCTTCACAACAGTCAAGTGTAGTTGACACTTTTGTAACTTAAGCGGAAGTGTGTCCGGGCCGACATGACTCCGCAACGATGTCGTTTTCCTTAACGAGAAGAGCTTGTAAAGTCTTTAGATATAAACGCCCTATAAAATACTGAGTAAAATTTAAAATATTTTATGGTACAGCAGCTGGCAACTGAATCTGCTAACAGTGGCCATTCATCTAAACGCAGACCATAAATTTTCCAGTAATCTTGAGGCGATGTACGTTTGCTGACCTCTCTTAGAGAGACAGGTCAGGATATCCTCGCGTGTTATCCTGAGTATATAAAAATAGTGAGGATTACACAAGCAGTAGCTTTTGACATGATCTGTGTGTTACACATTGCGATGCTGTTAACATCATTATCTTAAAATAATGATGATGACAAATATTTGAACACCACAGGAGTACATTAGTTCATCCCTGGTAAACAAATTCCTAACTGTTTTAAACCTCTGTAGCAAAAGAGGGGTATTATAGGTTTTATCTATCTGTATTTCTATGACTAGAATCTAAGCTATAATGGTTCAGCCGTTTATGATGTAGGATTATTTTGTGTTTTTTTTTTTTACATTATTTACACCCTTATTACTTTTAAAACTGCACTTTCACTTTTGTTGGTATTTACTTGAATAGACATTATTCTTCAAATTAATTTTTACTCTGTACACTGTATTCGGCTTCGGTTAAACTTGAAGCATTAACCGTTATTCTTAACCGCGAGGCGTTTAACAAACAACTAAAATACGTTAAAACTAAAATTCTTAGTTATTGTGCATACCTGTGCTTAGCTGATATTCAGCACGCGCGCAAGATCCTAATCGTTTGTGGCGTGATGGTACATTGCAGTGGGGACGTATTTCAATTCCCACCGCTGCGAATGGCCTCCCATATAATTATTTTCATTTATTCAATTAGCTTTATTGCTGGCTTCAGTTGGGTTTGTGTTAATTTAAAAACACACGCAAAAGTTTATAATTAATGATTATGATATACAAACATTGGCAAATCTATATATATACATATAAAGGAAATATCTAGAAATTCATTGACTACGAAATCTCCGAAACTATCAAACGTAAACATTTAAAATTTGGTAGAGATATTGCTGGTGACATTTACACGTCAGCTCAGAATGGATTTTACAATATTCCTTCCCCAAACGCAGTTGTGGGGGTATTAATAATGGAAAAGAGTCCGGGAAGCAGCAGGTCGCTGTCGTGCGAGATTGTTTCTGAAAAATTTCAAATCTAATTTTATATTACGGCATGTAAAGCAGGCGAGGAACAACTAGTGTACCGTATATACCGTATATACCGTATCAGCCAAAGTACGCCCCCACTGCTGGGGCACAGGCCTACCCTCAATATGAGGGCAATCGGTCCATAGTCACCACGCGGGCCCATTGCGGATTGGTGACTTCACACACACCTTAGAATAAATTCTAATTCATGTGCAGGTTTCCTCGCGATGTTTTCCTTCACCGTTTTGTATTTATATATATTTTATTATTATCAAATACTGTTCGATAACACTAAAATCACCGAACGATAAGACTAAAAAGGTCCGAATCCTTTTTCGATATATCCCATGCGTTTTACGATGAAGCGTGAGTGCGGGATACATCAAAATATCACAGCGCACCAAATTGGACGAGCCTTGAAAAAAAAAAAACAATAAAGCCTTTATGATGTACCGAAAGCTAATAAAACGGACTTTCATCCATCACCTTCACACGTACGCCCGCCCCGAGAACACGAAGGCACGACGCGTTCCCAAAAATTCATTTACCTCACCCTTAGACAGTTGCAGCGACTTCACAGAACCGATTAATTTATTATCTTAAAGCATCCCATTTCGCGCATCCAATTTCAAATTTGACATCTTAAACAGTCTTAAATTACACATGAAATTATTTCATTAGCGCTGAAGCACCCGTGGGGCCAGCGTTGATGTAATCAGGGCACAGTTTTTCGGCACCGAAAGATGTAATCAACGCGTCAGCGGGGCTCCGCCCTCGGCTCGCCGCTTTAATAGGCAGATTCCGATATCGGTCCATTCTGCAAAGCGTACAAAATTATTTCACCACCCGTTCAACTTAACGGATCAAGTAATTTAAGCTTTAAGTAAAGGAGGTTAGTGTCAGTAACGTTTTGCCGAGGGACGGGGATATTTAAATCCGGCGCCAGCGTGTATGATGTTGCATGCGTTTTGTTTGTACGGTGCATTTGAATTGTTAACGATTATGGTAAGTGTTATAGTGACCGGTAATTTCTCATTTAATGCTTACAAAGAGTATTTAATTACGCCATACATTGTAAATGTAATAACACAGCACGTGCTTATGTATTTTATCCTCTTAAAGCAACGGTTGCATACATATTACTGAACCTACTACTTGTACATTCTCATACCTTGCTGCGTCTGACAAACTAGATCATTTAACATGAAATTCTTTTTGTTTAATCAACGTTATAAATAGTTACTTATTGACTACTTAAATCATGCCCGCGCAAAGCTAGGATAGAATCGTTCAATAGCACATAAAGGAGCAGGCCGGTATCGGAGTACAATCTATATATAGAGCAATGGTACGGCAGTTACAGGAACGCTACCGCAGTGCACTCGCCGAGATCCAAGTAATTGATAGAGATAATCGATTTTCATCACCACGCCGCTGCAATGAAAGTGTTAGCAGCTACATATACGCGAAGTCCTCATAGAGCAGTTCGATCTAGCATAGCTCGTATCTAGGTATTATATTTCGGTCTGCATACATAAATATTTACAGACCCTTTTTTATATATGGTTTTCTTCGTATAGGAAATCATAAAAAGTATACCATGCTTCTGGTTTTCACCAATTTTACGTAGCGAAGGCCTCGGGATCTTTTACGGTCGCATGTGTAACCTCATACACTACACCTCAGAAGAGAAGGAGGGTCATAACCTTCTCCAATATTTTCACTATACTACAATAACCATGAGACTATCTCGTACATCCCCCACTCGCTTAATAGATAAAGAAAACATCCATCTTCAAATTCTGAAACCCTGAAGACGCTTACTATGATCAGCAATAGTTACTTTAGACATGTTCTTAATAAGTTGAGATTAGTGGGCAAAAATATCTGTAACCTTAGTTTGTCATTACCCGTCCTAAAGAAACCGAAGTCATGGGTCTGTCGTAGTCATCATCGTCATTATCAGCCTTAGTTAATGCACTGCTGGAAATAGGCCAGTGGCCCAGTGTCTTCCACTAAAAGCGATCCTCAACTTTTCGCATTCACCGCACGCATCATATCTCTGTCGTAGTAGAACCACTAAAATAATCAAGTTGTTTTAAAAAAATGGATAGGCTGAAAGAGAAAGTCTGAAAGTTGCTCCAGTGACAGAGAAATTGAGGAGCAAGGGGTTAGCGTGGTACAGGCATGTCATGCGGAGGGATGAAGGACATATAACAAAGAAAACAATGAGAATGAACGTGGATGTTTATAAGGGTATGAGGAAAACCGAAGAAATTGTGGATGGATTATTGGAAGATGACATTAAGAAGAGTGTAAATTCAGATATGATGGCTGATAGTAGGAATATGGAAGAGAAGTACATACTGTGTCAACCCACATAGCTGGGAAAAGGGCAGGAGGAAGATATGGGTAGACCGAAAATTATTGTCTTCTTTTAACTTCTTCCATATTTGTAGATAAGCTAACATCTCTAAATATTTACTCTATTGATATATGTGATCTTCTCAAAAGGTATTCACGTCTCCGTGAATATGTGTACCATGGAAATATCCTAAACTGCCTGTCTGAAGGTTGCCTAGTTGCCTAATCTATGAGACGCAAGCAGGCCCGTGCGTGATTCCTTACTCCAGGTGCGCAAGCGCCGTTCAATTTGCAGCTTTTGTTCGGAGACGCCGCTAACCAATCTAAGTTGATACCTAACAAAACAATTATCATTCTTAACCACTTGACGATAAGGTCCAGGAGTAGATCCAATTACAATAATCGCGGGTTAATGGTCAGCTTTACTTGAAATAGCTACCAGCGCAGAGATTAGGCTTTATTGGCATTTGTGTGTGTGGGACCGTGAATATGTTTGTTGCGTACTTTTTGTACTATACATAATACACACATATAAATGATTATAAATAAAAAAAAATTACTAACAATATAATGATTTTTTTTTAATCTTTTTCCTTTATTATACGCACAAGAAGTATATACACAGTATACACAGTAGATATATAATATATACACAGTAGAGAAAAAAGAACATAGTCCGAACTTAAACCTAAAAGAGTTTTCTTTCAATAAATATGTTAAATAAATTAAATCAATGAAAAGTATATAAAATGAACAATATTTAAAATAGAAAGATGAGTAAGGTACTATTAAATACTAGAGTTTAATATATTATATAAAAATACGATTCCTTTCACAAATATTTACTGCTGGTAGGTCTCCTTTCATCTCATCCGTTTAGACATGTACCACCGCAGCTGCTACTGTACAAACGTTACTATGTTCCGGTTTAAAACTCTTAATTTATATAGGTCTTGTATAAATTACCTACCACATTTAATTGTATTAACCATAGGCTTAATTAGTAGTTACAGTAGAGAGTTGAGAATCGTTAAGATATAAATAATGGTCATTTTGTTAGAACAGAGTGTAAAGATCGATATATAACATCGTAAAGACTCCTAAGAGACCACAGAATATCATAAAAATGCTAAAACATGTCTTTATTAATGCAAAACGCCATAAAGTGTCAGGCTGAAGCACTTTTAAGGAAGCAATTACGTTCAAGTACTCGATTATTACTTGCAACTCGCGTACAAGCAATTTGTGTTATTATAATACAAAAAAAAAAAAAACTCCGAAGCATTTTAGAAATTTTTACGATCTTTCAATCTATTCATTAAAAACGAATTACCATCAAATGTTACACCTTAAGTCGGTTATTTGAAACAACGAGATGCTGTAGCCTGAAAAAATATAAATCCTCAAACTTTGATATTAAGTTAAACCGTTTAAAATAATTATGCAACAATTTTGTTAACCGGGGTTTTCATGGCGGAGATTTTAACGTTTCCGTTTTTGCGTAAGCCTTTTTAGAAAGCTCACAGTTGTTTACTTATATCATAATTTAGAGAAACTTAAATATAATATCATCTTCTGAAATAGTTTTAAAGTAAACTTCGTTAAGTTATATATAGACATGACTCTTTCAAGTATTAATATTATTTTGCAGTATAAACTTATTAAAATCTACAAATTATTGAAGAAATTAGTTTCATTTGTGAACCGACAAAAAAAAGAGTATTATATGTAACAAGGGTTGTAAGATATCCCAAGCCAATCTCTTGCTCGTGGTGCACCTTGCTAATTAACAAACCATGCTCTGGCTCCCGCCAACCGCCATTGGGATAGTGTGGTGGGAAATGGCCCAAATCCCCCATATAAACACCTACATACATGGAGATCTTTGGGAGAAGCCTATTTCCAGTAGTGGGCCGTCAGTCGGCTGCTGAGCAAGCATGATCATATGATGGTAAGTGATAAGTCAGCATGTATATTGCATTAGTATAGATTTAACTACAAACACAATGTGCTTGGTTTAAATATTCAAGGCAGACGGATATGAAAAAATTCAACCACTATGTGGCCCTGGAATCGAACCAGGGATCCCTATGTTACAAAGCAAGCGTGTGCCTACAATGTTATAGTTTAAATGGTAAGTATCCTTCCAATAGTAAGATGAATCCTTTAAGCGACAGATAGTCAAAATGTATATGTTGTATTACACATACACAAAACTGGTACTTCTGTCATTAGTATATATATATTATATATATGTATATATTATTATAGTTTATTCGGAAGAGGTAAAGCAGAGGTCAAATGCATAATCCTGTAACCAATACACGCCTCTAATTATCCTTGAGCGGTAAAACTGCACCTTTAAAGGCTTAAGGTGATGATCGAAAGCATCGCAAAAATTGCTGTCGATGCTACCGAGGTGCTATTGGTGGAATGTCGTTAAATTTAACTGCCCATTTGTTAACCGGCCGTTTGTACTGGAGATGCTGGATCCGCGAAGTGGTCCCATTTGGGTGGTATTCGCTCACGCCAACCATAAACTTTATTGCTGTAAGATAAGGTGGCTAATCCTTTAAGTACTCATGCAGAATAATGCTATGGGACCAATAGTGGTTAACCTTTTTAATCAATATTATTTGTGACTTACGCTTCTTATACGTATGTAAATGATATAAATATAGATTGTATTTTATTCTTTTTTTTAATACTACGAGGCAACAAGACGAGCGGTTCACCTGATGGTAAGTGATACGCCCGCTCATAACAATGCGGCGCTAGTTAGGATGTTACAGCACCACATTACGCTTGTCGCTTAGATAAATAAGATATTGAATCTTCTTACCTCAGTAAATTCACTAGCTACAACGCCCTTCAAACCGGAATACAGTGATGTTTGTACACTACTGTTTAGCGGAGGAAATAGGCGCTGCGATGGTACCTACCGAAACGGTCTCTGGCAACAAAGAACTACCACCAGTTTCAGTATTCTATGGCATCATTTACTTTACTACTTAAGGTTAAAATTTAACTGAATTTCTTATAGAATTCAATGACAATGAATAGTCGTTTTCTCGCCAAGAACACTCTGATCCTCATATATTAACAGCCGTCTAGGTAGGTATCACTGCTGCTCCTATTTCCGCAGCTAAATAGTAGTGTACAACTATTATTGTGTTCCGGATTGAATGATGCTGTAGGTAGAAATTACTGGGATAACAAGTCCTATCTACTCCCTAAGAAAAAATCATATCCTATCTCTGAAAGCGACGAGCACCATGTGGTGCAGTACATACCATTCTAACCACTGCCAGTTGTTATGGGCAAGCGTATAACTTACCATCCGATAAACGTTCAGGTCGTTACGTTGCTATGTTGAATTAAAAAAAAAACAGCATTGGAGCAACGTCTATTTACCAATGACGGTAGGTTTAAACCTTAAACTCTTATTAAAGCAAATTACCGCAAAGAAATTCCATATATATATGTGGACCGCAATCCGATGCGTTGGTCTGACCAGCTCCGCAACACACTCGACTTCACACCACAACGCTCTCCATGTACCCTGAGATAGGAGGAGATGGCGGAACATCATGAGGACGAGCGATGGGTGGAGGTAGTCACGACCTTAAATAACGGACAAAAACTTTATTATAGTATTCTTTGTTGTGTTTATGGTTAAAAAGGTTATAATATACGAAAATTGGTAAGTACATAAACAATTGTCCTCTTTGTTAGTTTCGTTTGTGAAGATTATATGTATGAGAAAAATGGAATGAAGCCAAATATCTCGCGCGACACAAAACGGAGCACAAAAGGAGATTATTGGTACGCTGCCCAAAATTTCCGCTCACTTACACCGGAATCGCTCCACGCTTAATTATGCAAACGGATTTTGATGTTTCTTCATCGTCAGGAGCATCGAGTTACATTTCCTCTCACACATTTTCATCAAGCACTATCTTTGGGTATTCATATATCTGAATATTGATGACTAATATACTAACTAGCCAATTTAAATTGCATTTCTTATCATGCTGATAAGTTAATTAGTAAGATGTTTGTATATTAATTAAAAAGCTCTGATAACGTATTCACAACAGTGACACTTTTTTTATACAATTAAGCGATACGAGCCGGACGCTTACCTGATGATAAGTGATACGCCTCCCCATTACAATGTAACGCTAGTTAGAATGTTATACACATGGTGCTCATTGCCTGAGATATAAGATTTTAAGTTTCCTTACTCCAGTAATAACACTAGCTACAACGCCATTTAAACAGGAACACAGTAATTTTTGGCGGCGGAAATAAGCGCTGCGGTGATACCAACATACTACCAGTAAGACTCTTCGAGCCAAAGCTTTTTAATTAACAAGGTAATCAAGAACAGAATGGCGGAAATCAAATCTCTGTCTAGATACCACTGCAACTCCTACTTCCGCCTCCAAATAGTAGTGTAGAAACATTACTGTTTTCCGGTTTGAAGGGTTACGAGACATAATATCTTCTATTAAAGGCGTCTAATACAATGGTGCGGTGTATATCATTCTAACTAGCACCATGTTATAGGCAGGGATATCACGTACCATCAGGTGAAGATCTCGCTCGTCCCGATAATTTATAGAATAAAAATGTAGTTCTTGAAACACATCGATTCTCTCATGGGAAGCTCAAGGGAATCGAATCAGCGCCTCATCGAGATGTACAACGCGTACAGTTGCTTCACGGCAATATGTATATTAATAGTTGCTGATAAATTAAAAAAGTTTTAATATACATATAATCAATGTAATTATATGTTAATATATAGTCGTATTCGTAAATTATAGAAATTGTAGGTAAGAGAAAACAGAAAGTACCGGACGCTATCAGCAAATACAATGATGATAAATACGATGAAGTTAATGATAAGTTTACATTAACCGCTATGACCTGATATTTACTTACTGACAAACTTAGTTACAGAATATGTTAATAAATAGCTATATTTGTGTATCTGCGAGTGACGGGTTTTCTTTTGTTTAACGTGGGGGAAATGCCTGCGCACACCCGTCCGCGCGGGAGTAAGGACAGGTTATGTCGGATTTGCACCGACTAAAACCCCCATGATGGTCCACCTCGTCGCTTTATGACAGGGTCATGGGAACGCTTTCGCATACATCCGCGGCACCGCCACTGTTGGCCGCACAACGCAATCCAACCTCGGAGCGAGGTAAGAACCCCCTCGTTCTAACTCTGTGGGGGCAAGCCGAAACACACAGCGCGCCTCGTCCTTGGCTTTTTGCAGTCACCTGGGCAACGGATACCCTCGAATCCGTCACCCAGAAATCATGGGAGCCAAGAGAGAAAATTCTCTCAACTCCCTGCGGCAGATCCGATCTTGGGCCCACCGCCACCCCCTATACGGCGGCGGAGGATAGGGAGAGCGGCGCATCGCAATACCGACACTGATCTTCCCCCGCGGCCCCACCGCCGCCGCATCAGCGGTGCGGCACCGCTTAGTCGCAGAGGGTACTCTCTCTCTGCGACTCCACTTCGGTTGCAAAGTGCAGTGTAAAACCGCCCCTGCAGACCCACCAGCATGCATCAGAGGTGAGTTCACGGTGGAGCTCCAAAGCTCTAACCTGAAGCGGCCGCCTCGGGTCGGCCGGGTAGGTTCCTCTTCGCTTTACCGTGGGGGGCCACGGCTACTGTGCCCCTCTGCCACAACAAGACGGGAACCTGTTAGAGGGCGCGAGTAGGGGGTAAGGTAGGTATAATGGAACTCGCATAACAACTCACGAGACCCAAGCCAACCTCACCTGTTGCAGGTGCACACTATTAATCAACAAACAAGGCTCTGGCTCCCGCATCCGCATTGAGCCAGCATGGTGGGAAATGTCCCAAATCCTCCCATATAAACCCCTACCAACGTGGAAATCTTTGGGAGAGGCAGCAGTAGACGTCTATCGACTGATGATGCAAGTGTATAGCATCGAAATTCTGAAATGACAATGATTTCGATCTAACATTCCGTTGGATCATTCCGATGACTCGATCAAAAATGTCTGCTTTAGTCTTATTTGTCCTGCGATTGTTTTAGCCACGTTATAACTATATTTTAAACTGAATATATTTGAAGCTAATGTTACTTGGACAGGTTCCATCATCATGACTGGATGGATCAAGATGAACGTTCAATCATTTTTACTACTGAGATCAATTACTACAATGCTTTTTATTGTCAGCATCCCGCAGATCTAAATTACTTAAACTATCTACAGTTTATCAAATAATAAAGCAAATGAAAATCCAGTGGAAATGTGAATGAGCCATTGCAGTAATTAAGTTTAAGCACGTCAAGCGGTTAAGTAAATTTGATGTCTTTCGCTTACAAGTTATATTTAAATAGCAATCACTTTGGGAGTCACTTAAATGTTGGAATGCGCTTGAGAAAATTCTTTACTCATACGTTAACTAATTATTCATCGATCATCTTAGAAATATAAGGGTCTTGTATCTTTTGAATTGTCGTGAGTTTTATATATGTTATATATATTTCCAAAATTCTATCAAATATATTTTCAGTTCAGTTTCCTTTGGTTCTCTATTCAAAGAAACTATAAGGGAAATTGATAATTTACCTTCATCTTACCCATCATAAACATATAAAGGAATCACTTCGAATTCAAACCGACGAAGCTGACGAATGTTAAGTTATATATACAACGTTAAAAAGGGAACGAAACATCATCAGATCAGATTAAATTACAATGTAACAGGGTCCATTAAAGTAGCCACAGGGTTCCTTTGGCGCACGCCGAACAAAGTCACACTGACGCGAAATTAACATAAGGAAGTTAAAAAATTACACATATACTATATCTTACCTATTTTAATTGAACAGCTACTGATACTTCTTGATATATTTCGCTATAATACATGAGTAAACAGATTGATTAATTTAATCATTTCAAATAATACTTCTTGATACTTTACACATAACAATAAGTTATTGATACTTTTTAAATAGAAATATATAATCTGTTAAAGAGGAATAAAACAGTAAAAATCCACAGATACAACAAGAATATAATAATTTATTTCCTCTGTTGGCATTGGTTTTTTTAACAGAAGTAAATTTTGCTATAATCTTTAAAAGAACAGAAGAATAATTAAGATAGATAGATTTTTACTTCATTATTCCTTAAGGATACGTAAGGCTAATTGATGAAAAGTGCAACAGAAATTACTATTATAGATCAATTAGTATTTCTTATTTATTCGTCTTGAGGGTTGATACAATTTTAACAAGAACACTCGAGCACAAAAAAGTACATAATAAAATTTATTACAAGTTATAACTTATTAATTTACTTTTCTATAATAGGTACGGAGAGTGGACTTAATGCCTAGATGGCATTCTTTACCAGTCAACCCTGAGAGACGTAGATTTCTTGAAGGCGGGTGTGATAAGTAAATAACATATGAAACAAACAATACATAAATATTTTAGCTTCAATGTTAACGTTCAGTAAACTCATAGAAGTATACGTTCACTTTAACTTAGTTAACGATCTAATACGTCGGTTGGCTACAAAATTGTTTTCCTCGAATGCTACTTAAGATGATGCCGAAGTAAAGTTTATTACAAGTTAACTCGTAAAATTCTCGCGGCCGAAGCAAAAACTCTCCACTGTCATCGTTTTTCACCTGTTGGTCATTACACGGCTAACATTCGCATACATCATCATCATTCATCATTACAGCTGATGGCCGTCCACTGCTGGACATGGGTCTCCTGTGACGCGTTCCACAAAGCACGGTCTTGCTATGTTCACAGATTCATATTACGCGGACACAATAGCCGTAAATCATTTATATTCTTAACATTTTACATTTTAACATGATTAATGTGGAAACTCGAGAATTTCACACAACACATATATATTAGAAATAGAAACCGGTACTTTCCATATAACTTAACTACTTTATTACTTAATAGTTTAAAGCGTGGGTTTTTTGGTAAATTTGAACCATATCATATTTCGACGAAGGCATGAGACAAGCGAGACGTTCACCTGATGATAAGTCTACACCTGCTCAGAATAAATATGCTGGTCACCTTGAGGACATGAGATGTTAAGTTATAGATGCTGGTAAGTCTCGTTAGTCCTTAGTAATTTCGTTACTAACACTACTGTCTGTCGGACATGTCGGAGTTGCGGAGGTACTAGTAGAAATAAAGATGAAATTTGCTTTATGTTTAAATTGTAAATTTTTATAAAGTAGACAATTTCGTTCCGACAATAGAAACCTACTACCTATGATCTAAGTGCAGTTCCCTCCCTGATGATAACTGAGGCACTCAAAACTCTCCAGTAAAGAAATGAAGCTAGAACACCGTAGGGTTGTTCATCGGTGCATGTCGGACATGGCCTGCTTTTAAGCTTTTCTTCCTTCTATAACAAAAAGAAAAACATTAATCTGCTCCGGTTTTAAGGGTGCTGTAACTAATAAAATTACTGCCTTAAATAGATTACTTATTTATCAAGCCGCTGTGCGCGATATGGTATTATGTACATATTCTAATATCACAATGTTATGGTTATATTATATATATATATGGGGGTGGAAGGGATCCCGCATAACAACTCACGGGATTCAAGCCAACCACATCAGCTTGTGGTGCAGCCTACTAATCAAGAAACGAGACTCTGGCGCCTACTAACCCGCATTGAGCCAGCCTGGTGGGAAATACCACAAATCCCCCCCATATGAATCCCTACATGATCGTGTGAGGGAATCTTTGAAAGAGGCCTATGTCCAGCAGTGGTCGTCTATCGGCTGATGATGATGGTTATATTGTTTTCTCTTCTCTTCCTTCTTTCGCCTTCATAAAAAGTATTTTTTTTATTCACCGAAGTGACGAGACGAACAGTACGTTCACCTGATGGTAAATGATACGCCTAGCAATAACAAAGTAACCCTTGTTAGGATGGTATACACTACACATTGCACTTATCGCCATGAGACAAAAGATGTTAAGTCTCGTCACGCAAGTAAATTCACTAACTTTAAATTCTTTCAAACCGGAACATAATAATGTTTGCATAGTACTGTTTGGCAGAAATAAAAGCTGTGAGACCTAGCTACAATGTCTCCGGAAACAGAGACTCACCACCAGGAAACTGAAGTATTAATACTTATGTTATCATATCCGGTGAAGTACTTCCGAGACTCTTTTCTTATAGGAACAACACATGCAGTTAGTTCACCAGTAAGGTTTTGTGTGGTAGCTTATAAATATTACACTTAACTGAGATATCTTTATAAAATAAGTTGTAAAATGTAAAGGATCAGTACTCAGGTATCTTATCATCATCATCGTTACAACCGATGAACGTCCACTGCTGGACAAAGGTTTTAGAATGCGGTCTTCAGGTGAGGACTAAAGTATACGATTGGCTGTATAATACGTTTAAATTACCGGCAACAGTATCAGAGACCATAACAGTAAGGTCGCAAGCCTTTATTTTGACATGGACAATACTATAAGATGCTTAAGTTATTTAAATACTACATCATCATCATCATCATCATTTCAATTGATGGACATCCATAGGTCTCTTGTAATGTATTCCACAAACCACGGTCTTGCGCCGTTTGGATCCAGGTTCTCCCAGCAATTTTTTATATGTCCTCGCTCCACTCCACCTAGTGGGTGGTCTGCCAACGCTGTGCTTAGCATAGCTTTATCAGTAGTAGTAAATAAACATAGCTCGCATTAAATAATAATAATAAACATAAACAATATTTGAATGATTTAGCTGCGCGTGTGCGAGCGTGTTTGAATATTATAGATCTTTCGCAACCCCGCATTCGCGTACGGCTCGAATATATTGTAATAAACTTAATGTTTATTAATTTATGCCAACCCAAGTCACCGGTAAGTTGTAATGTTACATTATTTATGTAATTTATTATCAAAATACAAAATTATTCACTTGTCTCATGCTCACATTTACGAATAATCGCCTACTTAGCTTATACTAAGTAACAGAATTATAATATCTTTGTGCTTATCTTATTATTTATAAATGAGTAACAATCATTATTAAATATATTAAATTTGTGTAATCTCCAATAGCTAAAGTTATTTTGTGAATTAATAACGTAAAGTATATTTATTAATGTAATAGGTAAGGTAACTTAGGTTTGATAATAGGGGGTGAGTTAATTATCAATCACGTGTGGTGGCGAGTTGAGTTGTTAAAAAGAGGGTATAGAAAAACCTTTCTATAACAAGTTTCTACTGGTGGTTGGTCTCTATTGCCGGACACTCCCTATTGAGCGAAGGGCGCTCTAGCTAGCGTAATTACTGGGGTAACGAGACTCAGCATTTTATGTCTCAGTCGACGAGTATAATGTACTGCAGTGTATATATAATCCTATCTGGCACCACGTTGTTATGGATAAGTGTATCACTTACCATCAGGTGAAGATCCTGTTTCTCTCGTCGCTTAATTAAATGAAAAGAAATAGTGTCCTGTGTATTGGAGACGTCTATATTCAACATTGGACGGCAATATCATGAAATAATCATAAGATTAACATAAATAAGTTAATTATTATCTACTTATATTATCTTTTAAATATATAAATTATGATGGTATATGAATGATTGTTATAGAAAACCATATTTTTAGTAATATATGAAATCATTATTTTTATAAAACCTATCAAGTTCTAAAGCAAATGTAGAGAAATCAATCAATATTTTTGGTAGATAATTTCTATGCAATTCCATCGTAACTAAATACTAATTCTCAAGGCGACGAACACAAAGTGGTACACTTACCATCAGTAAATATAAATGATAAAAATAACACTATTACATTTAACAGATCATTAATAACATCAGCGGATATATATTTTATTTATATATCCACCTACTGCTATGACATCAATGGCATCGATGAATTTAAATGAGATCGTTTTACAATTCCCAAAAACTGATTTCGTATGTAAAAGTGAATATGAGCTGCATTCAAATAGATCGACACCATTATTACAGATTCCATCTTCTATATACGTAACTGTCACTCGCGACAAGGACAAATCGGCGGTGGCAGGATACTTACTGCCGTTCTAGACAATGTACCACTTAAAAATGGTGTTGTTTAACTTAGAGAAGCCGAAATAGGTTCTATAATAACATTTCATTATTTTACAAAGCAACGTAACGAGTATGACCCTCATGTAATGGTAAAGCATACACCTGCCCATAATAATGTGGTACTAGTTATAATGATGTACTCCGCTTCACATTGTGCTCGATCCCATCAGACGGTACTAAGCTTCGTTACACCAACAATTTAAAGAAGAAGAAGAAGTAGTAGCTTTTCATAGAAGAACACAATAATGTTGGATGGCAGAAAAAGGCACTGCGGTGGTAGCTACCGCAAACTTTTTCTGCAACCGATCTCAATTCAATAGAAATCTGTTTTAATTCTAACAAACATCTTGCAGACTTGTTTATACTTCCTATATTATTATATACTATATTTTGATTATTACCTTATAATGAGTCTTGTTTAATTTATTCAGTATAGATAAATCAAACGCTTGTAGATACTATATAAAGTCTGTTCGGTATAAATAAACATTTAAATTTCGATGTATAAAATGAAAAGGCGAAGGCAAAATGTATATTTTATGTGACCTTAGAGTAAAATCTACAAGTTGGTACAGGTAAAATTAAATCTTAGCAACGGGATACTATAAATAATCGAATTAATTTATATAAGTTCTGAGTAGTTATCAAAACACAGAAATCACGGAGATAATAAATTTAAACTTAACCACGACGTAGCGACACTTTTCTTAAACCAAATCCGCTATCTGCTCTTAATATAAAATACAGGATTCACCTGCCAATAAACATTTTTTTTGTTCAGTATTCGTTTAAGAAGAAACAACGCATTTGACATCGATTCATCGAATCGGACTTAAGGATACAACTTTAGACGATGCAGCCTCAGAAATGGAAAACGATGCAAGAAACGTGCGTAGTCTGCCCGAATACGACAAGTTTAAGTTTAAATCGATTTGTGTTGATAATTTTGTAATAGCATAACATTGATGTATACCCCATCCGGTTTAGGTAACAGTCGAAACTGACATAAACATGAATCTGATTTAAAATTTCAAATAGCCACAGTCGGTCTTTTGTTGTCATCGACGTTCGCAAAAAGCTATCGTCCAAAATCAACAGGTTGATGGCATTACGTATTCCGTATGAACATGACGTCGAAAACTTTATCGTCATTTTTTTTTTCTGAATTTATTTCTCGTTGTATCGCGTTGACAATAAAAATTACAAAGAAAGCTATCAAGATTTGATCCCTCGCTGGACTTTAGCGTTTCCAAAAGTTTATTCAGTTGTCTCCTGGGATTTCGTGATGTTACACGCTTTTTGTGCTCTATTCTGGGAGCCATCAATTATTTATGATTCGATCAGTACTGTAAAAAATATTATCTTGTTATGTTTCCCAAAACGGAAGATGTTTATTAATATGCTGGTGTTATCCACGAATTGTCTTATTCATGTTCCTTTTACACAAATTCATTGATTTCTACAATATTTATAGTCAGGACTATAAATAATTAAATAAACTCACTCCTGATAAGAGAAATTATAGTTTAATTATGGTTTACTATTGTTAATTATCATGAAATGTTTTAATTACAAAAAACAAATATTTTTGAAATCTTGTAATTTGGCAGATGTATGCTACTTACATCATATTATTTTTAACCAGTCTTATGTCTCAGGCGACGAGCGATATACGGTGCTGTGTATATCATCTTAACTAGCGCCACGTTGTTATGGGCATGCGTATCATTTACCACCAGGATAACGTCCGGCTCGTCTCATCACTTAATTAAATAAAAATAAACATTTACAAATATTGCATAATTGATCCACTCCTGCGCATCGCACTTTAATATTGAGATACGAAGGAGAGGTGCAGGATATTAGTGGTTTTTTTATGGACGATAAGACATTAGTGATCAAATCAAAGAAAAACATTAAAATATAATTGTACATAACACTATATATAAAAGAGGCGACAAAATTTTAATTCGTATGTTGTTCATGTGCCAATTAAACAGTCAATTTGCAAATTAGATGTTTTTGTGATCTTACTTTTAATTCAAATAAATCTTAGCAGTCCTTGAATCCTACTATTTTTCTAGTATTTAATAACTATTTTAGAAGAATTTTGTGTACTAGTATTTGCAGTTTCATGTCAAAATTTAGGTTTGCCTTAAAGTTTCCAATAGCAAAATCATTTTCTTTTTCTTCTTAAGCAGATTAAATAATATATTCAGCTCCCTGTTTTTAATGTATATAAATAAATAGACTAATTGGAATCTTACAATTCGTGGTGACACGTGATGGCTTTATGAAATCCTGTCACATAGTGTTGCACGCACAAGGGCCGTACCTTCGCAAGGCCGAAGCATTAACACAGTTAATAATGTTCTGAAAACTTAATACATGAATATAGATAATAAATAAATACTAAAACGACTTAAATATATGTGACCTAATTTTTAGTTGATGAAGCGACGAGACGAGCAGAATATTCACTCGGTTATCTTGCAATGTGGCTAGTTAAGATAATGTTTTGCAGTAGGTATGGACGTTGCACCGGTAAATATCTAGATTATCGCCAGCAACAGAGACCTATAAACATCCAATAGCTTGATGTATGACAATTTGAAAAATTGTTTAAGGAACATAAAAGGGGACAATTTCTTCGTGAATTATGTTCTTAACTTTAGTGCTAAAAGGGCAAGGATGAGCTCCTTGAGCCAGATGCCGTATCAAGTCGAAAAACCCGACTTGACACAGTAAACTGGATAATCATAATTAGTATAATATAATGAGACGACGATGAAAACTAAAACTTACGTATTCTATTTGATGACTTACTCTGTAAGTAACCCCATGCCTTGACCTAGTAATATATCGTAGAATACCATCATTATAAGATTGATTGTGTACCGTTAATTGCTTGTGACAGTCGCAAGTAATTAACCCTAAATCTAAACAATTATTAATCAGCATCTCATAGACGTATAGTGCTGGACATAGATCTTCCCAAAGATCTCGACACTGATCGATTCTGCTTTGTCCACATCAGACGGTTTACCGTCACCATCACTAGATCAACGGTCCAAGTCATCTCGCCTTCCAACGTTACGTTTACAGATTCGTTAGACCTTATTGCTTCATCGGCCGTCAGTCCTTCAAGCAATATACCATGCCCTTTGTTACTTCGATTTAGCAAACCTTCAGGGTATGTTATTTGTTGAAGTTCTTTTACAGATATCCTCATTTCTGATCGCGAAACTCTAAATCTAGCTCCCTCCATTGTGCTTTGGGTGCTTTTCTTAAAAACCTTTTGTAAATGACCCCAACTCAGTTCTATAGTTTAAAAATTAGGTTTTGTTCTTAGATATTGCGAATGTTGGATCTAGGAAAGAAGTATAAATATTGTTGCAAATAAAATACGCTACTCGCTCCATCCTATGCCTTGCGTATACAACTCGCTAATGCTGAATGATGCGCTTAAGTCCATACGACAATGCAAATTTGACATTGTCCCAATTATAACCCGTCCTTAGCCGTGACACTGTAACACATTCGCTGTTTTGTATGCGCCGAACGGTACGCCTTGAGGCAAGCCTTTATGGTATTGATGTTATATAATTTGTAAACACAAAATGACCTTATCCATCGATATGTTCACAAATGTATTTTAAAGGCCTTTATCTTATCTACAATGGACTAATACTTGACCTAAATTTCACATTGTCAAGCTGATGAGGCATACTCGCTCTCTTTTACGTGCACCTGGAACAAAGCTATGTTGTTATTGCGGTTCATTTACAAAGCGAGGATGGTAGCTAGGTAGGCTGGTTCCAAAAACACTTAACACCAACCTAACTCTATAATATGTGGCCTTTGAACCGAACCAAGGAGCTCCAGATTACAATGCCAGCGCTTAGCTGCACTGGACCCTACATACAGTTAACTATAAAAGAAAAGTTCTCTTTATTGGTTAGGAGGATATAAACCATTTATTATAAATAAATCGCAAGTTATTTCATATTTTCTTGTTTCTATCATTCCAGGAGTGTGGTGACTTGTAGTTAAATTAAAACTTCCCTAAAGTGATGTACACTACAACTTCATTTCTACTTTTATAAACATCGCAACAAAAATTCTGTTTTTTATAGCCCTTGTAAACAATTCTTATCATAGTATTAGATTCCAAAAATAGACTTTGAATTTGTGAGAAATATTTCCGCCCGGTGTCAACCAGCCAACTTCCGAACCCCTTCCCAAAATTTACCCCAACACGACTCCCTTTGGAGAAAGCATTTTGTAAAATGCATTCTTAGCTAACCTCTAAATGGCAGAAGCAATATCTCGTAATGAGTGAACAAATCTATATGTAAGTACATATATATATAGAGAAAGATACAGTATTCATAATTTTCTTTAGTCTAATACTCAGTATAAATACTAAGTATTATTAATATACATATACTTGGTATAATAATTCCATAAAATCTAAACAGATTGATAAGTTCAAGAACTTCTTTATTTGTATTGCATAATATATTTGATCTTATGTCCAAATAGGAACCGTTTTAAGTTCTTCCTCGTGATATTACTTACATAGAAACATGTTATACAATAGCTGAAGACATAACAATAACTGTCGTCGCTACTCTGTCACTTAACGCGATGGCAATAGGGGCGGTTTCCCAGCGTGCTCACGTCACAATGCCAACTGGTGTGTGTGGGCTTAACATTTTTGTACAGTTAATTGCATACGGGTCGGCTCAGACTGCTAAGCCAGACGCCGACCTTCACCTGACCTCTGTTTAGGAGTTATCGCCACCATAAACGGCATAAACTTTTCCGCTCCCATAGTTCCGTATTTGCTCGTACTTTTGACGGAAGGCCGTTTGGTGTGCGCCATTTTTTATTTTTGAAGGGCGCGTAGGATAAATATTTGATGAGTTATTGTTTCTACCAGCGGTTATGTCTAATATAACCTTGCTTAGTTATAACAGCATTTCCGTTCGAATAAATACTGGTGATAAGACTCTATTACTGGAGACCGACTGGTTGATACCACCACCAGCCGTGTAGTCTCGGGCTAGTAAGAATAGGAGAAGGTAAGCCCTGCCTGTCGTTGAACACAACTGAAAGGGTCTAAAAGTTTCGCGGGCCTTGAGCGTGGGGGACCTTATCGCTCAATAAATGAACCTGTGTGGGACAGCGTATGGCTCAGCGATGGTTCCTAGGAGGGTTAAGCTCCTCCTCAGAGACGTGTTAACACAAAGTGTAAAGGGGCATCGGTATATTCTATAAGAAATCCGGAGCCTCTCCGAATGTACTGTGAGTGCAAAGCGCCGAGGGGGTTTAAGTGAGTAGGAATCTCACATAACCCTGACTTTCCCCAGAAGCAGAGTATCTCTAGAAGATTTTCCCCAGAAACAAAAAAAAGGTAGGTATCACGAAAGCTTCTATTTCCACCACCAAATAGTAGTGGTCAAACATTACTGTCCTTCGGTTTGAAGGTTGTAGCAAATAAATTACTTGGGTAACAAACGTGGACATCTTATATCTCAAGACGTCGAGCAAAATGGTGCAGTGAATATCATCCTAACTAGCGCTAGATTGTTATGAGCAGGTGAATGTCTTGCTCTCATCGCTACTTACCATAAAAAATAATATGTCACCCGCTGATTATAACTGAAAAAAAAAACAATCTGTTTAATATTTTTTTTTAATTTTAAAACATCCGCAACGGCTGAACCGATTGTTCGTTTGTTTTTTTTTTAGTATATTTTGCGCTAACAACAAGTTTATTCAATCAAATAAACTTTGAAACAAAAAAGGACTAAAATTGTGTTCAGTCGTTTAAAAATTTCGTTGCTTTGACACAATCGATTCACATCTATCCGGCTCAATGGTCTCGTTACCAGGCCATCAGATTTATAAAAAAAATCACATCTGTTTTCACCGCGAACGTTTAAGATCATCAACATTTTACTAGTGGTAAGTCTCTGTTGGCGGAGACCGTCTAGGTAGGAACCACCCTATTTCCGCCGCCAAATAAATACTGTGTTCCAAATTGAAGGGAGTTGTAGCTAAGGGTAAGAAGACAACATCTTATGTCTCAAGACGACGAGCACAATGTGGCGGTGTATACCATCCTAACTAGCGCCACGTTATACGCTAGCGTATCCGTTACCATCAGATGAACATCCCGCTCATAGCGTCACTCATTTGAAAAAAAAAACATCATAATAATCGATTCAAGATGGCGTCATTGTATGTGACAAATTTTATACCTATGACCTATTTTTGTCACGTGACACCAACAAACTATATTCGGATGATGTCAATTGCAGATCTTCGCTCTATATTTCTGTTACAGGAAATGTGATTGTATTAATATTATAACTTTTAACATATAAATATATAGATATATTTTTATTATAATGTATATAAGAGATTTGGAAGTAAATATATTTTTATAATATAATTATAAAGTAATTAATAACCCCGAGTCTACATAAGTACTCCAGTGGACGTTCTTTCTTAATACAGAGCGTTGCAAATTCATTTAAATAATGTTATTATAATTAAACTACCGATTCAATGAGTCCTAATCCCACTGCTGGGAATCGGATTCTTCTGTTACTAAATTCCGTCAACCCCGGCATGGATAATAATTGTACATTCGAAAAAGTTTAAAAACTAATTGTAAGTAAATGTTCATGCGGATGTAAACGAATTATATGTATTCAACCTCCATAATTAATTTTTGTAGTTTTTGGTTAAAAAAACATACAATAAATGTACTGGTCCATTAAATTAGGTTTTATTCACAACTTCCTATTCAATTATTTGGAGCGGAAATCTAATTTTTCTTTTAGAATGAATATCCTGTCAAAATTCATCCGGTTCGGATATAAGCCGGAAGAAAGGGATAGACAAAAAATTTTACAATCTTACGTTTTCATATAAACCGTGTAGTATATAGTGATAAGAATTATATTATTATCACATATTAAACTTAAAATAATGAGCTGGCTTTCTTTCTTGATGATAGGTCTAAATGTTCCAAAATCTAGTAATATACATTTTTTTTATAATATGAATAATCAACCATATGTGGACAGCAAACAACTGTACTGTATGACGGAGCAAGTTACAACCACGCCTCGACCTGGTTGGTTTCATTGAAGTCGTCGAATGAGCATGTGTCAAATGTGACAGATTATTTACGGGCAACAATGATGAAAATGACAAGTGCTTCATTCACCTTGGAGACGAAACTGGTAGACCTTATCTTGAGTCGATATTATTTTGTTATTAAAAAAAAATTGCGAATGTGGGACACAGGCGTTTGTTCCACTTAGCTATGCACTTGGCCGAGTAAAACTCGCGAGGTGTAACTCAGCGGTGTAGGGTTAACGTGTTTTCGATTACTTTTAGGACAGACCTGCGATTTTTTAAAAAACCTAACGATTGCAATAATGATCACAGATTCATAGTTCATTATTAAAGTGTAATTAGGAAATGACATGAACATGCACAATCTCCATTGATGGAGACTATCTGGGTACTGCCGCCAAATACTACTGTGTCCCATTTCGAAGATCGCTGTAAGTACTAAAATTACTTGAATACGAGACAACATCATATGTGATTGACCATAAGGCGACGTGTATAATGCAGTATAGTGCCTGTCATCTTAACTAGCACCCGGTCACTTTCAATCAAGAAAAGGTTCCACTGTAGCTGTCACTAAACTCTACAAAATAAAAATTATATATCGTACTATTCGGCTATTTTTAAAATAATATTAGATTAAAATAAAAAAAATAATTAATTTTAAATTAAGTTCTATAATGGAAAAATTATTCTTGAGGGTGGAAGATACAGGATATTTTATCTTGTTACTATAAGCCACCAATGAGCATAGGCTGAAACTATGATGATGATATTTATAAAATATAGTATTACGTTACTACATGAAATACACTTATTCTACTCTCTGAGCTCTTGACGTCTACCATCATGTTTATACTTATATATATATATATATGTATATATATATGCCAAATAAGTAAGTGTACTTAAATCAAGCTGTATCCCGACTTTTCTCCACTCGACACAATAGTGAGGTAAAGCCTTCTGGAATTAATTTCTCCTTTTCGTTATATTTATTTGTTGCGTTTACAGTTTTAAATAAATAAACTTATCCCGTAAACAGCCTGCGGATGATGGTGACACCAGAATCGGCACACGTAGTAACTCATGGTTAGCATTGCATAGAAATATTTCGATAACACCCATGCATTTGTGCGTAATGGCATCCAGTTCCGCGAGTTCTTATCGCCGCTGATCCGCCGAGGCTGCGCGGCGATCCTGACAATGAAATGCCTCTAGTAACGCACCACCATGGCGTCGGATATCGGTAAAACACCGCCCGCATTAAATTTTCAGTAAAAAAAAAAAAAAATCATCTACGCCACAACTATCTTCTACACCGGAAATTAGACACAGTTTTGGCAACCATGCCATGAATATGTTTCGGAGTATGATTAGGATTAGCTTCCACGAAAATTATGCACCTACTGCTCTAACATTGCTGAGTTCTCCTTGTCCACGTGTAAGATCTGGAAAACTCAGGATAACCAGGTTTCAGCAATCATAATATTTGGCCTCTATACTACCATCAAACATCAAATCCGTATGGATACGGTGGACGAATGGAACCGAGGCTATAAAGAAGGTAAGACAGCCAGTACCAATAAGCGCTTTCTTCCGGATGCCATGGTGGTAAAATAGATGTTACTCACGCAAGTGCTCACAGGTCTTGGCGGATTTTTGGACTACTTGTTGCGCTTTAAGTGCAAGAATAATCCGGAATGTCTCTGCGATCCCTTACAAGATAAAACAATTATACACCTGATTGTGGAGTGCCCGGTGTTGGGAAGGAACCGAATAGTTATTTAATTAGCAATAAGAAAATTAGTAGTTTCTAGAATCTTCTAAATACGTTGCACAGAGAACTGCATATAGAAATTAGTGATTTTAAGTAAACGTGTAAATTCTTTAATAAATGCAATAATTGTCTATGTATACGAAAACTCTGATCCGAGTCAGAAGAAACTACAAAAAAAAAATCTATTCTACCAAAGAGTAATTTTTTACTCACCACATCGTACCTCCAATTTCTAGATTGACTGATATATACCTCTACCTGTATGCATTTTTTTTTTGTTTTACGCAGGGGAAATGCCTGCGCGTACCCGTCCTCGCGGGGATAACGATAGGATATGTCGAACTTGGACGGACTAAACCCCCACGATGTTCCACCTCGTTGCCTTATGGCAGGATCACAGGAACGAACACTTTCGCACACATCCGCGACCCCGACAGCGCTGGCCGCATAACGCAGCTCCACTTCGGGAGGGAGGAAAGAACCTCTTTTTCCATCTCTATAGGGGCACGCTGGAACACACAGCGCGCCCCCTCCTCGGGCTCTTACAGTCACCTGGGCAACGGATTCCCCCGAACCCGTCACCGAGAGGCCATGGGAGCCAAGAAAGAAAACTCTCTCGACTCTCTACAGCGGAGCCGATCTTCCGCCGCCACTTGTTATACGGCCGCGGAGGCTAGGAAGAGCGACAAAACGCAATACCGACACTGCGCTCCCTCCGCGACTACACCTCGACTGTAAAGGGCGGCATAAACCCGCCTCTGCAGCCCACCGGCACGGATCCCAAGTGAACTCACGTATCACCGGATCTCGAACATGGAGCGGCCGCCTCTGGCTGGCCCTACACCTCGGGCCGACGGAATAGGTTCCGCTTCGCTTCACTGCGGGTGACCAAGCCAAGGCTACCGATCCCACGGCAAGGCGGGGACCTGTTGAGGGGATACCTGTTTGTATTAAGATCGCCTATTGTAACCTAGTTTCAGGTGTTTCAAATAAATATTTTAAACGATAAATAAATCACTACAATGAATAATAAAAAACTTTGACTCTCAATCTAATATATTCCATATAAAGAAAAGAGAACTAGACTTAATAACCCTTCCACCGATGACCACATAGTCCTCGCCCCTATCTGACCTACACTATGCGTGACTTAGTTTAAGATTTCATAAGCGTACTATATATACTAATATATCTATGCATATAACAGTTTACACCCTATTCTCTTTACCCTTACATCACTATCCATCTCTTCAACCCTTCCCTATTAAATACTGTCTCACTTTTCTCCCCCCTCTTTTATATACAATATTATTTACATATCTAGTCTAGTTTTCAATTTTGTGTTTGTTTTAAGTTTTATTTTCAATTTACTTTTCCTTTCTCTTCCTTTTTTATTTATCTCGCGGATACCAGCTCCGCGAGTGCTGAGACCGATGAAGCTGCTAAAGTTTTCAAAGAAACTAGCAGACCTAACTTCATCATAACGAAAACATTTAATAACTTTAACACATAAAATTTTCATTTAAAAAGACTAAGTAGATCGTTTTATAATAAAAAAAAACTTTTCCAACTAAATTCAAAATCGATTATAGTAATTTCTAAACCGTATTTTTTTTATTCAACTAAGCGACGAGACGGTTGTAACGTTCACCTGATGGTAAGTGATACGCCTCTCCATAACAACGTGGCACTAGTTAAGATGATATACACAGCAAAACGTGCTCGTCGCTTTGAGATATAAGATATTGTGTCTCGTTACCCCAGTAATTTTACTAGCTATAGCGCCTTTTAAACCGACACACAGTAATATTTTCAAACAGTAACGTTTGTTAGCCAGAAATAGGTTCTGCGACCTATCTAGACGGTCTCCGACAACTAAGATCTACCATCAGTGATTTTGAGAAAATGAGCTTACTCTTCTATGCTGGTGTTACTGTTGTACCATAGAAACTGGTGATCACTTACTATAATTGGTAGTGAAGTGCTTAATAAATGGTTTGACTATACATGAGTAGACAGGAATTAAATACTATCTGATGAAAAGGATATCTGTAGACTGGTAATAGTCATCTCAATCTAGTCGCCAATCTTTAAGTTGAAGTAAGCATTGTTCGATGATGAGATAAGCATTGAAATTGTGAAAAAAAAAAATTGTAATTTAACTTTAGTATCGATGTTCCGAACGGCCCGCACTTCGCCCGTCACTACGGAGACTTATAGGGGTCAGGCCTTCGAATGAACGGCGGAGGGTCATTCCGGTACAAATCATAGTTACCTTAAATATCCTTATGAAAATCGTGCACCGGGTAGTTGTGATCGCACTTTGACTGAAGTTGGTGCATCAACACCACCGCTAAAATCACCTTTATCGGTGTATATCTCGTTTATCCTAGACCCAGTTAACTCGAGATAATATAAACACAATACATTCGGTCCTCATCATCAGATAATAACTCGTTGCAGTGAAAATGTGTCGCTTCAGTGTGATATTAATTATTTTGTGTTTTTCACAATTGGGATTTTGTTACGTCAACGGTGAGTACGTGAAATAGAAAATAGGGTAGAAAAAAAAATATGGAGAAGCGAATAAAAAGTTACTTTGAATGAATATTGTGCAGTGAATAGTTTAGAAGTTTTAACGAGTACAAGTTTTTAAAGCTTTGAGGCCGCTACAATACTTTTACAGCGATGATAGTTTTTAAAGCTAAAAAAACTAACACGTTATAGCTTTTAATATTATTAAAAACGAAGGATTTTGTTTTTATTTGTTAAGTACTCTAAACATTAATAATGAGAAGTACTTTCATACTGTATGTAAAATTTTTCAAAGACAGCCCATATACATAGAATTTTTTAAAAAGGAAACATTTAAATTTTCACCCTTACACTAAATCTTTAGTTTAAAAGAAAAAAAATTCTTTACAATGAAATAACTGCATAAAAAAAAAATGAAAAATACCTAAAAACCTTAATTTTTTTCTCTTTAACATATACATATTGATCTCTTACGTTCAACATATATCATGATAAATGTCTATTTGTTCCTTACACTTGCTCTCCACACGATTATAAGTGACTATGAGGCGGAAACGTTCTCGCTCAGGATATCCTGGTTATCATGTTGACAGCCGGAACGTAATGATGCTGTTGCGGCGGTAGATTTACAACATAAATATGGTAGTCACTGAATTAGCCAGGATTCGAAAAACCCCGCCAATATCCAACGGCCCAGGAATCGAACGAAGGACCTCCCAGTTACAAGGCAGTCAGATTATATATATATATATATATATATTTATATATGCTCTTCTCATTATTATAATGTGAAGTAATCTATATAAAGAAAGATAAAAAGCAAAGATAGGTATATTAATTATTCATCATCATCATCATCATCAGCTGATAAACGTCAACTGTTGGACATAAGCCTCCCCAAAGATCTTCACATACAGTCAGCATGGCCTCTAGTACCGCTGGCCATTAGTGGCTGTCGTATGCAGGGATTCGTATGGGGGATTTGGGCCATTTCCCACCACGCTGGCCTAATTCCGGTTGGTGGGAGCAAGAGCCTCGTTTGTTGATTAGCAGGGAGCACCGCGAGTAGGTGAGGTCGGCCTGGGTCCCGTGAGTTGTAGTGCGGGACTCCTTACACCCCTATTAGTTATTAACAATATAAAAGTTAAATTTAACGGTCGTTATTTTTTTACCATAAAGCTCATTGCTGCTGCTGCTCCATCTAGTATAATTAATGAGACTGTAATTAATACTATTTCAAGATAATAAGCAATGGGTGCAATAGTAGTGTTGAGTATACATCCTAACTAGTATCTCTTTAAGCCAAACGTGGTGCTCACTCTCTACTGTCTTGCTCGACCTTCCATTTCCCTCATGAGCAAGAGTACAATTTATGATTGTATATAAGTAATAGGTAATAGGAAAGCTTGTCTTTTTTTTAATTATACCTTTGCGATCACCATCTCATATAATCTAGATCAATCTCACAATAATTGTATAATGATGTCTACAGTGGCTGATATAGAATGTGGAGTTCAAAGCGCTCGGCGAGGCCGCATCGTTGGTGGTACGGACACTCTTCCTGGTGAGATACCCTGGGCAGCGAGCGTGTGGAGACAAGGCACCCACCAGTGCGGTGCTACCGTCATCAACGATAGATGGCTCCTCACCGCTGGCCACTGTATATGCAGGTAAAGAACTACGCTTAATTTTAAGTTTATAAAACATCAGTTAAATTTTTCTCCAAATGGTTGTGTAATCTTTAAATCTTCAATATCATCATCAGCAATCAATAAACGTCCACTGCTGGATATAGGTTTCAGCTTAGACAAAACAAAATTCATGATTGTTAATAAAAACATACGTTTTATGGAAACTATATTAAGATATAGGATTTAATGACACGATGATATAGACCTTCAAGAGATTAAACCGCTGTTGATATTTCTAAAGTTAAACTTAACTTTTACTCACAGACTCCATTCCATGGATCATAATTGAAATCTTCAGATTTATTATTCACCTTGTAATACATGTAAAGTCTTGTTTTCATCTTAAAAATGCACCATCAAATCATTCATAATTTATGCGAATGCATTTCCCAATCAACAGCGGAAAGGTTGAGGCCGGGCTGAAGGTGAAGGATACCTAATGCACATTTTTAAAACTGCCCGAATACTAAATATGACATTGCCGGCGACAACAATTGAGGTCCCCACCTACAGTACTTGACCCTCGCTTCACTGACCCACTAAGACGTAATCCAATATATTATTATCAGTGCCCATTACTCACCATTCAGCCTTATTGGGTAAAGTGAGATAAACGTCGTACGGCTCAATGGAATACATCTTGTTGCTGTTTATATATTTATATAGCTATATATAACATTTTCTAGATCTAAATATGTATATATTATTCTTCCGTTCGCTATTTGATAAGTTTCCCAATAACAACGTGGCTAGTTAGGATGATGTGCTCTGCAGCTGTGGTTGTAGCTATGAAGATATAAAGTCTCATTATCCCACTAATTTCACCAGTACAAGGTCCTCCTAACCACAACATAGTAATATTTGCACAGTAGTGTTCGGCAGTAGAGATAGGAGCTGAGGTATTACCTAATTAGACGGTCACCAGCAACAGAGAATTACCACAGTAATACATATTTGACATCATTCAATATATTTTATATACTCGAATATCAATACTGATTACTTCATCTTCGTCACCATTTAGATACTCATTGATCGCGATAACCTTCCATTCTTCGCTAATCACATCCAGCGGTTTTTCATGACCTTCACCAGATCATCATCTTGCCACCATTAATTGTTTACAACAAATACTTGATCGATTGCACTTGTTCTTGATCTGTGATAAAATCTCATCGTAGAAATCTTTGGCGGAAACAACCAGCGGTGGTGTTATCGTCTGATGATGATAATGAAGATTTAAAGATTACTCTAATTATGTTATTTATTACTTGTTAGAGATTTATCTGTGTTACTGATAGTATTAAAATTGAGTGTTAAGCTACTTCACATTATCGCTTTTCAAGATGCAAAAGGTATTTACGTGTATGTATTATATATCCATATATCCTTCATCATCATTTCGGCCGGTGCACGTCCACTGCTGGACATAGGACGATCTGAACTGCTGATATATTATTAATCGAAGGAAATTACGATTTGACTCAATCATATATAAATAATCAGGATACTAATGCTTCAAAGATATAACACACATCTATCTATATATTCTAATCTAACTAAAGAGTCACAGATTTTTTTTTAACTGAGAGTTTATTATTTATGGTTATTATATCAGTTATTGATAATAGTATCCATTTAAGGTTTTGTTCAAGACTAAACTTCTCCTATAGGTCTTTACATTATACTAGATTAATAAATAACACGTCCAAGTTAAAGCAGGTCTTAACCACTAAAACTAAAAGAGGGTAGACATCGATCGATGTAGGTATCTATGGAATAAGAATTGTCACTAACGCGGACTAATTAATATCTATATCTAGTTAAAAAATAGACTCAGTGGAAAGTTAAGGAAAATCATTTTTCTCCATTTTCGCTTCATCTTTCTCATTTTTGTTTCATCAATCAAACATCAGGAGATAGACTTTCACAGCTGGACATAAGCCTTCCCCAAACATCTCCATATCTGTCTTGCGTTTTCCGTATCCAGCGGCTTTCTGCCATCTTCACCAGATCCAGTCAGCGCTTCTGGTACCGCCGGGCACCAGATTATTGAGGTTCATAAGGGGAGATCATATGAAAGAGGATAAATTGTTGTTTAGTTCCATTTAAATATATTCTCTTTAATATTACTTAATAAAAACCATTCTTCGTTTATGTACACAGCTATTGTATTGGTTGCTTAGTATTCATTCCGGACATACGTGAATTCCAAACTTCTGATCTGATCATCATAATCTACAATAAGGCCTGAGAGCCTTGAAATTTGATAGCTAAGAGTTGATCTCACAAAATTCTTTCCCCAAAGAGAACTGCGGGAGCGTTACATCCAGCAAAGCGGGCGGGGGACAGCTAGTTGTGCGATGATCGAGTGTCAAGTATACTTAAACCAGACAGAAGAGTCGCTAATCCAGAATTATGACAGGACCTTAGAATGAACAATGTAGAAACATTTAAAGAACTCGAGTTCAGCGTACTTTTATAAGTACACGAACGTTTCGCCCTCGCTTATTATTTATTACTTCTTCGAGTTCTTTTTTAGTTTTAGCTGAATTGGAACCGTTTGTACAACGGGCCATAAATCTTGCAGAAAACAATCTGTTCTGTTTTTTTTTTTTAATAGTAGACTATTAATATAAAATCTGTCTCGGCGGAATCACTTAAGGCATTTTTGGTTGCCTCCGTGAATTTCAATTTGGCGTCACAGAAAGTTGAAGGTGAAGGTTCTTGTCGCAAAAACTTAAAGAATTACAGAAAAAGAAAAACGTTGTTTTCGTATACTAGACGGGAGACGTTTGGGAATAAATTAGTTTTTCTTAGATTACACAATAAACAGTCAATAATTAATTTCATTTCAAAACAACGTAAATAATATTGTCTGGGTGCAGATAGGAAGAGAATCAATTTTCATAGTGTCAACTAAGAAATGGTTATGTTTTAGTAAACTATTTAAAAAAGCTTTATAGTGACAGAAGCTTTTCGAAATAAGTATAAGATTTCTCACAAGATTTGTTCTGAGTACATTTATATTTCTTTGATACGATATTGAATGCCTTTAACAATGTTCAGGGCTCATTCAGTAAAATATATTGGTATTGCACTTGAAAACAACTTAAACACGTACAAATAGTTATAGCTTAAGTATATTTTATTTCAGCGTTTTCGACGAATTCTACAAGTCGAAGCAGCTGAGCGTCGTCGCCGGATACACTGACATATCCAGCAATGACGAAAATCAACCTTTGTCAAGGATCTTGCCTCATCCCGAATATAGGTTAGTATTATGCATACAAATATGTGATTTATAACAAAAATATTTACATATGTACTTTGCATAAGGAAATGCGAACGGAGAAGAAAAAAGAAAAAATATAAAGAGCTTTATACACACAACTTTTTTAGGAAGCAAACTAAATAATAGAACTTATCATAATAATGTTACAGATATATAAATCTAGAATATTTTCATAGTATATATACTGCTCGAAATATTTTATTTTGTTTATTCTTAGAATTAATAATTAAACAAAAATAGCGCCGTACAATTATTATTTAATAAACGTCTTCAATTCATTGCATTCCAATTAAACTAAAAGTCTACTAATCTTATTTTAACCTAAATTGATCTTACAGCAAAAAGATTTTTTATACATCATGAAATGAAAATTAAACAAATAATTAAGTCTGTTTATAAAAATTAAAAAGAATTTTCTCGAAAGTCAAAAGGTTAGGTTAGGTTAGGTTAGATTTTCAATAATCTAAAATAAAAATCATCAAGAAGAAATCTTTGAAATAACTCAGTATTTATATTACAGGTGTAACAGAAAATCCAATGACGTTGCCCTATTAAAAACCCTCCGACAGTTAATATGGACAAGTGAACTCAGACCAGCGTGTTTGCCTCAGTCCTCCTCGTCAGACTTCAGCGGAACACCAGCCACTGTGGCAGGATGGGGATTCACAAACGAGGACAGGGTAATAGGTAAGCGTTATTTCAATTACATCTAATCTATGCATTTGTGTATAATTTAGTAAACAAATATACTAACAAATAGCCTGCCTTTATGGGAGAAGGTTTAGTACATCACCAGTCTAGACTCTAGTCTAGTCTATCGTTAGCGTGTCGTAAATAGTAAATTGAGAGGAATAACAATAGCTAAATAGCAGCAACTGTTATGATCTTTGTTAACCTACATAGCTTGCCAACCTTCACGTTTCCTCTCCTAAAGTTTTTAATTAGCGGAACAAAGCAATTCTAGTATGACGGTAGATTTCCAAGTTAGTAGCTAGCCATCAGGGTTAGAATAACCCTTTCAACATCCTAAATGGTACTTAGACCTGCCGCTAGTAGTTCTCTATTGCCAGAGATCGATGTAGGTAGAAACCGCAGAGACTCCAATAACAGAACCGCCGCCAAATAGTACAGTGCAATCATTGAAGCTAGTGAAGTTACTGGGATTACGAGACTTAATAAGTTATGTCTCAAGATCAACCACGAGCACGTGGTTCAGTACATATAATCCTAACTACCGCTACGTTGACAGATATATCACTTATCATCAGATGAACGTCTCGCTCATTTTATCGTTTCGCAAAATAAGAAAAGTCTATCGATCATGTAGCTCTGAAATTGAAGCTAAGATATTTTTTTTCGCCAGGTAATAGACCGAACGTCCTTCAGAAGACTGATGTTTTTGTGGTCACCAACGATGAGTGTAACAACTGGTACGAATCGCAGGGGAGCAAAGTTAAGATCGTTTCAACACAAATGTGCGCCGGTCATGAGCAAGGCGGCAGGGACTCCTGCTGGGTGAGCACTTGTCTCTACTTTACAAGAGATGCCTTTGTAAAGATACTTATCTTATGGACGGAGATAAAAGTTATCATTCTCCTTAGCATTGGAAGTGGATCCTTTCAAACACAACCGCAGCATTATAAGCTAACTAGCTAAATCAGTTTTTTGTGAATTTCTTTGCGATAGTTATAATTTTGAATTTAATTTCATCAAATAATTTCTAGGCTGACAGCGGTGGTCCATTGATGGTGCGTGGTGATCAGGGACACTCGATGGTGGTCGGTGTAGTATCTACTGGAAGCGGCTGTGCTCGTGCTAAGATGCCAGGAATTTATACAAGAGTATCAAGATACACTGACTGGATTGTTGAAAACGTTAACAGCGACAATAGTAGATCTGCTTTTAGATTCTTTGCAAGGAGAGGTTAGAAGAAATGTAAACTGGATCGTGAATTTGATATGTTGTTGATAAATTTATAATTAGTTAATATCAAATCGCTAATTATATATTACGTACAAAGTAACAATATAATCAAAGATTTATCTGTGATACTATTAATGTTTATACAATTAAGTTTTGTGATACTAATATAACATTTTTAAACGGACAAATTCTTTTCTTTACAGTACATATCAAAAGCGTTCCTACTTTGTTGTATGACAGTGTAAAGTTTCTGACCCGATGTTTCTTCCATGTCATCCTTTAACACTTCTAAGGCACGTTCAATACATGATTTAGCTTCTGTGAGCAAAGGTTTGATTTCTTCAACGGTTTTAAGTGTTCCGTCGCTTTTCAACTTCTTCGCTTTTAAAACTAAAGCGGAATGCAGTTCATGCTGTAAGACTGAACTATATAAACTTAGACGAGCGTTCCCGGGGTCCAATGTATCAGTTATTTTAATCAGATCTTTACACATTTTTATTTTCTTGTCTAATATATCCTCTGATATATAATTAGATTGTCTGCCGTATAACTGCACTAACGAATGCTTTAACGAATACAAGTGATAGTGGTTCGGATGTAAAAATGTCGACAGTCGGCATAATAGATTCTCCAGCATCGGAACAGCACCGCCCATCATGAGTACATTGTCAACCTCTTCCCCCATTTGAGAAATGAGCATGTTTATTTGTGAATTGTTAACTTTGACCGGGCATTCACTACAAGCCCAATCCGTTTCTTCGTCTAATGGATCCTCTGGAAGATGAATTCCATTGCAGGGTTTAGTTCCATCACCAAAACATTTCATAGCACTAAGATATGTGCCGAATTCGGTTGGATCGCTGCATCTTGGACATTTGCAGGCGAAGTATTTTGTATCTTTTAAATGTTGTCTCCGAGCTTGCGTACCCCATAAAGCATGACTATACATTGTAGTAATGTGTTCATCTTTCATTACAGGAGTTACTACTTTAACTGTAATACTATATAATTCATTCTTATCTGAATTTGTTAGGTTAAATGTATGTTTTGTATTGGGTACACAACTGTGCTCCATTATAGAAGTATTAGCGTAAAGTGCTTGAAGTTCAGCCCCATCAGGTAGCCGTACTTCTAAAGCGTTTGTATCGATTATACCACAGATTGTATGAATAAGACGTTTTGAAATCTCTGGTAAATATTTATCTTTAGTATCTTTATCGAGTTTGCTAATGAAGTTATCGAAGAGATATTCAACAATAAACTCATCAGTTTCTCTGAAAAATAAAACGAACAACGTTACGACATATAATATACATGAAATTTTTTTTTAAAATAGTAACTCTTAAATAGCCGAATCCTCTGATCAAATAAAATACCTGCTCCTAAAACTTGAATTAGCAACGTCAGTTTTAGACTAAAATAATATGAAATAGATTAAGGACAAGTTAAAAATAGTCTGGGAATACTATATCTTGTGTACCCAATTACTTTAATCAAATTCAACAATTATCAGGATAGTATTGTATCATCGGACAAATCTCCAGATATGAAAGAGCACGACAGAAGATTAAGGGATTATTAATAAATACAACTAACCGCAGGATATTAAAGTTTTAAAATTGAATATAAATCAAAGCTTACTCATAAACATCGGTGCCCGGAGAACGGCTCTCCATATTGGATTGCATTTCTAATACTTTTTCCCATTTGTTTGGTTCGGTTTTTTGCAACAGGATAATTCGTAACGGCAATAAAGCATCGTGCCTGAAAAGTTAACACTTCTGATGTAATCCACATAACCCTTTTTTTCTTCCGGTAGCCCATCATTTTGGAAATATAAATCAGATACCAAAAACAAAACAAAAGAGACATTTAATATTTTCAGATCAAGTCTGTACTTCTTACCTGTAATAATCGGCCATGTCGTCGAGAACACATTCAGGTCTTACTCTCAGTATGTTACATTCTACACTGTGATGCTTTGGATTGGCTAAACCTGGACAGTTCCCGCTACAAACGGGCCATCCGCATCTTTAAACATAATAATAAATTATTTAAAGATTTCATCAATATTACAAAAGTCCAACTTTATTAATTGTAATATTCTCCTGTTAGATTTGTAACAGATACTCTTACCAGAAATAGAAATTGAGAGGATAATTTTTCAAAATATGGTTAAAACGGAACATCGTAAAGATTTTAGTCGGTACAAATTTCTTTTATCATGTTGTTTCCTCTGGGAGATAAATGCGTTGCCTAGACTACAAACAACAATAAGTTGACTTATTAATTCTATGAAATCGAATGAAAATTACTTAGCACATCTCTCGCCGATGTCTGTAAAGATCGGTTTGTAGCAGCCGACGCATGGCATCTGCGCTTCGGGATCTGGCATCGACTTGGGACCGAAGACGATCGGTCTCTCTGACAGCACCATCTCACCGGGTGTTAAGTCTCGCGACGCTATTAAGTAACGACCGAGCTCTTCGGAAGTTACTACCTAGAATATCACATGAATAGAAAAGTAAAATACTATGTAAAGTAAATATACGCAGATCATAGTGACATTTATTTATTCATCATCATCAACCAATAGACGTCCACTACTGGATATAGGCCTCCCCCAAAGAATTCCACATCAATCGGTCCTGCGCTGCCCACATCCAGAGGTATGCCGCGACCTTCTATTGTAGGGGTACATATGGGGTGCTTTATTATCAGTAAATCACTAATTTCTAAATGCGCACTATCTGTTGTATATAATACAAATCAGTCAAAGTAAATGTTATTGACACTTCAATGAGATACTAATAGTTTGTACTAGAGGGCGCTAAAATAAGTAGAACAATCGTGTAATCTATGCTTACCTTGTATGGAGATGAAGGATTGGAATCAGTTCGCCCCATGACGGTGGATGTGATACTCTGAAAAAACGATAAATTTCGTTATTTAATTGTTACTTATTTATTATATGTCATTGTTTTAAAAAAATTGTGATATTTAAATAAAAGAATATTGTTCCAAAAAAATTTAACATACAAAAATAAAGCGCCACGCTAGAGTATTGTACGTAGTATCAAAAATAAATAAAAATACTTCGCGATGGAAACTGTTTTAAATACTTTGCTACTTTATAAAAAAATGTATTTATTTATAGTAAGTTAATTTTATGATTGTAATTTATTCTAGTATAAAGTACATTTAAAACGACACGTAAAACCAGCACCTGGAGAGTTGCCAGAAATGTTATCGCGATACATCAGATTAATAATGCACCTCTTTTAAAAAAAAAGTACTGTCGAAAATAAATAGTGTTTTACATATTTTTTTTTTATTTTATATAACAGACAGAAGACTTGTTAAGATCCTATTTTATACAAATGATTAGTCTCATGAGGACTACCTGATGGCAAAGATAAACCGAATGTGGTATACAACTTAGTAATAAATGGCTTAATAAATATATTGAAATATTTATTTTTATATGTTATTTTTTTTATTCAATAAAGAGACTAGACGAACGGGATGTTCACCTGATGATAAGTGATACACCTGCTCATAACAACGTGACGCTAGTTAGGATGATACACACAGCACGACATTGCGCTCGTCACCTTGAGACATAGGATGTTATTACCCTAGTAATTTAACAAACTAATATTGCCTGGCGGTAGGAATAGACGCTGCGGAGGTACTTACGTAGACGATCTCCAGCAACACAGACCTACCACCAGTACGATTCATTCAGCATATATACTGATATTTGTACAAGCTACTTAGTTTACCATAAGTTATATTTTTTAATATGCGTTGTATACAATATACGTCGCTGTATACATTCAGCCTAGTTATCAATTCTAACTAAATCCAGTGATAAAAACATCCCTTAGACTAATTTTAAATATATTTTTCCAACCTTCAAAATATCTATTCCCACTGAATACAATTCTACAATGTGTAGTCTATCTGGTAGTAGTATACATATATTATATTCGATAAAAAACTTTTATACCCATACATTTATAGTATGTGCAAATTAATATCTACTAGTTAGGACTTTTAAATAATATTCTCTTATATATTCCTAAATGAAAATAATAAATACGTACTAGTTTAATGTTACTGTACTCAAACTCTATTTACTTATTAATGTATGATAAACCGGAATATGCATTAATTATAATATATATTAAGTTTTATCAGAAGGTAATATTTAAATAGTGAAGTATTATTTTCACTGATCGCAGGAATTGGAATAAAGGAAAGCTATTCTCGTATGCCCTATTAAAATAATCGATCTGGACTTTACACACTATTAGCGATTTCTCGAAAGTCACTCGATTAAACAATCGAATTATATCTTCAACGTATTCTTCTTAAAATCATTAGATTCTGGATTAGAAGAATCGAAATATTTTTTTTTTTTTTAAATTTTTTAAGAATATCTATCTTACAAACAAAAATTCATACATCAGGTATATATTTTTTATTCATAATTTAGTAACAAAGTTCTTGTAATAGGATTTTTTTTTTAAATCTATAAATTTAGTATAAAACCCAAATATGATACTTAATTTATAGCGGTTACTTTAAATCAATAAAATATTTTTTTATATGCTTAAAAAAATGTTTCGTTACCAAATAAATATTGTTTTAAACAAAATTACTCGTCTGAATAAAACTTAAGTTAATGTTATTAAAACTAACAATCAGAAATATATTAAGACTAATGTTAAGTATAATAAATACGGTCAATTATTAAGTAGACAGGTGAATTAAATAAAAAAAAATATGTTTGTAACTTGATCACACTTGACACAGATCATATTTAAAACTAGACACACAATTGAACTTTAAGTTTTTATAACATTTAGCGCACAATTAACATGCATATAAACACACCTCGATTTCCTGTAACTTAATTCCGTTATGTAACGAATATAACGATGGTTATAACGGTTATTATGCGCGTGCGAAACGGGCGCGGCTCCGCGACTACGTCCGGACTGAAAAGTCCAGCATATTGCGTAACCGACATAAATCTGAACACTTCTATATATAAATATATACATATATACGTATACAACACGTCCATAACATAAAGGTGTCTTAGACTTTATATACAACGCCTAGATCCATCATTCTATCACCTAGATTTTTTTATTAAAAGCGACAAAACGAGGCATACGTTCGGGATGTTGTGATACACCCGTTCGTAACACCTTGCAGTTAATTAAGATGATATACACAGCACCACATTTCGCTCGTCGCCTTGAGGCATGTTAAGTCCCGTTACCCCAGTAATTACCCTAGTTACAACGCCCTTCAATCCGGCACGCAGTAATGTTTACACACTACAGAAGTAGGCGCTGCGGTGGTACCTACCTAGATGATCTCCGGCAATAGAGACCTATCATTAGTAAAAATATTCTAGATATTTCCAGAATGAACTCGTCTTGAAATTTAGATAAAATTAGACAAGTTCATTTAGGAGATGCATTAATTAAAAAGTTAAGTGCTCCTGTACAAAGTAGCGTCATGAGTTCGAATATCGTAGGCTGATGTTTCTAAGCATAAGCATAAACGAATAATCGACTCTTTAACTAAGTTATTTTGCAAAAGTAACGGATTATCAGAACCCAAGAATAAGAATTGATGGCAGTAGCATCACAATTAATAAAACTATCACGATAAATTCAATATCTTCTGTCAAGGCGACGACCTAAATGTGCTGCTGTATAAATATCCTAACTACGATCATATCCTCATGGGCAGTTCTATTATTTACCCTCATATATGTATGCAGCGATTGGATGTGTACAGCTAAATATCCGACTAAGTGATACTGCTTGGAAGAGGCCATTTCCAACAGTGGACTATCGCGAGCTGATGATGATGAAGATGATAAATATCGCTCCTATCGCTATTATATATAAAAAAAATTCTTCACTGATATAAAACGTACTTAGTAAAAACATGTTCTGTATGAATTAAGTTAAGTTACTTCATAGTTTAACCCCAAGCCCAAAAATTTTTATGGATTGTCAATATGAATTAGTGCTCATTAGTGCTAGTGCTCGTTAGTGCTAGTGCTCATCAGTGGTAGTGCTCTGTGTCGTAATTAGTTGTTCACGCGGCGATGTGTCTTCTTATGGGCAATTTGCATGTTGGCATCTTTGCTTCGGCAGGAGTCTGATGGTATTTTTAATCAGAACCTCCAGTTCATTCATTGTTTCAATCTTACGTCGAGCCTTATCGGGAAGAATCTGAGTTATTTTGCCTTCGGATGACCAGCAATGTTAAATACCAAAATGTTTGCGTATGATGTCTAGTCTTAGTTAAAAATTCGGATGTAGTAACATCTGCTCCCTTAAGGTTAGTTTTGTTATCCATAACCAGTTGTCTATGTTCCATATTCATGAAACGAACTAAAACAGACCGGGTTTTGCTGGAGGGAGAACTAAGTCGATGGCATACCTTAATGTAATCTTTACTCAGATGAGCCAACTTCAGTTGGTCGGATGTGACTTTTTGGATGTTATGCAGATTTTCGTCTCGTGCCTCTGGAATGCCATGAAATATAAGAACTCTCCGTCTCATGGCAGTCTCATGCTTGTCCAGTGCCGTACGCAACATGTCTATTTAGTGATGGAGACCAATTGCCAGATAAATCTATAATCAGAAAACTCCTGAGACAATGAAGCGACATCAGGATGAGTGTTGCTTTTAGTATTTAATCTTAAGAGTTTTTCTTCGTATTCATGCATACGAGACCCGAACATCTTTTCAAGTTCGTTTAGATTGTTCATCAGCAAGTCATCCATCATTAATGTGAGCTAAAATCTTCTTTATAAAAGATATTGGTAAAGGAGTAATATATAAGTAATATATAAGGAGTAGTATATAAGTAAGCAATGAACATTGTTGAGTTTAACAAACACTTAATTCATTTATGTAACAAAAAGTCCAAAAAAAAAAACATAATTATACTGAAACAAGACCGCACACCAAAATTGCGTGTTAATATTACAACTACCCACCAACTGTTAATGGATGTGAAGTATGTCGCAAAAGAATGTTTTCATACTACCTGCAATTATTTATATCTTTAATAAACATTTTAGTTTGCATCTCGTAGTCATGGATTACTAACATACCACCTGGTGAATTTTCAACAGCGAAACATATTCGTTATAGATTTAAAGTGTTGACGTTACTGTTACTTAAGTGACATAATTTTTTTTATTATACAACTTAATAGTGATCGTGTTACTGTTTATTCGTTTCGAAATTTCTTTCGACAGTTCAAATCTTTCCTAGACACGTTAAAATATGTAATCGACATCCCAGAAAGCATTAACGTTTGTTATTACAACGGTGCGGGCTTGGCAGTTTTTCATTCAGTTGGCAAGTCTCCCAAATTAAAATTTGTTGCGTAGTGATAATTATCTGTTTCTATTTTCGATGAGTATTGTGTCGGAGCCGGGCTCGGTCGGGCGTGCCGCGCGTCCCAGCGTGCCAGCTGTAACAAGAAACAAAAGTATGGACTATTCTAAGCGGGAAATACCAGCGTGCGACGTCTGCCAACGGCCGGCCAACCAGACATGCGGCGGCTGCAAACAGGTCTATTACTGTTCCAAATCTCATCAAAAACAGGGATGGAAAAAAGGTCACAGAACTAAATGCTGCCCGTTTAAAATTCAATTCACCCGCACATTAGGTAGACATATGGTTGCGACGAGAGATATAAAACAAGGTGAGATAATACTTAAAGAAATACCAGCAGTCATGGGCCCGAGGATGGCCTGCAAAGCGCACTGTTTGTCTTGTGGCAAGAAACTAGATCCGATTAAAAGCGAAGAAAAACTAGATTACTACAAATGTTCGAAATGCCATTGGCCCATGTGTGGTCGTGAATGTGAACAAGCTGAAGTTCATAAACGCGAATGCAGAGTAATGACGGAGAAAAGATATAGGTGTACAATAAAATATGACAGCACAGAGAAAACTGAGGCTGCATATTGTGTTATTGCACCATTGAGGGTTCTATTAATGAAAGACGCAGATCCTAAGCAATTTGAAAACATCATGAATCTCGAATCACATTTAGAGAGTCGCATTAACACAAAGCTATATACAGTTTTAAAAACCAACTTAGTTTCCTTTATAAAAAACGTTATTGGTTTGCCATTTAAAGACGAAACAATTTTACAAGTGGCTTCTATTCTTGATACAAATTCATTTGATGTCAGATCACCAGATAGAACGAAAAGATTCAGAGCAATCTACGTTACAGCGTCCATGATGAACCACAACTGCAGACCGAATACACGTCATATTTTCTTAGGAAACGATTACAAAATAGTTCTTATAGCAACCGTACCAATAGCTAAAGGCGAGCTAATCACAGCGATGTACACACAGTCGTTATGGGGAACTCTAGACAGAAGAAAACATTTGAAACAGACCAAATACTTCAACTGTGAGTGCGAGAGATGTAAAGATACTACCGAATTTGGCACCTATTTAGGTAGTATTTACTGTTCAATTTGCAATGGACAGTACTTTGATAACGGTCTATCGAAAGGAGCAATGCTTGTATCGACTAACACTTTCGATGAGAATGCTCCGTGGAAGTGTGAAAAATGCGATCACTATATACAAAGTAGACAAATGTTTTGGGGTAACAACGCGTTGAAACAAGATCTGAACAAACTCGACAAAACTGGACCGAAAGAGTTAGAGGAATTTATAGAGAAATACAATTCAGTACTGCACCCGACGAATCATTTGATAGTTCAGGCAAAACTAGCCCTTGCGCAAATATACGGGAACTATGAAGGGTACACACTAGCAGGTATTTATTTAAATAGAATATTTATGAAATTTTTGACTGTTTAAGAGGAATAGTTTTTCCATCCACTCACCGAATTAACATTGTTTTCAGAACTTCCGGACAATATGTTGAAAAGAAAAACGGAACTATGTCACGAACTGTTAGAATTAGCGGACAAACTTGAACCCGGTTGGACGAGATTCCGCGGAACTATTCTCTTGGAGCTCCAAGCAGCTATGTCGATGCAAACTAAACGGGAGTTCGAAGCACAGAAGTTAACAAAAACCGGAGCGCAGGTTAAACTTGTTTTTTTATAACTGCTTGAACAAATACACTTTGCTTATATTAATCTGCCTGCATGTGTCTACGCCACTTTGGACCATGAGATGATAAATCTAATAAGCACAATAGTCATATAATTTACAGTAACTGAATACAAATAGATAAATTATATAAAATTGTTAATTTTTCAATAACCTGGGTTAGGATGTTCACATAGAATATCGTGCTTATCTGTTTAAATATAATTTATTAAATCTGTTTACCCCACTAAGAAATTAATATTTGCTGATAATTTTGCTTAGCAACAGATGCAGATAATATTATAGTCGCTCTCGATTAACAGAAATCTCCTGCAAATATTTCAACAAGAACAGAATACTTAGTAAATGTTAAATTGGTATTATTTTTTACAGGATCAGCTAATGCAAAGCATGACTTTACTACACGAAGCGACGAATATACTAAGAGTTGAGCCGCACATGATAGAAGCACTAGAAGCAAGAGTCAAAGAACTGTCCAAGCAGTTGGATATTGCTAGCAGCGCACAATAAATAAAATGGAAAGGTAGAACGAGAAACATTATTTTATTTATAATTTTGTTATATTTTTAGACAAAGAAAAGAAACAAGCAGCAGGTTCACCTGATGCTTACTCGAACAGTGTACACCACCTCAGGCAGAACAGACACTGCGGTGATACCTACCTAGACGGTCTCCAATAATAGAGATCTAGTAATAGAGAAGTATACTATTCTAAAACATAAACATTAACATCAATTGATTCAAATATTACATAATCTTGATCTTTATTCCTATTAATGAAAACTAAATGCAGATTTGTTATAGGATAGTACTCTCTCTTATGCAATAAGGCTCCAAGTTCTAACTGTAGAAACGTTAAGTTAACTATGTATGTTAAGTTTTTTTTTACAATAAATGATTTTATCATTCCTGGGATGTTATACTCATATGTGTATTTTTTATTTCTATATTACTGTCCATACTTCTGTTTAGATCTGTAGTTCAACCTTCATGTAATGTTTTGAATTTGATTCTGGTGAGGATATACCAAAAAATATTGTTAAATATTCTTGTTTTTTGAATATTTTGCCTTTCCATTTCGATCGTTAATCTTCTTGTAGGACATTGTTACCATAGACAAGCGCCAAGCACATGTTTTTAATCTACATGTTATCAATATTTAACGGCGTGATTTTGGTCGGTTTTGTTGTTATCTCGTCTACTTTTGGTAGACTTAGCTCTACGGAGTCTGTGTTGATGTGTAGTATGTTCTTTATTACGCGCGCTAGTCTCTGGTTCGAACGTGGACTGTCTTCTATCACAAATATCTTGGCCATGTTCCTGTCCGGTGGAGGTCCTTTGATATTGTTTAGCTGGAAAGGACACAACTACTAATTATGCGGTAGTAAATGGTGATATATAAACTAAACACTTGCTTAAAGGTGGTGACATAACTATGAAATATTAATGGTTGGAAGATGTTAGTCTTCTTATCTTTGATGGCCCAATAAAATTTACACCTGTAGAATTTTTCTAAAGTGATCAGTACAACGCATAAATGTTCCTACTGTTGGGCTTCAAGGTTTCTGCATAAGGAAAGAGTCAAGGCCATTTATCCATGCCAAATGTGGGTTAGCGGATCTTCACTTCCGTGATAAATGAAGGATTTGAGAACATGTTGGTTTTCTCAAGATGTTTCCATTATTTGGCGGCTTGTACTGCGTGCACAATAATACATGCCAATGCACTTAAAAATTAAGCAACCTTCTTTTTTTTTGTTTACCGGCTTATTCCCCTCACCATTAATTTTCAACAATAGTCTTCATTTATGATGCCAACAGTTAAGAAGTCTCTTTCATTATTTTCGGTAGATATAAAATGTTTAACATATGTGTGGACAACGTTACCTACCGATACACACGTACAACACCAAGCTCCAAATCTGCACCATGCTACACCTGATGTTCTATCCATTGCTCTCCGAAATCTTATGTTGGTGAAGCCGTAGATCAGAGGGTTAATTGCGCAATTAACATATATGAGGTAGTTCGCTAGGAACCAAATCACGGTATAAGCACCATCGACCTGAGAAAGTAAATGAAAAAACAATTTCATAAAGTAGATACACTATATAACTTTAAAGTTTATTCTAAACTGGAGATGTAAGAATGAAGATTACTTCAAACATTAGGATATGCCACACAAGTAATCTTATTGGTTGATCCAACGTTATTGCCTATATAAGCTATATTATTAAGAATCTTTAGATAATAACCAAAACCGAAGATTCTTCTGTTCCTATATTCCATAGGATTACGCAAAATGTTACTTTTCCTCTGTGTCTGAAAGTGACCTATAATTTAAATTAAGTTATACGACATGACTCCTTAGGATTTAAAAATTCTTGCTATCTATTATACTATGATAAAAATATGAGGAGTTTGTTGGTATCACCCAAAAGAAAGCTATAAACTCAATTTTCAAATGTAAAATTACAGCGTTAATTTCCAATTTAAGATTGTTCCTCCAGTATACTAGTATCGTGTATGGTATTCTGCATACAGCCGCCGCCAGGAGTATGCATGCCGTGATCTTCATGGCTCTTCCTCTTGCTTTGGTAACCACTTGGCCGCCACCACGAGAGGCTAGCTTCCGCATGCTCCATTCCAAGCGCCATATTATAGTACCATACTGAAGAAAAGAATAGCAGATGAAGTCAAATAAAGTCTAACATGAAACTATTATGATTTCGATTATTGTCACCCTGGGTTTTGTTTCCCACAATCCAGAACTCGTATAAAAGGACGTAAATCATGAGTGATATAGGTTATATCTGACCATCTCGCGATTTATTTTTTGCTTATACTATATACCTGTTTTCGTACATATTTGAAATTTAAAAATATGTAAAACCAATTTTACTTACGGTAACAGTCATTAATCCCAACGGCATCCAGACCAGGAGGATAGTTATAAAATGCCAATAGATACTAAGAACTTTGACGTCTTCCGTACAAAACATCTCCAAGTAATCAAGCCATTGACGTTCCTTAAAACGAGGATATATAATTTAAAAGGATATATAATTCAAAAATTACCCTACGATTACTTTGCAAAGGAGCTTTGTAAATATTCATAAAAATGTTTGTCTTCTTACCATGAATTCTCTCTTAATGCTCCATGGAAGTGAGAGGGTGATAGCGATAACCCATGTTGCAAAAATAAGTTTAGGAGCAGCTGCTTTGGTGACTCTTGCATCCGAATTTAGGGCAGCTGCCGCTAGTCTATCATAGGATACCAACATCACAGCACCCACACTCGCTAAGAGGAACGTCGCTGAAGTATAGAATTACACGATTGTTAGAATAATTCAAATAAAAAGAGTTAGTGCTATTTATAATTCAGATTATCTGATGGCAATTGTAGATCATAACAATGAAGAAACAATACTTAACGTATCATCACCGAATTTAGCATTTGACATACCTGGTACAGTTACGGTTATAGTTTTTTGAACCTTAACATCTAAATATAAAAAGTACAACGTTATTTTCAGTGTAATAACGGAATATTTACAAGCACTTTCGCTTTACAACAGAAACAAATATTCTTTAGAGAAAAATTATTATTATCAATTTGACTTACTTCAAAAGAAATCTGTGTAATTTAAACAAATCTTTTCTACTGATTAAATTTCAACAATAATAGAAGTATTATCATTAAAAAACATGTTATCCTAACATCAAAGTCTAAATCTCGATTTAGGTCAATGTGTAGATCGAATAAGATAATAATTATAATAGTACCTTGCAAAAATCCTTCAAATTTGCATCCGAAGTTTCTCAAAACGTAATTTTGAAAGAAATCTCTGACCAGCATGAACCAAGGACAGAGTATTAAAGTCAATAAATCGACAAGCGCTAGGTTTCCTACTAGGTAATTACTTGCAGTCCACAGCCATCGGTTCTTGATTAGAATGGCCAAGATAATAGAGTTCAGGAAGATGCCAATCGCACCAACAGCGAGCATCGCTGATGCTTTGAAAGCGATTTCTCTTGCAGATTTACGGTGCCATAATGTGTTCGGGAACGGGTATTCGGATGTATCAATCTGAAATTCAAATATTAAACATAATTTATCTTTACTTTTAATCTTAAACTTTTCTTCTGGTATTTAAGTAATGCATCTTACTTCTCCTAGCATACCTGGTGAGATCTATGATGATGACGGTAGTTTCTTTGAAGAATCATATATAATATAAAATATCCGCACATTGTTCATCACTAAATAGGCCAAAATGGTAGTTTCTCAAGTACTTCAGAAATTTTAGTGGATACCGTGTATGCAAATGTAGCTTATTTTACTTATTGACGCATATTTAGTGAAGGCCTACCCATCAATTAACTGATCTAAACAGATGTTAGTGATGAATTGGAAAGATCACATCGGTCAGTTATCGTTACATGAGAATATTGCAGTCTAAATTTGGCAAAGTGAACCAATAATTATCTAACACATAAATTGTGTATCGAATATACTTACATCATTCAAATAATCTCCACTCCAATTTGACCAATACCTAGGGAACGCTTCGTCGTAATCGAAATCTGAATGCATTATTACAATGTAAACGAATTTAGAAAAATCGATATACGGTAATTTTTATAATCACATTTCCTCAAGCTGATTTGTGTTCACAAAAGGTTGAATTCTGTAAAAGCACTGAGAATATGTTCAAAATACTTTCGTAAAAGCTTTGAAGATAACGCGCACAGTAGTCCATTATACAGAGAGCTTTAATAGAGATAGCGAGAGTACCGATAAGGTGAAGGTCAAAACGATATAATTGATGCACTCAATGGAGGAAGGAAGTTTTTATTCATGGAATTATTTAACCGTTATTATTCATTAAAACGATATTTATAAATACTGAGCCGCAGTTTTCTTATTTTGAACCATTCATCACAGCGACAGTATTTTGTCAAAGATATTTTTAATAAAATCAAGATGAGAAGCCGGTTACCTGTACCTGGTACCTGGTGGTAAGGTGTTATAACGCAGCCTTTTATAATTATTAACTGGATTATACCGACATTTACACTGCTTGCTGCTAAAAATAGACTTTCACCTATCGAGAGCATTTGATAATCGAGACGACCGAAGGACAGGTCAATTATTGGGCAATTTAATACCAAATCTACACAAATTATTTAAAGATTTTTTCACTGTATTTATTTAATACTATTTCATTATTATTTTCTAGTCAAACTCGCAGATTATCTTAATAGTATTTTTTGCTAGATTGTAAGTGGAAATTGTTTCTTTTTTACTTTTAGCGACGCAATAACACAATGACATAAATTATGTTCTTATGTATATATATATATACTATAACTACAGGAACATAAAAAATATTTTTGCGTCGAATTTAATTTTTTATATTAAAATCAGCGACATCTTTCGGTTCCTTTTAAAACTACAAAGGAAATGAGTGTACGGCAAATACATCAATGAAACTTGATATGTGTATGTAGTTACTAAAAAGTATTGTAGATGGCGTGAATTAAGAAAATTCTTCTAAATTAATCAGTTGCAAGAATAAATCGACGAAAATAGTATTATGGTGGTATAATGGAACTAATGTATTAAATATTTCAAAGTATTATTCCTCAGTACCTAGTGCAAGTATTTGGAATCAAATAAATACGGTTTTAAAACTTGGTCGCTACTTCTTCTACAACTTCTTATCTTTAATCTGTTGTCTAAGTTATTATTTATTTTTTTCATGAAAGCTTCATGTATGTTCCCTTTTTTTGATTCTACGAAGCGGCGAGACGAGCGGCACGTTCCAAGTTTTGTTACCTCAGTAATTTCACTAGCTACAGCGCCTTTCAAACTGGAACATAGTAACATTTGCACACTGCTGTTTGACGGTAAGAATAGGCGCTGTGGTGGTACTTACCTAGAAAGTCTCCGACAACAGAAACCTACAACCAATGGTAATCAAATGTGCTCTGATCAATTACAGTGCTTGCTTATGATCTGATTGTACTTAAGTAAATAGTTTCCCACAAATTTAAAGAGCAAAACGATGTGAACTTTTCTTCATTATAACACCCGTTTAACATTTGACACCGAGTCGCCTCCGCCATTAAATAATACAAGCGTCCGCTTTTCCGATTGCTGCGACGTTTTCGCCTAAATGCATCTAAAACAATGGAGGTCCCAGCAGTTTGTACGCAATTTGTCGTGCACTGATCGTACATTGATACGTGGGCATTACACACGTCCGAACAAATTAAACCGACATTACTATGTCATTTGGCGCTTCTCGCTTTAAGTGGCGGATGTTTCTCATATTAGACGAAACATCAAAACACTATTTATTGTCATCGTCTTGATAGCCGCTGACCTGTTAGAAGAATACATTTATTTTACGTGTTTGTACAGTCAACAGACTTAGAAATTACCTAACGTTAAACTTTTTTTAGCAGCAAAGTAGCTCCCTGGCCTAATGATTAGAGCGTGCGACTTTATTGCGAAGGTCGCGGTTTTCGATTCTCGGCATGTACCGATGACTTTAATATTTAAGTTATGTACATTTGTGAACTTTAGTTATAACAGCGAAATATAAACGGTGAAGGAATACATCGCTAAGAAACCTGCACATGAATTAGAATTCATTCTAAGTCACCAACCCGCATTGGGCCCGCGTGGTGACTGCCCCATCGCCCTCATATTGAGGATAGGCCTGTGCTACAAGAGTGGGGACGAAAAGTGGCTGTTATGGTATAGTAAACATTTTTTAAAGGAAAGAGGGTTACGTTCGGAGTTTCCCTGCGTGATCGAATCAGAAATGAGGAGATCCGCAAGAGAACTGTTATCAACATAACCCTAATAATAGCTAACCTTAAGCGGCAAATGGGCAGAACCCGTCGCTCGAAGGACTGTCGGTCGATGGGGCAATAAGGTCCTCGAGTGGGGCTGCCTACCGGTAGAACGCAGTGATAGCAGGCCCTCCACAAGGTGGTCCGATGGTCTGACAAAGATCGTAAGACGCTGCTGGCTGCGCAGGACCGATCGGAGTAGAGAGCCTTGAGAGAGGCCGATGTTTAGCTCTGGGCGTTATCCAGCTGATAATATAAAATAAAAATTTTTTGGAAGTAATAAGGGTCAGTGCTTAATATAATATATGACTGAATAGTTTTCGTATTCGACAGGATATCCCATAGATTTCCTGTAGTTCTCTTTCGAATACAGAAGAAGATTTAATGATTACCATAATAATATTTGATTGTGAATTATATAAGAAATATTACAGTGAAATGTATATGTATGAAGAAGTATCTAGTATTATCTTAATTAAACTAAACTGTACTGTACGATAAACACATTAAATTTTTTTAATTGTTCCAATTTATATTTTTCAATATAACCTTTGTTGCTCCATCATAAGCAGCATCATGAATAAGCCCTTTGAATGAACCACAATTGTCGACTGTAATTTCGTACAAGTCTAGCCCACACGTCTCCTCTTCATAACGCCGCATACATTGTACTATCATCTCTATTGCAATGGTAATAGAGTACTTGTTGGCAGTATAAACAAGTTTGTTACCGGGTAATAGGAGTCGTGAACATGTTGCCTCTTGAGATTCCCTCCGTCTTGACGTATTTCGCAAACACAGTTTTAAATAATTACAGGCTACCGGCTTATGACATCTGACCTCTCGACTTCCGAAAGCATTCATTCTTGAACGCTGTTCACCTTTTCTTGTGTTACTTGGATTAAATTACGAAAAACAAACAATTTTTTTTTTGCCGTTTATTGCATTAATAAAACAGTAGATATTTGTGTATAATTTCTTGCAGACAAAGTCGCGGCTACGAGCTTTATACTACTTTATCCGCGAATGCTTCAATTCAAACCCGATGGCTCGTCGCGACATGAGAAAGGGGGAACCCCCTTCCGCTTACACCATCGGTACCTCGCGTCATTTGCTTCCATTATGTTTAATTTCTCTTACCGCATGTCTCGCTGAATTTTTCTCGGAAGACAGTCGGCATTATTAGATTTTATACAGTCTGTGACATCAGCTCTGTCTGGTCTGGTGCGGCTGCATACATAAGAATACGCTTTGCACAGATTAAACGTTCGCCGTGGAAGATTGGTTTGGATCTATTAGAGCAAATATTGTAATACTTGAGTTATTTTTTATACGTCTCTTTCTACAAAACGGGATAAAATACACGGTTGATCATCATCATCTCAACCGATTGATGTCTGCTGTTGGACATGATGTCACTAAAAAATAGAAAATGTATTCGCAACCACTCAAAATATCATATTGTACAATAGTGATAAACATACCATATGGTAGGTAGTTCTGGTGTTAAAAACATCCCTTACTACATCTACAAAGAGAAAGCACAGCAAATATACAATTTCATCTCTTTTCAACAAGTACTGAATAGGTCACCTTTAAAAAAGTAATTGAAGCTTAATTTCCTTCTAATCTAAAACTAATAACTAGCCTGAGAAAGAGAAGGTAGAACAAAAAAATTGGATGTGATCCCATGGTTACCTGGTCCAATGTTTACTTTGTACGAGATCACGATCAGAATTAGAGGAGCGGAATAGAATCTAGAATTTGGTTAAGATACTAATTTAGATAACAATAGGAAGTTTAGATGTTGGTAAGTGATACCTTGATTTAGTATGTCACTAGTTAAGATGTTTACACAGCAGCACAACGCAGTCGGTGCCACAAGGTAGCACAGCTCTGATAGGTAGACTAGGAGCTATATATAATATGTACAAATGAGAATGGAAGAAATGGTCATTTCCCATTTTTCTATAAATTCTACATGAATTCATACAAAGGATTATTTTCACCGTTACCGCAGGAACAAAGGACATTGATAATTTCAATTCAATTGTAAATTCCCTGACCTTTCTTTAAATGCATGAGGCAGACGGCCGCCTCTCGAGATCTGAAGGTCTAATGTGTGCACTTCTTATCGGGTATAGACATACTGTCTGCGAGAAGTACGGTCGGCAAAGAAAGTGAACTTTGAAAATAATTTTATATTTTATGATTTATTTTTACATTTCTAACCTTGAAATGATTAATATCCAAAAATACATTATACAAGAAACAGATATTTTGACATTTAACGCGTATATTATAAAAGTTCTTGGAACTTGTCAAAATGCACTGAAGGTTACCACTAATCATTTCACTTAGTAGCCATCTTACTTAAGTGTCACAAATAAAGTGACCATGAATAGATTAATCTTATCTATGCCTAGTTTTAGAATTTTATCTATTTATTTATATACAAAAATTAATAAAATAAGTCACTTTTTGACTTGTTCACTTGTTATTGTCGGGAAGGAAGCGATCAATCGACCAATCAGAATACGAGATTGGTTTTAGGAGGGGGAAATAAAATGGTGGGGTAAATACTTAGTGGTACGGTGATCGCCCCCGTACCCGACAGTCTGTTGGCGGCGATTGAAATGGAAGGTTATCCTACAAAAAAAGTTTTTTTTTTTATGTAATAATTATAAAATGTGAGTACTACCCAACGTTTCTTTTACTTAAATTATTAATCTCTGTTAGATAAGCACACGTTTGATCCAGAGGCTAAAGGATTATTAAGTTTGGTTCCAACATTTCAGAAGTGGGATGATCATCAATTTCCAAAACGAGTTTTTATTATCTTTCATTTTCTCTTTCATAACGTAAAGGGGAAAAAAACAAAGGGGCTAAGCCCGGCCAACCGTGGTGGTGTATACGTTTTAGGTCAGTTAGATCAGATTCTTGGCCCCTAATTTACTTCCAGCCCCCAACGTGGACGTAGGGCGGGCTCAGCGTCAAAAAGTCGACCATCACGCAGTTCAGAGGCGTCAAGAATGCAGGCGAGACTTAAATCATCCCGCGCTAGTAGATCGAAGCGCCAGTCCAGGGAACACCTGAGCCACTGCTCGCCGAACCAGCCGCAGCGACCTCGCAGTCGTAGGAGTAGCCACCCGCGTAGCCGAATGAGCTGCCGCTGAATGGAATCATGTCAGTGTCAACGTAACGAATACCGTTCATCATCGGTCATGCAGCCGAAGAAGTCGATGCTCGGGTAGTGGAAGTGGTGGCAATGGGATAACGAGCGTGTCGAGCTATCTTTTGGGTCAGGGCTTTGTACTATCATCACTTATCATCGCTTTTGTTCCATCTTATATCCTCTATCATTCTTCCATCTTTCATTCTATACTCATCTTACACAAACTTCATTTCTCAGTCATACTACATTCCATTTCCTTCTTTTATCCATCCTCTTGAAGTGAAGACGGGGGGGAGCCTGAAACAATCATACACTGAAGCATTTCCTTTCTTCATTCTTCTCTAACCTTTCTTTCTTCTTTATTCTTGCCCAGTTCTTATTTACTTTTCATTCTCCCCCAACACTTTTCCCACCACTCTCCTGCAGTATTTCAAGAATCCTTCACGACTTTCGTCTTCACTCATCAGAGAGGCGATGACACCTGCGTCTATCCTCCTATTTAAGCTTACAGCCGCGACTGCAGCTCCGGTCCATACGAGGCGAGTCGATGTCACAATACTAAACGATCTTTTATTTATGGAAGCCGAAGGGAGGGATATTTAGGTTTGTTCCAACACTGGTGAAACTAATATAACGACGAAATTAAATAACGTAATTAATTTATTAATTAAATAAAGCCCTGAATAATATCAAGTAGTCGAAAAAAAAATCTTATCTAACTTTATAAGGCATGTTATCTTTCAACTGATCTCTCCTACCTACTCATAGATAAACGTCTTTTGAAAATATAAATAAATCGTAACAATAAACAAATTAATTTCTTTTTTGATTTTTTACTTATATTTTGTTTTGTAGTCGGTACTCTAAACAAATATTCCACCATATTATCGGTACATCGAGCACATTTGAAATATTCATACGAGAACAAGAAAGCTTAATGTTCACTGAAGTCTTTATCATAAGGAACCCAGTCTCCCCCCCACTCGGGACCGCAGACGGAAGATTTAAATGTCGCGAAAAAAGTAAATATGACGCGAATCTTGTTTTAGATATATTTTCTAGATTAGAAAATTTTATTTAATGATTAATATGATTGTTGCATTATTGCTACCCTGCGGAACTACCCCAGTACAGATTCAAATACCACCACATCAATTTTTCGTTTAATTACCACTTAAATATAATTTCTATTGCACAGTAATCGCTTACTAGCACTCGGTAATATCTCTCAAGTAAGAACTCGGTAACACGGAGTTCTGTCTACCCTCTTACGGTTGAAAGCTTTCGTTATAAATAAATTACTGAAATAAGCTTAGTCATTCGTTCGTATTCATTAATTAAGATCACATGCGGAGGCTTAAACCAATCTCGGGAACAATTGGCTTCCAACTCCGTGATGGGGTATCCATCAATTTTGTCTAAAATCGGACATGTACATAAATTATATATTCTTTATATATTATAAAAATATTTTCAAAATGAATTAAAACAAAAAGCACAAGACGTCAAGAGCTGTAATCGTAAAGCTTAGATCCACTTGCGACTATAGAGCCATAGATTATGATGAGATTTACAGATCCGTCGTAAAGTATTCCACAATACATTCTAGAGCTGTTTGAGACCAGTCACTTCTAGCAATGAACATCAATCGATTGAAATGGTACCAAACCAAACGGACCTGATGCTGCATAGTTGTAGACGCGACGAAGAAGATTGAAGAAGAGTGAGATAAAACATTAGGCTGAATATCGAACGCGATTAAGAATCAATGTGGACACAGAATAATGAGTCAAATAAGTCAATGTTGGATTTCTAGAACATAGAATAATAATCGTATTAATATATACATAAAATAAAAAAAACAGGATTCTAACTAGAGTAAGTGAAAGGACATATTTATTGTGTTAGTTATGAAGATTATATAGCAGCATACTGCATTAATAGATTTAGGGTATATGGTAAACACTAGGTCAATAATTGCACTAGTTTCAGCTTCATTCTTATTAGAACGATGTTTGCCCTCCAAGGCTGCTGTAATCAACAAAGTCGAGGCTCTCGACCACTTTTTGGTACAAATCCACAGGTGAACAAGAATACAATAAATCCAGAATGAATAAATCAATCCTCATTAAACTCTGTATCAAACAGCGTCTGCTCTCCATTAGTCGAGCTTGCATCCTCACTCTCATCTCTTCCTTGTATGTAGACGAAATGATCTATTCATAGAGCAGTTAGTAGTGCAGTGAAAGGTGGAAGGAATCGGAGTACGAGTTGAGCACTTATGAGGTAGACCTACCAAATCAGAGCTGCAGTAGAAGTTCCTAAGCACGAATGTGCAAAAAATACAATAATTAGGAAGAAAAAAACTGCTTGACGACCATGACCAATCACGTCTATCCTCATGCGATTGAGGAGACAAGTCCACTATTATATTGTGGACGTGGTCACAGTAACGTTGAAACGGCGCAAGACGTGTATTACTCTTACTCAAACTTTTGTATAGAATTGTGAAAAGAAAGGAGACGTGAAGGAGAGGTGGTGGTTGTTAGGTAGAGGAGAGGAGGGGGTGATGTACGCGGGGGTGGCCCGTGATAACAACCTTCCACTCGCCTTTGTCTCAACTCGGTACTGTATCTAGAATATTCGAGATAAGTTAAGCCCTTGCGCTCTAAAATAACTTTCCAGCGCACGAATCAAGTGTTTCGAATGAGTATAATGAATAACACGCGAATTGGTTTTTCTGATAGTATTTCTTAGATTTTTATGAGGATTTCATCCATTTAAAAATAAACATGTTTAAGATGAATGTTTAAGAAGAGATTTTTAATATGCTATAATAGTTTAATGCGATCAATTCAATTTCTCTTTGAACCCGACCCACGTATTTTATTTGTAACCAAAGGAAACTTAAGAAGCTTTTTACTAATATTAATAAAATTAATGTGACTATTAAGAAATTTTATCTATATAAAAATTTTATTTATATTTTTACTGTGCGGCAACCCTATTTTTTATATATTAGTAACCCACATCTAATTCATCAGAATTTAATAATTTAAAAGATTCATAACATCCAAACAGTCAGAGATATTGTTTTTTTTTTTTTAGAAAAAAATAGTATTTAAAAAAGTATATTTGTGTAAATATATATATATAAAATAACTAATAATACTGTCACAGCTGAAGATCCATAATTGATAAAACTAATTCTTCTGCCGATTACTGTACGATAGGGTTGTCAGTTTGGAATGAAAGCTCGCAAAGGAAATTCGAATAAAAAAGTTTCATATTGCCTACAGTAACAAAAGAAGAAAAAACTGATGATCAGGAGCTCCAGTGTGCAGCGCAGATTTCGGGCAGGGGGTTCGCGTTGCCGAAAATATATATTCGGCGGTAGACAAATAAAAATTTGTTCTTCAGCGGAATAATGCGACGCACGATCTCTTAACAATGCTTAATCACGGTTACGCGAATTCAGCGATACATTCATTAAGGCGCCTTTTGTTCTGCAAATATATTTGGGGGGGTGGGCAAAAATTATAACATACAGTGGTATTGTGAGAGCGGATGGAGGGAGACGGCGCGGAATAAGTGGCGGATTTGTTGATTCAGGGTTACCGCTTGCTTCTAGCACGCACGGTAAATTACATGAGGATATACAAAGCTGTAACAGTGCAGCATCATCACACGATAGACGTCTACTGCCGGACATAGACCTTTCTCGAAAATCCACATTTGTAGAGGTTCACAATGGGGGGAGGGATTTGAGCCATTACACTGGCCCTGTGAGGATTGGTGGGAGCCAGAGCCTCGACTGTTGATTAACAGGATGCAACACGAGCAAGTGAAGGTTTTTTTTTGTTCAGCGTGGGGGAAATGCCTGCGCATACCCGACCTCGCGGGGGCAAGGACAGGTTATGTCGGACTTGTACCGACTAAAACTCCCACGTTGTTTCGGCTCGTCGCTTTATGGCTGGGTCACGGGAACGCTTGCGTACACATCCGCGACCTCGCCAGCGTTGGCCGCACGACGCATTCCCACATCGGAAGGAAGGGAAGAACCTCACCTTTCCACCTCTGTAGGGGCACGCTAGTACACGCAGGACGTCCCCTCCTCGGTCTCTTACCGTCACTCGGAGGCCATGGGAGCCAAGAGAGAAAACAAACAATCCAATCTTGGGTTCTTACAGAACGCATCGGTAACCCTGTACACTGTGTTAACACGTCTCTAAGGAAGGGCCAAACCCTCCTAAGCATCATCGCTGAACCATGCGCTGTTCCACTCTTCTCAGCCTTTTGGTTAAGATCAAAGTGAGGTAGCAGAGCTTATACATTAATGTGGATTTAAATAATTAGAAATGTATGTCTGCTTATATATTAGTAAATATTTATTTAGAACCATTATTTCAAGAACTAGCATATTTTTAGTAAAAATCCTATGATCCTTCTTAGCATTTGTCCCGTCTTATAACACGGTCAAGGGTCTGCTTCCTTACTCCTTTCACTCCACTTCTCTCTATTTGGAACATCGCTTTACTTAATATTAAAAATCCTGTTGTTATAAAGTTGGATATATTTAACTGACATCCCTATTTTTTTGTTGGTTAACTTTCGACAACCCTAACATACGTAGCGAGATGTAAAGTAGCGACGCCTACCTCACGCTAATGCTAAGAAAACACGGAGTCTGCTGGGTGAACTAAATTTATTCCGCGAAACGAATAAACAAAATTTTCCCTCTTTATACGTTTTGTTTACTCGTTCGCAAATAGAGAAATAGGGATTCCGGTAATATAAGATATTGCATATGAATAAGGTTTATTGTGACTTATAAACCGGAAGTTAACAGCAGCCCTTTCAGCTGCTCATAGAAGTATGCTGTATTAGTACTACGAAGCTGATCTAGATGTAGCGGTGATGACTAAACAAAATGACTCCTATAAAGACGAAGACACCTCCACCAGTAGTTATTATAAAATAAATTGGTGCAAGACACATCCAGCACATTAACTTGCTTGGGGGAATTAATTATCAATGGTAGAATTAAAGGCTTTCGAATATAAAGTAATTAATGGTACAAATCGTATTAAATTGAAGCTAAAATATGTTGCAGCTTTGATTTCATCATCATCATAATCATTATCATCAGCCGTTGGATGTCCATAGCTGGACACAGTCCTCCTCCAAAGATCTCCACATCGACGGGTCTCGCGCTGCCGACGTCGCGAGCAGCGTCTAAATTGGGCCATTTTCCACCACAATGGCCCAATGAGGGATTGAGCCTTGATTTATTACAATGTTATTTATGATATAATGCTGATGATGACAGCTTAAAGCTTTAACAAAAAATTTTACTTCGCGAAGCAATAAGAGCGGAAGTTCATCAGCGGTATGTAATATCTCTATAAATACGTCCCGCTAGTTAAGATATATACAGTAGCACATTGTTCGTCGCCGTCTTATAATATGTTGCGTCTCATTACTTCAGTACTTTCACCAGCTACAGTTCATACCGGAACACAGTAATAGGAGCATACACAGATTGGCGCCAGAAATAGAAGCTGCGGTGGTACCTACTTCGTAATTTTCAGGGAACAGAGATCTATCACCGTTAGAATCACTGATAATTGGATTCTAGAACTTTCTAAGTAACCCCTTATATAAATCTGATGCCATAGAAGCATTGCTGTGTTCCAGCTTAAATACCATCAGTTGAAAGGAATAGCTGAGGATCGACTTAGTTTTCTAAATTTGATCGCCTAAGTTCAGTTGGATAAGAGCAATTTATGATGATGATGTGTACCAGCTCAACATAGGAGAGAGTTCAACATTCACGGTTCGTTGTCAGATAACATCATGTGGAAACTGAGATGTGATAGCTTATTATAGATAAAAAAGTGATTCTGAAAGAGAAGAGTTTAATTCAAACTAATGAAGTATGAATGAATTTGAATAATAAATTTCATCATTGAATTTAGTGACCTCTTCTTGTCTGAATTCCTCTGAATATTTAACTGTGCTACAGTAGAGGGTGTAGTTCATCTTTTGTTTTTATTCAGGTAAACTTAAAAAACTACCTAGCAACCTTCCTTAACACTAAAGTTTTATTTGGAGTCTGTCTTATCCTTCGTATTGTATGTAGAGTAACTTTATCCCTTGTAATTACGAGGTAATTAAAAGGCGCTTAGGGTCTGCGCGCGGTAAGAGTGGAGGTCCTTATCCTTGTGACCTCAATCCTAAGAAGAATGGTGAACATGGTGTAGTCATGTTTACCGCAGTATACTGTAAGCGCGAAGGGAGCTATGATTTTGCTTAGGACCTGCTTTGTTGTTCACCAGTAGATTCTTCTGTAGAAAAATTAAGAATTTTTTGTGTAGCGAAATTAAACTTTTAGTAGAAGAATAACTTTTGACTATCCACTCTCCCCTTCTTCTTGACAATAGACAAACGTCTTTCTACACGAAGATAAACCTATATTACTTTATGATTGTAATTAAACACAATGTATTAAAACTTTGTAATGATCAAGTGAATCATAATCCCTTCGACTTGTATTTTGATAGTGTTACTACTCGCCCATAGATGGCGTTACCTGTTGATATTTGCTTTTGTAACATTTGATATAAACCTTGAACGGTAGTAATGAAATTATTTGAAAACTATATGATTATAGCATATTTTTTCATCTAAAGACCGATACGTCTATTGAAGTTTATTTAAATATTGGGTAACAACATTAAAGACTATATTACTGCGTACTATAAGATGGAATCGTAGTCGAGTGCTATATAAAAAAATAAGAGTAATATCTAATACACACAAGTTTTAAGTTTTTTCTGTTGTCGGTGTCCGTCTAGATAAGTACCATCTCGGCTTCTATTTCTGCTTATCAAACATTACTGTTCCAGTTTGAAGGGCGTTAAAATTACTGGGATACGAGACTGAACTTACAAGTGCTATGTGGTGCAGGGTACATATATCATCAGAGTAAATGAAGTACATAAATACCAATACAACAGAAGAATGTACAAATATATCAAAATTATTTCTATGAAGAGTCGAGGTTTTTTTATTCGATTCGTATCCGAAAATATCATTATCATCAGCCGACAGAGGCTTACCGCTGGACATGAGCGTTTGCATGCTTGACAAGTGTCCTTTGTTGTTGTCGTGGCGTTTTGTTTTTATCCTCATTGTTCAATAAACACAACAATAAAATAAAAACAAATGGCCGATTAGGTTGCGCTTATCGCACCACAGATATATTATTGGCGGTTAATAAGACGTCAACACGTCAAAATATCATTATCGTGGTATTGTTCTACGGCGAGATCATCTCGACATGGAGATGGTTGTCGGTGACGTCTGTATCGGACGGACTCGGTGCCAGTGATGTCTATATACAGTGAAGACAAATGAAGAATAAAGATTTAATATATTAGAATGAACAGCCGTTTCCTGTCTGCTTTGCTGCCCGTAACACCCTCGCAATTTCCTTTGAGGAGGGAATTTTGTAAAATCCATTTTTAGCTGACCTATACTCGGTAAAAGGAATATTCCTATCAAGTTTCAAGTGTCTAGACTTTATGGTCTAGGCTAAGGTTAAGTGGTTAAGATGTTTATGGTGTCCCGTACAACGACTTACGAGGCCCACGTTAACATCACCCGCTCGTGGTGCTCCCTACTAATCAACAAATGAGGTTCTGGCTCCCACCAACCCGCATTGGGCCAGTGTCGTGGGAAATGGTTCGAATACTCCCATATTAATCTCTTCATTTAACGGCCTCTGATCCAGCATGGACTAGTAGTGGACGTCTATCGGTTTATGATAATGACCTTATGGCTTCAGACATAGTCTGTAGGTAGGTGGAAATATTTATAGACGAGAAGAAAAAAAAAGCTACTTATGAAATAATGCAACTCCTGTGTACTACCATAAACGCCAATGTAGGGTGAAGATTCTATAAAAATGACCCAACAATATTATGGTGGAGATGATGTAGTGTGCAAATTCTTCTGTTAAGATAATTTTCGTCTAGTTTTTAAATTAATCTTTTAGTAAGTTGGTTTAAAATAAAAAAAAAAATTAACGGTAGATGTGCAGCGCCGAGACACACCTGACAGTTATCCGATGATAACAAATCTATGTTAACTTGTTTAGCTACAGAAATATATAGAAAAAAAAAAGGATTTAATGCCACAAAAATACCGGAAGTAGATTGAAGGACATACAATGAAGATGAGATATATATAAAATAGGGATGTAATCATCATCAGCTGATAGACACTCGCTGTTTTTTCCTCCTAATATCCCAACTGTAGGGATTGATGACTTTTTTCTTGCAAGGAAAACGGAGACTATTCATCATCACGCTGCTCTTGATACGTTGGTACCCTCATGTATCCATTCAGTGGAAACTCAAGGTCAGCGGAAATGGAACAAGCGCCTTTTCGAGACTCGTCTCACACACTCGTCAACGCAGTTGCGACTGTCCTTGGGCATCAGTGATCACTTTCCACCAGGTGAACTGTTTGATCAGAGAATTTATTTTAATTGGCCACCTAAAACAAAGTGACCGTAATTAAGATGATATACACAACAACACATTGTACTCGTCTCGAGACATTTATGTTAATTACCTCGGTAATTTCACTACGTACCATTCAAACTGGAACATGGATTAAATTAGATTTTCATTATTCTGTATATTTATGTCCTTGCTGATATCCCAGTGTCCAGCTGCGTTGTCACCATATTTAATTCTACCACACTACCTGCAGAGATGGTAACCTTGAGCTACCACCAGTAAAAAATATTTTTTTTAAAATTAATTGTTGATTACTTTGTATACAATATTTACATCACTACTGCCGTAAGCCTGTTAATAGGGATTGTTACTTGGCATTTTTTACATGCCTTCTGATTGATGATAAGTCACTATGCACTTGATAAACAGTAATAAGAATATGTAACACTCTTTTTTTAGTAACACCACCATGAAGCCACCAGACGACCGAAAGATTAACCTGATGTTATACACTGCTCCACATTGTGCTTGTCGTCTTGCGGACATAAAACATCGTCTCGTTACCACAGTGTTTTCATTAGCTAGAACACCCTTAAAACCGGAACGAATTAATATTTGCACACTACTGTTTGCCATCAGAAATGAGAGCTGCGATACTACGTAGTCAGCTTCCTTCAACAGAGACCTACCACCAGTTCTCAGTGACCTTCCAAAATTTGTTAGGCATAACCATACAAATTCCTTGTAAGGCAATCCTTGGTTCGAAATTTTCGATGGCCCAAAATTTAATCTAGAAGCTCTACCCCAAATTGTGACCTTTAGAACATCCCTTTAAACTCCTTCCAAGGAATATAAAATCAATTATAGTCTCCATAACTTCTTTACTAGTGGTAGGTGTACGTTGTCGGAGAATGACTAGGTGGGTACCGTTGTAAATAGTAGTATTGCACAGTATTATTTGTCATTACCATATTCCGCTTTGAAGGACGTTGTGGCTAGTGTTATTACTGGGATAACGAGACTCGATCGCTTACATCTGCAAGCGACGAATATGTCGTGCTGATTATATCATCCTAACTAGCGCCACGTTGTTATGGGCAATGGTATCACATACCATCATAACATCTACGGTTTCCTGCAGTATCAACCTAACAGTGCTCTGACGTCACATTAGTAAATTTATAAAATTTTTCAAAGCATGATTATTACACATTTCTAATACTTTCATCATCATCAGCCGATAGACGTCCACTGCTGGACATAAGCCTCCCCCAAAGATCACATACAGTCAGCATGGCCTCTGTTACCGCTGGGCATTATGAAAAAATCTATATATAAATCTATAATAGATTTTTTTTTAAATCGCATATACAAACTCTTTACATCCAGGTTCATAGAGATAAAAATAAAATAGGAAGACAAAGTTGACCCGAGTCTCAAGACACGTTAAAGTAGAAAAAAATCGATCTAAATCTGACAATGGGCAGGATATGAACGTTTCGTCCGAATGCGCATGTATTTTGTCTTTTTCGCTTTTAAAAAAAAATTAAAAACGCTTTAAGTTCATATCGATACGGTTGTTTATTGGTTGGATATTGATTTTACAACCGCAGGAGTCGTTGGACGGGGTCGCGTGCGTGCAAATCGATTATCGTGAGGATAAGTGGACCCAAGGATTGGAGACTACAGATGTTTCTTATGACCGGTTTGCATTAACAATCGCGTTACGCAATCGAAACCTTAAATTAATAGATTATAAACAAAAAAATCTAGTATTTGTGTTACTATAGTAAGTTAACATATAGTACATGCATATCTATAACAATTTACTACTTAAAGTCACAGAGTACCAAAATTTTGCTGGTCGTTCGTAACGCAGAATTGTTACCAGCTACAGCATCCTTCAAACCGGAACAGGGTACGATTTGCACGCTACCATCAGTTCTAAGTTCGTCTTCATGATTTTTTGGCATGATAGTATCATGCCTGCCTGCGCGTTGTTTGTAACACAGAAGTCCCTGATATGAATTTGTGGTATAGTGTAAGATCATTGTAAAATACAAATTCCTTAAACATTACAAAACTCCCCTCCCTTCGGCGAGGGTTAAATAATAAACGGAAACCTTCGTGTATTCAGATTAGAATCCTGGAGTATAATAACAATAAATTACAAACTTTGAACTATCAAACACCCCGCTTCAATTTCATATCTTCGGACCAATCTCTTGTTCGCGTTCTCGTTGCATTAAAGCTTTTTCGAACATTTCGATTGTTCCCACGGCATCTGCTCATCACCGTTTTACCTTACCGGACAAGTAGACCCATTTTAAGGGAGCCTGCATTCTAAATATGACCTTAGGGCTGCTGTAAATAAGGGTCAAATTTCATAATGGAAATTTCATTACGAAGAAGCGATTCACGTAACCATCGACGAGTAGTTTTCGTTGTATATAAACTACAAATGAATTTCAACCTTTTGGAGTACTTAATTAAGTTAATTTTGATTTTTTAAAGTTACTTTAACTTGGCATGGCAAACTCATCAAATATTTCGTGAATCATGCGCAGTCGTGTATATTATTTGGGTTTAAACATGTATTACATAACCTAATAAGATTTACCTATTAAATAAAATAAAGATCATACAATTGTAGCGTACCGGAAGATGTAGTGTTGGTGGGATCCCCCATCAGGTGCTCCGACGATTTGGTGAAGGTTGCGGGAAGCTGGGTGCAGGCAGCGCAGGATTGATCGATGTGGAGATCTTTGGAGGAGGTCCGTGTCTAGCAGTTGACGACTGTCGGCTGACAATGATGATGATGATTTTAATTCAATTAAGTGCAGAGACGAGCGTTCACCTGATGGTAAGTGTTACTCCTGCTAATAATAACGTAGCGTTAGCAATGATGGTATACTTTGCGCTGGTCGCCTGAGATGAATATTTGAATCTCATTACCCCAATACCCCAAAGGCAACAACGCCTTTCAAACCGGAACACAGTAATGTTTACACACCACTGTTAGGCGACAGAAATAGGTGCTGCGGTGGTATCCACCTGGACGGTCTCCGGAAACAGAGACCTACCATCATATTGAACTTTAAGTGATTAAGAGGCTGTTGATGGTTAAGGTTGTTCAACTAGAAGACTCTCTATACACAGGCGTGCATCGAGATTTCGGGTGAGGACAAACGAGGCTCTGGTTCCCACCGACTGTCTGTGTGTCTGTCTGGTGTCTATGTCTGTGTCTGTCTGGTGTCTATGTCTGTGTCTGTGGTGTCGGCGTCGGTGTCGGTGAGGGTGTCGGTGTCTGTGTCGTCCATTGTACCATTGACAATAAAAAAAAGAGATTGAATTATGTGACCTCTTATTAAAATTTACTTGTATTCATTCATCATGAGCCGACAGATGTCTACTGCTGGACATAGGCTTCTACCAAAGATCCCCACATCAATCGGTCCTGCGCTACCCGCCACTCTCACCAGATTGTCGTACCACCTAGTGGGAGGCCCGCCAACGTTGCATCTTCCCGTGAGCGTTCGCTGTTCGAGGATCTTGTTGCCCCATTGGCCTTCAGTCATTCGAGTGATGTGTCCTGCCCATTGCCAGTTGAGCTTAGCAATCTTTTGGACTATGTCGGTAATCTTAGTTCTCTTGCCGATCTCCACATTTCTGATTAGATCACGCAGGGAAACTCCGGGCATAGCTCTTTCCTTTGCTCTCGTGCGACTTGAAATCTTTTCACAAGGGCTACTGTAAGCGGTCACGTCTCGGTGCCGTAAGTCATCACTGGCAACACTCACGAATTAAGGACCTTTGGTCTTTAGACACTGCAGTAATTGGGATTTGTATTCATTAATTTTTTAATCATTACTATACGGTTTAGCCATTAAAGTACAGTTATATACATACAAGATATATACACGAACAATATTTCAAGAGATAATTTTACAATAGACTCTGTACCTGCATCCACGAGCCCAGTATCAAAATGAGTACCAAGCGCACAACATCATCAGAGAATAGAAGAATCATAGTTTCACTCTGTTTGATATATGCATTATATATATGCTTGAGAATACAAACATGTTAAGCTCCAATTCCGGATGTTGCAGGACATTTGTATTATATGAGACGAACGAGACATTCACCTGATGGTAAGTGATGTAGCTACTCATAGTAAAGTGTTACTACTTAGGGTGCATACATCACATTATACTCGGGACCTTGAGGCGTAAGATGTCAAGTATCGTTATAAAAGTAATTTCATTATCTACAACATCCTACAACCCGGAACATAATAGTTTACAGACCTGCCCCACCAGTTCATCACACATTAGATTTTTCCCGCCAATTATCGAAACGCCTTAACGATTTGTTTGTCAGCGGCAGATACATTTTCTGATTTACAACCGCCGCAGCCCCCACACGATGGCGTCTGACCGATTTAGATAAAACGGCGTATCAAGCAAACTTAAATATTACCATTACAACTTAAGGCATACGAATTTGATACTTAATGTATTGTAATAAGGATCACGGAAGATTTAAGCGGCGACAAATGTAAATTTGCTTTGCCATATGCAAAACGTCCGCAAGAAAATGTCTATCCTACAAATAGTGGCTTGCGTCGTATTGATTTATATGAAGAGACACTATCTAGGACAACGACACGCGAAACATATTACTCCACCGTATACGGTCAGCGGGAAGGTTTTCTCTTATACCACCACCACCAAGCAACATACAAAACCAATCTTTGGCCGTTCGCGACATGAGCTGGTATTGTATAAAAAATGTCGAAGCAGGTGCGATTATGAAAATCAGAAGTTGCCGCCAATTTTTTGCTTCGTCATCAATTCGGCCTATTGTCGTTTTGCTGACCATAGACCTACAGATTTGTAGTACGACCGGTCTGATGCCGACCTCATTCTTCCACTCATTGCGACCTTCATCAGTGTGTCGGTTAATTTTTTTGTTCTTCTTCTTCGTCGTTAGCATTCCTGACAGAGGACTCGTGGTCTACATTTCAGGTGTTAGTGGGAGCATCACAACACATTGGAACTCTTCCCTGATGGACGCCCTCCTCGCGCATAAAATTTTTTGGTTACGTATAACAATACACAGAGTAAAATAAACCTTATCTCTTTAGGACTAAAGTCGATATTATATTATATTCCGTTAGTACATTTTCAATATAAATTACAATGAAAATCTTTACTTTGGGTTTTACGAAAAAACTTTTGCTTTATTTATTTGACAAAACGACGAGACGAGTGAGATGTTCACCAGATAATAAGTGATAGGTCTGTCCATTAAAACAACGCTAGAATGATATGCACTGCACTATATTTTCCTTGTGTCTTGAGACATAAGTTATTAAGTCCCGTTGTATACATATATATATATATATATAGAGCGATGAGACAAGCAAGACCTCCACTTGATGGTAAATGATAGACCTATAAAGACACATGTTAAGTAGAATTTTTACACTGGACCTTATTCTGTTTATCGTCTTAAGACTTAAGATGTTAGGGCTCTTTATTCCAATAATTTCACTAGTGACACCACCCTTCAAATAGGAACACTGTAGTATTTGTACACTAATGTCAAACATACCCTAAGGTCGCCTTTTTGTGAAGTTTGTTGTCTACCAAAAAAAAAATCAAATTATTCATCATCATCATGATTTCAACCGATGGACGTCCACTGCTCTACATAAGTTTCTTGTAATATGTTTCACAATACATGGTCTTGTGTTGTTTGAGTCCAATGGCTCCCAGCAATTCTTTTATGTCATCTGTCTAGGGGTTCGCTTACGCAGCGCTTTCCGGTGCAGGGTTGCCATTAAACACCTGCTCTTAAACACCCCAACGTCCATCGGTTTCTACGAGGTATGTACTTTGCTATTGCGACTTCAGTCTCGCAATTCGGAGGGCTATATCGGTGACAGTAGTTCTTCAGCGGATGTTCTCATTTACAAAAATAAATATATTTATGTCATATAAATAAGAGTGATCTATAATATAATGACCTGTATCCAGCAGTGGAGGTCCATCGGTTGAAATGATGATGAAATGGAAGGGAGAACATCAAACAAAACGTTTTGTCTGTTGGTATTTGTACTGGCGAGCCCGCACCGAAGCTTAGGCGTTAAGTCTCGACAAACTCTATAATCTCGCAATGCTCGAATCGATACATCGGACGTCTAGCGAATTATCGAATCGAATAGAATATATTAATACGTGAGAACGGATCGAGTTAGTTTGGAGATGTCTGCCGCTCTAAATCAGCGCAACAATGCGACTCCAGCTCGTTCCGATTTGCTTATAGATGGCGGACAGCAAAGCATGGATACGCCTGGATGAAAATAAAACTTTTCATCCATGACCAGCTTCGATATCACTCGGAATTAAGTGACGATGATGCCGTGGACACATAGGCGTGCTCGTCTAATTTCAATCTGGCTCTCATATGTTGACAGTCGATACACGGAAATGCTTTTGGGTCAGCGGGTTTACAATGAAGGTCCTCCAGCCAATAAGTAAAACATGAGGTCCTGGAATCAAACCAAGGATAAACTGATTGTATAAATTGGATATTTCCTTAGCCACAGTTGAAAATTAATTCTACTATTATTTGCGATAGCATGAGCTTGGCGCCATTTCGGCGCTACTCACGTCTTATTATGTAACATTGTACAGTAGCGCCTTGGAAGAGGAGGAATTTTCAAATTTGGAACACAATGTGTTTTCCCTTAATTCTTCGTTTTTTTTTAAATTACCCTCCAAAATTTGGATGACGTTTGTAATCTTTTATTTAGCTGTTCTCTATCTGCTTTGCTTACCTTAACGACCCCGCAACTCTCTTTGGGAAAGTAATTTTGTAAAATCCATTAGTAGCTCGCCCTATAGTCGACTAAAACAATATTCCTACCATACTTCAAGTCTATAGACCTTACGGTTTCAGAGATATCATGATGAGTCTCTACATGGAAGGAAATCTCTTATACATATGTATATGATTAAGATGTTATACACTGCACTATATTGCATTCATCGCCTGGGACATGAATCTCGTTACACAAGTAATTATACTAGCTACAACGCCCTTCAAACAGGAATACAGTAATATTTGCACACTTCTTTGTCAGCTGCAGTAGGCGCTTCGTTGGTGCGAACCTAGACGGTTTCCGGCAACGGAGACCTACCACCAGTAAAATCTTAACAAAAACCCTGATGCAAGTTTGTGGTAGTAGATTATCAGGAAATGGAGTATTGAATGGAAATGAATATTAATAGGCAGCGAGAGTGTCCAGTGTATAACTGTCTGTGTCGGAGACGCGCGGACGGCAGACGTCACAAAGTCCGTTCGGATCGGCTTATCGCTCACTGCGCATTTCCTGCGGCAACCGCGCCAAGTATGCGTCACTCCGCACTCCTCACTCCGCACTCCGCACACTGCACACTGCGATCCGGCCCGGCGCAGCGCCGCCTCCTATCTGATCTCCCGCTCACATTCACCGATCGTGTAATATGTGACTGCCGAGATCATCGCAGCTGATGTTCATCGTTTCAAGACTCCGCCGATTGTAATCAGTGTTTGCTGTGTAACCGGGTTTTATTTTAACTGGTGGTGAGACTGCTGCTGTATACCGTGCAGGCTGCAGCTCTTATTGCAGCCGACAAACAGTAGTGTGAGCAAACATTACTGTCCCGGTTTGAAAGGCGTTGCAGCTAGAGAAATCATTAGTGTTATAAGACTTAAGTCTTAAGCGGACGAGCATAGCGTGGTGCTTTGAATATAATTTTAACTAAGCCCCACATTATTAAGGGCGGGTCGTATCACTTACCATCAAGTGATCTTTGCGCTCGTCTCTTCAGTAGTTTCACAGAATTAACGTAGCATTTTTAAATAGTCTTTGTTTTTTAATATTTTTTTTCTTTTCTCGCTGGTATATCTTGTCAGAGCGGTGGTGGTCATCACTTCAAGTGTTGGTGGCAAGCTTCACAACACGCCATCACTCTTCTTTGATGGTCGCGCCGTTTTAAATATTTTAGCGCGGTGATGATGACTAAAGTTATTTCATATAATAAAATGATGACAATAAATGATATTATAAAGGGGATAAATCGTGATAATAGTGCGGGACGTTTGTATTAGTCATAGTAATATAATTTAAGGCCCCCACTTAATTCGCGATCCAGATCCCGATCCAATTCGCCGGTCCCGTCGCTGGCTGCGCACGCGCACTCGCTCAGCTGCTCGTGACTCTCGCCGACATTTTATTACCATAATTTAAAACAAATATCTGATTGTGTGTACCGGGCTTAATGCCCGAGTGTTAGACCGACCCGCAAATGTATGGATATATCTACCACCGCTCTCGCATGAGGGTTGCTGCTAAATACTTTAAATATTCCTTTTTTAAATCTTCTTCCTTTGCCTTTACTAATATGTGAACCATTAGCGTGGTGTTTTCAATATTCCTTCTATATTATTTGAGCTCCTATTTTAGGATCTTTCTCTATGTGATCAAGTCGGCAGGAGAAGGGAGGTAGCTGATGAAGCTTAGCAAGCTGATGCAAGCTGGCAACGCAGGACAAAAATCGGATAGATAACAGAACAGGACGATCGTGGAGCGGAGACCAGATATTGGTAAGCACAGTATGGGACTATATCTAGTGTAGACCGTAGGATATCAGTTGATGCACTAAATGGAATTATTTGCGTGGGAAATCAATGTGGGAGATGAATGTACAGTAGTAGACGATAACAGTTAAAGTGACAAAGATTTGTAAATATTGCCATTTAATAACGCAGAACTTACTAAAAGTACTAAGTTTTCTAATCTTAATAAAGACTACAGTATGTACGTGTAGTAATGATTACTTAAGTAGTATTTTCATACAAAAGTACTACTAGGAGATTAAATTAAAACTGATAAATACAAATTCAATAGAAATTAATATAGCATAATAACATGTTTTTCTACTTGTACTGTTTTTTTTTTATTTAACTCCTCGGTAAACTATGAAAAATTCATATTAATAAAAACTATACTGTTAAAATTTTTATAGAAATTTACAAGAGCAAAATCGAAACGAGATCTCTGTGACCAGACTTAGAAAAAAATAATCAGAAAGAGTGAACTAAACCCGTTTTTTTTTTGTCTTGGTTAAACATGATTTTAGCTTTCAAAATCGGGACATGGCGGGGAGGACATCCATGTCATGGAGTGGCCGTTTACCAATAAACATTCCTCCCAGAGTCACGGAGCACACGGAGGCCGAGGGGTACACACCAACACATGAGCACAGAGCTCTATAGTCGGAGAGCTTGCCACGTGAGATCTCATCTTTTCACAATCTACCTATGAAGGGCTGTAATGATTTTTATGTCTTCATGCACCCACAACATCAGAACCCATTGTAATCTAGATAATAATTTTTTTCTTCGATATGAGTTGTTTAAAACTAATGATTCTTTATGCAGCTTTTTTCATAGCTATCATATCATATCATCATTTCAGCCTATCGCCGTCCACTGCTGAACATCCTTCCCAATCGATCTCCAGTGCGACCGGTCCGATATGGTCCAACGATTTCCTGTGATCTTGACCAGGTCGTCAGCCTCTGTCAGGTGATCATCCACTGCGCTTGTAATCTTGTCCTTATTGATGAATGCAGTAAACGACTCGCCCATCGCCACTTCAGCTTACTAATCCGATGGATGTTAGCGATCTGTCTTCTACTGAACTCTTTACTTCTGATTCAATCGCATGTAGAAATAAATTATAATATAAGTTTGAAAATATCTGAAGGATATTTAATATGTCAGCTCTTAGAGGAGTGTAGAAAAGGGCTAAGAACTGTCGTAGGCGATGCAAGCGGTTCGTGCCGCATGCCCGGCGCGAGGATCTCGGGCTCCATCTTTATAAGGTGGTAAAACATATATTTAACGCTAAACGTCCGACACGAACGGCGTTATTGCTCTTAACAATACTAACATTAAGCGAGATAACGAGCAGGACTTCCACTTGATGGTGAATGACAGGCATGGCTGTAAACCGACGCCAGGTAGAATTTTTACACAGCATCACATTCTATTCGTCGCCGTGAATAATAAATTGATGTCTTGCCATCCAATACACTACCCCTAAAGATTTAATGATAACAAGCTTTAATGACATTTATTGTGCCTTTTTATTTATTTATATTTATAATAATTATCGGTATTTATATAACCAAAGACTTTTAATGACTCAGGTATTTTACGAAGCGACAACTTGATCAAGACGTTCAGCTAAGAGTAAGTAGAATGTACAGTGTAACAAATTCTGATCTTCGCCGTGAGACATATGTTTTATGGTCTCGTTACCGCAGTAATTTCATTAGTGTGCCTTTCAAACTTCTAGAAACAGGTAAGGCTAGAGTGTAGATAAAACAGACCAATTTACAAATGACCGTAATGTATTATGAGTTTGCTTATCCCTTAAGCTGGAGTACGAAACAATTTCTGCGGAAATAGACCAGTCAGCCTACGAACATCCAGAACCGATAAATCTTCTGATCGCCACTGCCACCCCCTCATCGCCACACCCAACCCCCTCCGCAGGATAATGTATTTCTGTTCGGACGTTACACTTACTTTGGCAATTTGCGGGAACCTTTGCGCCCTTTAAGATACCTCATCAGACGATTGTATTATTCGTTTTGTATATGGATTCATATAGAGCTGTTAATATGTTAAATCATCAAGAATTCAAACAGATAATTAAACTTATCTTAATGAATTTTATAGCGTTTTTTTAAATCACTTTGTAACGTCGGACTTTGGTCGTGTCAAGACCCGAAGTCATAATCATCACGGAGTACCAGCAGCTCATATTCATCTCATTGTTTCTTAGATGTTTGATAAGACTATCATGGTATATCAATTCTGAATAATTTTGTTTAAATTCTATATGATCAAATGAAGCGCATACTAAATGAATATATTATATATGTAATATTTAATTACGAAAGAAAGCTAAAAAAAATTATAATATGTAGGTAATAAAATACAGTTATCCTGCTAAATTTAAAAATAAAGTTCCTAGTACTAAACACTCCAAAATCAAGTTGATATATGATGTATATGGTCGTCACTTAATGATGATATATAGCAAAAGAGTATGATATATATATTTACATATATCAGTCGTGATATGTTTACAATTTTTTTTTATTTCGTACTAACATTCTGACTTACTCTATAGATATCCCTAAAGTAACTTATCCTTGGAAGCGCGTGATATATCCCCGTCTTCAGGAAGGGCTAAGGTCTGAGCCCATTTACAAATCACAAACACTGACCATCCGCCTCATCCACCCTCACCACCCCTTCGGACAATTATATACAACCCTTTCGGTAGCACCTTTCCTTAGAGTAACATTTGAAATATGGTTGGATTTGAACACCCTTAAATTGTTTTGATTGTGGGGTATGAATGTTTTATTCAAGACGGTTGGAAAGTTATTTGAGTTGGTCCATATGAGTGCTTAAATAGCTTAAGTATAAACGGAGATAAGGTCTAGTAAATTTAAAATAGACTTCTCAAATATACTAAAGTCCATTGCTTTGTAATTTCATAGAGCGGTCACTAATAAAAAAATTGTTATACAAAGCGACAGAAAGTGGCGCTAGATAAATTTATATACATATATATATATATATACACAGCTCTCACATTGTGCTCGTCGTCTTGAGGACATATGTTAAGTCTCGTTACTCCAGTAATTTTACTAGCTAAAACATCCTTCAAACCAGAACGCGCTAATGTGTGCAGACTACTGTTCGACGTCTGATATAAGAGCTGCGGTGATAACTACCTAGACGGTATTCGGCAACAGACACCTACCAGTAAAATAAGGTACATAATTGATTTTCCATAGACAACGAGATCGCTGGTCTTTGGTGGTAACTAGCAAGCTACATCTTTGGAAGAACTGACGGTCAATTAGGCGGTAAGGTTCTCAACATTGCCACTGGAGTTTGATCAGGTGAAAGTCAAAAAAAGTCCCTGCATACAGGTAGTGTCGTACTGATTGGTGTGGAGATCTCTGAGGCAAGCAGCCTTGAAATTCAGCAGTAGACAGATCCCGGCTGAGTCAAGACTCGTCAAATTTTTTTTTTTTATAATGAACAGATATTAAGCACGTCAAAGTCCACTATTGGGTCAACTTATCCGGAAAACTCCGCCTAGTTTCAACTATCACATTTGAATAACTATCGCAAGTTAATTCTTCAGATAAAGACGGCCGTGTTGGCTGCGACCGTTTCCGCCGGAAGTCCAACTTGGACGGACATTCAAACTCGGCCGGAAGTAGATGGAGTGGCGACGTATATTTCGAATTTAGGATTGCCATTGTCCAACTAGAACGCTTGGGGAATTATGGATGCACAGAAATCTTAAAAGGGTTATGTTTTGATGTATATTTTGTATGCACACAGTTTTAATTTTATTTTTAAATATTGTTTCAGTATGTAACAACCATTCTTTCTTTCTCTCTCTATCTCTCTATCTCTCTCTCTTGCAAGTTTTACAAGAGTCCTACATCCAACAGTGGACGTCCATCAGTTGAGATGCTGACGATGTAAAAGTTTTGTTATTAACATATAATATTGGGTTAAGTTTGTGATAAAACTATTAGTTAAAATAAGTAAATATCTTCATAATTTGCTAGTTTTTGGTTTGATAATGCATTGACAATTTAGTATGTTATGTTCTGGGAAAGAAGTTTAAAAATGTATATGTTAAATATTCTAGAAAGATTTAACAGTCGTAACTAATAAGGTACTATAGTCACAACTTATTCCACAAGAACTATGTACAACAAAAGTAAAATAAGTAGAAATTAAGTGTAGTAGAATTAACATATTGGCTATACATCCTCTTATTATTTTAGATCTATTTAGCTTAAAATATATCCTTAATCACTAAGTCATGATCTTCTAGAAACAATACCAAGATAAGTAGTATGAAATAGATATAAAGTTTTCTTCTGATAATACTCTTTTTGATTTTAAATGAAATCATTGAGATTAGATTATTTTCGATTATTTGTGAACTAAGAGTCCTTCATTAAAGACATTGTCCTTCGCAGTTTTCGTCTGTGATATCAATTACTATTTGATATCTGTCGTGTCACATCTTGGCCAATGAACTCAACATTCCAGATCCAACGTTGTTTGTGTGAAATGATTCATTGCGATCTTCACTAGGTCGTCGGTTTTTCTGCCCAATTTACCAATCTCCCCGTGATCTCTCGATTGGTAAGATAAGATGAACTTTACAAATCAGTCTTTTTTAAGTTTTGTTCTATATTTATAAGTCGATAATTTAGGTGTGTATGGGCTCCCGCACAAAAACTTGAAGGACCCAAGCCAACCTCACCTGCTCGTGGTGTGCAGCCTGCTAATTAACAATCTAGGCTCTTGCTCCCATTAACACGTATCAGGCCAGCGTGGTGGGAATAGGCTCAAATCCCCCAAATGAACCCCCTACAAACGAATGTCTCTAGTGCCCGGCGGTAGCGGAGGCCTTGCTCACTGTGAACCGATCGATATGGAGATATTTACGGGAGGCTTATATCATCCACTGGACGTCTTTCGACTAATGATGATGATGATGCATAAATTTAACGATTTTGTACAAAACATATCAAAAATTTAAATTGCTCTATTATTCTCAATTCTCTTAAAGGTATCGATTTCATTCTCTGATGTGAATATAGTTATAATAACCAGCACGCCGAAGGCAAATAACTCTGTAAACTAACATCGGCCCAATTAAGATGTTTGTCTAATTACTAACGTCCACTTGACCGAACCCATTGAAGGGTTGCAAACAGTAGACCTCGCCCTTAGTCGTCTATAATTATAACTAGAAATTTTTCAAATTAAACTTATCCGTAAATGAGTCGGTAATGTTTATTAACGATCACCAATTAGTGAAGGTAACTAAACTTTCGTTTGCAGAGCATTTACACAACATAATGCTTGTTGACTTAAGCAGAAGATTTTAATCCTCATCTCCTTAATCCAGTAAACATACTGCAGTATCTCTCGATAGTATATATGGCTATATTTATATACTGCTCAGCAGACAAAAAACTACATATATAGAATATCTCCGGTGGCAGAGACCTGTCTTCCATATATATTTATTTGCTGATAATCTTCGAATGTATGACAGTTCATGTTTGTTATATTTTCTATAATATATATGTAAATAACAAATTATATTCATATTAAAGATAGGATTGTAACGTCGCCGCAGATATAATAGATAGTGAAATGCAGCGACGGTATATTAATTATTCTCTAAGAAATTCATACATCAAGTCGCTTTCTTACCCTCGCCGGACAGGGGTCAAGATATGGTCGAATTAATATTCATACGACAGGCCCAGGTGGACGTCACAATCTGAAAAGGGTGGACTTAGGGATTGGTCAACGTTCCGTGATAAACTGTTAGGCGATGATATTGCTGCTGAAAGTATTCTGACTACAACGCTGTTGTCTCTGAGAGTAAACTTATAAATATAAAATATTTCGGGATGGCGCAGCTATTAAGCAATTGTCTTTGCTTGAAGTCTCTGGTTCAATTTTGAGACCTTTATGGACCCTTGGTATGTCTTTTTACAAACTCGCCTTCTTAGCTACAATACTCGTATAATAAACTTGCCGCCATCCACTTCACCATTTATTTCCTCATTGCCACTTAACACCATTGGAAATGGAAGTAAATTGCAACCACATATAACCTTGTACGTATATTTATTATTTTTAATCTAACATTACTTTCAGATAACCAATATTTATTACTTTGCTACCCGTAATTGCAATTTCAATAGTTGGCATTCATCGAACTAGAAACTCTTTACTATTTTTTAACCTTTTCAAACTATTAAAATTTTGTCAGAGCACTCATCCGGTAAATAAAAGATGATTCATGATTACTACAATTTTACTTTTTCTATTGTTTTTTATAAATTTGTACAAGCTTCTAATCAGTAACAAGTTTCCTTTGACATAAGTAGCAGCTATCCCAGCGCCTATTTCTACTGCGTTTCTCTAGTACTAATATATTGATGATTATCAGTTGATGACCTCCAAGTAAAATATATGATAATGATAACTGTCCAATCATTACTATGTCGCAGTTTAAATGGCGTTGTTTCTATTAACATTACTGCGTAATGTGCTTCCTAAAGTAGCGATCAGGAAGTGACGTAGTGTTAATAGTTTAATTAGCGCGTTGTTATATAAGAGGTCTTTTTACTACATTAGTACAAACCTCCAACTTGTTTGGTCATATAAATTGTAATAATTAAAAAAAAAAAATCAGGAAAACGTTTAATCTTTGACAGGGTGGCGACCCAAGAATGGAGTCGGGGTGGGATAGAATACGGGCCCTTGTCTTATCTGTGCCCACGCCTGAGGACTTGGCCTGATGGATTAACTTCATTGTTCCACCGTTGCCGAGTGACGCGGAATTTATAATTATTACACCACAGTTTATGTGCCTCACAATTTGCTGCGGAATGTTCGAGTTTTCCCTGTTCATTTTAATTTTTTTTTTTACTTACAAGCAATTTTTTTTTTTAACCCCCAATATATACATTGCGGTAAACTAAATACAAAAGTAAGGAGATCGTTTTACTAACTACTTTATTAAATTCATTATACATTTACTTTTGTATAGACTTTTCAGGAGTGAAGTATGAACAAAGAAAAGGGTAGGCGCTGACAATAGTATTCTGATAAACAGTTCGAAATACTTGAAAATAAACGAAATCTTTGAAAAGGTACTGTCTTCTGGGAGGAAGTCAAAAATATGTGTAGATTTTTAACCACTAAAATCACCTCGTTGATCATTATCAGAATTTGGACAGGTCACTGGATCTCCATTCGGAACCTGACCGCGGCCTCTCTAACGCTATGTTAACTAACTACAGTCCATATTAACAGATAGAGGTACAGCCGTTAACTACTTGACTGTTAACACGAGAGTTGCTGATTAGTTGCCGCGACTACATAACTGATAGTTTGGATTCTGGTAAGGTTTCTTCGGAACTACTTATCCAGGTAGCAACAACATTATAGTAATGATCGTGATTATAATACACACTTTGCCATCTTCGAAGTCATTGTCAATGAACATCTCGTGAAGTAGAGGTTTAGGTACTCGTTTACTCCATTCCTACATATGGACAATTATTTTGTATGGATGTGAGGCTTGGACTATTAAAGATCTTAGGAAACGCATTGAAGCTTTTGAGGATGTGGACATATAGACACATGTTGTCCATTAGCTGGACTCAGAGAGTGACTAATGTCAGTGTTCTTCAACGAATTGGCCAAAAGCGTAACCTCATGGTTACGGTTAAGGAGCGTAAAATCTCCTACCTCGGTCATGTACTCCGTCATCAGCGATATGATCTTCTGCAGTTAAATATAATGGGTAAAGTTTATGGAGAACGAAAGGTGGGGAAACGGAAAAATTGATGGTTGAGGAATATCAGGGAATGGACTGGCATATCTGAGGCGTCGGAATGCCACCGAACCAGAGACAGAAAGGATTGTATCACGCTGATCGCCAACCTTCACTAGTTGGAGAGGCACTTTTAGAAGAAGTAGAGGTTAACTGTGTTTTTGTCTTCAATGCTAATGCATGGTTAATATAGAAAAATTGAAAAATTAATATTGTACGATGAAATAATAAAGCTTAATCTAACAAGTTACCTGTTCCGAAGGTCCCGACAACGCCCCCGGGCGGCGATAACACAACTATCAAATAATTCCTCATCAGCGCATAAGCTAACAAAACTCAATAGTTTCAATATTTGCCCCAGTTCGCTGACCACCTACCTGAAGGAGTGTCTTGAAAGGGTGGACCCTTATCAAAGCAAACTAAATTAACTGCTTGAAACATCTTGACCAAGTTATTGTTCGGACGTCGTTAGGGGTCCGTCGGCCGTTTCAGATCCTAAAAACAAACGTAGACAGATTCTAGGACGTGTGCAAACAATTCTTGTAAATTAGTTATCTCGTTTAATCCGGTTGTGATGGTTTTATTTAATAATATATTTCGTTTCGATGTCTTTACGACACATTATAAAGTATATAATAAAGTACTTAAGACTTTGTTTCTTTGCTATTCAACAAAGCGATGTGACGAGCTGGACATTCACCTGAATGTAAATGATATGCCCGCCCATAACAACACAGCGTCGAGTTACTCGATACCAAGGATATACAGTGCACCACATTGCGCTCGTCCCCTGAAATCTATGGTGTTAAGTCTCGTTACCCCAGTAATAACATTTCACAACTCTTTTCAAACCGGAACACAGTAATGTTTGGCTGGAATAATAGGCACAGCGGAGGTACCTTCTTTTTTTGGTTTTAGAGGGGAAATCTTCGAAAAATTCACTGGTTCTGGAGAAAGTCAGGGTTATGTGAATTTCCTACTCACTGAAAACCTTCTCGGTGGTATGCACCCAACGCATTCGCAGAGGCTCTGGAATTTCTTATAGAACGCAACGGTGCTCATCTACACTTTCTGTTACACGACTCTGAGGAGGAGCCTAACACCTCCTAGGCACCATCGCCGAGCTATACGCTGTTTGTTGAGCGATAAGGGCTCCCAAACTGCAAGGCCCGGGAAACTCCTACACCCTATTAGTCGCCTTCTGCGACAGGCAGGGCTTACCTTACGCCTAATCTTACTAGCCCGAGACTACAGGGCCAGCTGCGGGGTTACCTACCTAGCCGGCTTTCGGCAACAGAGACCTATGACCACAAACATATATTTAGCGAAAAGAAACATAGTCCTCCTTTAAAGCTAGCGATATAAATACAATAATAAATGACGATTACCTATATAAAAGTCACAAAACAAACGAAACGGTTATCTTGCCCCGAGTCGACGACTGAAGATAACGCAAAATCATTGTGTACTTTTAAAACAGTGTAATTTCCTTCAGAAACTACGGAGTCATCGTTCAACCACACATGGCGCTCGAAACGCACCCTTACGCGGCTCGCAATAGGGACCGGGTACTTAGAATTTTTGCGCAAGAGAACACAAGTACATAAAAACCGAGGAACAACTTAAAATGAATACATAGATCACAGCGCCTATTATTCGCGCCATACACGTAGTGTGTAAAACATTATTATATTCCGGTTTCAAGGGCGCTATACACGTTAAGAATTGTATCACGCTAATCGCCAACCTTCACTAGTTGGAGAGGCACTTCAAGAAAGAAGATACGGTCTCCGGTATGAGAGACCTATCACCAGCAAACATTGATGAAGCGAGGAGTTATTTCTGTTTGAAGAATGAGGTTGAAATCAGCAGATTTTCAGAGAGCAATAAAATATAATACCAATTTACGTTAAACTTTGTAGTTAAATGAAATGTTCGGCTGAATAGTTTCCCGTATGTTCTCGGCGAAAGGGTAGGGTGTGCTGCGGCATAAATGATCACCGGGCCACCTTGACGAAGACAAATGACGGCCGACGTCGAACTTACACAGAGATAAGGTAGGCTTCTTGAATTAGCAGCGTTCTACTTCACTATTACTGTTAACTATTAGATAACTCGATTGATGGTGGAATGAAAAAAAAACTAAAACTTACCAAAAAAAAAAAAATTTGCTTAACTTTTTAAATCGATGAAAATCTCGTGTCTAAACCATATTTACTCCGGGTCGTATATCCTCACTCATGACTTCAATTGGGATGATACACACAGCATCAAATTGTGTCTCAATTTGTAGTAATACGATGTATGTATATCTATTAAAGATATAATCTATTGTATATTTATTGTAATAAGTTTATTTTTATTTGTATTTTTTTTTATTTTACGAACCGACACGAGCGAGACGTTCCCCTGATAGTAAGCGATACCGCTGCATAATATCGTAGAGCTAGTTAGGATGGCATACACTGCACCATATTGTGCTCATCGCTTTGAACATAAGATATATCGAGATATATATATAGTTCTATATTAAATGGCTGATATAAAAATCCCGCTTTCTGTTTTGTGCTTATATATAGAATCATTATTCCACTTTCTTCTTGTTCTACTTCATCATCCTACTCAAAATAACCTGCTCGTGGTGGACCCTGCTAATCAACAAAGGAGGCTCTGGATTCTACCAACCCGCATTGGGGTACCGTGGTGGAAAATGGCCCTAGTCCCTCCAATGAATCCGTACAAACGACACCCCGCAGTGCCTAGAGAAGCGCAGGACGGATTGATGTAGGAACCTTTGGGGGACGTCTATGTCCAGCAGTGGACGCCTGCCGGCCGATGGTGGTGGTAGTGGTGGTATATTAGACAGATGAAGCAACTAAATATCCGTTATCAAGTTAATACAAAATGAAGCTGTATAATAATGTTATTGTTTACACAGCGCACCTTGCTTTCGCCCACACAAGCCCCGGGGCTAACGAGAAGACCGCAACAATTGTCCGAAAATTAGCTTTGACCGCATATAAATACATTAAGATAATCAACTTAATCGTCCATGTGTTAAACTTAGAGCGGTAACAGTATAACTTATACAAACACTTTAAAATATCAAACAACCTGTATATCTTATATTGTTTACTCTACAGATAGGTCTCTTGCTGGAGACCGTCTAGCTAGGATACCACTGCAATGATTACTTCTGCAGCCAAACAGCAGTGTGGAAACATTACTGTGTTCTGGTTTTAAGGGTGCTGTAGGTAGTGAAATTACTGGGGTGACGAAACTCAACATCTTAAGTCTCAAGGCGACGGGTGCAATGTGGTGCTATGAATACCATCTTAATGGCGACTCGTTGTTATGGCGGATAGCTTACTATCAGGTGAAGGTCTGGCTCGTCTGGTTTCTTTGAAAAAAAAAATCATAACTTTGTTGATATCAATGAATAATTATATAATACTAACATTAATAAAAATCATTAAAATCAGTGTTTCCAAATAGCAAAATCTTAAATCTGATGAATGTCAAGCATACAAAAATCTATTAAGTGATCGAAAAAGCTTTAATTAATTTACAGGAAATGATTAAATAACTTAGTCTTTATTTTTATTCTAGAAAGCGACGAGACAAGCGAGATGATCACCTGATGGTAAGTGATACGCCTGTCCATAACGTGTCGCTAGTTAAGATGTTATTCACTGCACCATATTGTGCTCGTCGTCTTGAGACGTAAGTTGAGTTTTGTTTCGTTAGTACTTTTACTAGCTCAGCATCCTTGAAACCGGAACACAGTTAATGTTTGCACACTACTGTTTGTCGGTAGAAATACTCGCCGCGGTCTGCGGCAACAGAGACCCATCAGCAATGCCTTCTATTTGATCAATCCAATATAATAGAAAAAATCTTACATATTGACATAGTAAAGAGATCTATAGGACAGGGGTGGGTGGGGTGAAGGATTATATATATTTTATAATATTCTAAAAAGACGCGTTATATATTATATATGCTCCATATATAATCCGGTTTACATAATTCCGCTTTTAATTTGCGCCACATCGTAAAGCCTGTGGTGTGGGCGCGAGGAGCGGGAGGCAACTCAAACGTCGAGCTGGAGTATCAAGGAGGCAGGGCACGGCGCTGGTACAGGGATAAATCGAGGGGCAGTGTTTTCTAATTTGAAAAGGGTAAGTTTAGTATGTCGACTGTCTGGTTGCCATTGCGATAACAATTATATAGATAAATTAATAAATTAGTAACTTTATACCGCTGTGACATGAACAAAGATATTTTTAAATATCATCAGCAAACTTGACGCTGATAACGTGAGGAGTATGGTTAGAAGATGAGAGACTCCTCATTCCGATAGTTTACTAAGTTTTATCTATAAAATATCATCCTGTATAAAATTTATGAAGTATTGAATTTTTGGACTATGCTCTTTGATCATAAAAGGCCTATGTCCAGCAGTGGACGTATATCGGGTGATGATGATGATGAAAATTCATCAAAAATTACAGGATATGGCAATCTTTAAATAAGTAAGGCTTTGCAGTGCCTATTTCTGCTGTCAAACAGCACTGTGCAAACATTACTGAGTTCCGGTATGAAGAGTGCTGTAGCTCGTGTAATTACTGCGGTAACGAGACTCAACACATTACGTCTAACTAACGCAATGTTGTTATTGGCGGGAGTATTATTTACCATCAGGTGATCGCCCCGCTCGGCTCTTCGCTTTAAATATATAAAGCAATTTTTAATTATTGCCCAGTCTATACATTTGTTTATGTCTATGCACTACGATGCCGTGCTCCTCAAATGTTAGCAATCGCACCTCAAGGTACCGCGTCTGAAGATTTCAAGGGAACTTAGGAACAAGAGGTTGTAACTGTAAATTATTTCACCGTTCGCCATTTTTAGTATTTTCATGTAAAGAAATAATTACAGTTTATTTTCAAATGAATCCTATTGAAGAATCGAAAGAACTGTTTTATTTATGAATTTTCTTTTTATTCGCCGAACTGATGATGCGAGCAGGATGTTCATCTGATGGTAATTGATACGCTTGCCAATAACAACGTGGCGCTAGGATGATATACACAACACCACATTGCACTCGTGGCATTGAGACATAAGTTAAGTCTCGTCACCCCAGTAATTTCACTAGCTACGGCGGTGGTGCAGTTGCAACAGAAGCTGCGTTTGTACCTACCAAGATGGTTTCCGACAATAGAGACCTACCACTGGAAATGAGGTCATGGAGATTATTACTAATTTTTTACTGCTTCGGAAGGCGTCTAAATGTTAGGGATATTTATTCCTCTTTCTTCTCTTTAGGGATGATTTAAGAAATTAATGGAATAGCTTTAAAGGTTCAATTTATGAAGATCACTCCGAACCATAATGGTTTCCCAACCTTCAATGAATTGCCGTCCATTTTACAATTTTAGTCAATTACATAATTTTATTGGACTTACAAAATAAAAATATTTTTTTACTCTTCTTTTCTCTCTCTTTCTCTCTAATTGTGCTGTGTGAAGTGATAAAGTTCTAATGCTTATCAGGGGTCGGTCTGCCGAGATGTGGTCTTATCAATGGCTCTCGCTGTCGGGACCACGTGTGTGCGAAGCTGTTCCCGTGGTTCCGGGCAAAAGCGATGAGTGAGCATCCGTGGTGTTTTGGCCGGAAAGAGTCCGGCGTAACTCTTCTGTTGCCATGGCAGTAGAAGGGTATCCAATGGAGGATTTCTCCACGAAAAAATAAATAAAAAGGGACGGTCTACTCGCTTAGTGAACTTACGCTTTAAACTATTATTGATAATAGTAACAACTTAAATTACTTATTTTTTTTACGTGAAAAGTTAAATTTTATTGTATTACTAAAAAAATTATAAAAATTGATCATTTCATGTACTCTTCAAGATTATAAGTGAGTTTTAAGTTATATATAAAAACGTTATATTAATAAAATATATTATTTTTATTTGCATATTATGTAATATTAAAACAAAATAATAACTAAATTTGAACTTACGTCCGTTTCCACAACACCTTTCGGCGCGACCCCACCGACGCTGACCGCCACCCCGGGTCAGCGGGCGCGGGTGGGTGGGTGGTCAAGAAGTTACCAGCTCATCCCGAGTTCCAATACATTTCATATTCCGTTGACAGAGGCACAATAATAACGCGGTACTGACGGTGTAAAAGCAAGACATAGTTAGTGCACAACGATCTAGTGCTTTACTGGAATAGATTTGCAAGAATTCATTTATGAGTTGGTTCAGCCGACGGCTAGTAAAAATCGTTTTATGGTAAATGAATGATAAGCGAGTTTTAAACCTTTGTGAGTTCCCTGGTGTTAAGTTTCTGTTGCCGGAGACCGTCTAGGTAGGTAATGCACTGTGGTCCAGTTAGAAGGCAGCTGTAGCTAGTGAAATCACTGTGGTAACGAGACGTCTCGATCTTATATCTTAAGGCGACGAGCACAATGTGGTACAGCGTACAACATCCTTGTTAGTAGGGCGGATTTATTACTTACCGTCAGTTGAATGACCCGCCCCTTCAAATCCGTTTCGTAGAATTAAAAAAAAAACTGCAATTGAAAGCCTGTTATCAATTTAGCCAATTCAGCTCCTATGAAAAGCGAAGAAGTGTCTTAAGACGTCCATAGGTTTTTTAGATCCTCCATAATATATATATATATATATACATGGTTCCATATTCGTCGTCTTTTCATTCGTATACCAGCATTATTCTCTACTGCTTTTGGACATCACCAGCACATTGAGTGTCAGCTTCAAAAAAAAAAGTGTTCTTAAGTAGCGATTTCTATGATTAAATGGTATATTCTATCTCAAAGACTTGTCTTAAATCACTGATGATGCTCATATGGCGTTTTACTAAAAAGGTTGACTTTTCATAAATTTTATCACATGATTACTAATTCTCGTATCATCATCAGCCGATAGACGTCCACTGCTGGACATAAGCGTCTGCCAAAGATTTCCACAACGATCGGCCTTGCGCTGCTCGCATCCAGCGGCTTCCCACGACTTCATAATGAGTATGGCAGCAGTAGAGGCCGATGTTTGTAGGGATTCAAATGGGGGGATTTGGGTCAGTTCCCACCACGTTGGTTCTTTACGGGTTGGTAGGAGCCAGAGCATCGTTTGTTGATTAGCATGGTGCACCACGAGCTTGAGTTTGCTTTGAGTCTCATGAGTTGTTGTACGGGATCCCTTACACTTCCAGGAGAAGTCATCGTATACATCAAGACATTTGCATATTTTAGTTGTCAGTGAATCTTTATATTATCTTCTTGTCTCTTCCAGTCGTCGTTACACCAGCGCCCGACCGATAGTTGGAAATAGTTGAATTTGAAGACGTTTGGAATTTACGAGTGGTTTTGACCCTATGGGCGCTCGGACGATAGAATATTCTAAAGTTGTACAACGATTGCTAAGCAACGAATACTTACCGTAACTCTGACCACCCGTTACTACTGTACATTAATTTGTCCTGTTACTTTTCACAAGTTCATCCTGTTACTTTCACAGGTCAATCCTGATACATATATATATTTGTCATTACCATCGTTTCATGGTAGTTCCTGCACTCAGCGTTTACTTGGTGGGTACATAAGAAAATCTACCGTTTTTTGGAGTTGTTCTCCTTTAGTCAATTTTCATGACTGCCCCTGAATAAAATGACGAATGACAATAGCAATGTAGAAGCTAATCATCCACGCATAAATCATGATGGTTGACCATATTGTTATGGACTTAACTTATTCTCCTCCACTTAGACGTTATTTCCTTTACAATTTTCTATAAATATGAGTGCAGTAGATATGTATACGATAATAAAAAAATCTAATTTATGTTTGTAATATATTTATGACAAGGTACTCTTGGAAGCTTTTAATCCTATTGCTCGTCATTGCGGCAGTTTAGTTACATGAAAGCAAAAATAACTTAAATTTGATGAGAATTCATCTTCAACTCTTGTTACTGCAGCCTTATCCAAATTCAAAGAACTATTGCGCAAGTTGGCTATAACTTGGGAACAGAATTTAGCAAATTGAATTCATACGTAGGTACGTTGGATCCATTGTCCGGAGGAGCAGCGGGAGCAGCGGGAGCAGCGGGAGCGGTCAGTCCGGCAGACGCCTCGCCTTGCGTAATTGACTTACAAGTGTGTGATGAATTTTGATTTCAATTTGCATTTATTTGATGCAAGTTTGATTCGGACTGGATAGAACTTGCGCATCTTTGCTTTTGTTGGGCAAACTTTGTTCTATGTTGAATGGAAATCATTCTTAGAAAGCAGGCGAATTAATTAATTACGTTTCATTCAAACAACTCCATATTCGATATTACGATCCAACTTGTTAACGTCTCTCGTTAACTTTTCTTTTGTATCTCTTATATTTCATAAGATATTTATTATATGTATTAAAGTTTCAAATATAAAATAAGCACACAAAGAAGTTAATAAATTTGGAGGAATTTCAATATTTATTGACTATTTAGTCTGATACTAAAGTTAGCTGGTATTTTGAATCAAGCTCGCCTTTATGGATAGATCTAATATTTCCAAAAATATCAATAATGTCTGTTAGTTCATCACGGTTATAGAATATGGTTAAGTTGATAAACAACGTCGGTCTGTGTTAGGTACAGAAGTTAGTACTAACTAGGAAACTAACTAGTCCGATATCCGATATGTCCACCGCAGCATGGTACAAGTTGTGCTGATTGTCTGATCGATGCCTGTGCCGAGTCTGAAAGCATTCGTTCCCATTTGAATACCATCGAAACTGTCTTTAACTCTGCGAATATGCACAGATAGATTTATTAATAACTGGTAGGGGTGGGTGTAGGACGCCTTAGGGACAGGGTAGGGGTACGGGATAGGGGAGGGGACGAAACTTGGCAAACCTAAGCCTTGCGCCGGACAGGTCTGGTCATAACCAAGATATTTTGACCGTCAAGCAATTTCTTGGCCCTGTTGGCGTATTTAGGTGGTGCGACAGAGGGTGTTCCGAGTTGTTGTTTAGACAGATTAGACGGTCAGGAGGCGAAATTAATTCTGCGATAACAATCAAAGTTTTAGCTCGAGATCAATATTTTTCGTATTCCACGAAACTGTTGTTTTAGAACTGCTCCATCTTACGCCTTAGGCGAGATAACATCGAATAATTTATATTGAAGTAATAAATATTAGTTAATTTATTAGATAGCGGAGTATTAGTCCGCTTGCAAGAGGAGAAAGAATATTCTCACTCTTAGAACTCTAATTTTGGCATGTCTTAAAAAGAGAGTAGGGAAAGAAATATTCTAATAAAAAGGCATAGTATACTACGTTAACAAATAGGGATGACAAGTAATGGTAAGTGTGACAGCATCTGCATCTTTCTCGTTTTCTTTGGAGGCCTATCTTTAGTAGTACGCTTTGTTAACTTAAATGATAATGATAGATATATAACATGAGATATCCTCTAAAGAAATGAATGAGCTCGAAATCTTAATTGTTCTTAGTGGTTTTAAAATATTAAATAAGATTATTCTAGATATATATTTTCAGATCATCATCAACCGATAGACGTCCACTGCTGGACATAGGCCTTCCCTGAAAATCTCCGCACCGAACAGTTCTGCGCTGCCCGCATTCAGTGGCTTCCAACAACCTTCGTTTTTAGAGGTTGGTATGGGGAGATTTGGGTCCTTTACCACCACGTTGGTCTTTTGCGGGTTGGTAGGAGCCAGAGCATGGTTTATTGATTGGCAGGGTGCACCTCGAGCAGGTTAGGTTGGCTTGGGTTCCGCTAGTTACTGTGCGGGACTCCTAAACACAGGTGTGCTAACTTTCAGATATCTTGGATTAAATGTGAACTTTGAAATGATCGGGACTTTTTTGATTAAAACGGATAATGACTAAAAAGTTTCTTTTAAACATATTTTAAGGATTGTGTAAGTTATTATTATAATAGAATGATATTTTGAACATCCTGTATCCAGCGAGCCACCAAAACCAAATACGATTCGAGCGTATAAACCTTTGTGTATGAGATAATATTAAATTCCAACAAGCGAAATGTACGGGATCCACTCCGCTACATCACCATGTACATCCTGACCGTATAAACAGTTTAGCTACTATAGTTATTACTTAGAATGTAGCAATAGTAGTAGAATGTAGCTATTTAAATTCATTAAGTTACTATAGCTTTGGTATCAAATCTTATTTTTTCGTAGCTTTAAAAAATATGTATGAAAGAAGTCAGTAAATTGATAATTACCTCATCCTTGTCTACCGCAGACAGGCCGAACTACTGAGGGAAATAGATCTCCCTTAATGAGCGATTGGCACCTGAGGGGGATGAAAATCGTTAGTTCGAGTCCCACTCGAGACCGCCGACTGCTGTTCGTCTTACCGAAATTGACTCTTTGTGTAGACTTACAAAAATGTAGAACTGTCTTTAAAAATTAAAAAAATATATATTAAATATTTGATATGACTCCAATAACTATTACGTAAAGAATAAGAGAAGAGAATTACGACGACATAGTACGAGGAATAGTGAATGGATGTAGCCATTACTTATATATAATTTAAGGATATTACTGTTAAGTTAATCATAGTGTTTGAATAAAAAAAAATTGGCTAGTTTTAAAAATGATTGAAGGATTTTCCTGTCACCTTAGTCTTCATCGCGTGCCCATCCAATGCGCGCATTTCTCCAACTCTTCAACGATGTTTAAACAATTTTTCTCGAGAAGAGTAATTACAAAGTTTCCGCTGTCTCCTGTTTTATATACAGCATAATTTTTTTTTTGTTTGTATGTTTTCTTATCTGTGCAAGTAAAGACAACAGATAAACGTGTATCAAGTAATCACACCGTGGTATGTTATTGAGAAAGTATTAGTCAAATAGCCTTCAAGAGAAAGGATTCGCATTAAAATTAAATATAAGATTTTAACTTTAACTTAATAAATTGTTACGAAGTTATACTTTAATAATTCAACTTGTTAATCTAAGATTGCTAAAAGTTTAGTTCGAAATGTACTCGTTATAAAAAAAACAGTTAAAAATTTTGTTACTTATCACATGTGAGATGGATACTTCACTCCATATGGAGCGACGACATCATCAAAGCGGTCGGAAGTGGGTGGATGCGAGAAGCTGAGGATCGTATTTGGTGGAAAACATTGGAGAAGGCATAGCCCTAAACAAGTGCTGATATAGCCACATGTGAGATCATCTACTATAAATGTCTTTTTTTTACTTTTAAAGCGCTATAATCATTCTGACGCGTCTATCACATTACAAAGACTGCGAACTACTAAAACGGTGTAAGTAAGAATCTCCAAACTGTAGTTAAGTGTACAAATTACTTAATTCAATGTTAAGTTGCTTTCAATCATTCACCACCCTGGAAGGTCACTAAAGCTCCCTCGGGGTAAGTCATTAAAAACTATTTTATCAATTGTTGATTATATATTTAAAAACATTCTTTTATACTGTTATTAATATCCATATAGTAAAATATTTGTTTAAATATATTCATTCCGCGTCACTTGAATTTAAGTGTTACCGAATATACAATATTTTAGGTTACTTGTTTATAGCCTACATACTAAGTATACATCAATGATTTGTTGATACGATATTGCTTTTAGGAACACCTTACAAGAGACCTATGTCCAGCTGTTCACGTCCATCGGTTGAAATGATGATGATGATGATGATGCTGATGACATCAATGTTGGAACGATATTTATCGTGAAGGTAAATATCGTGAAGGTATATTCCAAGGTAAACACTATCCTAGTTTCAAAAAGCTTAATTAAAGTATAATTATTTTTATTATTTCTAAGCTTTTGTTCTCCTAACATTGAAATTGGTTGACATCACCACTTAAAATCAAGTGGTGTTGTGATCAAAGTGGTAACTTTGTCTTATTTAAAAAAATGTTATAAGTTGATATGATCGTTATTTTGATTAAAATAAGCTGCTTCGTTTTCGGATGCTGAACATCGCTACTGAACAAAAAAAAATCTTACGTCAGTTTAGTCATTGATTTCAGCATTAAAGAAAATGGCGGAAGAGTTCATCATCCAAAATAATTATGTCCCATATAATACAAAAAAAAATCACGTATATATACAGTATATAATACAGGTATAATGGCTCTCGCTGCATCTATAGTAATATGAACCTTCAATTTATTTTACAGCTAGCAAGCATTAAGGACCATTTGTTTAAGATACAAAAGATAAACATAGAAATTACACACAGCATCTCAACGCGTCGAAGTAAACGGAAACTATTACTTGATCACAAGCAAGACTATCCGCAGATTTATCAATACCTGGGGCGTTGTATAACATCAGTTGTATATACAGCCTCTCCTCAGCAGTCCGTTCCTATAAAGCATCACGAAGTCGGTGCGAATGAACGGCCACACCTTGAACCTTGCTCTAAATCACTAGTGGCCACACAGTATCAAGATCGCTCGGTCGTCGGACTCGGGATGTGCGGTACTGCTCCCATTCTGATCCGGGACCTGATTGCGGCAGCCATTGTGGCCCCAGTTCCAGTGTCAGGAGCCGTGTGTCTTGCAATAAATGCCGTTTTGATTCTAGATATATTTAATAGCGTCTTTGACTTTAACTAATGTTCCTTGCTCTGCAACGCTCTTTTATCAGTACTAGTTTTTTTTTTTTATTCAACGCAACGAGGAGACGAGCTCGATGTTCATCTGATGGTACACCGCTCTGAACACCGCTCAGAACAACGTGACGCTAGTTAGGATGATACACTGCATCACATTGTGTTCGCCGCCTCACGACATATGATGTTGAAGTTCATTTCCCTAGCAATTTCACTAGCTCGGCACCCTTGAAACCGGAACACAGTAATGTTTGCACACTACTGTTTGTCAGTATAAACACGCGTTAACGACTTACCAGCAATGCCTCTTCTATATTGATCACTCCAATATAATAGAAAAAATCTTAGGTAATTTAAGTTATAGTTACTCCTGTAATTTCACTAGCTACAACTCCCTTCAATCCGGAACATAGTAATATGTGCACACTACTTTGATAGTACCTGCGGTGGTACCTAGTACTAGTACCCAAGTGGTCTGCGGCAACAGAGACCTACCACGAAATATTTTTAATATCTACAACATCATCAGTATTATTATATTCCTCTAAGTGGGGACAAGGCTCTGAAGGATCTTTGCATTGTCTGGTCTTCCGTTGCCGGAATCCATTGATGGTTTTGTAGCAAATAAAACAAAAAATTATACTAAACAAAACTTATTATTCAAAGTGGGGTGTAAAGGTTACCGAGTTATAAGTCACGGGATCCAAGTGAACCTCAGCTGCTCGTGGTGCTCCTAGCTAATCAACAAACGAGGCTTTGACTCTCACTAACTTGCATTGGGGTAGAGCGGTGGGAAATAGCCCACAAGCCCCCTCCATACGAACCGCTACAAACGACAGCTCCCAGTACCCGGCGGTACCGGACGCCAGGACCGATCGATGCTGCCGAGCAGTAGACGTCTATCGGATGATGATGATGAATGTTCAAATAACAAAGCGTTATCCCTCCTCTTCCGTTTTCCCAAATATTTCTCAAGCTACAATATTCTTCCATACTCACATTGAAGTGTTGGCCGATTGATTAGTAAAAGGAGTTAAAAACCTTTCTTTAGAGAGGGAGGAGGGGGGGATTAGTTAGGATTTAAATAAACCTTACTATTTATTCTGTAGTAACATTTTTAATTACTAATAATATGGACAAAGGTGTTAAATAAATGAGGGTTTCTTGTAACGTGTGAACTACCTAGGTCTTTGCTGCCGGTCACCCTCTAGGTAGTTACCACACCACAGCAGCGCATACTTTTGACTTCAAACAGCACTGTGCAACTGTTACTGTTTTCCGGTTTGAAGGGCGCTGTAGCTAGAGAAGTTATTGAGGTAATGAGATTTAACATCTTATGTCGAAGGCGAGGGACATAATGTGCTGCAGTGTATAACATCATAATTAGTACTATATTGTTACGCGCAAACGTATCACTTATCATCAGGTGAACGTCTTGCTACTCTCAAAGCTTCGATAAATAAAAAAAAAAAAATTGTCGAAGAATTGTTGTTTCTTACTGTATGAGTTAAATCGTCGTCATTGATTGTTGATTTTTAATTATATTGTATTGATCAGTTGTGTTAAACAGTTATAATGATTTTTATTAAGAAAAATCAGCTTAGTTATATGAGAGGAGAGCGTGTAATCACACTCCGACCTCTAACCTCCTAAACAACTTCAGATCATCTCTAACATCGGGCCACGGAATGTAAACATCGAGCCATCTCCCGAGGCGCCATCTGTAATTTTGTAACCGTGCTCCCGACGCGTCCATTATACATTGACCTATAAAATAGTTTCGATCGGCCCGATCGCGTACATCGCGTGCATACACGCCGGGAGAGGTGAGGTCTCGTTCGCCTGGTTGCTTTGAACACGCTCGATCGATCCGAGATAGATCCGCGAATATTGCATATTTATCAACCTTTGACATGGGTAACAACTTGGGAGTAACGTCTTCATGGGGAAAAATTATAAAACAAACATACACGAAAGGTTTCTACAACAGAAATTGTTGAGAGATTTGCACATAACCTGTAAATCTATACTTTATTTTATAACTTAAATATCTAGGTACATAAATAACTGGAGTTCAATACAAAGTCAAATAACTTACATAAGAATGACTGAATCAAGAAAAATTAGTTAATTTTTTTTTATTTCAAAAAGTGATGAGACCAGCAGGACATTCACCTGATCGTAAGTGCCACGGTCTCCCATAACAACGCAGCGCTAGTTAAGATGGTATGCACTGCACCACGTTGTACTTGTCGCCCTGAGACGTAAGATGTTGAGTCTCGTTACCCCAGTAATTAACTGAAATTACTGATCTCCAGCAACAGAGACCTACCACCAGTGTTGTTAAACAATAGTTATCATTCAGACAAACTTCACTGGTGGTCGGTCTCTATTGTCAGAAACCGTCTAGGTAGGACGTATTCTGGTTTGAAGGACGCTGTAGTTAATATTGTTGGTAACGAGACTTTAGATGTTATGTTTCAGGCAACGAGCGCAATGTGGTACTGTTTATATCATCCTAACTAGTGTCACGTTGTTATCAGCCGGCGTATCACTTACCAACCTTCAACTCCACGTGAACGCCCCACTCCAAGAGTATCTTCAAGTTCATTCAGGAAAAAAATTATTATATGAGGTATTTAATAAAATGTATAGGATATCTTATTTTTTGCTGGCTTCGAAAAAATATTAAAGTATATTTTCAGAATAACTGTGCTCTAGGGGTTGTTGATAAGCGGCCGTATTGACATCATCATCGTCGGCCAATAGATGATCAAGACCTATGTCCACGGTGGTAGGTCTCCCGTCTAGGTTGGTACAACCGCAGCTCCTATTCCTACCGCCAAACAGTACTGTGCAAACTTTACCGTGTTCCGGATAGAAGGGCGTTGTAGCTAGTTAAATTATTGAGGTAAAGAAGACTAGAAGTAGTCTACAGCGATGGGCACAATGTGGTGCTGTGTATATCACTTTAACTAGAGCCGTGTTATTTTGGACAATGGCATCACTTAGTACCAAAAAAAGATGCTTCATCAATCTTAGGTTTAAAACTTCAGACTTTCGAAGGTGTTTCTACAAGCCTAGGAACATTTACATGACCTCTGTGCTTCAGCCAAGTGCTAGCCTAGACAGTCAGTCTTTAGTTCGCGTATGAATGACTTCTATAAATGAGAGAGATTTAGCGTCCATTGCTGTTCCTAGACTAATTCCTAGTTTTAAATCTAATCAGACAGCTATCGCAATAAACGATGATTAAATTTGAACACCTGTATAATGATAAGAAAGGATCGATGATGTGAACATCTCATTCCTCTCCAGTACGGGAGATATGGAGGATTAAATCTGTCGCCGTATCAATTTGAAATTCAATAGGATTTCCGTATAACAACAATAATGTATCACATGAAGCGAACGGAGCGGCTTTGGAATCTATTGAATATTAAGATCGTTACACAAGGTCCGTATATCGGAGCGTGTGTGGTGGTATGGTCACGTTTTTTCCTGGATCGCGTCACGCGCTTTAAATAAGTGAATTACTTTACATTAATGCACACATGTGTAATAAATCAAACGGCTGTACCGCAATCACGTTTTCATAGCGGACGTCGATCCGGAGCTGCGCTGGACCGGAAACGTGGGAAGACGAAAGGACTCGTATGCTGGTGTATTTTAAGGACCCGATTGCGGTGTACACGTTTTCGGATATCGTATTATTAAAGAATTATGCTAATCGTCCAGGAATATAAACTAGATAGAAGTAATGTAGCGCTTCGGTCGACACAATTGCGCCCCTCCGTGAATGTGGGTAAGTATTTTAAGTTACATTTCCTAAAACATTGTGACAGTTAAAATGTGATAGGTATGATCAGTAACACGACTTTATTTAATAAATATTTTACATATAAAACTTAACTTTAACTAGAGATGAATACTCTAAACTAATTCCATCTGGTGTTTAGATGTTGGTAGTTTATATTTGGTACTGCTTTTTATTATATAGCATATTTGTATATATGTTGTGTTTATTTCTTTATCTGTACATATGAGAGCAGGAGTATACCATACGAGTATACTTCATCATGTATGGTCTCTACCACTTAACATAATCTAAAGTTGTGGTTAGGCATTAACTTATAAGTATATAAAGAAAATGTATGCAGTAAACCTTTTGAGTTAATTTTGTATGAGATTCATTTTTGATAAACTTGAATTTCGAACCTATATTAAGTAAAAATTATAGCTGTATAAAATACTCTATAAAACTCAATCAATAATCAATATTAGAGATTACCGATGATGATATCTCGATGCAAATTAATGTAAATCGGATAACTAAAAAAAAATCTTGTAAAATATGTACTATTTGACTTATGCCGTTTTGCCGCCGCGCCCGCTACGTACATCACGCATCGGCCACTAAGTGGTATTGGGCAAGCCTGCTTGATATTCGCGAGCGTGACGCGGCAATGCCCCGCGGACCAATTTACTGTAATCGCACTACACTGATTGCCGATTAAGCATTTTACATCACAACTCTGGGAACTTTTTTGTTGTACTGCCGCGAATTGCTCGGAACAGCTGATTTGTGACGACACATCGTATGTATGTACATGTACATGTACATTAAGTACATATATTTCACTTTATATATTAAATACTAGTGGCAAGTCTCTGTTGCCGGAATCCGTCTAGGTGGGTACTACAGCAGCGCCTATTTCCGCCGCCAAACAGTAGTGTGCAAACATCAATGTGTTCCGGATTGAAGGGCGTTGTAGCTAGTGTTATTACTGGGGTTACGAGACTTAACATCTTATGAATCTATACCATCCTAACTAGCGCTTCTTTGTTATGGGCAGGCGTATCCGTTATCATTAGGTGAACGTCCTGATCATCTCGTCGCTTAACTGAATAAAAAAAAATATCTCAGCAGGTAACCCTACGGATTTCACCACAATCCTTCCGATGCACCTTGAAAAACCCAGAAACGCAACACCATAAACTGTCATAATAAAAACGGTCAGTCACTAACATTTTTTTTTATTCGAAGATATTTAAAGTATCATCATCATCATTTCAACCGATGGACGTCCACTGCTGGACATAGGTCTTTTGTAATGTTCCACAAAGCACAGTCTTGAAATTTTCAATAGGTACCGTGTTTCCGGAGGAAGAAAGGGATTATATAGAAATACTAATACATCGCCGTCGATGGTCATCCTCAGTACGTACCGAGAGGACCGCTAGCTTAGTAACACGGAGGTCCTTACTTGGATTCTGGAGCCGCATCTGTAAAGTTTCATTGGTGGTAATGTTTTGTCGAATCCTCCTTTTTTTATTCAATTACGCGACAAGATGAGCCGCACGTTCACCTGATGGTAAGTGAAACACCTACCCACAACATCGTGGCGCTGGTTAGAAAGAGGTACACTGCATCGCATTGCACTCGTCACATGATACATAAGATAGCGAGTCTCGTTACCCCCGTAAATACACTAGGTACAACGCCCTTCAAACCGGAACATAGTGATGTTCGCACACAACTTTTCAACAGTAGAAATAGGCATTGGAGTGTTATTCACATAGATGATCTCCAACAATAGAGACTTACTACTAGTGCCTGTACCCTGAGTGCAGGTGTAAAGGGTCCCGCACAACATCTCAAGGGATCCAAGCCAACCTCACTTGCTGGTGATGCATTCTGCTAATCAACAAACGAAGGTTTAGCTTCCACCAACCCGCATCGGGCCAGCGTGGAGGGAAATAGCCCCAATCCTTCAATATGAATCCTTATCTGTAGTGAGAATCTTTAGTGAAGGTCTATGTCCAGCAGTGGACATCTATCAGCTGATGACGATGGTAATAACCAGTGGTTTGTTGACTACCTTTCTTATTTTAAATTTACCGCCATTTATGTGTCCCAGCTGTCAGCATGTAATATTCGGACTGTTCAGGGTGTCTTCACATACTTGTTACTTAACCTCAAGTAAAATGAAGGTAAAGTTGTACTTGTAAATAAAAAAAATAAAGTATTAAAAAAAAATTACACGAACAAAGACGAAGAATAATACTAGTGTTGTTATTGTACGCTTTATGTATTACTGAACGTTTACTATAAATCATTTATGTAAAGGAAATCGTGATCTTAAATATTCTCTTAAAACTCATATAAAACAAGTATTTCAATAACATAAATACTTTATTGGTTACTATATAACCTTGTATTGGTTTGATCTAGCACTAGATTTAGTGCATTAAAGAAAGCACTAGCACAGTAAACAGGAAGAAATGTAAACGTCTGCAGCAAGCAGTTGTGATGTAAGTAAATATTTGAATATTCTTTAGCCACAGATATTGATGGGCTATTTGCTGATGATGGAAGACCACAGCGTTAAGAATGCGTACTTCAGCTCATCGTCTGACTGTTGATCTGTCAATTAGATCAGACCTCACTAAAAGGACTTGGCAGGACATAAAGTATAAGAATTCTAGTCTACCGATGGACCATCAAGCTTGGCGGCATTGGTTCTCTCATGTGTCGAAGGTGAAGATGCGCTTTGAGAAGTACATTATTTTTTTTTTATTGATAATAATTTTTTTTTAATTCTTCAAGACTAATTTGAAGATACAAGAAGCAAAAAATATGAATATTGATCTCATGTAAAATGTTATGCGTCTCATTGAGGAAACAAAGTGGTATAAACCTCACCGTTGATAAACAAAATAAGATTTTTCAATTTTTTTTTTTACTGATTACGCGAAGTTTGGAGTTTCGAATGATGGTTAGTGATATGGCCTCCCCTAACAGAGGAGCTGAATAGGATAAAACTACTACACTACATTGTTCTCGTTGCTTTAAGACGTATGCGATACGAGACGATATTAAAGCCCCTCCGTAATTGCATTAGCTACAATATCCTTCAAATTAGCTTGGAGGTAGACATAGCTACAGTGTTATCTAGACAGTACACTACAATAGAACTGCCACCGGCCATTTGCTGGTAGTATCACGTATATTGATCACACCCATCATATTCACATTCAACATCGATTTAGAACAACGGATGTAACAAGCCGTAACATTGCATTAAATTGACCGCCGTATGTGTAAACGTAACCGGTCGTTAGTCACTTCCGGTGCGAGGTTTGTTTACGCTGAACATTGATATACTGATATGCATCTAATGTTTTTATAATTGAACTAACCAACTACCCGTAGGCTGTTTTGCTAATATTTATAAGACAGAAATATGAATATTTACTTACTTATAAAGTTAAGGAGGGGTGTAAGGGTAGTAACAACAATTCACGGGACCCAGGCCAACTTTACTTGCTCGTGATGCATCCTGCTAATCAACAAACGATGCTCTGGCTCCCACCACCAAAATCCCCCTAAATGAACCCTTGAAAACAACAGCCCCCGGCTGCTCAGCAGTACCGGAGGCCATGATTGTGGCAGCGCAGTACTGATCGATGTAGAGATGTTGGGGAGGCCTATCTCCAGCAGTGGATGTTTATCGGCTGATGGTAATGATGAAAGATAAATAGGCGATTGAGAAAGAGTTAGAGAAAGGACCACTACGACTAAGTCTGCTGGTAGATCTGTTGCCGGAGACTAGACAACACCACAGCTCCTGTTCCTGCCGACAAATAGTAATGTGTGTAAATAAAATAAAAAATAATAATAGGCCTTAAGCAATACCGTCGCGAAATAATCCTTTACAAAGTTAACATTTGAAAAATTATGCCCGAGTCGTAACTTGAAGCCTTGTCGTTAGTAATTATTACATTCTTAGATTGCGTTACACTCCCATTCCCCCTTTCCCCTCCGCCGGCCCTCTTGAAGTGGGGGAATCTAGTCGACTAGGGTGGAGGCCGCTGCATTTTTACAAATTGATACAAATTATTTGAGCGAGCTCCCGCTTTGTTCCAACGATGCTTGTTACGACTGTGGAACGGCATTTTATTATTTCCAGGCTTCCGACGCACACTGGAACACAAAAACGCTCCTAGCGGCGACTGCTTCATACAAAACGCGTGACCCGACGTCAAGTATTCATTTCTGTCACTAATTATACTTGTGTACAGTTTCCAGGCTAAGTGAAGCAGTAGCTGATCACATGACACTTGGATACATTCTGGCTTGCTTAGAATCACATTGTAAATCTGCCGCCATAACAGCATTGCCGCGTTCCGGCTGTCTATGAGAACTAGAATATTCTGAGCGAACACACTCTACCCTCGCTTAAACTTAAATCACTTAATACCATATGAAATATAGGTCAAGATTAGCCCATTGTATTTAAAAATGGTTACTATTTAGAATGGTCACCATTTCGTATACTTATATTGTAATTAAATTGATTGCTGGTGCAATACGGACCTCTTGTGTTACTAAATAAAATCAACTTTCAATAGGGGTGGAATACAAAATTATTTAATTATTAACCCAAATACTCATTACGTGAAATATTTCGTATAAATCAGATTTAAAGCAAACAAACTCCATTAAATACCATTTGACTAAAGTATTCTATCTACGAAGATGATCCAGGAGTACTTCAATCTGGTTGAAAGTATATATAGCAAATGCATTGTTCTATAAAGTATTGTATTCTTCTTTGGTGAGTGATGATCGATACCTAGTCAGTAAACTGTATAGTGGTTTCTAGACGTAAATATAATTAATTGTTTAACAATCACAATTGTGTTAATGGTCGGCATGATAACTGAGTAATAGGCTTTTCCTAAAAATCTTCTGCTCTTAGGCAAATATATGTTTAAAGATTGAAATAAAAAGATCGTCTCTTTTCTAAGAAGATCTTCATAATCCAGATTTTTTTTAAAGATATTAATAAAATTTGATTAAATTACTGATGTAATAGGAATGTGTAATAAATATTATTTTATTTATATATATAACGTTTTAATGTTTCAATGCCCGTCGTACGTATCGCCCCTCATTCCTTACGACGGAGTCCGAAACATCTTATTCGCGCCCTCATAAAAGTAACTGCTTTGGCTCGTTTTTATTTCTACCTCCCGTACCTGTGCGGCCACAGTATTTTAATAAACCAACAAACCTCCAAACGAAATGGTACTGTAACGGAAACACAATATGGTATATTTTTAGTCGTTCGTGTATTATAAATCCTGCCCCGCCACTTGTATCTAGGACAGTGCGATTCTGAAGGACAGGAGGAATTCCAATTACTTTATATGTAGTGAAGTCGATTATTATTATATATTCTTTTCTTATCAGTATATGTATGTATGGAGTCATATTTTTATTAAAAAAAACCGACATTATTTAGCAGGTCATTCATGTTATACATCTTGAAGAGGCACAACGTCGATTTCCATTTAGCTTGAATTTCCTGTAAAAGATAATGTTGTGAGGACTCAAACATGTTCCAAGGATACTTTAGTGGACTATGAATCCACCAGCGTATACCTTGCAAGCATGTTCTTCAAACTCACCTTGAAACAAATCCTCAAGTCACAGCTATGGGAACATGTAGAGAGCTGTTTATTTCTTCGTATGAGTACTTTATAAATATTTACAAAATATTAATAGGATAAAAATGTTTTTATTTTTTTATCTAAAAATATAAGGTTTATGTCCTTGGGTATAATAATAAGAAATTATTAATTAAATATAACAAAGAGGATTTAATGGAAAGACTTTTTAAAAGGCTAATGTCTTAAATACCATTGTTCTACAAATCTTAATATCATATTAAATGGAAGAAACATCGATAATATAATGAAAAAAACAATACCAACATAAAAAAAAAAAATTATTATATATAAATATGCATAGTTATTATTATATTAAATAATTTTATTGAATATATTGTTTATTATTACATATCAATACATTCTCACTTTTAATAATGTGTGGCGACAGGATGTCCTTTATGGTTTACTATCATCTGCTCCTTTTACATTTTTTATAGTTTAATAAGTTAATAATAAAATGTGATGTTCTAGATTTAGTATTATTAATTTCTAAATGGAAATATGTCTGAACATTATCACACAGCGTGAATAAACTTTCATTAAACATCAAAGACTCCTCCTCCTCCTCCAGCGGATCCAGACTTGCTCGACATCAGAAACTTGATCTGTGAACACTAAAACTGTGTGCACTATCACTGGATGTTTTCTCCTACTCTCCGTTATATTCTTCATCATTGAAAGTCCTTAATATCGCGGTCGCCGTTTCCTTCCGCTTGCAGTAATCTTCTTATTTTTCTAAGCTCAGCGATCTTCAAGACGACGTAGACTTTCTGTTAATTAATAGGAAATAAAAAGACCTTAAACCTATAGGTATAGTGTAATGCACTATAGTCTAGTTTAGGTATTTAAATGTAGACAGACTATTATGTTGATAGGTGAAAGGTAACAAATTTTAAGTACTAACATAAAAAAAAATTAAATGACAATCTTGGAATATTTTCTTTATCAGCGGATAGTAAAGTGTTGCTAGTTAGAATGTTATACACTGCATCGTGTTCGTTGCGATGTAACATAAAATGTTTAATTTCGTTACCCCAGTGATTTTAGTAGGTACGAGTGCAACGCCTTCTAACTGGGGGATAGTAATGTTTGCAGACTACTGTTTGGATTAGAAACCTAGACGGTTTTCGATAATAGAATCCTTCAAGCAAGGTACGTATAACATGGATGTCACGGATCTCAATACGAGCTTAGACGCACAAATTTCTATTATAGCCTGTCTAGATTTAAATATAGAGGGTAGTTAGGAAATCTAGATTAAAGAGTTGAAGTTTTTTTTTTAAAAAAAAATATAGAAAATGTCGCCCGAGCGAGTCCGAGCCGCAAAATTCTTAAACGCAGTCCTGGGAAATGGGATGATTACTTCATCAAAACACACTTTAAACGTGTTACGTAAATCTAGTACCGCTCACTGCCCCCCTCCCACTCCGCCCATCGGCCTCCTAAAGGGTGAGCTTCGAGGGGGGTAAGGGGTGAAGTCACCCCCAGGAAGAGGGGGTAAGACGATATGGGCGAACGTGAGCGCCGTCAAGAAAACCTTGATTGCTTTTTTAATTAGTTTTTTTTTCATTCCCCCTTTTAGCATCCCGGCGATCGTGCAAGAAATATGTATTGGCATTGTGTGTGCGCGTGTGCGTGTGTGCGTGCACGTGTGCGCACGTGTGCGCTCTAAATTGATTGATTTTTGCAACTCGCACAAGCTCAAGCGGGAAGTATACTACTATTGAAGCATTCATACTACGCCATGTTACATTGAACTAAGTACAGACTTACAGAAGATAACGTTATTTTCTTGTGATAAATGTTATATTAAGAAAAAGGTTAGTAATAATATTTAACTTGTTTAAAATTTGAAAAATAAAATTATATAGCATTCTATATAATGTTAACGTTACTTTATATTTGTCCATTTAGTTTCCAAAGGAAAAATCAATTGAATCCTCACCAGACAACTTTTATAAGTGAATCAGAAGATTAAAATTCTTTAAATGTATATCTTATTGGTATATGAATCTCTAGAAAGAATATTCATATGTATATATATATATATATATATATATGTCTGAATATATATATGATATAGTTATCCTTATTTTTTTCTAATATAATTTCGAAGTAACTATTAAGATGATTTGTTCGATAAAATATAGTTATTTATGTGTATACATTAGTACTAATATTTTCAAATTATTATTTTTTAATCATTATCATCAGCCGATAGACGTCTACTGTTGGACATAGGCCTCCTCCAAAGATAAATAATAATTTTAATATAAGATCACTTAATTATGTTCTCTAAAAATTCACCTAAAAAGCTTTTAGTTCTTTTTCACGAGATATTTTGTCTAGATTAGATTTTCTCTATAAATCCTAAGTCGTTCGTTTAGAACATATACGAAAGAGTTCAGAAAGAAGTTGCGTATTAACTTAATACAAACAGCTCGTTCCCACAATTGGGATTCGAAACCTTCTCCCACGAGGAGGGTTATGGTCATTTATTCATCACGCTGGCTGAGCGCGCGTTGGTGCGGATGATTAATATCTCATAATTGATACAGCGTCTTGAGACGACAAAGATAAATACAGTGATAGCGTAACACGCTTATATATATCGCTTATACAGTTTTTTTATAGTGTAAGTAAAAAGTACAAAACTGCTACTTATCTCATAAATATACAATTGGACAAATTTAATTATATAACAACTATTTAGTAATAAAGCATTATAAGAAAAAAACCATCAACATGATTGTATAACACTGATCGACTTGACTAAAATTAACCTCAATTTCACAAGGTGTTAAGTAACAATCAGATCGAAGATGAAGATTGATACTATGGGGGCATATTTATAACATGTGGTCAGGTAGTGTTAAAAAAAATCCTTAAACTAACAAAAGTTTACAGGAGCACAGGATTCGAACTAGAGGCATCTGCATAAATAAAGTGTTTATGTACGAGAGTAGTACACTGAATATAATTATAGTACCATTGCAACGGTCAATGCGAAAATTCTTTTGTTAAGTAAATTTATAGGTTATAATTGCATCAATAATAATGAGAGCAATCTGTTTGAGGATATTATTTTATATATATTTAGTACTTTAATATGTCCGTTGTAATGATATTGATCAAGTCTTGCAGTGAAGAAGTTTTCGTATATCCCGTTACGCGCGTCTGTCATTGGGAGGATCCGAGGCGTCCCTACTAATTTATACGTTCTTTCGCTTTCATTATAATTATTATTCTTGGCAATTTATTTTCGCACACGAGGGGGCAGTGTCCCCCGGTGGGTGGCAGGGGTGGCAACTTCTTACAAATTCCCGTTTTTCGGTGGAACTTAACGCACCCTTTTCTTGGCCCTTTTTGTTTTTCATTACATTAACTTTTGAGTCGGGGATAATGTGTTGCGCGTGTGTGGGTGCAATTTGTATGTTGTAATGAGAACAGACAAAATTATTTTATGCAATTATCCATTCCTACATCTGTATCAAGTCTGGATATTGTTTCAGTTCCAATGCTGTTACGGAAGAGTAACATATTATAAATATAGTTTTTAGTGAGTAGTGATAATAATAATTGTACATTTATTATCTTAATATCATCATCATTATCAGCCGACAGACGTCCGCAGCTGGAGATTCGCCACCACCAAAGATCTCTTCATCGCTCAGTCCCGCGTTGCCTGCTTCCAGTGGCTTCCCGCGATCTCGATCGTCTTTTTAATATGAATTGAAAACATACGTTACATTTATTTGATCTGTACTAATTTCACTAATTAATATGTGCAAAGATATATGTTACTTTAATGTACGTGTGTTAAATTTGTGTGAGACAGTTACAGAGACGAGTCGGTAACGGCATACCCCGTCGTCTCGACGGAGCCCGAGTGGAACCCGAAACTTTAAACTAAACAATTTACGTTGCACCTAAAAGCTCCACATGTAAGCGGGGACGGCGAACTTTCGGAACAAAAGCGATTACGACAGACTTCGACTACTCGAAAACAAAACGCAATTTTCTCTTAAGAAAATGAGGGAACTCTTTCTCCCCATTGAAAAATCATCAACACCCACCGCGTATGTACCCGCCGCTGCCTACCCCCTTTCTAAAGGGGGGAGGCAAAGATCTACGCCGCCGACTTGCGTACGCTTTAATTAAAAATAAAACATAAGAACGATGTAACTGGATGAGCCGAGGAGCGAAGGAAAAATGAAAGAGAAAGCCGTCCACCTCCACCCGGAGAGGCGCGGTGGAAGGGGGGGCGATGGGGGAGGAGGGGTAAGCGCGTGGAACTCAGTCGCTGAGCGACCACCGGGGGGAGCGGACCTCCCTTCGTATGCTGTGTCACAACGGAATGGCATCATTGTTTTTGTCGCTAATGAAGAAAACGTCTCGGATGGTTCGACTCTAAATTTCTTGTTAATTACGCAATTTAAGTTTGTATCTCTTACACAATAGAAAACATAAATATACATATCTTGATAAAAGCTCAACAAAACAATTAAAAATATTACATTAAAGACGGTATTAAGATAAATCATATAGGGTAGATCTAATTCATCATTATCTTAACCCTTATTCGTCCACTGTTGGACATAGTTTTCATGTAATGTTTTACACAAAAGCTTTTCCACTGTTTGGATCCAGTGGCCTACAGAGATTCTTTTGATATCTTCAGTCCACCTAGTGTCGAGCTTGCCCACGCTGCGATTTAAATCCCTAACGTCCATCGGTTCTTTTAATCATGGGCTCTGTCCTGCTACTCCAATTTCTCGACTCATAGGTCTATGTTGGTAACGAATTAAAGAAATACATTTGTCCTCAAACAAATTTAGTACTTGCCTCTACATCAATACACTGCTATAGTGAACATCCAGCGACATTGTCTCAATGACGGCACGAATGAGAGACCGAGATTCCATAAAAACTCTCCAGCAACCAGTCTAGACGTTTTAATTTTCCTATCGGTACGTCTCGGAGGCTTCGACGGATCTCCTTTCATTAGCCTCCGCCCGCACATGTGAAGGAAATCTTTGATGTAGACGTCGTTAGAGGCGGCTGAGAGCATTACTGTTGCGGCAAGACAGAGTCGCTGCAGACGGAACGCATCGGCTCCTTTAATGCAACCGCAATAAGACGAGTTCAAACATCTCTTTCACTTGAACGCAGACTCGTCTACATGTTCGTTGATTTGGTAATTGGCTTAAGAGTTATTGACAGTTTTCTTTGAGAATTCCTTGTGATTAGAATATTCTTCAGAATATTTTGTGTCCTGTTTTTTTATTTTATAGCATCAATTTGCCCTCCATTATTTAAAATGTAAACTCCAATACTATTGTGATTCTCATGAGCGCGTCTTACTATCTACCTTTTAGCTCAAATCTGTTTCAGATCTTTGTTCAAAATTATCATAACCTAAAACAAATTGTTGCTAATAATAAATCGATACATTTCAAATTTTAGACTCTGTGATTATTTTTTGATAATAATGTAATATGTTATGTTAATGTATTTATATTAACATACAATAACATTAAGAAGAGCAGGACGTTTTTATTATCATAAGCGAAATGTCTGCTCATAACTATAAATAGGTAATTAAAATGTTCACGGAGGACCGTGATAACGAAGATCCTCTTTTTATCGTAATTTTAACAAAGACTTGTTAAGACGCAGTTATTTTGTTAAACTGAGCGATCTTTTCGGCAATCCTTGCACATAGACGCTTAGCAGCAAAAATATAACCTATAAAAGCAAGATAAACTTTCTAAAGGTAATCATGTAATATCTTAATTCATAAAACTTCCAATACATCTAAATCCTAAAATGTAATACCTTAAAAAGGATAACAAAGCGTAAAATAAAGAAACAGAAACCAAACAAGCACCGAGGAGCGCTGCGAATTAACAATGAGCGCGCAAACGGAACCACATGTACCCGCGCCGGCTACGCCTTCCTACTTATTCAAATCTAACCCGGCCGAGGCATTCGCTCATTCGATTTTCTAACCCATTTACGTCTCAGACGAACTGCTCGCGATGGAGGAGAAAAAAAAACGGAATAAACTCCTCGACATCCCCGGCCATAGATTTTCCACGATATAATTTCATAAGCAGTCGGCGCGATGCGTGTGTTCGTTTTGCCCCGTTTTTCCCCTTTTGAATTGATTAGCTCGGGTTCATATCGAGTTGTGAATGGAGTTTGGTCTCATTTTTTTTTTTACAGCTCTCCTCTTTTTCCCAGAACCGCGAATCGGTTTTCCAATATTCACCGGTATTAGAAGTTATTCGTTATGCATGAAGTGAAGGGAAATTGGCTTGTCCTGAATCTCTATTGAAATTTTAAATCGGATCGTATAAAGAAAACTACTATCGGAGTGATCATGGTAATTTTAATTATTACAATGTACCCACAATTTGAGAATGATAATATTCATAAATTCTGATTGAATAATAATAAAATATAATCAAAATTGTTCATATTACTTTTTGTGGATAGCTGAAGAAAAGTCTTTAAAGATATCTCCAGTGATGTATGTTTCGCTGCCAAATCTCTTTAGATCATACTTCTCCGAGGTTAACCTGCTAAAGAATAAAGTAAATAAAACCTTTCAAATGTAGCAAATAGTGTACTGAATAAATTAAAGCGCTTCCAATTTCTATACACGACTTTGTATAATGTATAACAGAAAGAGGGTGAGCGTATTAAGCTTAGCTAGGCCTGGTTAATGATCCAATTCCTGTCATGTTCAGGAAAGGGTTTACCCCCTAAAAAACTTGAAACAAACGCCGCAAAAACCGAAGATGTTCTCTCTAGCGCACCCCTCCGAGAGGGCAAGAGGGTGTGCCACCCTCAAGGAGGCACCGTGAATAATTATAAAAGAAATAAGATAGACATTGACTTGGCCGCGTCAGGCCGTAGATGAATAATAATGGATTTTTGTTTACGTGTGTTGTGCGGCTCATAAAGCCGCCCGTCGGCTTTTACGATCCCAAATATTGTTGCGCGGATAAACCGGTTATTACACGTAACGGTTTTAATGCTCCTCACTCACTCACTCACTACACTATGTAAGTCCACGGAACGATGAGAAACCGCACCCCATTTTCAGCTACCTACATTATTACCCCGCTTTATACAAACTAAACTGGATAATTATTAAGATACATTGTCCACAACACTTACTCACTTCAGATGATCTCTTCTGCTCATTTAAGTTATGCTGTAATGTTAATTGTACGAGACCTGGTGACCTGTCATCATCAACATCATCAGTCGATAGACGTCCACAGCTGCATAGGCCTCCCACAAAGATCTCCAAACAGTCAGCATGGCCTCCGGTCCCGTTGACCAGGAGCTGTCGTATGCAAAGGTTCATATGGGAGGATTTTGGCCATTTCTCACCTCGCTGGTCCAGTACGGTTTGGCGGGAGCCAGAGCTTCGTTTGTTGATTAGCAGGGTGCACCACGAGCAGGTGAGGTTGACTTGGGTCCCCATCACAGGCACCATCGATCCATAACCATATTGTTAAATAATATATGTAATTTAAGAATTTTGTTTCTAATAACTTTTGATTTGTGGTGACAAATAAATATATATATATATATATATATATATTTCTTTGTTTTGTCATACTAAAAGAACTACCCTTATAATAATAATAAAGGCATTTATTAGCCTAAAAATATTAAGTTAAATCATCGACTTATATTGACACTTGGTGCCAAGCCCAGGTATTCTGTCCTAGGCTGACGTTGTTAGAAAGACTAGAATACACTAAAATGGCTAATTAATTAATTTTAAATATATGAAATGTGGTAAATTCACCGCCAACCTCCGCAAGTCGGGGGGGGGGGGTAACTTAAGAGGAAGAAGATATACTTAAATTGTTGTGGATATTAGTTAAGAGTTCATCAGAGTTTTTGGTTAATTAGAAAGTTGTTAATATAATATATTTATTCATGTTATATTGAAATTACTAGATGATTGTCTCTCATGCCGTAGATCGATTAACATTACTGTGTTCCGGTTTGAAAGGCGTTGTAGCTTGAAATGACTAGGGTATCAACACTTACTGGTGGTAAGTCTCAGGCAGATCGTCTAGGTGGGTATCACCGCAGCGCTTATTTCTGCCGCTAAATAGCATTGTGTAAACATTACTGTGATCCGGTTTGAAGGGCGCTGTTGCTATTGTAATCGCTAGGATAGCGAGAGTCGAGATCTTATTTTTCAGACGACGAGCGCAATGTGGTGCCGTGCAGACTATCTTAACTAGAGCCACGTTGTTATGGGCGGGCGTATTACTTACCATCAGGTGTACGGCCCGCTCGTCTCGTCGCTTAATTACATAAAAAAAATCTCTCAAGGCGACGAGCTGTGATGCTGTGTATCATCCCAACTAGCGACACGTTATCACGCCAACCCCTCGTTCGTATTGTCGCTTCGTCGTATAAGAAAAAGGTTATTGTGTAGCGATACGTTTACCTGATGGTAAATACGATTGCCCATAACATGTTAGGTATCCTTACCTAATTTGACTAGTTACAACGCCTTTTAAACCGGAACACAGATGGTCTCTGGCGACCTGACTTACCATCAATAAAACGTTTGTTTCTCAAAGCGATATCTGCTTTATAAATATGCTAGTGTTGTGTTTTTAATCAGTTAAACGCACTGTGTTTCTTTTTTTTTTTTTTGTATGAAACACATCTAGTAAGAGGTATTACAAAAATAATTAATGCATAGATTATAAAAGGTGAGAAATAAAAGAGGCAGCGAAGCAAACGCAATAAACACCAGCGCCCGATACAGAGCAGTGCAGTGCAGGAAAAGTAATCACGGCTCTGCTTAACTCTATTTGAGGCGGCGCTGGAGACGGTGGGCGGAAGGTGGATGAGTAATAGTTTTTATATCCTAGGTTTTCATCCTCCACACAGATCAGTTTAATGTATTATGGAATCTATTATTGGCAACAATCTTACGTATAGTTTGTTTTGATAGAAAATCTTCTATCGATATTAAAGGAAAGGATACTTTTGTCAAGTGTGTTCCGTATTGAGTGTGAATGGTTCCTGCTTATATTCCTTTACATAAGAGATGATTTTTTTTTTATATGCAATGGGCTTATACTTGACTTGAATATCACGGTGTTAAGTGATAGTGGTACGCCGGAATTACTCGGGTTTACATATGTTAACAGTCAGATCACGACAGTATAACTGATGACTATCTAGACGGGTTCAGGAGTAACTTGTGGTCTTGGAATATAACTTGAACCGGCTGTGTTTACTGGGAAATCTGTTAGGATTGATGTCAAGACAGCAAAATGATTGTTTGAATTTTTATAGTCTTCCTGTTGTGATCTGTCGGTTTAGACTTTAGCATCATCAATAAAAGTTGACACTATAACAGATGAGCAAGTAAGGTATGATAGGATAAAAATAGTTACATAAAAGTTTCAAGAACAACTAGGGTTGAAAAACATAGCTTAGCTTACTGTGTGTGGGTGTAAAGGGTGTTGGAGCTAGTGAAGTTATAGGGTAACGAGATTTAATATTTTATAATTTTAACATATCATCCTAAAGGTTTGTCGTTATAGATGAGCAGATCTCTTATATTTACGCGAAAGTATCGTTGATCCCGAGGGATTGTCGCATCAAAAAAAAAAATGTTTGGCTATTAAGAAAAATGCAGATGAAATGCAAACGTATATAATTTAGTATTCTAATAGAACGAATGAATGTAGCGAATGGTGTGAGAGATTGCTACACTAATAAACCGCACTCCACATCAGAAAACTGCGCTCGGAGCGAGCTCGGCAGGTGGCGAAGCTCGGCACCGTAAATTGATTACCAGTAAAATTGTTAGGCGAGGACTGACTACTTACTCGCACCCAGGAACCAGGAGCCGCCGTTTACTGTAAACTCATTTCCACACGTCTGCGCCCTAAGTCATTTTCAGTGATTGTGGTTACGCGCGAGGAAAATGTCTTTAACTGAACTGAATTGCTGCTCGTTTTAAATTCAAACATTTCGTTATTTTATAGAAAAACAAGTAAACACCTTGTTTATATATTTTTTTTAATGCTTCATTCTCTACTAATTATACTTTCAAAATATTATTCGTCGGTACACATAATTTTTCCATGTGAATACTTTACTCGCTTTTGTGTCATGATAAAGAGAGCAATTTTTTTTTTTTTTTATGAGACAAAAACTAACGTGAATAGATAACGGGCCACTTATGCCTCCTAGGACGCGGCGTAACCGTGCAAGAGGTAAAAAAAGGACTTTTTAGCGCAACGAGTGGGCGGTTAACGAAAACAAAGTGGAGTATGTTTTAACCCTCCGTCCGTACCGGTGAAGCGATTGTCGAGTAAACATATTACTTTATGCAACAAAACGACCGAAAATAAAAAAAAAAAAAAAACGTACAAACTTTTTTCGTTTTTCAGGACAGGAGACAAAGAAGGAGTGAAGCGGGAAGGTCGCCCGCTCACATGCGCGACGTATAATTAAAGGGTTGAAATGAATATTTAAATCGTCGTAAAGGGTGCACTCTGCGCGCCACAATGACGTTCGGCGCGTCCGAACCCGGGATGATACGTATTTTTGGAAGTCAAGTCCCGGCTGTCCACACAATAGGATATTGCAACGTTCAAAATTATTAAAAAATATATTATTTTATATACACATACATAAAAATATACAAAAAGGTGGACTTAACTCCAATGGTTATTCTCACCTAATCCCCCACCATAGTTCAGCAGGGAGAAGAGTAAGAGTGCAGTTTACTTCAGGTATGTACATATATAGGAGATATCTAGAAATTCATTGACACCTCACTAGATGTCCGAAACTATTAGACATAAACACTCAAAATTTGGTGGAGATATTGCTTCTGTCATGTTGAGATCAGCTAAGAATGGATTATACAAAAAGGGAGGTAGGGGTGGGCCTCACAAAGATCCTAACATCGATACGTCCTGCGCTGCTCGCATCCAGCAGCTGTCTGCGAACTTCAGTAGTTTGTTAGGGTTCATATGGAGGGTTTGGGCCATTTCCCACCACACTGGTCCAATGCGGGTTGGTGGGCGTCCTAACTACATAGATAAATATTATGGATATCTAACCTGAACTCTGAAAGGAGAAAGAAAGCCTTATTACCAATTGTCCGCAGTTATTACTGCTTCAGTAATGAGGTGTATCATTATATACTATGCAAGTTAGCGAGTTAGTAACTTAGTTTCTATACTCTCTTGCTTGGTAGTGTTATGTATGATAAAATATTACCCATTAAGTGTATCTTAGAAGCTGATATTTTCCTATCGAAAGTTATTACAAGTTTATATTTTGAATTTATCCCAATATTCTCAATGTTTTTTTTTATACAAAAGGTAAACCTTCATCTCAACCTTCGGATGATGAGATTGCTATTATTTATTGACAGCCGAAACAGAAGATGATAGCTTACCAGGTGAGTTCAACCAAGTGTCAGGGATAAATATTGCTTTAATTATTATTTTTTAATTCACACAGCAGGTCTTGGTGTGATGCGAACTTTATCGCCAGCGGGACGAGTCAAAGATACAGATACACGTCGCAAGGGCACAAGCGTTTGCCAAAAATTATAATTTTAATTGCGGACCCTCCACCCCCAACCCACTCCCAGCGCCTCATTACGACATATATATAAGATATTTTACAGCTTCAGTCGTACTTACTATAGTTAGTTCATAATTACTTGCTGTAATCTCGTAACACATCCTTATCTTGCTATTCCTGTCAGTGTCTAACCTCTTGCTTTATAACACAAAGGACCCCGGTTCGATTCCGGAGCTCACAGTCCTCAGTTTTTCGTATCCACCTCCTTTCGACCGTTCTTACGATGTCGTCGGTCCATCTCGAGGCCTCTATTCCATGACTTTCTTCCCCCACCGATCGTCATTGGTACGACAGATATGAGAAAGAAAGAAACCCGCAGTTTATCAGTAGAGATGTAGTACCAGTCCAAGTTCGCGATGACACTAAGTCAACAGCGCGCTGGTTATCAGTTACCTACTGGTTGGGTCTTAATTTTATTTATAAGATGTCATGTTGGTATACACATACATACAATTTAATTTTCAATCTAATAGGATTAACCCCTAAACTTCCCGTCAACCCGATTTGGGCTAGCGTGGTGGGAAATGGCACAAATATGAACCCCTATATATGACAGCCCCTCATGTTCAGCGGTACCGGAGGTCATACTTACTGTATGTGGAGATCTTTGGGAAAAGCCTATGTCCAGCAGTGGACGTCTATCAGCTGATGTATGAGTCATAGTTAAATAAAAAAAAAACATTAAAATTCAGTAATTTTTTTATAACAATTGTATTTAAGTATATGACTGCTTTCATCTCCATTCATCCGAAATCCGAAATCGCGAACCCTCGCCGAATATAAGCAACACTTCCTAGGAGACTGAAAAAAAAAGATTTAATGACTTCCCTAAAAAACACACACGCGTAAAACAAAGGGGTGCGGGGGTACGCGCGGAAGGGGGTGCAGACCGCCGAAAATACGCAAATGGAGGCGTTCGCTAACAATTTCCTCTCACTCATTATTCTTCATGCTTTGCGTGTGCATAAGTTATATTTGTTGGATTTTCACAATTAAACCTTTAACTTATTTCTTATAACAAAAAACTTTTAATAATCAATGTTTTTAATAAAATATTTTTAATTATTTTAGTATTTTTTTATGAAATAAAACGACTTGATAATATTATCACTAAGTGATAAGTTAAGCTCGTCTATAACGATGAGATAACTATAAAGTCTAGAATTTTTCGATTATAATTTCTACCCCTTTTTCATTACGTACAATATTATAATATTTATCTTATTAGAAGTATTAAATAATTAAATATTTTTGTATTATATTTAATATGTTAGCCAGTTAATTTAATTTAATCAGAATACCCTCAAATCGCATGTCTAAAGTTGCTTAACAACGAGTTTACGATTCCACTAGTCTGGTGAGATGAAGACCATCATGGTATGGTATAACCATGTTTAGTGCTTGTTTAATAACTAGCAACAGGTTTCTAGATTTTTTATTGTTAAGTTCAGACAGTACCCAGTCGAATAATTCATAAGGATCATCTAACGAAGAGATAAGACTTTGTAAGTAATTTACATATATATATATATATAGCCTTGCTACGATCCTGGCACACCTCTCTTGCTTCCTCCACTTTCATGAGCGTCTTCATGCATGCTCGCCGGTTGCGAGTACTCTTGACCCGGCCTTTCTTTAGAACATCTTCGATTTGATCGGAATATGTCCGCCTAGGTCGACCTGCACCGATTTTTCCAATTTATCTTACCTTGTATACCTCTATTGTTAATCTTCTTTCATCCATTCTTTCAAAATGGCCGAACCATCTAAACATCCCGTTCTTGATCTTTATCACTACATCTTCAACCACGCCGCACCGCTCCCTTATCACACTGTTCCTCACTTTGTCCATCAGCTTCACTCCAGTTATACTTCTCAATTTTCTCATCTCCACAGCATTAATCCTACTTCCATGTTTCTTCTGCCATACCCAACATTCACTACCATACATCAGTGTGGGGATCAACACGCCTCTATGCACAGCCAGTCCTGCTCTTTGTGATACGTTCCGGCTATTCATAAAGTTATGAAGTGCCCCATTCACTTGATTCCCGTTCAAAACTCTTCTTGTAATATATATTAATTTGAAAAATTACAAAATTTTACTCCAATATCCCATTCTCTTCTTCTTCCTCCTGCCCTTTTCCCAGCTGTGTGGTCGGCATGGTATGTACTTCTATTCCACATCCCTCTATCAGCGGTCATATCTGAATTCACACTTTTCTTACACATGTCATCTTTCACACTTTCTTCGGTCTTCCTCTACCCTTATAACCATCCATGTTCATTCTCATTAATTTCTTTGTTATATGTCCTTCATCCCTCCGCATAACATACCCTAATATCCCATTACAGCTATTAATTGGTTTTCAACAGACTTACTAACATATATTTTATGTAATAACTTTTTACCTTATCATCTCTGTTTTTACCATATAGTTTATTGTCAATTTTATTTTTCTCCTCGTGATGATTAAGAGGTTAACTTGACTGTATCCGATGTTGACTATTATTGAAACAACAAAAAGAAACACCTCGTTCATATCTCGCGGCGAGTTCATTTTAAGCAAAAAAAAAAAACTTTAAAATCTAGATATTCATCCCGGAGGATATAAGTGGCCGAGTCTGAACAAACTTGACTGAGTACTCGAGACAACGGATCTCTTGTCTTATGAAATGTTTAAGTGGACAGCTCTACCTCCATGAATCTTTATTTTAGTTTCTCTTCGGAACCCGCTCCGTGAAGTATTCATGCTCGTAATTAGGATGGAAAGTAAACTTTGCGTCGGGAGATTTCATTTTTTTTTTGCTACTGTTATAGAAATAATGGGGAAATAAGAATAACTTAAATATCTCGAGGATACCTGCGCATGACTTTAATTTATTCTAAGGTGTGTGTGAAGTCACCAATCCGTAATGGGCCTGCGTGGTGACTATGACCCATCGCCCTCATTTTGAGGGTAGGCCTGCGCTTCAGCAACGGAACGGAACGGACGTCAATTGGCCTTCATGAACGGAAACAGCTCACTTAATATTACACCTAGTATACGGAAACATCTTATGATGAGAGGTTCAAGTAAATTCAAGTGTAAGTTTGCGGAGTTAACATACCCGTGAAAGCTGTTCTTGCAACATGTTTAGCTCATGTCGTTCATGCTTACCTTCACCGGATGTTAAAGCTCGTTGGCGATCGAACTTATGCCTCATGCGAGCTGTTGAAGAAAAGCGGTGAGAGGTCTGGGATCTATCAGTTAGGCCGAAAGAAACGGTTTACTTAGAATGATGGAAATTAATAATTAATATATAATTACATATATATGACTTATATATACATAATTTATAAGTACAAAATACAATATTGTATTACATGGATTTTTCTGTACTTATTGGCAAAATATTTTTTTTAAAGTACAATTGTTAAAATACTTGATAACATAATTTAATAATACAGGAAAATCTAATCAATAAAAAATCATCATCATCATTACAACTTGTTGTCGTCCAATGCTGAAGTTAGTCCACCCTTAGGTCCAACACTACAGATAATATTTTTAGATATAATGGCACAATAAATAAAACAAAACACCCCTATTATTTATGGTATTAGAATCGTTGACGGTTCGAACCCACAACATAAGTTAAGCTGTCGATATCAGTTTAAAAGTAATGGACACCACAACCACGCCTCAGTCACTCCTCACCCCCACGGGTTGTTCTCTACGCGTTAATCATGTTTGGGAAACTTTTATACATAATTAATTAAACAGAGCTTATTTATTGTCTTCATATTTATATAATTATTATTGATGTCAAAAGAAACCTAAGTGTTATCTAAAGCCACAAACACCAACCTATTAAATAACGTAATGTTATGTCATAAGTGCTTATGAACTGTATCAACAGTTGCCGAACTCTAATAACTTAATGTTATGTCATGGTGCTTATGACCTGTAGATCACCGTGTGACTTATCTGATAATTTTAAGACTCAGTTTTGCTTCAAAACTAAACGTACGCGACTGTTATAGGAAACAACTGGGTAGGACACTTCCTCTTATGCCGCCAAATTTGTAGATCCCAGAGTTCTGATTTAGATAGCTATTGCTATGTATCATAAAGCGATTTATTGTTATAAACAGGCGATCCTTTAGTTACATAAAAATAAAATATTTCGTCTCTGTATTCAATGAATAATGTTTTATACAAAAAAAAATTTTTTTTTTCCTTTGGGTTATTACCAAATCCATAGTTACGAAACGGAAACAACCCACAGTTCGCGTGCGGAACACACTCAGCACGTCAAAGCTGATACGCATTTTTTATCACACTGTCAATTATTCTTCTATTAATTTCGATACAAACGCATTTACTAGCACAAACAGAGGTGTTCCTTTAGAAACATGAAAATAATAAAATAAATAATAATAATAATTATTACCAGCCCAAAAGCTGAGAAAAAAAAACCCTTCACAATGATAATATTGCTGTGATAACTCTGTAAGGCGAACGCAATCGCTATATCTTTCGGAGAGGTGCGGGTTCAATTGTTGCTAAGCTTCAGCATTAAGAAATCGACATGCTCAAGAATATTCGAAGCTTAACTCCAGTCCCAGCAGTGGGAACAATCGGGGAGTAATTTTTAATGAAATATATAATACAAGGAAAGTATTTATATTTACATTTCGGTGAACACATTTTTACGAAAGGTAACCTCAAAATGTTATCCAACATAATACCACCGCCATTTTGTATCGTAGTGGAATAAAAATATCTAGAGTCGAAACCGCACAATACATATTTGTGGAAGAGCGCAGACAGTGCAGATTAAAAAAAAAAAGTGCATTTGTGTAAATTAAAAAAGACGCTCCACACACCGCAGCAATACACTTTATAAATTCACACGACGTTACCCGGAACACATTCAATTTTTTTTCTATATAAAAAAAAAAAAGATATAAAAAGAAACGCGTTCTTGAAAAAATTCGTTCCCTCACAATGTATAAAGGCACCCCATTCACGACACAATGGAGGTTTTGTGCGGTTTACGCGACTGAATCGCATGACCCGGGCGACGTGTGTTACAATGAGGCCGTGTATGGGTGCACTCAGTGAATTGTTTTTGTTTCCTATTCACGGGGTTATGGCTTTCCTCTCATTTTTCTTTTTTTTTTTTTTCATTTATTTCGTTTCCTCCATTTTTCATGCTGGAGAGTATAATTTTAGAGCGAGCCTCCTTGAGACGTTTCGTGAACTTACGTTTCGAGTAATGGCGGAATTATTGCACGGCTATTACGTACTACGTTTACAGTTTTAGTTTTTAATTAACGAAGTAGGATAATTGAATGAACTGAATGAGATGAGAATATCTTTATTATACATACAATATAAATAACAATAATTTCAATTCACTAAATATAGTTTCATATAAGGGAATATATATATATATATCCCTTTGTTCCATTCACACAAGATACCGAAGTCTGAACTTAAAAAGTTTTATTTCTGAGCTTTCTAGGATTGACTTTATATTTATTCTAGCACAAATAGATTTATCTCCTTTTACATACTTAACCTTCTTGTTACTTTATTTCCAACAAAACCCTATGTTTTCTGTCTACAATCAGCTAATATTTGACTACCATACGTCGCATTGAGGCGGTGGGAGATTACTTTCGCTGAACGTGATGGCATCAATACAGCGGTGCTGTTACAGCAGAAGATTACGAGGGTGGTAAATATGTAGTCTAGAATGTCCCTGTGCTACAAGCCAGGGTTAGCCGGTGCGCCACGGCATCGGTAAGCGGAAGATATTTGTGTTTCAAACATAATAGAAAACCAAAACCTATTAGCCGTTATATTGTGAACGTCCTTCGGCCGCCCACTAACATATATCGTTATCATCATCATCAGCCGATAGAAGTCCACTACTTGATATAGGTCCCCAAGATGTCCACATCGAACGGTCCTGCGCCGCTCGCAGCATGGACTCCGGTATCGCTGGGCACTAAAGGTTGTCGTTTGTAGGCGTTCATATGGGAGGAGCTGGGACATTTCTCACCACCCTGGTCTAATGCGGGTTGGTGGTACCTAGAAATTAGATTGTTCATAAGCAGGGTGCACCACGAACAAGTGAGATTGGCCTAGATCCCGCGAGTTGTAGTGGGTAGCGGGACCCCTTACACCCCTCATCCATGTGAAGACTTATTATAGTCCAGTGACATTATAACAGAAAAAGTATGAAATTAAAATATGGAAATTTGTACTAATAATACATTAGGGAAATTTCTATAGTACTTCAAGCTACGTAACTTACTGTGAACAAATCTCATGTTATATAAAAAACACAAAAAGCTCCGGATGCGGTCAGGAAATAGGTAAATGCGATTGAGGGGTGCAACGGTTTGCTGACACAGCATTATGGCCTAGGGAGGGAAATGTAAAGTTAAATCGAACGAAAATATTAGGGTAGTTTTGTTTCCATTGCTCTTAAGCAACACGACGAGTACATATACACATTTACTGATGATAGGTTTCTGTTGCTGGAGACCGTCTAGATAGGAAATATTGCAGCTCCTATTTCCTATTGATGTGATCTGGTTTAAACGGCGTTGTAGCTGGTGTAACGAGAGCCAACATCTTATGTCTTAAGGCGACGAGCACAATGTGGTGTTGTGTATAACATCCTATCTAGTACTACTTTGTTGTGGCCAGGTGAATGCTCTGTTCGTCTCGTCGCTTCCTAGATAAAAAAAAAATCCTGTTAGTCAGAAATAGGAGCTGGGTTGGTATCCTACCCGGACGTTTACCAGCAACAGGAATTTTCCACCAATGAAATAAAGTTCGTTCGTCGTCTCTTCGGCACGAGTAGATCATCGAGGAAGTGGAGGTTGTATTAAAAATATATATAACCGTCAAGTTTAAACTATTACCCTCACATAGTGGAGTACCGTACGATCAAGTTCTGATAGCCGTGAAGCGAGGGTGGATAAACTTTTCGTATCACGTCGTTAAGTGATAAAAGTTACACCATGTTATGGTACTAAATTCAGCTCTTCATAGCTCTTCTTAAACAGTTATGTGCCGAGCCCGTACACTTCGCTAAGTTACCAACTTGTATAACTAACAAGTTAAATACGTGATCATTTTAAAGTTTGTTTTATTTTATGCCTATAGACCCCAATTGTAAGGGGTGTAAGGGGTCCCGCACAACACTCACGGGACCCACAACCAACTTCACCTACTCGTGGTGCACCCTGCTTATTAACAAACGAGTCCCTGGTTCCCATCAACCCGAATTGAACAAGCGTGATGGAGAATATCCCAAGGCCCTCCATATGAACTTCAAACAACGACCCCTGGTGCCCCGCAATTATGGAGGCTACGCTGACTGTGACAGACGTTGGAAAGCCGGAACCAAAGCAGAGGACGACAAAACAAAGTTGGGCTCTTCGGAGGAGAGCTCCGACCAGTAATGGACGTATATCGGTTGATGATGATGAGACCTCAATTGACAGGAACTGTCTATTTACGTATTTTCAGTATTATACTCTCCGCAGACCGGAGACTCTCCGGAGACCTTCCACATGTAAAAGTCTACAAAATGTAAACTTCTTTACCATGATGGTTGTCATAATTCTTGATATATATAGTAGTAAAGAAAATTACAAGTAAAAAATTTTTTTAACTGATGGCAGGTCTCTGTTGGCGGAGACCGTCTAGGTAGGATACCAGCAGCTCCTATTGCTGCCGACAAACAGTAGTGTGCAAACATTACTGTGTTCCGATTTGAAGGGAGGTGTAATTGTGAAATTACTGAGGCAACGAGACTTAACAACCTTTGTGTCAAGGCGACGAATGCAATGTGGTGCGGTGTATACCATCCTAACCAGTGCCACGTTGTTATGGGCAGGCTTACCATCAGGTAAACGTACAGCTCTTCTGTTGCTTCCTTGACCAAAAAAAAATTCACATGTATGTATTTAATATATATAATAAAAATAGGTTTTATTTGTTCACCAATTACGTGAAAACTATTGAACATATTTATTTTTTTATTTCATATATCCTTCAGCGTTTTATTTCTAATTGACTTTTACAAACAATTTCATTTCGTTCGTATGCGGTTGCTATAGTAACGGTTGCTATAGAAAGTCTAATTTTATATAACGGCCAGCAAAGTGGGCGGCGAGCAGGTAGATTAATAGATAAATAAAATATACTGTGTCGCTCTCAGTGTAACACCGGCTTTACAGTCATCGATAAAGAAATTATTTGCACACAGCGAATCGGGAATAATATTCTTTTTTTTTTCCAATTTCAACGAGTACTCAATAATGTTTAATTATTGAAGCAGTAATGAGGTTTCATTTGAACCATCTAATAAGTGTTGCGAAAATCCGATAATGACGAGTGGGCAAAGTGTGAGGCCCATATTACTAATGAGGGCCGATACGTTCACGCGAGAACTGTGATACACTTTCATTGGATTATAGTTGTAATTTGGTTTGTCTCCAGTAATGTACACAGCTTTTAATCCTTTTAATAAATTTTTTTATAAATAAAAAATCGCTTGGCAACAATCCCTCCGAACGAATAAATATAGCTAAGCGGCGATATAGTCTTTGATGGTGGATTACTCTAGCCTACAAACAGCCTATTCAGTCTTCTCGTAAAGATTACTTCATCATAACTATAATAAATGGAAACGATTAAAACCGTTTAATCTTCAAAATCCACTCCTGACCACAATATCGCATTGTGTTAAATGACAATAGTACTGAGAATCCTGATGCATGCTCATCTAGAGTATTCCACCTCTCATATGATAACGATCAAAGCAAAGCAGCGCTTTTATGTATTAACTCTACCACAAACCGTCTGTATAAAGATTTAATGTAAATAATAAAAAAACAGCTTTAGAATTAAAAGCTTTTTTTTTAAGCTCAGTCATATATTTTGCTTAAAAGGGTATTCCATCAAAAAGTTTAAAATTACCCTTAAATTAGTTGACATGACATCGAGGAGTCTGGGAATTAAAATGAAATTACTTTCTTCATATGAATATTAGTATATAATACTTAGTCTTACAGATACTATGATCTCATTGGAAACTGTTTTAACCCCGGAAATAATAATTAAGATATAATATCAAAAGCGACAACCACACAGGGAATACTTCCGCTGATGTTAATTGGAGGAGTCGGATTAATGAAGCCGTCCGGCCCGCCGATGTGTGAAGTCCCGCTTCAGTATCCACTGAACATAATGATTGGACTCCTTTTCAGCCGACGTGTGGTTACCACCGTAACTATGAGTAGTCCTCCATTCTGCAATTTGTGATTTCACTTAATTGTTTATTAATATTATTTTCCCCTTGGTTGTCACTCATAAATGAGAGTTGATGAAGAAATTTGTGCGTAGTAATAGATACTAGTGCTACTTGCTACTGTTGGTAAGTCTCACCGCAGCGCCTATTTCTGCCGACGAACAGCATTGTGCCAAACATTACCGTGTTCCGGTTTGAAGGGCGTTGTTGTTAGTGAAATTACTGTGGTAATGAGACACATGTATCAGCCGGCGAACGCAATATTGTGCAGTGTATAACATCCTAATTAACTCCACGTTCTTATAGACAGGCTATCACTTACCATCGAGTGAACGTCCTGCTTGTCTGTCAGTTCACAAACCAACCGAACCTTGGTGATAAGTGATACGCCTGCCCAGAATAACGTGGAACTAGTTAGGATGGTATATCCTGCACCACAATATGCTCATCGCCTTGATGATCTGGTCCTACCCAGACCGTCGTCGGTTCGCTGAATACATATATAAAAGAGATCATCGTACGTAGTGAGGTTCACAAGTCGATATTGTTGTAAAACATATCGATGTTCTAAATCGGAAAGGTCGGAGCCGTGTCCAATATTCATTCGATTAAGAGATTGTGAACGCATTCTTAATTCGAATCGTGTTCGAAAATTGAAACAGCGGGTAGCAATACGTTTAGAGCAACGGCTGCTACTACGGACGCCATCTTTGACCATATCTCGTTTGACCTACATTTGCAATTGATTCGATTAATTGTTACAATGAATGCAATTTCATTTTGTATATCCTGACTATTAGTACATTGTTACACTATGTACTAATTCTCTATCAGACTATTTATGCCACCAAACTGTAGGCAATTAATCAATCATCAGCCGATAGACGTCCACAGCTGGCCACCTACTAAGATCTCCACATCCAACGGCTTCCCATCACCTTACAATCGGCATGGCTTCCGGTATCGCCGGACATTAATTGCCGTCGCTTGTAGGGGTTCAAATGACGGAGTTGAGCCATTCCCTACAACGCTGGACAAATGTGGCTTGATAGGAGCCAGAGCTTCGTTTGTTGCATTAGCAGGGTGCACCACGAGCAGGTAAGGATGACTTGGATCCTGTGAGCCGTTCTGCATGACCCCCTACACCCACCCAACTGAAGTGTGCAAACATTAATGCGTTCTGGTTTGAAAGGCGTTGTAGCTATCGTAACTGGGGTAACAAGACTCAACATTTTATATCTTAAGGCGAAGAAGACACTATGGTGTAGTGTATAACATTCTACTTAGTGCCATATTGTTATGGTGTGGCGTATCACTTACCATCAGGAGAACGTCCCGCTAGTCTCGTCACTTCGTAGAATAAAAAAAATACAGAGAAGAATATTAAGTATTCTTTTAAGTGTTTTAATACGTAAGGATAGGAGAAGGAGGAGGCAGGAGGATACGTTCATCAATGGCCTACAATAGTTTGGGATGATGATGATGATGATAATTTTAGCTTAGTCTTTACTTTGGTCATTATTCTAAGCTTTATAAGTTTTTTCAGGTTTATCTGATGGTAAGTGTTTGCCAGCTTAAATCCTCGTCGCTTTTAAACATACGGTGTTAAGCTCCTTCCATTAGTAATTTCACTAGGTACAATAATTAAACATTCACTAAAAGGGACGTTCACCTGAAGATAGGTGATAAGAATATGTCACCAGTTCTGTTCAGTTCCACATTATGCTCGTCGCGTTAAGATGTAAAATGTTATGTCTAATTACCCCAATATTTACAATAGATACAACGCCTTTCAAACAGGAACACAGTAATGTTTGCACTATTTGGCGGCAGAAGAAGGAGCTATAAATAAAGAAGGAGACCTACTTAGACGTTCTCCGGCAAGAAAGACCTACCACCAGTAATTTAGGGCCAGTGTTGTCACTAAATTAAAATGATTACATGCTGACCTACAATAATTTCTTTTTTCTAAGTAGGTATCACCGCCTATTTCTGCTGTCGAACAGCAGTATTCAAATATTACTGTGTTCCGGTTTGAAGGGCGCTGCAGCTGGCGTTATTAGTGGTTAAACGAGATATCTTATGTCTCAGACGGGAAGCGCGATGCGGTGCAGTATATATCATTCTAACTAGAGCAGGCGTATCACTTACCATCAGGTGAACGTCGTAAAAATAAAAAGATTAACTATTTATTACTTTGAATTATTCATAAACTTACGATTATAGCAACCCTATTTTTAATCAGAGTATAACCATAGCTCTGGTGCATGTCATAAAGGAGACCATTTTAAATTTCGAACTAAGCTCGTTAGCGAGACGAGTATCGGTTGAAATGAGCGCGCACATTCACCCGTCACAGAGAATTGAGTGGCGGTGGTGGATTTTGCACAGTCACTAGATTTCTTTATATTACAATTTAGAATATTATATAGCTGAATGATATACTTATCAGCAGGTGGCTTTTCATTCGTTTGTCTATACTTCCTAAAAAAAACTCACTTAACATAAATGCTTCACATATTCATCCACCATTCCCTGCTGGTGTATCTCACCGTGAGACCGTCAGACGTGGATACCACCACAGCGCCTAATTCTGCCGCTTAATACCAGTGTGCAAACGTTATCGTGTTCCGGTTTGAAGGGCGGTGTAGATAGCGAAATTACGGGGGTAACGAGACTTAACATCTTACTAGGCGATGAGATCAATGTATCCTAACCATCAGGTAAAGATTCCGCTAGTGTTGTAGCTCAATTGAATAAAAAAAATTTCATATCTCACAACAACGATATATATTTTTCTTTTACTAAAGTATTTTTTTTGATAAATAATAAAAAAATTGTTTAATAATAAAGAATTTTCTTTTAAAGTTTTAGTATAGTAATTTTTTTAAACTAAATCTAAACACAGAGGTTTTATATCAAGTATTCGAACGTTGATGACTTGAGTAATTTGCTCACGACATCAGACGGGTGTAGCCGCAGACATACCACCTCGAATTTCGATTTTCGAATTTCGAACGTAGGGGTGTGCTCGTGTTGGAAATTCGAGAAAAAAATATTTAATACAATAAAAAAAAATTACCGACGAGAAAAACGAGGTTTATTATCTTTTATGCGTATGTTTATACAGAGTGGTAAAATATTAGATATTTTTATGAGATAAATAATAATACTCCAATTTCGGTTCCGTAAAAAGGTGAAAAAAAAAATTATTACAGATTAAAAAAAATTATTCGTCGATCGTATTTCTTCTGTAAATTTATTTTAGTTATTAACTAACTAATTATGGTCATTTAAATTTTTGGGAAATTTAGTAACATTTTTATTTTTGAACAAACGAACTGTACGATCACTTGTCTATAACAACGTGGTGTTAGGATGTTAGACACTGCACCACATTGCACTCGTCGTCTGATACGTAGGACGTTGAGTATCATTACCCTAGTAATTACACCAGCTACAACGCCCTTCAAACCACAACATAGTAATGTTTGCACACTACTGCTTGGCGACAGGAATAGGAGCTTCCGCAGTACTCACCTACACGGTCTACCACCAGTAATTAATCAGTGCAATTGTTGTGATTATCGGTGTATATGTCAAATTATAAAATTGCTACAATTTTCAATAGTTAAAAATTAATGAAGTTATAATTTTTTAAACCGTCCACCTACAGTTAAACTCTGATTAACTTCTATAACGAGTTGGATTAACTGGTTAATAACGGGTTAGCGCAAACTGCATGCGCATTACCGCCTTAATATTTTATTGTGTAAGTGATACGTAGGCAGAGTAGTTTTACGGCCGTTCGCGGAACCCTTCCAGGAAGCTAACGGCGTTGAAAGGATACCGTGGGATTTGAACCGGTAAAAGTCCTGCATAGCAGTATTGGTTTTCCAACTGTCAAGATTCAGCAGTCAAAGTATTCTGGTTAAACAGACTACACCATCCGTTACTGTCGTTTATTATCATGTGAATTTAAGAGTATTATCCTTTTGTCCGTCATCATGGATGTTGGTCTGGTCCAAAATATACTTATAAACATTCTCATGGTACAGATAATAGAAGTTATCCTCCCCATTCTTGATAAGAACAGTAGGAGGGATAGCACAACTTCCCGGTGAATAAAAGTGCAATTAATCTGATAGTAGTCGTGGTGAAGCACTAATCTATTCATTATTAATAAAATTATTAGAACATACAAATTCATTATAGTTGAGGAGTGACCTGATGATAAGTGATACGCCTGCTCATAACACTAGTTACGACGATACCCCATTGCGCTTGTCCCCTGACACATAAGATCTTGAGAATCGTTACTCCAGGCATATTACAGCATCTTTTAAACTGGGACGCAGTAATATTTGCACAAAACTGTTTGACGGCAGAAATAAGAGCTGCAGTGCTATCTACTTAGGTAGTCTGCGGCAACAGTTCCAGTTCACCAGATAGACATCAGATTTTTGATGATGGTGATGAAAATTATGATTAATTAGTATTATATTATAGTTCAAGATAATATGAACGTTATATGTTAGTATTTAAAAAGTACTTATTGATCTTTATTTCTCGTATTTTTCTTGTCTGTAGTAGTCCAACTCACTTCTTTAGATCATCTTCCCATCTTCATACCTTTCTACCTCTCTTACTACTTTACTTTCTGCGAACATTTGTTTGGGCCACTGATTATATGACCCTTCCATCTCTGATTTAACTTGTTGATGGTTCCTGTTATTGGAAGTACATTAGTTTTTACACAAGAAAGAAAGATCTGACAGAACTTAGAGGAGACCTGGCAGTGGACAAGATAGAGACTAATCTCTAGCTTGTCTTCTAAAAATAGAAAAAAGAAAGCTTTGAATTAATAATTAGAAAGTGAAAACTATAGAGAAGTAATTTTCCTTATCATCATTCATATGATGTCAAAGAGTGTGAAGGTCCAGAAAGATAGAGGAAAAAATGATATAGTGTCGCAGTATAAATGTATGGGAGCGTATGCGCGTGCGTGATCGCCCTTTATACGTTTGTCATTATCATTTTATGCAATTCCGCGATGATTCATTAACGAGTCTACACATGGAGGGGGGCTTTCAGCAATACATTATGGAAGGCTGCGTGCACCTCGCGGGAACACAGAAATGTGTTGTTTACAGCGGCAGCTTAGTGTGGATACGCATACGTTACATTTAGTACTCACATTATATTGTTTCTTGACCTTCGACCATCAAGCGAACGGATTTAATATTAATGATCACAATCGGTGGGGTTCAAGGGTTCCCGTACAACTTATTGGATCCAAGGCTCAACAAACAAAGCTCCAGGTCCCACTAAACTGCGGTGGGCTAGCGTGGTGGGAAATGGTCCAAATCCTCCGTTATGAATCCCATTCCCATCGTGTAGGAATCTTTAGGGTGGCCTATGCCAATGGACGTGTATCAGCTGATGATGATGATCATAATTATTTAGCGACTGATAATTATCTGGTATTTTTACGGGACTTTTAACCGACAAAACAACTTCATATATAAGTATATGTATATGTGTGTGTACAAAGTGGCAGTGGGCAACGTACATTGCCCTAAGGGCCGACGGCCGATGGAGCAGTAAGGTCCTCGTGTGTCGCCCGCGTATCGGCAGACGTAGTGTTGCGAGGCCTCCTACAAGGTGGACCGACGGTCTGGTGAGAATCGGGGAAAACCCACTGGACGCGAGCATCGCAGCACCAATCGATGTGGAGTGATGATGATATGTATATATTATACAGTAAGGAATAATTGTGTTATTAGGCTTGTTGGTGTTTAGGCCCCTCAAAGATCTTCACATTGATGGGGCCTGTGCCACCCGTGAGGTTGGTTTAGGTCCGGTGAGTTGTTGTGAAAAAAAATCTTACCTACTCGTGATGAACTCAGCTAATCAATAAACGAGGCTCTGGCTCCCACCAACTCGTATTAGGCCAGTGTTGTAAGAAATGGTCCAATCCCGCCATATGTTCCCCAAAAATGACGGTCTCTAGTGTCTGGCGATGCGGACTGCGCAGGACTGATCGATGTGGGGAACTTCGGGGAGGCCTATATCCAGCAGTGGACGTCTATCGACTGACGATAATGATGATGATGACGGCACCACTAACTAGTCGTATCATCTGAATCAAGTTGGTAATATCATTTTGTTAAACAAGGATTATAAAAAAAAATTATGGAGCCACATCCACGTTAATCGTTCGCCACATGACGGATGGCTCAGACCGGGCTATTCATTTAAGTCTCATGTACGACACTTATAATCCATTCAAGCTTTCATACAGCAGCCGTACAGCGGTCATACTTATTAAAAAACTTGACTATGAACAAAAGGTTCCGCACTTAATTAATCTTCAGCGGGCTTTATACGTCTGATAGGGGGTTAAAAAATTACATCGCGTCTTTTACATTTTTTTTTTTTTGCACGGCTATTACTTGATTAGTAAGATGAGTGGTACATGCACTGGTCGTAATTAAAGTGGTTATTTCTGTTTTACTTTTAACCTTGCGACGGTCTCTTTTTATATGGTGGATAGCTTGGTTGTATGCGTTATTTATGCAGCAAAATATCGATGCTACGGCTAAGTGGTAAGTGACAAGATTACTCGCAGTTGATGAATCAAAACGTATCAACAACTTTACGTAGTCTTAACTTGATATACTTTTCAAATTGTTTCCCTAATTGCTTGATTTATATCTCACTATATTAATATGGCAAAATATTACTAATTAAACGACGATGTTAAACTTGCAGAATGTTTTCTGGTGGTAGGTCACTGTTGACTATTTCTGCCGTCAAACAGTAGTGTTCACGTTTGAAGGGCGTTGTAGCTGGTGTAATTACAGGGGTGTCTATAATGAATACCTTGTCTCAAGGCAACGAGCACAATTTGGTAAAGTGTATATCATCTTAACTAGCACCACATGGTTTTAGGCAGGCGTATCACTTATCATCAGGTCACCCGCTCGTCATGTCGCATCTTTCATTCAAAAAAAAAAAAAATTACAAAAGTACTTATAAAGTTGCGTGTATATTTAGATATTATCGAAATCTACGGCTAATATTAGTAATACATAAAACATGCCGACACATATCTGAACTATTATAACTGATAAGTTCAGGTCTAAGTTACTATTACTTATGTAAATTGAAAATAATTAATAATTTCTGTTGCTTAATTAACTAAAAGTTTTTATCCTCCTTCCAAGTTAAAAGTGTATTACAAAGGAGTAATTATGATATTGCACAGATGAATTGCAGCAGCGGAAAGCTTGGATGTTTAAATATACAAAGTGTCTGTTATAGATATTTACGTTAAAGGTTTATTAAACAAAAAGTCTATATATATTTTAATCTTAAATCGTTTGATTATAGAGCGGCGTAACCTGGCAACAGTATTGGTTAATGTCGGCATTAAAGCAAACTCCTTAAACGCAACGTTCGACGTATAAATCGTAATTTAGCAAACAAGTAAATCCTAGCAGCGCAACACATGGACGTGGGTTAGGCTCTAATTTATAAACGGTTTACGCACTTAATCTCCGACGGCCCGGTGTGGGACACGCGCCCACGCCCACACTAGTGGACGCGGCAGGCTCCGCTCGGATTACCTCATGTACTAACGTAATCACAGACTTGCAGGACGATATGCTCCGCGTTAAGAACGTTTCATTTTTTTTTTAATTTCAGATGAAAAACTTCGAAGGGATTCATACCTATTAAAACTCGTTCCCTGGTCATCATCAATGCGTCATAGAGGACTTCAGGATCTGCAGCCAAACTACACTACGTTTAAGCACCGCAGCACCATGAAGAGTAGTAACCTTCTCCAACACTATTGCTACGACAAACACGAGAGCACCTCGTACTTGTCTATCCTGGACTTAGTTGACAATAAGGAGTTCACCTTCAACGCTCCCGAAGACAGATTTAGTCGCCTCCTACGAGAAGCAGGGTCTTACTTTAGTTCTATTCAGTCCCGACTCGGCAATGTAGCGCGTTAAGAACCTGAAGTATTATCGATCTTCAGCTACTATTAAATCCTACCTCTGACCATGAAAATGTAGCATTAGTTAGGATGTTTACACAGCATGACACTGGTCGTCATTATGAAACATGAAATCATGTTATCGCTGTAGTTTCTACTAGTTCCAGCGCATTGAAACCGGAAGACTACATCGTTTGAGAAATTGTACTTGTTTGCAGATATAGTCGCGATATCTATTTATACTGTGTCCGTTGTGTTGTGTGCCAAAGGTAACAGAGGTTGTGATGCAAATTACATAGACCCTGGCTCCAAGCTGGACTGTAATGGAGTTCGTAGTTCTTAAAATATATAAAAAGCAATCGCAATAAAACTGTGAACGGGTTTTGTGTATTACTCTGCATTATTTATGTATCCAAACAACTGAAAGCAATTTCACGAAAACACTCAACACAACGCGACCGATGAGATAAAAAAAACATCGCTGAAAATATGTAGTGGAAGGAGACGAAACTATCATTACCGAAAAGGAGACCAAAAAAAAAAAAACAATTTTGTCATTAAATTGTGAAAAATGGAATCATACCGGCTCACGTTTTATTTCAGCATACAAAGAGGAAAAGTAGGAAAAAAAAAAATCGCCCGCACTACATGCAATTTTCTATCGCAATCAGAACTATAACAACGCTCGAGCTGGCACAGACGTCCCGCCCGCTGAAATCATAACGAGAACCCAAATAATAACAAAAAACACCCTGAAAAAAAAACCCAAAAAAAAAAAATAGAATTTGGTTAAGCGGCACACCACCCGAAACCGAAACGATGTGGATTGCCCTCGAGAGATAGGTACGGCCCGAACAACGGGGGCCAGGAAACCGGCGATGTAATAAAACTAGAGGAACTCGCCCCGCGCAAAATTAAAATCGCAGACAAATGATGTGCACTCGCGCTTTGATACCTCATCGCCGTCTCCCTGGCCCCACTCTAACAAACGCAACGACTGGAGCAATCCTTTTTTTTTTTTGTGCGCTCCTCTCCTTTACCGGGAAATGACTTTCTGACTCTTAATCTCTCTCGCGATCTCATTAAAAATTCATAACTCAAAACTGCGGGTAAATGAAAATTTGCTATATCTAACTTATAAGAACCCTTCCATTTTGTTAAATAAATATCATCACGTTACTGTTCACAGCCATTTTTTTCCCTCATCATCTTCAGATTATAAAGTATCATATATCCTTTAATTGAAGACTATACCTTTAAAATAAGAATAATCTAGATATAGCAAAAAGTCTAGATATGTAGGTATTTATCCGTAAGTCAATTCCTCAGTCTTTCAGCAGGCCGGTCGCCGAAGGAAGCGGGCGCGTCGTACAGTAACCCCGGAGCGAGAAAAAAAATTGAGAGGAAATCCACAAAACAAAATTGCAACCCGCCGCGCTGGGGATGTTGCATTTTTTTTTTTCTGGAAACGGAAGTTTATTTTCAGCGTATTCTCATAATGTTAACGCGTTATTGTGTTTGTTTCATCTGTTCACGATTAACAAATACCGACAAATAATTTTATGTATATTTTTAATACTAAAAGATATATCAAAGATAGTAATATTACTAATTGATTAAAAATATCTCGTTTATTATAATAATAGTTTAATAATTTCTTTTTGTCAAATGTATACAAAAACAAGTAGATTTTATAATAATAGTGGCACTAGTTTGTTCACTACTAGGTCTCTAATGCCGGAGACCGTATAGGTACCACCGCAGCTCCTACTGTCGCTAAACAGCATTATGCAAATATTACCTTATTCCGGTTTGAAGGGCGCTGTAGCTAGTAAAATTCCCGGTGTAAGTAGACCTAACATCTTACTTCTCAAGGCGATGAGGACAATGTAGTGCTTTGTATATCATCCTAACCAATACCATTTTGTTATAGGAAGACGTATCAGTGATCACTTGATGAACGTCTCGTCGAAATTAAATTATGATGATACACTGCACCACTGTTGTAAAGTTATTACATTAGCTGCAGCACCCTTCAAACAGGAACACAATTATGTTAGCAAACTAATGTTTAGCTTTAGAATTACTTAGAACTGCAGCTTTAGAACTGTCGCGGTGGTGACTACTATCCAGTCTGTAGCAAATGTTATATCAAAATTGTCTCAGTGTTATCGCCTATGTGGCGCAACGGCTAACCGGTAGTCTTGTCACACGAAGGTCTCCGGTTCGGTGTATAATAAATAAAACGACATTCTGCGCCACATTGTTCCCGGCCAAGCTAAAATGTGATACGCTTAACGCATTTGCAAACAAGCGAGAAATTCATTATCAATTTACTTAACAAAGGTATTGTTTGGAAACGATAGCGATCACCTTTTACGAAGTGAACGTATATTTTCTAGCCGCATTATAATATTCTTACATAAATCACTTGATAATCTGTGTAAAAATTTCATCGGTCTGTTGCAAAGTGTTTTCTTAAACTATGTTGAAATTTGTAACTTGAACCGAAAATATGTTGCAACTATATTATTACTTGATATCATATATAGTTTTACAGGGGTGTAAAGGGTCCCGCACACAAACTCAAGGGATCCAAATCAACCTCACTTGCTCCTGGTGCACCCTGCTACTGAACAAACTAGTCTTTGGCTCCCACCAACCCGTATTGGGTCAGCGTGGTGGGAAATACCCAAATCCCCTCATATGTACCTTATAACTCCGCATTTGTAATTGTCGTGTCTTTGAGGGAGGGCTATGTCCAGCATCGGACGTCTATCGGCTGATGATTACCGGAAATGAAAAAAGTAGGAAAAGGACTAGTTTACGTGCCATTATGGAAGATATGTAGATTACTTAAATGTGAAAACATTATCAAAACTTATTCACGATCAACTTTGATCATTAAGCTACAACATATGTACGGGTATTCTTAACAACCAAACTAACGTTCTGTATATTTGTCATGTATAACTAGTTGTTCCTTGCTCGCTCTGCTGGTCGTAACACCCTCGCAACTACCTTCGAGGGAAGGTATTGTGTAAAATCCATTCTGAGCTGACCTCTCAACGGCGCAAGCAACATCTTTACCAAGTAACTAACCGTTCCCTGCAGGCTTTGCTGGTCGTAACACCCCTGCATCTCTCTTTGAGGAAAGAATTTTGTAAAATCCATTCCTAAATAATCTCTAAACGGCAGAAACTATCACTGAATAGTTTCGGAGATCTCGTGAAGAGTCAGTGAATCTCTGGATATCTCTTACATGTGTAGACAGCTACAAACCAGCATTCCATATGCTCTAATAACTTCTACCAACCCGCTTTTGATATTATGGCCTTAACTTTCTCCTCAAAGGGTAAGGCATCCAAACCCAGCAATAAGAATGACAATATGAACCACCAGATGACGTAGTCTTTATTTAATATCATGTGAAGGTCATGTAGTATATATGTAGGTGTACCGTTTTACTGATCACATTTAAGCTTTGGTAGTATTTATGGAACATGTGGTTTCTCCTCGACCTGATTACACAAGTTCCTTGTATGTGTGGTGATTAGTGGGCGGCGTTAACAGTACTTGTCGAGTAATAATAGCATTCCGGCAGGTATCCATGCGTCCGCTCCTTAACGTGATGATTTCATGATATGGCTCGAGGTGAATTGAATTGTAGCCTGTCATTTCAGTAGATTTAAATTATTAGATATTTCCCGTAAGTAACTCTCTCCGGGGATTGGTGATGCTGTGCCTTGTGACACGGAGGTTTTTTTTAGTTAATTTCTGGGACCACATGTTAGGGTAATAGCAGAATTTTTTCAAACCCGCCTCACTGCTATACCTTACTATAATTCTAACCATAACGGCAGATAAAATAAATTTTTGACCTTGTTCTGGTTTTGGAGTATGTGTATAAACTATTTGATATAAACTATCAGGAATATTGTAGTAAAATAATCCTGTGGAAAAACTAACCATGAAATTTCATCTCTTGTTTGTCACAGATTTTCGAAAGATAGAAATTAGGTCAGTGTAACAAGTCAACATAATTTACCATACACAATAATAAAAAGGATCAAGCTACACTTGTTCTAGAAATAAAGTATATCTAAAAGTAGTCTTGCAGAAATAGAAAAAAATACTAAATTGAAGTATTTAATATTCCTAAAAATATTTAATGATTTCAATACATTTGTACTAACATCAAGAGAATCAAAAGAAAGCTACGGTTCATTTGTCCAATAAGCTACAGTAGATTTTAAAGCGTACACAAACAAAATATCGCAACTTGTACTTTTACTTAAATAAACTAACATAAAGCTAAGGGTTTAATTTTCCTGAATAAGACAAAATAATTGAAAGAGAAAGTACTAATGAAAATGAAAAAGAAAAGTAAAAGAAATTGGATAGAATAGACAAGAAAGAAAGCATAGAAGTGCTAGAACACATTAGTCTTGAAACAATATAAGCTTTGACTATTCATGTTGAGATATGTGGGGAAAGTCTATGTCCAGCGGTGGACGTGTTGGACATTGTAATTATTATTCCTTTGGATTTCAATCGTAAATTAATGAAATGCGTTATAGTGGACATGCGAGCTGAGAGCCGGAATTAATTATGATGTCTACGATCTAACCTGTGTCTAGGTCCAATTGTAGCCACTGTGCGTGTATAACCGGCTCTGTATCTCATGAGCTAGGCATGGATCAGTCCGTGAAGGACATTTCGTGTTCGCTAATTAAATAGTTTAACAGCTCCTGTGAACCTGGTTAGGAAAAGTAAGAATTTTCATGTCCTTTCATCAGCTGTGATATAAATGTAATCCTCCGTCCGTTTAAATTGTTTTTAAACTGTTATTAAAGTAAGATAATTTTTTTTTTATTCCGAGGATTCAGACTGTGTAAGACGTTCACTTGATTGTAGGTGATACGCCTGCCGATAATTACGTGACACTAGTTAGGATGGTACACATGGCGCCTCATTGTGCTCTTTGTCTTGAGGAACGAGATGTGACGTTTCGTTACCTCGTACCTCGTAATTTGACTAACTGTGACCACAAATCGCCTAGATAGGTACCACCGCAGCGCTTATTTCGGGCGCTAAAGAGTAGTGTGCAAACATCACCGTGTTCCGGTTTGAAATGCGCTGTAGCTATTGTGGTTATTGAGGTAACGAGACTCAACATCTTATCTCAGTAGTGCAATACGCAGTACTCATACTAACTAGCGTCGTATTATGATGGGCGGGCGTATCACTTACTATCAAGTGAACGTCTCGTATGACTCGTCGCTAAATTGTATACAAATTTAAAAAAAATATATACCTTTTGTTGTAACTCTGTATACACGAACACACGCACAGGACACCAAAAATTTTTCTCTTCTCAGTAGTCTGATGTAATAATGATGGGACATTCGAAGGTATTTTACATCCAAAGAGTGCAGGTTATAATCTTACAAAAAGTATACTTTCGATTTTATACTCTTCAGCAGTGTATTTTGTAGTGTAAAATATCCTAATAAATAAATATTAAAGATACAAAGCACTTATTGCACATTCCCGCATTGCACTTGATTATCTCCGCTTTCTCACACACTGTCGTACGGCCATTTGTTTAAATTACTTTTGCACGTACATTCTTGTTTAAGGTATGTGCCGTTTAGCTTGCGAGGATAATAAATATAGTAAACAGGATATATTATCATCCTCGAGAGAGAAAGTAGACATTAAAAAAAATATATTATATCATAGCTAATTTTCTTTCCTATCCCTGACCATTTTCATTATTACTTAATACTTCTATAACGATCTGTATAGATAAAAATACCCACCTGGATGAAGTCTTCAGGTTATGCATTACTGCAAGCATCTGCTGTCTTTTCGCTCCAACCCTGTCCAGCTACCTAATTTAGGTTGTTCACCTTTGACGTCCTCTTATTCAGTCACTCTCAAAATGTTTTTTATTTCATTCATTTCTTATAGATTCGTCTTAAAAAGATCGTCGACCCAAAGCCACTTTAAGTGCACATCTTAGGACATTTATGATATTTGATTTTTCTAGATTATTGTATGATTAACTTTTCCATCAAATAATTTCCTCTATAATGTTACTAAGTTAACCCTTTCTTGGGAGGATACTTCTTTTGTTTCCTTTTGGTCAACTTCGCAATTTGATCGATCCTATAGCAACCTTAGTTGAAATCTATGTCCTAGGGCATCTGTGATGTTTGTCTATTCCCTAGCTTGTTGTATTATTAAATTATTATATTTAACGTTTTAGATAAATCAATACTAGGCATATATAAAAATGGATTCGATCTAATTTATGTAAATGTATGATAATAAACTCTTTTCTCATGAGATGATATTGATGATCTAGACTATTGCTCTAACTAGTGTCCAAATTTGATACCTTTAAGTATAGTATATTTACTAATATTTAGTCTTCAATTACTTACCGTACAATAGTCGTAACTGTTCAATTTATTGGAAGATTAGTTAATCAAGGATCTACTACCGTTAAACCAGTCTTGTAGTAGGTCTTTGCTGTCTGAATCTAGATAGGTCCTGGTCCGAACAGTAGTATTTTTCCTATATGTTAACCCAGTAATTTCATTAGTTACAACATCCTTCAAACCCTAACATAGGTTACTGTGTACCTATACAATCTCCGGCAACAGGAAGCTATTGTTTATAATGAATTATGGGTAGGCGTATAACTTACCATCAGGTGAATATTTATTTTGTGTATATTATTAGCTTGTTGGTGAATCACAGGGCTCGGGGCTCGTGTGGTGTGGTGCAGCAGGCGTGGGCGCGCTCGTGATGCGTGCGGGCAGATTAAATTGCATTAGCGCAATACACATCCACATTACACTGCAATCTATATTGTTCGTGAGCGCTGTGTTTACAGCAACAACGAAACGCACACCTCTCGTGTTTCACTATACTTTTAAACGACCATCATATATATCTCAGTCTAAAAGAAGACATAGATAGATATAAAATTGGTACAAGAGAACAAAGATCATCATCATAAGAATCGCTGGGAGTTATTAGAATGAAAGAGCTCAATACTGTGTTTTGTGGGATAGATTACAAGAGACTTACGTCCACCAGTGGGCTTCTATCAATTGATGGATGGTAATAAACTGACTCTGAAACATAATATTCAATGCTCATCGCTTCGAGACATAAGCTGTTACTTAGTATCATTACTTTAACTATCTAAATCATAAGGTAAATGTGATAAGTTTCTTGGGGCTGTAAGAGTTCCCGCATAATAATTCACGGGATCCAAACCAACTTCACCTGTTCGTGGTGCATTGTGCTAATCAATCAAAGGAGGCTCTGGCTCCGACCAACTCCCATTGGGCCAGCGTAGTGTGCAATCCCACAAATCTCGACATATTAATCCCCACCCGATCGATGTGGGAAGCTTTGGTGAAGGCCTATGTCCAGCAGTGGACGTCTATCAGTTGATGATGATGACGGGAAGGTCGACGTGCAACAGTGTTTATCATTATAAGAGGATATTGTTTTGGACGGATCCTACAATTACCACCAGATAAAATATCTGTAGTTCTCATCGCTTTTGTAATAAAGATCATACGGAGAGACCTTGCTAAGTTCATTAAGTGTAGGAAGTTTTTCTGTAACGTGTAATACCAACTCCGGAAGAGCATAACGTTATATTGAAATGGTAGTAAATAACGATATTATTTGGATAATAATTATTAAAAGTAAGTACTACATTGTTTAGATTTTAATTGTTATAACCGGAAAGTGCTAAATAATTGTATGAAATACTAGTTCCTGAACTCTGTTAGCCGTAACAGCCCTGCAACTCTTTTTGGGGAAAGAATTCCGTAAAATCCATTCTTAGCTGACCTACAGCCGGCAAAAGGAATATTTATACCAAATATTAAGTCTTTAAGCCTGACGGTTTCGGAGATATCATGATGAGTTGATGTAAGTGGAAATCTCTTACATTTTAATTAAAGATATTTCTTCAGTCATATAACAATGTTAATGTTAGTACAATTTTTTTTATAATTGTTAATTCTGAACATTGTCGCGTGATACAGCAAGTTGTATATATATATATATATGTTTCGTTAACTTGGCAGTATGACACATCGGAGTTCGTGATACTGTCTGCTCTCTAGACTATTGAGTTGAGAGTTTGGAATTCATATCAGGGATCGAGTTATAGAGAAGCATGATTCGATTCATATGATCGAATAATTTAATGTAAGTTAAGTTATTATAACACAACAAAACATTATGTACAATATATAAATTATGATAAATTTCACAATTAATAAATTAACTATAACATAAGTCTAAAGAAATATATATAGTGTAAGAGAGAAGATCTGGTAAGAATCGTGGGATGTCACTGGATGCGAGCAACGCGGGACCGATCGATGTGGAGATCTTTGCCGGAGACCTATGTCCATCTATGTATGGACGTCTGTCGGCTGATGATGATGATGAAATCTACCGTAGTAATACCATTGATATATACCCGCTGTTAACATATGGCCGCCCGAATATCTTTGATGGAGAGCCAATGCTTTACCATTTACAGTCTTGTTGCCAATTAATGTGAAATTGTGATCAAAGTTAGCCTATTGTCATTAAAGATTTCTTGCGCCTCTAAATATTTATAACTCTTGGGAACTATAGCAAAAAGTTTTACAAATACTACCTTCAAACCAGAAATATTGGCTATACTTAATGTATGCTTATTGGCTATTGTTTGGTTGTAAAGCGCTTTTCTTGCTTTATTTTTATTTGAATTTTCATTAGTATCAATGAAATCGTATTGGCTCAGTATACTCTGGCTTTTATATGTCGACAGCAGAAACACAGTGACGCTGTTATGACGGTAGATTAACAATATTAAGATTGTGACATTTGTGAAACAAGGCAAGGGATTGGTCGTTGGAGAAGACCGTTAATGGACGGAGGTCTCAGTCTGTCTATGGTTTAATAGGATTACAGGAGGTGAGCTGGCTATATCTCAATTACAATACGGAAACACCGCACGGCCGTCGCGTGGTATTTGAGAAAATACTTGAGATGACTCGTCCGCAGTCGTACGATGTTAACATACCGAGAGCGGCTGCAGGGCGCGCCCGCACCGTCCGTCGCCGTCCGGCAAACATCTTGAAATTGTTGATTGGCTGCGGATACGGTGCCTGTTTGATTTGTACACATCACCTGATCCACCGTTCGAAACCTATCCGAGCTGATAACACCGTACCCTTGATGACAATTCTGCAGAAATTCTTCTAACATCTAGTATAGGTACTGTAAGACCGTCAATAATCTGCTGTATCATTTAAAATGGGAGTAAAGAGTAATCAAAAATAGGGATCAAATTCAGCAATTTTTTAACCACCAGTTGGCAAACTGAACTTCAGGTTCCTTTGTGACCCCTCTGATTGTTATAATAAGTTATGTCCTGAAAGTACATTACATAAATATATGTAAATTATAACAAAAAATCCTTGATGCGACTCTTTAATATTCTACTTACATTTTAATTCATATAGGTTTCTGTTCCTTGTACATCTGGAAGAAGCTGAGGATCGATCCTCACTGAAGTGGAGCTTTTGGTGAAGGTATACCTTCGTAAGGAAACCGACATGATCCAAGGTTAACTTTGTGATATGTGAATCCTACCGATAAGCATATGCTCTGCGTGGTTGATGGCCTTCGCTCTCTCCTTGTGAGAGATCATTCTAGTGAGGACTTTAAGAGAGCTGTTTTTTTGTCGGGCTTAGAGTGAACTGTTTGTGATGTAGAAATAATTTTGTACGCGTGTTGTTGGTGTTATCAGCTCCGCTTATGTATCATTAGCACATGTAACAACACGCCGTGTAGCGGGTAACAGGCGATCAAATACGTGAGATTTGCGACGTTCTAGTGTCGGCCTCTTATACTGAACTTCGCTCAAACGAACACGCTATCTCGAGTGCTATCTACGCGGTATAATGATGTACGAACCGAAGTTCCTATCCCGCCCAGACCGGGATACAGAGGATTAAAAGTTAGCCGGCGTGCGCAGTTTCACTGCAACATGTGAAGTTGAACGATTCGAGTTTAGTTGTTTATTGTGGATTAATTTGGTAAGTTGTAACGTTTCAAATTGTTAACAACTATAACTTATATTCTATATAATACTGTAGAACAAAGCTTGAAATGGAGAAAGTATGAAAGATCAAGAAAATACAAATTTTCTTTAATAGTATTGAAGTTGCTGAACCTAGGACATGAATAACGACGGAGGCATGTCAAGTGTACTATGATTCAATTTTTTTTTTTAGCTACAGTTCTCAGCTGTCAAAGTAATATTAACAGATTCTAATATCTGATGAGTCTATTATTATAAAGTTTTTATTTAAATATTATTTGGTTCAATTGTACCAAAACTTTTACTCACAATGTCAAATAAACTTATAACAGTTAAATGATTAAAGGTTTAGTAACTTCTTTAACATTTTATGTAATACGGATATTAAATGTTCTGTTTATCAATATATAAAAACAGTATTTCCGTAGGTTTACCAAATCGCTTTCAAGTTGAAATATATTAAATTTACTTGTTAAGTATCACACATTTAGATCACATTAGTATTGGAGACTTAATATCGGAATACGGTGATGCGGAAATTGAAACCATCTAATATAAACGTTGAGTTACGAAGGCGTATAGAGTGGACTGTGATAATATTCAATTATTTAAATATGAGAAGTTTTGCACTTTCATAAGATAAGTTATTTTTGATCCAAAATTGATCGGAACATTGTTATTAGTACAATGCCAAACACAGATCGTTAGGATAGTTGATCCTAATTTTAAAGAGTATAATGAAGTATCCCTTCCTAGATTTTTACAGCGCAAACACTGGCTAATCTAATATGATAGATAAAATAAAGATGATAACGATTTAGAAGGAAAAAATCCTGCTGTCATCATTACTAATTAAATTTTCGAATAGTACTACTTGCTTAATAATTACTAGTAATTTTAAAGGAGATAAAAAAATCTACGTACGACATTTAAGTAAAAAAATCTACGTACGACATTTAAGTAAAGAAAATTTGATTATTTATAAAAAATCTAAATAACACAGGATGCGATTCACAATTTTTCAAATCTAAATCTAATCCTGAAGCTTATCAGCTTAATGTGTATGTATCATACGTAACAAGTTGTTCCCATATTGCGTCTAGATTATTAATTCGGATATGAATCCGATCGCCGGCGGGCGTACGCGGCGACTTATCGACTATCTTTGGCAAAGTTCCGTCTACCCTCGTTACTGCAAACGATTGCGACTTCAGCTCTTACTGTGTTACAATACAAGCTAATATCCCGCGGAACGCCTTCGCTTTTTGTCGATCCTCTTTTTGCGTTTGATATTGATAATATATTGAATTTCTCTCCATTTTCAATCAACGTGTCGATGTGTATTGGTTACACGCCTCCGGGTTTTGAAGAGAGCTATCGCTTCGAAACTAGCTAGGGTATATATAAAATAAATTGTATAATCAGCTGTAATAGGATTCACGTAAAACCAAGTTAGATAATATTTAACTTACAGTTTATGAAGGTAAACTTTGAAGTAAAACATACATTAGGATCTTGAAAATCTACAGTTAAAGTTTGATATAAGTATGAATGCATTTACCGATGTATTAGTTCTTCGTGTTTCTTTATTAATAAAGTTTTTTTTTTTTACGTAGAACACATCGTTTCTCGATTACCACATCCGTATATATAATCTTTTGTGTCTTCTTTGATAATAAAAGAGAAAATTTGTCTGAACATCTGTCCTAGTAAACTACTTAGTATACTTTCTTTTTCATTTTTGAAATCTTCATTGATCCCTTTTTTTGTTTATTATACGTTTTTCCAAACTTTCTTTATCACGTTAGTTATCGTTCATATGTTGAATGAGAATAAAAATGAAATATCTATGTTAACTGTTACAAAGATAGGCATAATGTTTTCCGATTTCAGCAACAAAGTTAAGTTAAATTTGAATACGTAAACACTTGCATGGACTGTAGCGGAATATCTGAATACTTATCAAAGAAATATAACTGCTCGGGCCGTCAAACCTTCGCCGGTACATTTTAAGGCCGCAGCGTGTGATATGTAAATGTATGGTAATGTGGCGACAATTTGCAGAACTCATGACCTCCGTCGAAACTATCTGCGGACGGCCCCGTAACTTCGGCCGTATCCCGCATACAGATGTGGGTACCAAAATTAATATGTTTGTATTTCATTATGATCCCGTATCCGGTGCCGGTTTTAAATTTGCATCGCTTAATCACATAAGTTATTTTGTTAAGGTATAAATTGTCTACTGGTTGGTTTCATCTTCAATACACTACTGTGTATTAATTTAATATTCTTCTTATAATTCGATGAAGGAACTAGACGACCACCATGTTTATATAAAGACGAGGCGCCAGTTAAGATGATATACACTGCACACAGTGCTCGATGCTTTAAAGCATGAGATGTTAAGACTTGTTATTCTAGTAATTGCATTTGCTACAACGCACTTCAAACTGAATCAGTCATACATACACATATATATATATATATATATATATATATATATATGACGTCTCGTTCTCAGTGGGGTAGACAGAGACCGCCTCTCTCTACTTGCTACGATCCTGACAACCTCTCCCCTTCTTCCACTTTAATGAGCGTCTTCATGCATGCTCGTCGGTTGCGAGTACTCTTGACCCGGCTTTCTTTAGAACATCTTCGATTTGATCGGAATATGTCTGCCTAGGTTGACCTGCACCGATTTTTCCAATCATTCTTACCTTGTATACCTCTTTCGTTAATCTTCTTTCATCTATCCTTTCTACATGGCCGAACCATCTTGGCCAATCATTCATATCCGCACATTACCCTCTGGTGTATGACTCATACCACCAGTAATATGTGTACGTAGTTGATGAAATAACCAAAGTATATTTGAATACCACCGTCTGCAAATAATATTCAAATTGGTCTAGTATTTAGTTAAATAACACAGGTAGACAGACAGTAGCGAGTTCGCGCGTCCCGCCTGCCCAATGTTTGCAGACTTATCCCCAGATTACGGCGCTCGTGTGTGCCCGTGTTCCTAAGGATTAAACCTGATCACGTGATCTGTCGAGATCGAAGCCTACGTGTGTAATACACGGATTGTCTAGCTGCGGTCCAAATGATAATAATTCAGCGTTTAATGTTATTATAAATAAAAAAAAATCATATCTTCATTGTCAGCTTGGGGTTTCATCCGTCTGCGGTCTTTGTCTTAGGAGTAAAAATTTCCAGAATACAATTTTTGCAATAAAAAACGTACCGTGTATTCTTTTACAGCTTCTCCCTATATATCATTAATCCTTCTAGCTCTTTCTCTAGTGCTGGTGGTAAGATAGAACTCATTCCTAAATAAGAAAACAGTTAAACTTTTCAATTTTGTGAACATCTCTTCGCATCTTTTTGGACGCTATGAAATACGTTTAAATTTAGGATTCCTAACCAAACTCCAGGTTATTTGAGATTGAAGAGGCCGGAAAAACGCCAAATTCATATGTAAGGATCTAATAATTCTCCGCAGTAAATTTATCCTGTGAGTATAAACGTCGTCCCAGCTTTGGGACAATTACAAGTACTGTTTATATTTATCTTAATAGAATTCCTTTTTACCTGTCTAGTCAAAAGTTGATGATTTGGACCCGTAACGTTGTTAGCATAAGTATAGTGTATCCCTCGTTAAGATTAATCTCGAACGGGTCGGCGACATCTGCATACGACAATTATGTTCCTGCGGAGCCGATATGTAAATTCTATATATTCATCTGTTATGAAAGCGAAAATGGGTTTTCGTGTAGTTCCTTCTATGGTTCACTGCTAGATAAAGACTTTCTCAAAAGATTTCTAGTGGGACCAGTGCCGTATAATCCGATCTGGTGAAGTCTTTCGGTCTTCACCAGATCGTCTGTCGCTGTGCTCACGATTCTATAATTTTCTTTTGAGCATTTTTAACTTAAAATAATATTTCATTTGTTACCTTTTACAGATACTACATCATTTATATCAACTGGAACTGATGAAGCATCTGATTCCTGGACTTGTAATTTAACCTATATCGTAAGAATCTCCTGATTCTGTACTTTTCAAAATTTTATAACTATAAATCTGTTTCTGTATAATCATTAACTCAGTAGTTTGATTATATTATGGAGACCCGTCACCATATTCGAAGGCCATTACAACCGCATTGTGAGTACCACATATTAGGTACCACACAAGGGAATTTAACCCATTGTCCTCATGCATACTTGTACCCTGCTCCATTATTTATCTCGCTCATAAATAGGCCTATATCTGAAGCAGAGCTGCCGACAAAACACATTACAATATCTACCATATAAACAATAGAATGGGTTACTCCAATAGGGTTACAGCGCACTGGTAGCGTTTCCTTAAGCTAAGACTGACGTATTAGTTACCATATCAAATATTTATATATCTACCTACAGTTTAATAAAGATAAATTGTTTTTATATAATTTATAACTATAGTATAAGATATACAAACAATCAGCATACATTCATAAGGGCAATACGACAAAGTATTTCATCAATGCCTTTGGATGGTGACAGTTTTTTTTAAAATTAACTATCTAACTGAAAGCATCTACTGTGTATTAACAATCAAGTAATTAAAATCTAGAATATTCCGGACGAGCATTCATTAGCTAAGTTCTAGTTATCATATGTTCAACATCAACATTTGACTTAGTTCTTTATGTTATGAAAGTACACTACAATTACTACAGGCATTTTTAAATTATTTCTTAATAATAATAATAAGTGGTAGTAAATTATCCGCTGTTAATATGACCACCGTACTTGTACTAAGAAAGGCCAATTAATCAGTAGACGGTCTAATGAGCGAATATTTCATTGTCCGGCTCCTTCTGCGGTGGAAGGGATAAGGGCTGTCTGAAGCCTGTACTTTTTATTAATGTGTACAACGAAAATGAATTATTTATTATCATCATCATCATCTCATCTACTGCTGAATATAGACCTTACAAATCAATTAAACATAGAATTAATTAGTAAACGATTACATAAAAACATTGGCACCATTAGACTACTTACAAAAGGCACTAAGAAGTTTTGTGAGATATTATCATAGTGTTTTAGAAGGCAAATCTTTCATTTCTATCTTTCTGTATTAAGATTGCATTTTTTTTTTATTTACAGGACTAACTTCCTGTTATTATGCCTCTCAACCAAGAATACAATCAATAGAATTAAACCGCATCTCTGTCAAATGACTTCTAAAATGTGTATTTCCATCGTTTTTCATACATTACACGTGAAATAGAAATATATCTAACTATTTGTATGTTTTGTAAAATGTATATTCTTAATAGAATTTTACGAAGAGAAGTCAATTTTTAGATCATTTGCAATAAATGAAAAATAAAAATCTTGAAGCTCTGAAAGAGAGATTTCTGAAAAAGTAAAAGAGAGCTAGCGGTTTTGTAACAGCTTCAGCAAACTACAAATCGAGTTACTTTTGAAATAAATGAATCCATATCAAAATCGATTCAAATGTTTGTAAACAAACAATTAAAAGAGACAGTGTGGACACGCAAAAGCGAGTGATGATCTTGTTTAATTTTAATTGTTTATCTTCAAGAAATTGAAAGTATTTTCTAATGTGATAAAATACTGTTTGAAATCTATTTTTGAATATAGCAACACAGGTATACTAGTATATTGGAGCCTTAATCAAATTTCATAGTGGACGCGTTCAGTTTAATCAACGTCTTAAGGAGACTAATATTAAGCACGGTCTGGAGGAAGTATTTAAATAAGCCCACATTGAATCCCACCCCGGCGAGTGCGGACCGGCATTAATAATTCCCTCAGACTCATACGACATTCGCAATGTTCATATTATTGTATTATTGGCGTCTGCGTCGGACAACCCTGAGGACCGCGTCTTGAGATGGTGCTATAGTGTAGGAGTTGACCACAGTTTTTAATTACCAACATAATTCAATTGTTACTCTCACAGTTCAATTTCAATCATCATCATCGCGATGAACATAGATGTTCCTGTTCATCTATGCTTCTTAGAATAGTAAGCGGCGATGTGATTGATGGTAAGCCGCATTGCTCTAGAAAAATATTTCAGTCGAGATAAAAGAGTGATTTTAATATTGATTATCATCATCTTAATTTCTACTTATTGGTGTTTATTATTAAACACAGATCTCTCTGATTGTTTTCCAGTACGACCAGTTTGATGCAGGTGCATCTAGGAATCCACTATCACTATACGTTTATTACTAGATCATTACACCAAACTCCGATGTATAAGCGATCTCCAAGTTAGGATTTTATCTTCATCTTATCATTGCGATATGCAGACCGCCTATTGCCTTATCAGCTTATTAATTCGCTAAGATATTTAAGCGACTTTTGTTATTCTACGGATCTCATCAATTTATGATTCGAGCTATTATTAGTAAATAATAGTGTTATATATAACTTATTGTTGATTGTAAAATTAAACTTTGTAATTTAAGTCCTTTTTCATCATCATGTATAACATCAGCCTGTGGCAGACCAGAGTTGGACATAGGTATCTCCCAAGGAACGCGACTTAGCCCGATCTTACTTCGTCTATTCTTTTTACTTATAATTCTTCTGTCTTAACTATAGAATATGTAAAGAACATAACTGTATAAACTTTAGCAATATTTGTCATTTTTTTAACTTAATTTAAGTGTTTTTGTAATTAAATTTGATGGTCTTTTTTTTAATAATTTGCCTTCTAAAAGTAGTATGAATATTTACACTACATTTTATATTGTAGGCTATTTTTAGTGGTGTCGCTAAAACGTTACCGTCTCTTCGTCTGGAAGGGCTGCCTCAAAGTGAACATGTCGCCCGCAATGAGGGATACTGGAGCCCCACGCCGGCACGAGGCGGAAGGCGCGAGCTCCGTCATACGGCACACTGGCTAATGTCCTGCAGGCAAAACATTCGCAACCTGCTTCTTGGCTTGAGGTTCGTAAGGACCCGATGAACCTTGATAGACTCTTCGACTTTAATACTTTGATTTTACCTTTTTTTTTTTAGACCGTCCAGGTAGGTACCACCGCGGCTCCTATTACAGCCGCCAAATGGTGGTAATATTACTGCATTTAGAGGGTTTGTCGTCATCTCTTATTTTAACTCTATCATCATTAGCCGGTAAACGTCCACTGCTGGACTTAGGATTCCCTCTAACATCTTCACACCAATCCTTGCCCGGTAATTGTACCATTCAAATATAATATATAAAACAAAAAAAAAATCTTTTCAAACAAGTAAAGTATTGATTAAAATCAGTAGAGAATTTGAAATGATCTCATCAGGATTAGAGACTTTCTCAAACAAGAAGAGTTCGTTGATCCACCAAACTGGTCAAGTGCGAGTCGGCATATTTTAAGATAAATAAATTACAATACTAACAATTCGTTTTTAAAAAAAAACTAGAGGCTGTTGGACTTGCGACTTTTACAAAAGCTTTGTACTCGTCCTGAGTACTGTTGGAGTCCAGATCTGTAGAAGAATAGAGATAGAGATATTAGCACTAGTTTATTAAGGAGTTTTTCTCTGTTTCAAAAATATAAGATTTCCTTTCTTTAAACATCCATATATGCTTATACCATATCCTAGGCAAGAATTGCCCAAATATCAAATAAGTGAAGTCGCTGTGTAATAATGACCAGTATTAGTTGAAGGTACAAATCTACATATTGGGGTGTGGGCATTTCTTGCATCCTCGTCTGAGATATGTGTCTTAAGGTCTCCCCCCTGTTGTCCGAAGCCGGGGTGGTAACAGGACCGGATCCAGAAATAAATTTATACGAACAGTTATAGTTAATAGTTCAATTAGATAAACTTTGTTTTAATATACTTTAGAAATAAAAAAAAAATTATGGATTGTACAGATTTTGAATATAACTGTGTATTGATAAGAATTTCTGTTATAAAATCCGACTTTTTGGAAAAGGTAGTTGATGATCATGTTTTACTTAATTCAATGGATGTAACTTAATTTAGATAAAAATAATTTGTATGTGAAAATAGATACTTTTTCAATCAAGTTTTATTCTACTTAAATTCTACTATTTAAATAAACAATAAACGCAGTACTTTCTATTGAAAATATTTTATTGATAGGCAGTAATATATTAAAAATGAGTAACAGTAATAAATTTTATGTTTAATTACCATATGTACCTGTTTTTTGTATCTGGATATTTTTCGCCTTTTTAGTACTACGAAGATGATGGGATATACATAAGAAAAATCTCTTCTAGAAATAAATATGCTTATTTCTTGTGTTCTTTCTTGTTAGTACGCGTACTTATTGTTTAAAGTCATTAAGCATTAAGCACTCAACTTTAAGTACACATCTTGTGTTTAGTTAATTTAAACGTACAATACTTTATTATAATATTCAGAATCGGTACATTTAAAAAGGGTCCATAATAACGAACACTGTGATGTTACAGTTATATATATATATATATATATATATATATATATATATATATATATGTGTGTGTGTATAAGTCTATGTGTGTGTTTGTGTATATATTATGAACAGACAGTTCAAGTCAAAATTAAAGTGAAAGAATTTTTTTTTGTATGATTTTTTTTTCTATTAGCCTTCTAGTCTACAAGTTTTTTAAAAGAAGTGAGGAAAATGATGGGACAGTAATTGATGGGTTATAGGATAGAACAGGATAGTAATATAAATGGGGATGAAGGGTGAAATCAAAGACAAAGCATACGTTCATTTGTTAAAATAAAAAATTTGCGACGCATTTCTAGGAGAAATGCTTCGAACCAGAAGAAACTTTACAGGTTATATATGTAGATATATGACCTATATATAACCAGGAATAAATATATATATATATATTAATTGCCGCATTGCCATTGAAAGCTGACTAAAATACTGATTAATCCGATTTTATTTGTTTTTTTTTAAATAATAATATAAAGGGCACAGCCTCAGTCCGCTCCGTGGTATAAATGTTTAAGGTATGCAGATGCGGCGGTGCCGTGATAAGTTAATTCCTGGTGGCCGATCCCTTACCCGTATCAAAATTATAATGGTGCAGAATACGCCGTAGTATGTGGCCCGCTCGCCTTTATTGAAAATTTAATGTTGCCACATAAATATAGCTAAGTTATTTGCTTGTATAGCTACGAATCGCTTTATCTGTGTCCAATTCATATGAAATAAGTGATCAGAATGACATAATTGAAGCTTGAATTTAAGGGTCGGTTAAGTTTCTTCTTGTCTGTAACGTGGCGCTACTTAGGATGATGTACATCACCATGCACTGTCCATTACCAGATGTTAAGTTTTATTACTTCAGTAATTTAACAAGGTACGACGACCATCAAACTTGTAAAATATTTTAAAATATAATACAGGCAATATTTCAAAGAAATAATGTTGGTATATATACTTATTCCTGTTGCTATGGAGATCTATAGGGAGGCCTACGTATATTCCAGAAGGGGATCAGTTGATGTTGACAGTGATTTCTGTTCAATGATACTGAAAAATAATATGATCAAACAACATAACTACAGACACTATTTATTCATGAAGATGAAGATCTGTAGATCGTTCTATACTTTAACGTATACTTTCTTTAATAATCATTACTTTAGTTGTTATGAACTTACACTGGTTACTCTTGCGAATCAATTGGATACTCATCATTTCACCAACGTCCTACGACCCAGCAATATGTCACTAGCACAACCACGGACTGACGTGGACGTGGGCGCAGCGTGGGCTTTTCGAAAGTACCATACACATCGCTAACCTACGTGGCGCAGGCAAATCGGCGGATAACCAATCTAATCTGACCTTTACGCTGACATACAAAACGTTGCGATCCTAACGATAATACGAACAAGTAAAATTTCTAAGAGGTCCATTTATGTGGTTAACACTGTTGATTCAATTTGATACGGTATCTATTATATTTATCATGGTAAGAGATGTGAGGATATGTGGCTTTAGAGATTATACAATGTTACATTACTATAATGATAATGACAGGAATAACCTCATGTTTATGGTATAGTACCACATGTTTAGACTAATATATTACGATGGAACATCAGCGAGTAGACCAGCAGGATATTCATCTAATGGTAAATAAGAAGGCTACTCTTAACAATGTGACCCAAGAATTATTTATACTGCACCAATCTTTCCTTCATAAGAGTTATTTATTGATCAATTTACTATATCTAAATGTGACACAGTTAAGAGTTTTTTTAATAGTCAAATTCAAAATATTAATTTTTATATCCTAAACTTTTAAGGACTAATTGCAGTCTAACGTTTTGATTAGTGTTTAATAATTAAAGCGTAAGCAATTTCAATAAGAAGCAATCATCTGAGTCGTCACACGGATATTCACATCCCAAACTATCCATCGGCGAAATTAGCCTAATGTGGGGGACAGTACACCACTCCACCCCGTCCTCTCTCAAACTCCGATTCATCCGAACGGTCCCCCACCCGCACCCGGAACTCGTGCCACATGTGTTCCTAATACCCGGGCATTTGTCAGTCTGTAATTACCAACTGATTCTACTTTCGCTGTCCCTTACTTAAATCTTAATGTTAGTTCTCTACAGTTCACTTGGAGAGATCCGATTTAATGAGTAAGAAGGGATTACATAGACAACGTTCTAAGGGTGCCCCATTGACGCAGTAGCTGTGGTTCCTGGTTCGTTTCTACCATATGAGGAATTTGGTTGGTGCTTGGATTTCGTCGGACCTGTCGCTCTAACTACCACTGTTATCAAATTAACCGCCTATATATTCTTTTATTCAACGAAGCGATGAAACAAGAGACAAGACAAGATGATCACCTGATAATAAGTGATACGCTCGTCTATAACAATGTAGCGCTAGTTAGGATACACAACATCACACAGCGCTTGTCGCCTCATACCTAAGATTTTAAGTCTCATTATCTGAGTAATTTCACTAGCTACAACCTCATACAAACCGGAGCACAGTAATGTTTGCACAGTATTATTTGGCGGTAGAATTAGGTGTTGCGGTGGTACCTACCTAGACGGTCTCCGGCAACAGAGACCTACCACCAATTTATTCTAGACCAATACGCTTCACCATCAACGACCATTAATAGTTCATTAATTATAAAAAAAAAAAAATTAGATAACGGAAATAGTATTTAAATTATTATTATTGTAAATTATAAACACTGCCACACCCTTTCACGTTAAATTAAGAACAAATATGGGGGTTGAAACAAACATTGGTATTTGTGCATACAGAACATAATACCGAACAGTTAAAATGAACCCCCGGAAACGGTGTACACAGATAAACCAATAAAAAATGCTGACGCTGCAAAGCAAATTGCTGCAGCGGCCGATCAAAAATTGAGGGAAATCGAAAAGTGGAAACGTCAGCATTTTTGTTGCTTCCGGTCAGTGTACGTACGTTATGTTTACCTATGTTCAATTGAATGGTAGGAAATCGATTTGTTTACTCGATTTTTTTTTTACTCTCTGATGCTGGAGAGCGTCTAGGTAGTTATCACCGGTTGTCCTGTAATCTCGTTCTATTAAGAATAAGAGTAAGGTAAGCCCTGACTGTCGGGTTCGTGGGTTTTTAAGGTGGGGGCTCTCATTGTCTACTAAGCGATCCCAGGATGAACGACAAGTACGAGGTGGTGTAGTGTTTATCATACTAATGCGAGGGTACCCAGGAGGGCTACAACTCATCACCTGTGCATTCCATAGGAGCTCCACGGACCTCTCGCAACACATTGAGGATGATTACCAAAAGCGGTTGGAAGAGCAGGAGGGTTAGTGAGTTAAAATCCTACATAATCTTCTCTTCCCCCAGTAGTAGGGTATCTTTTTAGTATATCCCCCCCCCAGTTAATACAAAAAAGGTGGTTATCCCCGGAGCACATATTTCTGTTAGAAAATAGTTAAGACTGTATGCAGATATTACTATCTTCGGGTTTGAAGGATGTTGTAGCTGAAATCACTGACGTAATGAGAATCGGTCATATCTCTATCGCAATTGGATGGGAGCAATGTGATGCTGTGTTTACCATCTTAACTAGCGCGACATTGTTCCAGGCAGGCCTATCACTTACTATCAGATCTACTTCGGGTTCGTCTCGCTGCTTAATATAACAATAGTATATCCTTTTAACCACCGATCAAAAAGAGGGTATTATTAATTTAACATATAAACTTAAGTAATGTGAAAAATTGAAGCAGATGAAATAATTTTGATCCAATCTTTCGAATAGTTACTACATTTTTTTTTTAATTTTAATTAAATATATGGTTAAGTAGTTTTAAGTTTATTAGATATTTGATAGTTTATTTCATTAAAATATTTTTGGTTATCTATGCTGATGATAAAGTATATCTTCTTCTTAGTCGGTATCACTCTTGACGGAGTGGTCGTGGTCATCAGTTTAGGTGTTGGTCGCAAATATAACAATACGTCGCCATTCCTCGCTGATGACCGCCTTCCTAGTGCATTCATATAGTGCAACGATGATGAGCCATTTATTGCCACCTTTATCTGGTCAGTGCATCTCATAGGCGTTCTTCCTCTTGGATAAAGTGTTTACAGTAGTAGTAAGCAATTTTCATTCTTCGTCACTCTCTTGTGCCACTTCATCTAATGAAGATTGGACACCAGTTCTGCGAATCTCAGCGGTGTTCTTGATCTTCGTCCACCCCTCGATGTCGTCCAGCCATGCCTTGTTTCTACGACCAATCTCTCTCTTTCCGACGACCGTCCCCATTACTCTACTACATGTCGTAGATATGCTGTCTTCCGCTTTTTGGTGGTTAAGTTAAGCTAACGTCCCGCTTTCACTCCTCGCAGAACTTCCTCATCAGTCACCTTCTTTCATGCTCGATAAACACTCACGCAAGCAGCTCCGGTACGTTCCCGTCGTTATTGTTTCACAGTTCAGACTTCGCCGCACAATGAACTCACTCGTTAAAATTAACCGTCCAAATGCGTCGCTATCGTAAACTTTTAATTGCCCTCGGTCTGCTCCCGGTCCATGGTTGCAGTGTGCATTGTTCAATTTTTCCAATTTCGCATCGGAACAACATTTGAAACTTTTTCAAACTCGAAACTCACTCGCGTTGTGAGCTAGTTCATCGTACATTAGTATTTGCGATGACTGCTCCATTGACTAGAGTATACGATGTAGACTGAAACAATTATTTAGAACAATATATCATTTACTGCTGTTTTTTTTATACAAATCAGCGACGAGACAAGTGAGGCATTCACCTGATGGTAAGTGATACGCCTGCCCATAACAACGTAGCGCTAGTTAGGATTTTAAATACTGCACCAAATTGCACTCGTCGCCTGAGACAAGACGTTGAATATCCCTAGTAATCACACTAGCTACAGCGCCCTTCAAATCGGAATACTGTAAGGTTTGGACTAACTCAAACAAGCACTGCTGTGGTGCCTACCACGACGGTCTCCGGCAGACAGAGCCCTACACCTATCAGTTAGGTACTCTTTTGCCGGAGACCGTCTAAGTAGGTACCACAGATAATACTACCGGCAAACAGTAGTGTGTAACATTACTGTGATCCAGTTTGAAAGGCGTTGTCGGTCGTTATATATATATATATATATATATGGTACACGTTGGGAGATCTCCTACAAAGTAGACCGATAATCTGGTGAGAATAGTGGGAACCCACTGGATGCGAGCAACGCGGGACCGATCCATGTGGAGATCTTTGAGGAAGACCTATGTCCAGCAGTGGACGTCTATAGGCTGATGGTGATATGTGTATATTGCACAAAAAGAGTACATGTATTATGTTGTCATTTATTTCCTCTCTTATTCCTTTTTCCTCTTCCTCACAACTATTTAAAATTTTTAATTTACATCCAAGAAAAAATATTACACATCCTTTTGTGATACAAGATATATCACATTATGACGTCGACCCCAATGTGGTGCAGTTCTCATCATCCTTACTACGTTGTCAAGGGTAGTGGTACTCATCATCAGGTCGCTTTTGCGTAATAACACGACGTTAATATGAGAGCAGCTGTCGTCTCATCGATTTACTAATACAAGAATACAATCGCAACATCCAGTTCAGCACAAACAGTAACAAGCGTAAGCACTGATTTTTGATAACCTAGATCTAGATGGTTTAACAATAAACGGCAATGATTATCGTAGTTCAGATGGATGTGAACGTGTGACAAGCGGCACCACATACCACAATGCAACAATTGCACAATCGTCGCCGGAAGGTATCACATGCAGCCGCCCGCGTCCCACACGCGCCGCCGAACAATGACGCCATTAGGGAACCAATTACGGACGCTGTTACCTGTAACTGTAATGTTCCACTCACCAACATACTAGCAACATACACTGTAAACAGTGAGGGTATTACTATGTTACCCATTCGGAGAAGCTGATGGAAAAGCGAGAAGTTCAACTATTGATAATGCGCCCACAACAATGTGAAGCTAATTAAATTCATATATACCTTTCTGCTAGTCCCTATGAGACGTAAGATGTCTCGTTACCCCAGTAAAGTAACCACATACATCGCTATTCATATTGTAACACAGTAATATTTGCTAACCATTGTTTATCGGCAGATAATAGAAGCTGCAGTGATACCTATGTAGACAATCTCCATCCACAGAGACTATAATTAATTGAAATTTAACTACCCCCTTGACTCAGTTGTTAAGTAGCTTGTCTTATAACACAGTCTTCGCTTCGATTCTGTAATCACATGTTGCGATTGATCGTTTGTCTAGTTCGAATGTTACTTAGTTATCATACTTAACTATCGACGGCCTCATTGTTACTTAATTTCAAGTAATAATTTTTTATCTTATAATCATTCAGTTTGTCAGGTCTACGAGAGAAGTAGTAAAGCGAATTCGAAAAAGCCTACGAATGACAAAACTTCAAATGTCGCTACGGAATCGAACCGGGGATCTACGTGTTATAAGGGAATAGTTTAGTCACTGCGACACTGAGGCTGTGGGTAATACAATAAATGATTTATCTTCTATAATACCAATGTCCGCGTATCATGGACGCGTGCCGGTCTCCATTGAAATTGTAAAAGATTCCCTTTGGCTGCTTGATTATATGAATTACTTTAAACACGCGTCGTCTTTAATCCCACCAGTGGGCAAACTGTCCAGTTTTAAGCACACGAGCGATAAACAAAGAGTTTTCGAGAGAAAACCTAAAATATTACCAAGTACTCTTTACAAAGAGATCCACATTTTGTAAATCGCTGGAATTTGGATATTAATAATACTTATTAATTGCACATATTGTCATTAATGAATTTCATTTTCTGATCTTCATACTTCATCATCATCATCATCATCATTTAAGGCTCCACAGTTACATAAAGTCCTGATCTAATCTCAATTAACATAACTAAGTAATTAACAAGTATATTAGAAATTGCATGTTTGTCTAACCCTTAACTGAAGTTCAAGGGGAACGTGTAAGTACCACTGCAGTTTCTGCCGTTGAACATTAGTGTGCAAATATTACTGTGTTACCAATTAAATAATGGTGTAACTAATGAAATTACCGGAGTAACGACTATTAATATTTTAATTCTTAATATGCATCTTTATAAATAATACTATATTGTATAAGCGAATCAGTTACCATTGAAATTCTTACACTCAACCCGTCGCATAATAAATAATGTAGTATAGAAGTCATCATCATCAGCCGATAGATGTTCTCTATTGGACATAAGCCTCCCCCAAATATCCCCAAATCAATCGGTCCTGAACTGTCCCCATTGCCAGGTAACGAAGGCCATCGTTTGAAAGGGTTTATATAGTGGTATTACGGCTATTTCCCACCACGGTGGCAATATTATATGTTAATAAATAAAAACGGCAAAGGCATTAAAATATACACAAGTTTTGGAATCGATAATACGGAATCGATTTGATTTCGAATCGATACCGTATTATGGCAATAATCCAATCGTAAGTACGTCGCCGCACGCGACTCCAAAGCGATACGTCCACGATGCATTACACAATACCTAACGATTTATACAATGACATGATCGCTCACCGAACACCATCATTGCGACCTTCAGCACCGCCCCCAACTCTCTTCCATTACCAGCGCACTGTGTTTTATGGGTTGGAAGAGCTCCGACGTTCTGAACATAATAATACTCCAAATCCCATCAAACGCGTGAAATAGATGATTGTACAATTTTCACATTCCCAATGTTCCTTTCCTTTAATACTAAAATACTGTATTAATCCTGGTCTAGGTCTTTGATGCCGCAGACAGTCTAGGTACCACAGCAATGTCATGAACCAAATAGTTCTATGAAGGGTTATAGCTAGTGAAATTACTGGGGTTATGGCACTTAACACATCTCAAGGTGATGAGCACAATATGGTGGGTAGTGTTATATATATGGGAAGGCGTATCACTTAACATTTAGTGAACGTCTCGCTCATCGAGAGACATAAATAAATTAAAAAGGATAAGAATATTTCAAAGAACCTTTCGAACTAACAGATTTTTTTTTTAATTATTCTGTTGATTTTTACTTCATTAGACCTTGTCATCAAGTCGTGAATTTCGATCCCACGAGGTTTGACTCTGATGAAGCTGTAAAATACGTCAATAAAACAGCATGATTATCACTGAAAAAAAAAAGAATATCTGCAGTGTCGGACTAGGTACAGTAGGTACCTAGTCCATAGAGTATAGGACCAGGTATCTACTGAGGGGCAAGATTTTGACGTTGAAAAGTATTCATCACCAATTAAATGAGCCGGGAAGCTGCAGCAATTTCTGTATAATCTAGTGTCCGTAATAGTTTAGTGTTTTAACGACCTTTAAGGAAGGATCTTCAAGAAGAGCCTATTCCAGAGTCTTCTCTCAAGTCAAGAAGACTCTGGAATAGGTTCTTGAAGATCCTCGTATAGTGTCAGCTAAATATACTAAGCTGTTTGATGTCGTCACGAGGTATAATGAACCGCAGTTATAAAATTTTAAAACAGCTTTGTATGTAGGCAAAATTTAAGCTTCGAAGCATACTCCCGCCATAAACAGGGTAAAAGGATATAAAGGATCGCTTGATAAAAAAGAAATTTAGCTTAAACTAATTATAGCTACGAACAATTTCAAATCGGGACCCCACATGAAGGCTTATTTCGCAAGTCATGACCAAATGAGTCGATTCTATTAACGATATAAATAACCCCGCGATAGCATCGCCGACTCTTGTTTCATCCTAACGACCAGCCCAATATTTCCTGGGAAGACTTACTCCACAATATTAAGAACTAATCATGATGTTAGTCATCTGTGGATTTAGCTAACTTACTCCCAAGGTCAACGCGTAACGAAAAGTTTATGAACTTGACGCTGATGGCAAGAGGACCGCATAACGTACTTGACCTGGAGACAATACATTATATATAAATACTCTTGTAATTTGACTAGATGTGACACGTGGACCTTGCGAGAAGTAGAGAAGAAGAAGACTCTCTAGAGATGTGGTGCTGGAGGAGAATGTTCGGAGTATCGTGATTTGAATTTCGTACTAACGAGTCTATACTTCGGGAGCTCGGCATCAAGCAGCTTTTATCATCTTTGGTACACGTATGCCGCCGAGGGGAAATAGCTATGGAGCGACTTGTAGTCCAGGGGAAGGTTGAGGGTACCAGGTCACGAGGAAAAACGCCTAAGAGATGGACTGACCAGATAACGGCGGCAGTTAATGTCACATCATCGTTGCCACTATATAGCACTAGGAAGGCGGCCATCAGCGAGGAATGGCGTCGATAGCTTACGACCAACACCTAAAGTGATGACCACGATCACTCTATCAATAATGCACTGATGCAGAGCACTGAGAGGGTTTTAGTGATTAAAAATCTCACATAACCCTTACTTTCCCACAGAAGCAGGGTATCTTTAAAAGATTTCCCTGTCGAAAAAAAATCTATATAAATATATATTTACTTACATATAGCTTTATGTTAGATAATTTCTACTTAAGTGCATTCTGGTCCAATCCGGTGCTCGCGTTTCCTTCAACGTTACGCCCGTGTTTACACGATCAATTTCGCTTTATTGCATGATGTCATCCCCGTTGTTTATTGTACACAGTGATTAAAAGCTAGTTATCCACGACGGTGTTTACTTGGGGTCACCTTATTTCGCGTATACTGCCAAGTTATTATATTATACCAAACATTCCATCGCCACCTTATGAAAATTCTTCTTTACATAGTTTTATTACAACTCGACAACTTTACGAGTCTTCTTAAAATCATTGCTGTTTTGAATATATATTAAGATAAAAATATTTTATTCTATATTAATACAAAAAATTAAACTATTAGAATAAAGCTTTAAAAATAATCTATTATATTAAGGAGCTACAATAGTAAAATGAAATAAGCGGAAGTGCTAATTTTCTGTTGGACCTTCGTTTATATACAAGACATGTTTGTAATAACTTTAAGTGTTTTCAAACATTCTTCTACTTCTTAAAGTGCCTCCCCAACTTGTCAATTTTGGCAATCAGCGTGGTACAGTCCTCTCTGTCTCTCGTTTATATTTCTTCAAACATAGTACAGTTAAAATAAACATTAAAAATAAAAGGAGAAAGAGAATAAAGAGTAAATTTGGTGAAGTATATGTATGTTTCATTAGAGCGTATACCTTTACAGCATTGCAACTAATTTTTTAAATTAATATATTAAGTATCAGATTTTCTGTTAATCAAGAAGTTAAGTAAATTAAAGTAAACAGTTAAATACAACAGGTTAACCATACACTGACCAGTTATAAGCGCAAGCGCAGATTCTCATGTGGTTCCTTTGTCGGTTCGCGACAAAGCCTCGCCGACAACTCTCCCAACTTGTATAGACCACTCAAAGATTTGTTAACTTGATAAAATGAACCTTATGTCAAAAGTGATAAGGTTCTCATTTATATATGGATTTATTAAATAAATACTCATCAAAAATAATATGATTAACTCCAATCTTTGCCAAAATAATCTATTATTTTCTGCAGTTTTTGTGAACCAAGTTAGGGGTCCATCGTTGACCTCTATTTGAAGTTAGGTCAATCGTTTGTCTATATGATTAATTCGTGGATGGGTTGTCGTGACCGAGGAGAGGTGGGCCGGGTTCAACGCGGTGGGCAATTAGCTACGATCACGATCCAAATGATATGTGATCGGTAATGCGAATGATATGTATGACGTTTGTATGGATAGAGAGGGATGCTGGGCGACTGGTTTGTTTTGTTAAATGCATGGAGGATCCGGTTGTTAATAATCATAATATTTATATAATTTTGTTATTATTTAAATTAAAATAACCATTACTATTGGCGGAGATGGACTTAAACTTGATTAATTTTCAATTGTTATATCAGACGGAGATGAATCTGACTGTTACTTGCGAGATGTTTACCTGATGGTATATCACGCCTACTCATAATAACGTGGCATTAATGGGGAAGATATACACGTCATCAATTATGTGCTGATTAAGGTGCTACTGGTGGTAAGATCCTGTTGAAGGAGACTGTAGGTAAGTACCAACGCAGCTTCTATTTCTATCGTCAAACAGTAATGTGCAAACATTATTGTGTCACGGTTTGATAGATGTTGTAGCTAATGAAATTACTGTGGTAACGAGATATAATATACCCTCTGATACAAAGCGATAGAGTACTATGTAGTGTAATGCATCTTAACGCTATGTTATTATGGGCATTCGTATTAAATTCGATCAGTTGAGGTTTCGCTCCTGTCGTCGCATAATTAATTAAAAAAAAATTGCTTATATAAGTTACGAAGTTTTACTTCTCTTCTAGTTATTTCTGCTGAATTTATTTGAAATAACACAAATGCAGACGCGAAAGGGAACACAGAACGTCTGAAGAATATAACCTTTCACAGGATTTCATCACTGTTTGTTCAGAGACGTTGTGAATTTTTCCACTAAAGATTCCCCTCATCGAGCTGCTTTCCGTCTAAGTGCATACTGATGCAATCTGCTGCGCGCCACTCCCGCCGCGGCGCTGCTGTTTACTCAGCTCACGGGCGTTTTATTGCATGACGTCATCTCCGCCGTCTGCCGCGAGCGCTTCCAGCTGACGTGTGTACTTTTAAAATTTTTCACATAGTTACCACCACTATTCAGGAGGCGAATAAATCTGTGATATCGAAAATCCGTATTATTAGTCCATTAATATTATAGCTATATATTCTAAAGTAGAGCCGACTGGTGGTAAGTCTCTGTTGCCGGAGACCGTCTAGTTACCACCACAGCGCCTATTCTTACCGTCAAACAGCAGTGTGCAAATGTTACTGTGTTTCAGTGTGAAAAGCGCTGTAGCTAGTGAAATTACTGAGGTAACGAGTCAACATTTAAAGTCTATAACATTGGCGCTAGTTAGGATAACAGTTCATAGTTACTTTGAGGGTTATGTTAAATCTTACCCTAGTAATATCACTTGGAACAGCGTCCTTCAAACCGCAGCACGGTAATGTTAGCACAGTACTGTTTGACGGCAGTAATGAGAGCTGCGGTGGTATCTAGACGGTCTCCGGCAACAGAAGTCTAGCACTGCTAGAGACTAGTATACTTCTCTATTTTTGGATCGCTGTCACTTAAAATAATGTAAACACTTATGTCAAATGTTTCAAACGAGAGTATACTAGCGCAGAATTTAATAAAGAAAGTCATATTAATAGTAATAATACTAAAATAGTAAATAAAGTGATGAAAATGTTAATGTTGTGATGATGGATGAGTTAGAAATGTCGAGATCAGCCCAAGAACTAAGGTCATCGACATAGGTCAAAAGATTGCTAGACTTAAGTGGCAGTGGGCAACGCATATTGCTCAAAGGACATACGGCCGATGGGGCAGTAAGGTCCTCGAGTAGCGCCTACTGACGATCTGGTGAGAATCGCAGGAACCCTCTGGATGCGAACAACGCGGGACCGATAGAAGTGTAGATCTTTGAGACCAGCCTATGTCCAGCAGTGGACGTCTATCGGCTGATGATGACGAAGTTAAGAGAAGACCGTGTTATTTACTTAATAGGTAAAAGCTATTCAAGTTTTTAATATATAGTTATATATTTGAATTGTTGATTCCAGCTTTTTTACAATAATAAGACGTTAGTTTAGGGTCAAGTTAAAAGGACTATGAACAGGATCAGGCGTATTATCACTTACATCTCAAAGGTGGCTAATTCTTGTATAGGCATTGGGTTATTCAAGAAAAGAGCATATTCTTACCTGAAGGGTAGGCAACGCACTGGCGTCGCTGGTGACGTGGGCGGCGGTGAATCACTTACCATCAGGTGACCCGTCTTGCTCGTTTGCCTCTTATTTTACATAAAAAAAAAAAAAAGATACCGACGTAGGCGAATTATTTCAATCTTTTGTTCTTATGTATATGTTCCTGAGATATGAGTCCAGATATATGAAGTCTAGATATATGAAGTCTAGATATGTGTAGCCAAGAGATGGCTCTCTTAGATATGCTCATGTAGTGATGTGTTCGTGTGATCGTTTCCGCCGACCTACTTGCCATTCGTCGTCGCGTTAAACTCGCTCTTCGGACGCATCGCCGTGTAAACAAGGAATCGAGTCGACGTTGCACGTTAACTAAGTTCATGTCGCGATTTCACCAGCTAAGGTTTCAGAACCTAACTAAATGTCGCTTTTGTACTCCGTTAGTCCGTGTACTCCTCAGGCGACTATCTTTGTACTTTGTAGTTCATTGGTAACACTTATAAAATATTTGTAGCTGAACAGATAATGGAGCCGTACTATCGATTCCTCCACAATTATTGAAGAGTATCTTAAAGTTATTCATGTATAAGTGTTATTAATATAGCTTATGCTTGATACAAAGTATCAAGTGATCTTAAGTGATAACGAAGATAGTGAAGCCATTTCAGAATACTCTAGCTCTTGTAAATTAATAGCCGAAAATGTTATTATGAGATGTTATTGGTAGTTAGGTCTCGGTTACCGGAAATCATTTCAGAAGGTACCAAAGCAGCTTCAATTTCTGTCGTCGAACAGTAGTGTAGGAAACATTACTATGTCTGGTTTGTAAGGCGCTGTTGTTAGTGAAATTAAAGAACTTAAAATGTTGTCTAAAGCGACGACCACTGTGTGATGCTGTGTATATATAATTCTACTAGCGCCGCGTATGGACTGGCGTATCATTTATCATGAGGTGAACTTCTCGCTGGTCTCGTTACTTCATCTCATCATCAGCCGATAATCGTCCACTACTGGAGATAGGTCTCCCCCAAAGGTCTCCAAGTCGATCTCTGGTTGCTTAGATGAATAAAAAAATTACAAGAGCAAATGAATGACGGGTCAGAGTTAAGGGTTACAAATAACCAGAATTGTAACTTTATCACTTACGTAAGCTTGGAATCGAATTAGGTTTCTTCGTATTATAAAGCAAGCAGTTAGCCGCGACGGTCCTTAGCTATAGATCTTATCCTAAATTACAAGACCTGTATGGTGAAAACGAAATATAGATAAATCTCTTATCAGCTCTCTAGTCTCGGGCTATTAAGAATAGGGCTAAGGTATTCTCTGCCTGTCGTACAAGCCGACTAAAAGGGTCCTCGCGTTCGTGGGCTTTGGGGTGGGGACCGTCAGAGCTCAACAAGCGAGCCTTAGGAGGACAGCAAATGAATGGTGGTCTTGTATTTGTCGTTGCACAGCGTGGGTGCTAAGGAGGGCTTTGCTCTTCCGTGGGATGTTTTAGCCAGAGTGCAGGGGAGCATCAGTTCGTTCTGTAGATCTCGGAGCTGGTCCTAATGCACTGAGGAAAACCACCGCAGTGGTTTTAGTCGGATAGAAGCCTCACATAACCTTGTTTTCTCTCTAGAAGCAAGGTATCTTTTAAGCAGATTTCCTCTGCGATAAAATAAAGGATAAATCTCTTATATTCTTTATACCAATTTGACATCATATCTTTACTGCAATGCTCGCACGGTTACAGCTGCGCATTATAATATGTTATGTGATGCAATTCACATAGATGGCCATGAGTGTGGGCGAGTTACCATATCGGCCTAATTCTCGTCTAATAATTCCTTTTAAATCGCGTGTTTCTCTCTACAATAACGCAGTATCTCACGCGTAATGTGTGCTGTGACAACGCTCCACACCAATCGAGACTTCCAAGGAGTTGATTATCTTGATACTTGAAAGGTACTTTTTACTGGTCGCCAGACGCCGTCCAGGTAGGTACCACCGCAGCGCCCATTTCTGCCGCCAAATAGTAGTGAGCAAACATTACTGTGTTCCGGTTCAAAAGGCGCTTTATCTAGTGAAACTACTGCGGTAACGAGATTCAACATTTTAGTTCTTAAAGCGACTAACGCAATGTGGTACTGTCTGTATTATCCTATCGCCATACTATTATAGACAGGCGTATCACTTACCATCATGTGAACATCGCCCTCGTTTCGTAGAAAAAAAAAAATTAATGACCTAGAAATTAACCTTAATTGAAGATGGATAGTAGACAGTATTATAATGGTTACGTGGTAAATAAACAATACATAGAATAAAGTATAGTTAGATAATGATGAATTAGACATACAAAAAGGACTCCATTGGCTGAATACGGATCGAGAAGACCATGGTTTTCCATAAGCAACTTAATGTTCGGCCGCGTACCATGCTAGAAAAGCAGCAAGGTGGAACGATAATCTGCTGAAAGTCGCTAATAGCCTGAAACGTCTGAGATGAAAACTATGATGTTGGCTAATGAACTTAACGTACATAGTCATCCTTGAAAATATTTGTATTTTTCTTCTTCAATATTCATTGTATGTCTCAAGGCTCATGCTGTGTATATCATCCTAACTAGAGCTACACTGTTATATGCAGATGTATCACTCACCATAAGGTGAATCTTACGCGTCTCGTCGTTTCGTAGAAATGGTGGTAGGTCTTTGTTGCCGGAGATCGTCTAAGTAGGAAATGCCGCAGCGCCTATTGCAGCCGATAAACAGCAATATGTTCCGGTTTGAAGAGGTCTGTCGCTAGTGAAATAACTGACATAATAACACTTAATGTCATGTACCTCAAAGCGAAGGTCACTATATGGTGGAGTATCAAACTATCATTTGAGTGAATGAATTGTGATCATAAAGTAATTTCTTCCATAATTTTCTACGTAAATAGTAAAGCCTAAAAAAGTCGCTGAAATATTATTAGCTGAAATGAAATTGCTCAAGATGTGTTTACAACCTCTTCAGACCCATAATTACATAGTTCAGCAATAAACTACTCCCTCAAGTGCTTCAGTTAGCGCTCATAACTCTTTGCCTGATTAAATGCGCTTTATTCCTGCATGTAGACCCTTGGCATTAACTGTAACTATATAAACCAGTTAAAGGAACCTTAAGACTTGGAAGACTGATAGTTATAAAAATTATAGTTATTAATAAAAAATATATTGTTTACTTGAGATTGAGTGTCTTAGAGTGAAGAGTAGAAACGCTAGACGGCTGTAAGCGGATATCCAGAGGTTAACTGACGTTTCCTGGGAAAGACCAGTGCCTAGCAATGTACTGCAGAAGCTTGATAAAGGATTTATATATTACCAGCTAGAAGATGCTAGCGTATGCTTTCCTTGAGGATGTTCACACCGATCAGCTCTTTGCTGGACGCAGTGGTTAGGAAGCCGTCTTCATATCCAAAACTTGTTTCAATTATATCAATATTATACTGCTTATTATAGTATTTTGTATCCTCTACCTCTCCACTTTATTATTACTATCCAACTCGTCATCCCTTTCCACAATTATCTACAATTACCCTTTGTCATAATTAATTAGCTCTGAGTCCGATGAAGCTGTAGAAGTCATCGAAAATACTAACAGCATAAACATCGAGATAGAAAAGAAAAAAAATACACGTTGTTTATCTCCCTACCTTCAACTTTAATAGGAAAGGCGAATGACTTTTCCTGTTTATAAAGGATCCCTTTCACCTATTGGGTTTTTTTATATAGGGTTTCCACTCCTTTTCCACCATCGAGATAACAGGAAACTTTGAGTTCTTTCAAATAAATGTACTGGAACACTTTGTATCTTTAAAGATAATAAGCTTTTCTAGACTAGTACACACCTAGACTATATCTTCGCTTACCATCAGGTGTGATCGTGGTTAAGCATTGGCTTATATTTCCACAAACTTTCCGCTGTTAAAAAGGGTTTTGTTAGACGAAACGTAAGTCGAACGAGACCTCACATGATATGTGATACGCTTGCCCATAACAATCTGGCACTAAGTAAGATGATGCACCACATTGTGCCCGTCTCCAGATGTTGATATTTACTCAGGTAATTTCACAAGCTTCAACGCCGTTCAAAACAGTACACTATTGTTTCGCTGCAGAAACAGTAGCTGCAGCGATACCTACCTGGACGTTCTCCAGCAACAGAGTCGTACCACAACCATAATTACATTAATTATAAAGTATCAAGTTTAGTAAGTTTATAGTGTTGATGGTTTGGGCGACACCAGCTCTGAAGTAACGGCGCCGTTTGTCCGATATACTGCTGCGGGCACGACTCTTCGCTCAGTGTCGACGGATCGAAGCCTAATGCGCGTTTAATTCACTTATATAGGCCTTTAATAAGGCTCTATAGCGTTCGCACGAAAACTAACACCGCAATATCCTTTAACCATGGAAATCCATAGAAATAGGACTCCGATTGGTTAATGTTGTTCTTGATCCGATTTCCGGAAACAATTTTTTTTTAAATCGTTTTAGTTATTACTAGACAATCTCATAGACGACGCTTCTAGCTTTGTATAAGGTCAATGACTAGCAGCATTTCCCATCACCAGAAAATAAACTCATTGTCAGACTGCAAAGTAAATATGTATTAGTATATATTATACATAAGCACAATATAAAATATTTAGAAAAAGTTTCTGATATTTAGAAGAAAATGTAAGTTTAAGATGATCAGCCGTGTATCTATACGTGATATATGTGATCTGCAGATGTAGTCTCGGGCTAGTAAGAATAGGACTAAAGTAAGCCCTGTCTGTCGTAGAAGGCGACTAAAAGGGTCTGGAAGTTTCGCGGACCTTGAGTGTAGGGTCCGTTATCGATCAACAAGCGAACATGTGTGGGACAGTGTATGGCTCAGCGATGGTGCGTGGGAGGATTTGGCCTCTTCTCAGAGACGTGTTAACACAGTGTAGAGAGTCACCGGTGCGTTCTGTAAGAGAACTCAGGGCCTCCCCGAATGCACTAATGTAGATCATCGAGTAGGTTTTAGTGGGTGAGAATCTCGCATAACTCTCCCTGACTTTCCCCGGATGCAGAGTATATTTTCAAGATTGCCCCCGAAACAAAAAAAATTGCAAGATGTGGCTTATTTATCTTATGATCTCAGTTCTTTTCGACGAATGATTTTCAACAGAGTTTAGATGAGTTATTTTCGTAAAGGTTTTATAATCATTGATTGATCTCTTTTATCAAGGCTTACTTAGGATGCCTGGGTCGATCCATATTCTTATTTTTCATCCCTCTCACATATTCTTAATCACGCAGCAGTATGCAGATATTACTAGATCAACAAAATATAACTATGAAATCAAGCTGGAAAAGAGGTAGTATTGTGGTGAGGGTATTATCGAAATTCATCATCAATCATTGACTCTTCGCGGGATCTCCGTAAATAGACGTACGGCATCATAATTTGGTAGAGATATTGCTTCTATTATTTGGAGACCAGCTATGAAAATATTTTACAAAATACCTTCCCCTATTGGAGTTATGGGGATGTTACGGCGAGCAAAGCGGACAGGGAATGACTAGACTCTAATATAAGACAAATTTGACCCCAGATGTGGGCAGTGCAAGTTCTGATGTGGAGATAGTTGAAGGAAGTCTATACTTAGCAGTCATCGTATTCTTTGTGCTGTAAATTTTTTAACACAATTTATGAAGTATTTTAAAACTTTATGTTATGTTTAAATGTTAGTATTGTATAGCAATAGCGACACGTAGTCCGGCATTGAACCAGCAAAATGCGCTGAGCGCGTTATTATCGTGAAGCTTGTGCATTGCAGTAAATGTGCATTTTGAATTCAACTCGTGTAATTCCGGTCTTCATGCCGAGTTACAAAATAGCTTACACGACCGCTAAGTGAGCCACCTGTTTCATGATAAATTTTTACTCGAGTACAGTAGCACCATTTGCATTAACAACGATACAACTACGTCAAAGTTAGAATAATTTTAATGTCGCGAACATTAACAGAAAACTGGTGAAAATCGGTAACCTCATCAATATTAAATCATCATCATCATCATCATCAGCCGATATATGTCCACTGGATATAGACCTCCGCCAAAGATCTCCACATAGATGGGTCCCGCGTCGCGAAAGAACTAAGGTCACAGACACAGCCCAAAAGATTGTTATACTTAAGTGGCAGTGAGCCGATGGCCGATGGAGCAGTCAGGTCCTCGAATGGCGTCCACGTACCGGTAGACGTAGTCTTGGGAAGCCTGCCACAAAGTGGACCGACGATCTAATGAGAATCGCGGGAACCCACTGGATGCGAGCAATACTAAATATGGATTGTTAATTACTTGCAAGTGATGGGTTTGTTAGTAAATGAACTAACACCAAGATCCTTGGCTCATTGGTGGAGCCAGATATCGAAGAAGCCGGAGTTGGAATTGTTGCATCGCTTTTGATGAATACCAGATGAAAAGAAGACAAACATCAAAATATTTTTTTGTATTTTTTATATAAGGATCATAGTTATATATAATTTTTAAAAGACCTGTAATCAGAGGTTCAAACGAAATCCTCTCTGTAGGAAACTATGTGCGGTCATATACATATATATATATATATATATACGTACTAAAATAAAACCTCTTTGTAGATGTCGGTTAGAAACTAAATATATATTGCTATACTAATAGACAAAGTTTTAATTGTGTTTCGTATAGAAAATCATTGACAGGATGCCTGTCCCTGTACCTCAGAAAGCTGATAGTATCGAATCTGGTTGAGGAATAAATTCTATGCTAACTATCCCACTAAGTAACATTATAGGTCCTTAAAGGCGTGGTTAGATTTTCTTGGGTCTTGAGGCTATTTTATTGGTATAGTACCAACATTAAAGTCCCACTCTTTTATGATGATATTTATATATATAGAACACATCCAGATATTCATTGTACTCGTCACCAGATCTTCGGACCTATCAGATGTAAATATTCAAAATTTGGTGGAGATCTTGCTTCTGCCGTTTGAAGTCTAAGAAAGGATTTTAAAAAATTCTCTTCCCAAAGGGTTAAAGGGTGTTGAAACAGCTAGTCTATAATAAAGCTATAGCCTTCTTAATAATTCCATAATACAATTAACGTATATATTCAAGGTCAAGCCATAAAAGGCATCCTAACGTTTGGTTTATTATAAGTATGAAGTTACTTGAGATACCACCACCATCATCAGCCGATAGACGTCCACTCTAGACATAGACCTACCCCAAAGATCTCCACAACAATCTGTTCTGCACTAGCCCGCATTTAGCGGCTTCCCGCTACCTTCGTTTTTAATGATGCACATAGGGGGATTCGGGCCGTTTTCCACCACGCTGGTCTAATGCGGGTTGGTGGGAACCAGAACCTCGCTCGATGATTAGCAGGGTGCGCCATGAGTTATTGTGCGGGAGCCCTTACACCTTGAGATATGAAGTAGTTAAGATCGGTAGGTTGTAAATATGTTATAAGGGGTCTACTTAATTGACATTCTAATATTAGTAGTTTCAGGGTCTCCCTTACGTCTTCCAATGGAGACACAAAAATATCTCATTTACTACATGACATTTTGTTCTTCGCTTACAGCAAAAGATGATTGTTCTCATTACCTCAGTAATTTCACTAGATACAGAATCCTTCAAATTGGTATTGTATAATATCTAGATAGTCTCCAGTAAAAGAGACCTTCATCTTTATGTGCCTCTCCAACCAGTGAAGATTGGAAATCAGTTCTGCAACTCTCTTTTTATTGTACGCTAGGCGTATCTATGCGGGACTCTTAATGTTGGCTGACGCCATGATGATGATGATGACCTCTACTGTTAGTAGATCTCTCTTGCCGGGGACCGTCTAGGTAGGTACCACCGCAGCACCTATTTCTGCCGCCAAACTGTAGTGTAAAAATATTACAGTATTCCGGTATGAAGGGCGCTGTAGCTAGTATACTGGGGTATCGAGACTATATCGAGCGTAATATGGTGCAGTATATACTGTTTTATTTAGCGCCACGTTCTTATTGGCAGGCGTATCACTTACCATCAGGTGAACATCTCGTTCGTATTGTCGCTTAATTGAATAATAAAAAAATACCTAGCACTAGTTTAAAGATGTAGCGGTTTTCTAAACTCGCCCACCGCTGCTGCCGTGCGCCGGCGCCGCCGGACATATTGTTACGACAACGGATTGTAAATCAGTAACCCGATACGGTAGTGTCGGCCCGTGGCGCGGGTTCGTGTCCGGGCTGAGACCCTACCCCCCCCCCTCCCTCCACATCCCCGCGCCGTCCCGCTGACGTATTTACTTACACGCCGATTTTGTATTGGAGAGAGTTACAACACTTTCCAATTGAGAACTTGGCACTTGTAACAGTATCAGCTGGACTATTCGCGTAGACAACTAACGTGTTGGCACCGGAAATAATTTTTAGGTTACCTAGAATAATGTTGTGAAACTTAAGCTTCATTATGATCTCATTAAAAAAATAATAATAATAAAGGGAATGAATGGATGGAGAATGAAATATATGTACCTATATTCCCAGAGCTTACGCCTCGGCCTACGTAGGTTCCCTTCAGCATCACCGAGTGACTAAGCCACGGCTACTGAACCCCACCGCCACGACAAGGCGGGAACCTGTTCTGGGGGAGCCTGTTTACCCTAATATAAAATTATTCACCCATAACACGAAGTGCGAAAGAAAATCAATATTACGATCTAATGATCTTCTGATGATATTCATACCAACCAGAATGCAATATCGAAAGTCTTCTTATAAAAAAAAAATTACGTTATTAAAAAAAAACGCACCTCTTTTACAATAGAGGAGTGTAAAAGTGAGTCACCTTTTGTCTATAAATATAATCTAGATCATTCTAAGAAACTAACAAAGTAACATTATGTTCTATTTCTAATAGCAATCATCATCATCAGCCGATAGACGTCCACAGCTGGACATAGGTCTTTCCTATAGATCACATCGATAGGTCCAGAGTTGCTCGCATCCATCAACAGCAACACTAGTTTTTATTCCTTGGCTGTTTTAAATCGATATCTGATGATGAACTGAGTAAATGATGATTCAAATTGGACAGTGGTGGATTTGACTAAAAACTTTTTTTCCCATCTACCGCTTTAAATATTCTTCTAGAATATACTTTTAGCTGATAATATTGTATTCAATCTTTAAAACTATCTACATCCATCAGAGGTTATCACCTTGAGGGATGGTGTGAAGACATGACAATATTTCGGTTTGAAGGGCGCTGTAGTTAACTGGTGACATCACACGTTTTTTTATCTGTTTGGTGTGATATTAAATATTCTGTACATTTAAAGGCTTTAAAGAATAAAGAATAATATTGTAATATAAAAAGGTAGAATGGAATTTTAAATTACTCTAAAGGACAAAGAAGATAACGCAACAACGGTAAGCCACTTACAAGATACCGTCCCGTATTACATCCCCTCCAGCCCTCCTCATCTAATCTCCTTCCGCATCATGTAGTATACGAGCGCGGTCGGGACACACGCGAATATACAGCCAGTGATATCAGGAAACGCTTAAACAACGGTCGTCATGACAACGGCAACAGTTACCACATGTACAACGATAACGCTCGCACCGGGGATGTCTATTCTGTAAACCGAAACCAGTAATCTGAATGAAATATATCGCACGCATCGAACATCATCATGAATGTCGTACGCGTTTATCTATCGTAGCCGAGGAGAACGAAGGCGAGGGAGTGAAGGAATATTTTTGCACTCACAGAGTAGACCCCCAGGAAGAGGTGGAGGTAACAGCAATAGGTAACTCACAATAAACATTACGCCATCGCGAAGGCGCGTGCACATGAGTTAGTGCTGCATTAGCGTCAGAGATACGATATCTTAACGCCCCGCCTCTAGAGCACTCGGCAGAAATAGTTGTAACGCGGCGAGCGTGTAGAGTTACTGCATGTGATAAATACCGGTTAAAGTGAATAGTTATTATGTACCGACACGGGAACTGGAGCGTGTTCGCGTATTGTCTGCGGCGTCGGTAATCGCCGCTTGATTTGTCCACGGACCGCTCCGCACTGTGCGCTTGCACATTTCGGCGCTCGAACTTGGGCAATCGCTCCTGAAGCCGTAACCCGGATTGCGAAACCTGACAACGCTGCTCTACAGCGACTCATTGCTTTAGTATTCAAAATCTGAAAGTCTCACAATACAACCTTTTGTTCGTTATTGTAAAAGATATTTGTAAATAAAGCAATTGTTTATGTTTTATTATATGTGAAACTATAGAGATAAATCTGAACAGCGCTGATCGCTTTGAGATATTGGTGATAGGTATCGCCGCAGTTCTTATTTCCAACGCTAACTGTAGTGCAGAAACATTACCATGTTCCGGTTCGTAGGGAGTTGTATTTAGTGAAATTACTGAGATAATGAGTATTAACATTTTAAGACCCAAGTATGTAGAGCATAAAGTATATAATTTCGACTATCACCGTGTAAACGTATGATTTACCTTGATCTCTATGAACTTTCTCCAAATAAAAAACAGTATGAAATGGCTTTTATTACCTCAGTAATTTCACTAGCTACAGCGTACTTCAAAACGGAACACGGTTATGTTTGCATACTACTAATTGGCGACGGAAATAAGCATGTGCTGTACCAACACAGATGATGCGCAGAGTGAATGTGTTGTTTTATTATAAATAATTCCTTGTTTTGATTCCGTATATATGTGTAAGGTACATATATAATTATAACAACTGTTATATAGAAGGAAACCGGTTCAAGCATAAATGTAAAAGTGGAAACAGAAATCCGCAAGTTGGCCTTAAAAGCGCAGGGAGCGTTGCTATTAAAACGGTTTCCGTTTCCAGTCAACAATGCGGTATCCAGTCGCGGCGCGGTCTTGCCATACAAAAATAATGGCGAGGACCTATTTTTCTTCACACATTATCCCGCTAGACTGAGCTATTACGCGGCACGCCGGGGCCCGTAACATTCATAATGGCCGCATAATAGCCCCTCGGCGCCTCTCCAGGTGTTATGTGTGCATGAATACCCACTCGAAAGGTAGTGCAGTGCTAGTGTGAAACTGCACGCTGAAATGCGCGAGCAATTCCCGCCGAAGTTTTTCGGTGTTCAGCCGTGAAAGCTGCAAATTGACGCGAAATAATGAGCGGACGCCGCTGAATGAAATTCAGAATGTGTAGTCGCTAAACATGTTTACACTACTCCCCGATGGACGTGGAAGAGATTTCATTAAACTACATTTTACGTTCTCTGCAGGTAGCTTTGGTTCGGTCACCCGATAGTGGCAGCTCTTTGTTGCCGTCTAAGCAGATACTACCACAGCATCTATTTCTGCCACCGAGTAGAACATAGATATTACCAAGCTCCAATTTGAAAGGCGCAGTAGCTATTGTAATTACCGGGGTCATTAACCCAGTAATTTTTTCATCGACTCAATCAAAATTCAACATTTTATGTCTCGGGCAACGAGTGCGAAATGGTGCAGTATATCAATCCTAACTGGCGCCAAGTTGTTATGGGCGTATTACTTACCATACGTTGAACGTCTTGCTCCTTTCATCGCTCGTTGAAAAAAAGATTAAGGAAATTACTGTTGTAAAGTAAAACTTAAAGATGAACAGAATGATATAATAATTAGAGAACTTCTAGATAGAATCTAGAAGTTCTTTAAAAATGATAAACCTTGATCGTTTCAGGATAGGTCAGTACAGGTATACGTACTTTAGTTACATATAGTAATATTTATAACTTATCTATTGATTACAGACTTATAGAAATAGATCAAGGAGACATAACAAATACTAAAATAATAATACTTACACATAAGCTATGTCCAGTCTACTTATGTTCAAATATACTGAATTAAGTGTATTAAAAGCCTAAAAATAACTTAATATCGAAAGTACTAAACAGGATGCACTTAGCAGAATATAAAATGATAAACAACAGACGTCTATTACCATTTCCTTTTTTCAGTGAGTAAAAACTGAACGAGTCTACGAAAGAAAAGGAGGAAAAGGAAAATATGTAATGTTTGAATATTTCTATCTATTATAGCTCTTTGTGTGGTGCAAATAAATTACTAGTAATACTTATTTTTTTTTTCAATAATGTGTTATGTTATATAGTAATAACCGTCCAAGTATTAAATCTGTCCGCATCAGGTATTTCTTACCAGGTATTATATCTACCAATTAATTACAATATTAATAAGGATATAGAAGTCAGTAATAAGCAATAAAATAATACTAAGTTTTAAAGTTGAGGTTTTTTTATGCAATTAAGTGAAACGTTCACCTAATTGTAAGTAAGATATATACAGCACCACATGGCACTTGTCGCTTGAGCCATAAGAAGTCAAATCTCGTTAACCCAGTAATTACAGTGGCTACAGCGCTCTTCAAACTGGAACACAGTAATGTTTGCACACTACTGCTTGGTGGCCGAAATAGTCGATGTGTCGGTACCTACCTGGATAATATCCGGCAAGGGATCTACCACCAATGCTACCTAGACGGTATCCGGTAACGGAGACTTACCACCAGTGGTTACCAGGTTAGATGATTGTGTTGCTTTTCCAAATGACTATTAGACTTAATATCCTGTCTCGAGGATTCTAGTTTATGATAATACTATAAATATACAATCGCGTATTAGCACCATTAGACTCTCATTATCATCAGATATGCCAAGCTCACTAATTTTTTTTTTTTTAATTATCGTGACCATTTGATAAGAGATGGATGATGCTCTAGATCTCACTGATTCCCTCGTTAGATCTAGTTTTCTTCGTTCCAATGTCGATACAATTTGGTATATAGTATAAAGCGAGTTATAGAAGGAAGCGATCTTTCTGGTGGGTTAAAAAAAATAGTGGTGTGTCGTTTGTCACTTGCACCAAACAAGTGCCGGCGTGACGTACGGTGGTGTCATTAGTCGGTTGACGAATGCTGGGCGTTAATGTGCCTCCCATTCAGAGATGCGTTAGCTGACACGAGCCGCCGCGGACTTATTCTGGTATCGTCTGCCCTTGCTGACACCGTAGCGACATGTCAAGTTTGATCGCTTGTACGCACTTGTAAATCTGAAGCCATAACTGAATGATTATGAAGATAAAAAATAAATACTTGATATTAAGTAACAACGAAGCCGTGGATAGTTTAAGTTTAGTTTTAAGTAATTTAAACTCATTGAAAATAATCTAGTATACAATAACGCATTGAACCAGACTAGGGACTAATGGCAACAATATGTAGCTCCGGAATCAAACTGAAGACCTCCGAGTTATAAGACAGGCTGCCTAACCACTGAGTCACAGACGTAGTTAAACTTAAACTAACTATAGTCTCTGTTGCTACAGCCTGTAGCCTGTTGGTAGGTACCAGCGCAGAATCTTTTTTACCACAAAACCTTAATTTGTTCCGGTTTGAAGGACGTTGTAGCTAGTGAAATTTTTGTGGTAACGAGACCAAAGATCCTATGTTTCAATGCAACAAAAAAGATGTTGTGTATATCATCCTAACTAGCGTCTCGTTATGGACTGGCATATTACATATTAGTAGAATTTTTTTAAGTAAAATCCTTTGCCGCAATATACTATTATTTTTAAAGTTTAGTTTACTGCCGTATTACTGATTACTTAAGGGTAGGACCAACAAATATTTTACTGGTGGCTAGTTAATATTATCGATATGTGATGAACAAAATTTGAGATGCCTTTTTCAAGATTGAACATCCTACTGTGATATCTGAACAGATTTTTCCGAAGGTCGTCTAGGCAGGTCCTGTTTATGACACCAAATAGTAGTGAGCAAACATTACTGTGTTCCAGTATGAAGGGCGCTGTAGTCAGTGAAATTGGTGTGGTGACGAGTTTTAGTATCATGCCTCAAAACGATGAGCACAAGGTGTGGTATTATATATGATACTAATTAGCGCCATGCTTACTAGGTGAACATCTGGCTCCTCTCGTCGTTTGGTGGAATAAATGAAAACGATATCGCACTTTTAACCGACAATATACCCGCCGCGCTACTATGGAAATGTATGAATTAAAAAGAAAAAAAAAAAGATTTTTGTGTTTAAATGCGGCGCGTAATGCGGCGTTACAGTTTACGTTTCACTACTGAACGCGGCCCGCTTCCAGTGCGGAAGTAAATTGGTGAAACGCTTTAACTAACTAACCGCTTAAGAATTCTCCGCGGCGATAGTAAGGCGTATATATGTACATATATCATTTATATATATATATATATAGATATCGAAATCTTAAGCCAAAGCTTAATAAGCGAAAGAAAAGCTGTTTATTAATTAAACTGTCCGGATCCCTGAACACTTAATAACGACTTACTAACGAACACCTTTCTGTTTAATACTAAAGTATAATCTGTGTGTATATATACACATAGAGAGAGAGAGAGAGAGAGATCATTGACTCATTAAGAGATCTCCGAAACTATCAAACGTAAAGACGCAAGTCTTAATAGAGATATTGCTTCTGCCATTTAGATGTCAGTTAAAAATGGCTTGTACAAAATTTCTTCCCCAAAGAGAGTTGTGAAGAAGACGGGAAGGAGACTGGAAGCAACGGATGTGAAGCGGCTCTCAAGTCTTGTGTGTGTTGTGTCACTTGCCGGAAACAGTCTAGGTAGGTACCACCGCAGCGCCTATTCCGCCGCCAAACAGTGGTGTTCAAACATTGCTGTATTCCAGTTTAAAGAGTGCTGTAGCTACTGAAATAGCTGGGGTAGAGTGACTCATCTTATGCGACGAGCACAATGTGGTGCGGTGTATACCATCCTAACAAATGCCGCGTCGTCATAGCCAAGGGTATCTCTCACCATCAGGTGGACGTCCCGTTCGTTTCGTCGGTTCCTTGAACAAAATAACATGTCTAAATATATGGGCAACAAAGTGGGCGAGGAACAGCAAGTACTATTTATGACCCACTAGTTGGACTGTCATCATAAGAATCACTGAGAGGAACCAAGACCTTGTGTTATAGAATACATTACAAGAGACTTACGTCCAGCTATTGGCTTCCATCAGGTTAAATGATGATGATAAACTGACTGTGAAACATAATGTTCAGTGTTCCAAAGCTTATGCTCGTCGCTTCGACACATAAGATGTTACTTACTTTACTAAGTATCGTTACTTTAACTGTCTAAATCATAAGTTAAATGTGATAGGCTTTTTATGGATGTAACTGTTCCCGCAGAACAGCTCAATGCATCCACGCTAACGTCACCTGATCATGGTGTATCCTGCTAATAAACTAACGAGACTGGCTCCCATCCAACTTGCATTGGGCCGGCGTGTTAGGAAATGACTCAAATTCCGCCACATCAATCTATGTGGGAATCTTTGAAGGAGGCTTATGTCCAGCTGTGGACATCTATCGGCTAATAACGATGAAATGAATTTTTTTTATTATATGCTGATTATACTCCTTCTTTATAAAATCTACACCTAAAAGTTACTTTCGTAAGATTTTTATAAAATTCAACTTAATAGGATTTGTGGGAAAACTTAAAAACTCTTAATAATTTAATTAAAAACTATTAATTTTGATAAACACATAATAAAAACACTCTGTATAATACGACTTGTTGACTCATTTTCCCACACACAATATAAACACCGTGTAAACGTTTCGCGAGCAACCCTTAACACCTATTAGATTAATGTTATCATCTCCCGCGGGGATTCCCCTCGTCAGCAGTTATCACACGTTACGGTTACGTTACGTGATCCAGTTTTATTTGCTTTAATTTAACTTGACGCGTAAACTTGTTGGTGGGAGAGGAGATAAGAGTTCATCGTGAATGTTAATGTATATACTTGTGTAGCATAATCAAGAATTACTGAGCTATATAGTTTTTTTTATTTTAATATCTCTAAAGCTTTTTATCACACGATTAGTCTGTACAAAAAATAAAAAAAAATTGTTTAGTCTCTGTCTGGATCTTTATACAGTCTTAGTTTACTTCTAAATATAATCTTTCAGTGAAGCCTTATCTAGATATAGACAGGCTAAATAGCTAGATTCTTATCTGATAACAAGTGACATTTTATAGATGAACCTTTATGATAACCTTTTCATATTCATATTTGTAAATCTATTCTAACTATTATAAATCTATTTAAATCTTTTGAGTATCTGTAGCATATATTTATCTTTTCTTTTAAGATTATAGTTAAATACTCTTATTTATAAACAATTAGATTTTTATGTAAATAACGGAAACAGAACAAAAGTAAATATTTCTTTTGCGAGGCGATTCTTTGGGTAAGGTAGGCATTAAACTACTACTCTATTCTTCGGATCTATTTGACGAGACACCAAGGATAGAGTGATGATGGAGATGTTCTGATCCATGTCCCATTGACGTGTAACCAATAATTATATAATTATAATGAATATTTATTTAATGTATCAGTGATTTATTAATGTTGCTCGTTGGGGGCAGTAAATATGCCCTAGTAGCATCCACTTATCGGGTAACAGTAACAATTTAAACGATACAAAGCGAACGTCCCATATGGGGCCCATAAATAGCTCCATCGTGCCCATAAACAATATTCAGCAACAGGACGTAACCAGCTCAAAGCGCTCGGCTGCATTATGGAATTTATTCGGAGCGGAGGCCTCGTAAAACAAAAGTGCGACATAAATTCACCCCCACGGGCCCCGGCACGCATTAGCCGCGGGATTTTCCACCATATGAGAAAACATTTTCCTTTCGCCGGCATCGCATTTATACTGGAGCGTGTTGCTCTACTTCCGGTCGATATTCCGAAAATATCACCTCGAAGTTAAATAGAAAAAAAACTCGACTAAAATTCATACCAATAATTCGTAGCGGTGTTCCAGTTTGAAGGACGCTGAAGCTAATGTAATTACTGGGAAACGAGCTTCAATTTCTTATCTGTCAGTTAATGTGGTGCAGTATATATCACCCTAACTAGCGCCACGAGGTGGATCCGAGCAAACATCACCTGCTCATGGTGGCAAAATTAACAAACTAAGCTCTGGCTCCCACCAATCCGCTTTGGGCCTGCGTGGTGCCAAATGGCCTAAATCCTTCCATATGAATCCCTACAAATGTGAAGATCTTTGGAGGACGCTTATGTCCAGCAGTGTGTTTATCAACTGATGATGATCTCCTTGAATTGGGAGTCCATTCCGTCCCGTCCGCCGTCCGTCCGTGCGTCGTCTCTACTACATCTCTACGTCGTACTCCGTCCATTGTGAGAGTTTAAATTTCTCATCTTATTATTGAGATAATAACAACATTCAACAACAGTTTCCACAAAAATATCAAAAAAAATATATAATTAGTTTAAAATTTAACCTGAATTTTACTAGTAGTTAATTTTCATGTTTTTTTGTAGTGATATATAATATATATATATATATATCACTACCAAAAAAAAACAATTTTAAAACGTTCATTATCAAGGAAACTATTAAAATTATTTCTTTAATTATAAATCAAAACTTCTTGAATAACTACTTCCTTTTTGTATGTCTTCACCTGATGGTAAGTGATACATCTGCGCATACCAACGTGGTGCTAGTTAAGATGATATATACTGCACCACATTAACTGACAGATAAGGTATCGAGGCTCGTTTCCCAGTAATTACACTAGCTTCAGCGTCCTTCAAATTGGAACACACTGCTAAGAATTATTGGTATGAATTTTACTATAGTTTTTTTTTATTATATTTAGTATATTAAATATAGTATTTCTGCCATCGAACAGTACAGTATAAATATTATATTTAGCTTAGAATAATCTTTTGATGAATGTCCCGCTCCTGTCGTTGGTTTTTCTAATAAAAAAAAAATAATATAATATAAACAGTTAAAATCAATATTATGAAAAATAATAAAACTAATCGGGCATTTCTGAAAATCGAAGCAAGTAGAGCAACTTTCAGACGGGCGCAGCGGAAACGTTTAACCCTACGGGCCGCCACCTGTTGCTCGCATACGACAAAGTCATACACGGGGCCCATGTTACCCCTATGTCGCTCACGAGGACCCACAGGCAGGGTCCCGGGACGCGTGGCGGCCTCGTCGAAAACCGTTAAGAGATTTTGTGGCGTCATTCCCGAGGAAAATTGGGTTTATTCCACGTGATGAAGGGTTTATTTATTGGACGATGATGTGAGTACGGCCTCTACGGCTTTGATGACGGATTACTTCGGCTCTTCGGAGAGCTTAAGGTTTTTGTGTGTGTTATGCTGTTCTATGTTTTCTTACGTATTTAGAGTATTGTATGATACTTTTCTTCTATATAATAGATAAACGAAATTACTCCTTCAGATTGTTTGCTCTAAAACTGTAGAGTTCCTTTTAAATCTTTGGAAATATAATATTACAGTGAGTTCAATGAGAATTATTAGATTTTCTTAATAAATATATAAATATTCCAGAACGAGGCAGAAAGCGGAAAAGAACGGCTCTTTTATTAGTCCCACAACTAGGACTCTCATTGGGCTTACAAGGAGAGTCAATGGATGTCATATATCCGTGAGAACTGTTGTTATTGAAATGTGACGACTTTTGTACAAATGCTTTACTTTATCCCAACTTCAAGCTCATCAGGGATCGAACCCGCGCTTTTTCAAGTACAGACAACAGCCTCACAAACTGTGCTTGCTTTCAAGGCTACAAACAGTCATAAACATAGATCAATTTTTTTTATTTCTTTATTCAATGACGCTTCAAGGTAAGCAGGAAGTTCTCCGGATGGGTAAAGATCCTTCCCTCAATGACCAGGCTCTTGTTAGGATGATATACACAGTACCACATTGTGCTCGTCATCCTAATATGTTAACTCTCATACCTCAATTACTTCACTAGACTACGATAGTACCTGTGACCTACCAATTAGGTTCTACTAAAATATCGTGACATTATTCTTTCCCCTCTCTGGTGAATAGTCCTTGTCATCACCATCTTATCGCTTCCGGGTCATGTTTCTTGCGCTCACATATCCTCGCCAACTCCTTCCACTCCACAATCACCCACACGTACTAATATAAGGACATTAAAAGCTCAGCACACGTTTCAATTTCGTGACTTCTCGGCCGAGTCGCGCTCGGAATGAAAACTTTTTAGAGCCACGAGGGCGCAAGAATAAGCGACAAGTTAAATCAAGTTATCAAAGTAAACTGTTCATATACTTTCGATTGAAGTATTGTTGTTTATAATGAAGTAAACTAAATGATTAAATAATAACATTAGTGATTTTAGATAACATAAGGCTTTTTCCTGCTACTATTGTAACTTTTCATTTATTATCTAGTTGATAATTATATCTAAATATATATCTATTACTAACTATATATCGAATATTATATCTATTACTTTCTTAAAATATCTTTATATTAAAATATCGTTTATATTACTGAGTAAACTGCTTAAATTTTTTATTTATGATATTTGCAACTTTGAAGGAGACTCGTCATTAGATGATAAACATCCTCTATTGGAAATAGATCTCCTGCAACGATAGCCATTCGACGGGCCCCACTTCAACAGCAGCTTCCTGCTATCCTTACTACATCGGCGGTCCACCCTGTGATGGACCCTCCAGTCCTGCGTCTACCGGTATGCAATCGCCATTCGAGGACCCTACTGCCGCATCCGTCTCAAATCTTTCAAAATTTATATCATGTTATTGCTACCAAAATCTAGCAATATTTTAGGCTATACAGGTGACCATACTTCTACGGATAGATGACACTGAACAGACTCTTATCATAGTGCTTAAATAAATAACTAGTTGGTACTCCTCTGGACGGAAACGACATGGGGCATTTCCTCTATCTACAAGAATTTCCTTTTTTGTTTCTTCCTCTATTTTCACTTCGTCTATCTCATTTTTGTTTAAGTTCATGCAAATATGTTTTATCAATATCCCAAGTTTCTACATAGTAAATGAATGAATAATAATATATATAAATAAATGCAATCGCTTCAGCTCGTGACGTGTGCTGACGCGCCGCCGCTCGCGCCGCTGCCTGGTTTGCGCGGACCGCACACGTAGACGCTGTGACCGCACTAATTCTAATGACGTTATTATGAGAAATGTGATTATATTATAATGTATGCCGCTCGTATAATGTATGAGGAGGCATTTCGATTGTACAACAGGCGCAACAAGTTTTGATACTATCCATCAAAACCGAATAATCGTGTCAGATTTTCCTTAGACCATTAAACTTGAGTTATGCACAAGCATTTATATTAATGGTAATTTTATGTAGCTGAAGGCTGTCTGTCTACTCCACTGCAGAATCTGTTCCTATCACGTGATGTAGTGTTCAAACTTTACAGCATCTCTGTGTCTGTTTAAACTATCAAGCACAATTACAGTAAAAAGTTTTAACAACTTATATCACTATGTAGAAATCGTAATGTAGTTCTAGCATGCATAGACTGGCATATCACTCGGAATTCGAGGATTGTCCTGCACATGACATAGCGTCAATGAACTTTAAACAACTTAAAAAAAAAGTTTTCAAATGTTCAATGATCAAACTTTAAATTTTGCATTTATTGTATTTTTCCTATATATAAATATATATATATATATATAATATATAGCTACTATCGTATAGTTCATCAACTATCAAATGTAACGGGCCGTCGTACGCGATGTTATCTCATCATGCCTATACGCTAAGCGTGGTCTACTTAGACGCAACTTAAATATAACTTAGTGTCACCGTCCCATCCGGAGAGTTCCCACAATCGATCATAGCACACTTATCGACTACTTAAAAGCTTTATCTTAGAGCAGTCGTGTTTATATGCGGCATTAATCACTTGGTGATATTGGCTTTTTGTTTCACAAACTGCTGCGAAGACAAAAGATCGCTTTGTTGTGCCGTTAAGAGATTTTGTGATGCTTATTAAATATTTCGTTGCTATTGTAAGTTTCCTATGTACTTGTGTGAGCGTGCCTACAGCTGAAGCTCATACACAAAAACACAAAATAGATCTTCTTTAAATTGTACCCGACGAGTAAGACGAACGCCAGGTGTTAAATTATACGACTGCCTATAACGTTGTCGCACAAGTTAAGATGATATACACTGCACCACGTCCTCCATTTTGAAAAGAGATATAGCCTCGTTACCTATTTATTTCACTAGCTACAGCACCCTTCAAACCCGAACATAGTAATATTTGTATACTACTGTTTACTGGTAGAAATAGGCGCAGTAGTAGAATAGACCATAAGTTCGCAATGAGAGCGATATCGCCTCCTAACGAGAGGTGTAACTCAATAAAAGCACAAATAGAGATGGACAGATGAATAGATAGAGACCGAGAGAGAGAGAGAGAGAGAGAGAGAGAATAAATTTCTAATATTCTGATTGTTAACAGACATAAGGTCGATATAATTAACACTTACATTAAAGAGGTCCGTAGTTCATAAAAGGTGGGGAACCTAAACACTAGATGATATTTGGTAACAAACCTACCCCCAGTTAATAGATCTATATCTTCATCGTTTTCTTTACACATTTTTCTAATACCCATCTTGTTACCGTCCGCGATATTCACACGATTATCGCACACATAAGCGATCGATCGCTTCGACTGTAAAATCTCATTACTTAAGTGATCGTTGTTTAATTTAACTAACAAATTAAATAAATTAAGTTACTAATTTAATTAGTAACTTAACTGGTAATTAGAGATGTTCGATATCGCTGATCGTTTCCGTTGTACGTAATAACACCGCCGATGCTGCGTTACATATTAATATACAAAAGGAATGAATGAGCCGGACAATTAAACAAATGGATCGTTTGTACCGTCACTGGTATCGGGCCCCGCGGACGCTGCGCCCCCGCCAGCACCACCTCATCCGGCTGCATCAATTATAGTGCGTGGTAGCGATGGACTGACGAGTGACACGACGACTTTAGATCATATCTCTCCGTAAATGATACAGCGTGTTCCAATTCCTCCAAAAAAATTACTTATTAAATTGACGGTGATGAGATGTTCAGTTGATTATACCATCGTTTTAACCTTCACAATGGAGGGTGTTAGATGTAGCTTTACTGGTGGTAGGAAGACTAACTCAAACAGTAGTGCGCAAGCATTGCTGTATTCCGGCCTAAAGGACGTTACAACTTGTAAAATTACTGGGTTAAAGAGAAATAACATCTTATGTCTGAAGGACAAAACCACAATACATACGGTGCAGTATAGATCATCCTAACTAGCGCCACGGTGTTGTAGGTATTACCATCAGTTGAACATCTAAAACCGATGAATTGTGAGTACTCTTCAAAATCTTTGGCCGATTACAATTTCATCATCATCATCATTATTTCAACGAATAGACCTCCACCCCTGGGCATATATCCTCATTCAATTTAAATTACATTGTTAAATTACTACTGTGTTATTCAATAATGAATGTGGGTAGTGTGATAAATAATAAATTAAAGTAGTACAAAAGTACCAGGAGCATTAATAGTTCAGTTGTAATATGTTAGTCGAGGCGTGTGGACGCGCCTGTCGCACTATCCACTCGTAATGTAATATATAAATATATAATATTTTTTATATATTAAATACCTAGATATTTTTTAATATTATTTTATAAAATAAATCAATGTTATCTTATAAAAAATATTTTTTGTGATATAATTTAAAATTTTACTTATTAATAAATTAAAACACTATGTATATCGGAGGCTACACTAGCTGGATGCGATGGTCCCCACTCTATTGTTTAGAGGTACATAACAAATTAATGATCACCCATCACGCCAAAAGTGGTAGCCTCTTAGCTTTTAGTACTTTTTGTGTCTCCCACACGTGGGAATATCGGTGTGACAGCGCGTTCATCAACCGCTTTATATTTACTAGCTGCGCCTGTGGCTTCGCCCGCGAGGAATGAATAACAAACCAGGCCCGACATCAGTCCGACGTCCGCAGCTGGACGTAGATAGACCAAACCTCTCTTCATTTAAAGCCTATATACCTAACTCAATATATTGATGAATTTTTTTTTAACTACTTGCATGTAAAGGAATATAATAACGAGTAATACCTTTATATGTCTTAATAATAAACGATTACAAACTCTTAAGTAATTTGACCAGCTACAGCTCCCTTCAAACCAGATCATTCTGTAAGAACAGTGACTGATATATAAGAATATGCAGGTGTTGATGTTCATATATGTAACACTTAAAGTTAACCTGTACATTTTAAAAGGTCAAAAGCTTAGTATTACCTTGCGAACAAAGAGGTTCAAGTCCTCGTTCTTCATGAGAAGAAAAAAGAGTGGGACAATTTGCCGGCGTCGGTGTTCCTGTCCAATCAGACGAGGGTGTCTTCCAGAAAAGGGCGAAGGCTGCTACTAGCTTAGTGCGCCTTACTATCATAGATCACAACACCACTTAACATCAGAACGGAGTTAGCAAAAACTGGAAACGAGAAAGAAATTTTTACATTAAAATTACAAAAGGAGAAGAAGAAAATGAAGAACTGAAAAAAGGGATGATTCATGAATTTCAGGAAAGAAGTAGACTGTCTTCACTTGCGTGGTATGGAAACAATAATTGGAATGGAGAATGATAGTAGAATACAAGTGTGAAAGATGAGCTGATTATGAAAGATGAGAATTAGAGGAGAATTAGAGAGGTCCTGAACCACAACACGCAAGGACCAATATAAAAAAAAATGGAAGCGTGATCAAGCGTGGACATGATATAAAGAGACAGGCATATCAGATATGGAATCCATTTCACAGATGACCTGTTCCGTTGCAGCAGCATGTTCAAACTAGTGCCATGACTAAACACTAATTTTTTTTGCAACGTTAGCGTCAATCGAAAGATAACATTATCTGATTATGATCACAGGATCTGCCGGCTTCAGATGTATGTTCGCGATATTATCTCACTTAATCTAAGTTCACTCGCACAATGTTTCACATAAGTAACGCATTATAACAGCCATTACTGACTGCGAGAGGAATCTGTTATCAGTTCAAATCATATATCGGAGTAATGTGAACGTTGTTTAGATAACTGATGGTTTAACTGATGCAGTTTTTCAATCTATTGTGAATCTGTTGTCGTGGGAATAAGATGGATATAGCATGAATATGATCTAAGAGTGGGATGTTTAGATGAAGCCGTCCAGCAGTGGACATCTATCGGCTATACTATTATGATAATTTCATACAGACTGGTTATCATCTAGGTAGTTAGCATTGCAATTCCTCGTTCTCTCGTCAAACAGTAGTGTGCAAATATTGTGTTCCGGTTCGAAGTGAGTTGTAGCTAGTGAAATTACTGAGATAACGATACTTAACTTCATGTGTCAAGCCGTGATCGGTGTTTGTATAGCTCTGTTGTATGTCTTAAAGAGGCGTGGGTTGGACCCCCACTGAACTTGAGCTTCCGGCGAAGGAAAACATGGAACCACAATGGAAACCGTCATGTTCCGAAAACGAACAGCTCACGTGTATATATGATTTCCATGAATCCAGTGTTCCGTGTGAGGGACAGCCCAGAGACCATTAGAGAGGGAACATTAAGAGTGCTCTTTCTAAGATTATACATGGATGGAAAAAACTGTGCCAAAACCACCTCTTGAGCTTATTTTTGTTGACAAGCAAATTTCATTTTTTTTTTTATTAATATTTAAGATTTAATATTACTTAAGTGTTAACAATTTGTCACCACTTTTTTTTACACTCTAAGTTAAATAACTGAAGTACTAAAACTTAGAAGCGATGCTTTGTAAGCACATATATTTTACAAACTTCTCAACCAGCGCCAAATATTGGACTATATTAGTTAAACAATGTGGATCTCTTTGTTCTATGTTACAAAAAAAAATCGAACTATAGTTTTCTTAGATGGGGAATTCTAAAATTATCTTACAATCACATGAGACGGATGAGTTATGGGGAGCGCAGCATCAAAAGCGACGTCGCGGTGCACCGGGCTTTGAGACCGTAATAAAGACAAAAGGGAGAGATCACTCGCTCAGCGATTTGTGAAATGTAGTATATATTAAAGCATTACAAAACTATTTATTTATAAGTTAATTATTCTAACCATCAAACCCCATCACGCAGCTAGAACATCCCTTTGAAGTTTTTAACGGAAGCCTTAAAGAAACCTCTCAACCCTTAACTTAATAATCCGTTTGATAAAGATCGCGTGTAAATAAAGTTTAACAATACAAAATTTAGATGAAAACTTTGTTTCACTTGAACACAAAGAATTTAAAAAAAAATTAAAGGCTATTGTGACATGATGGTGAACAGGTCTCCAATCACCATCAAGCAAGCAGCAAGATTTAGTTTATAAATAAATATTATAAGATTATGACAATCTTCTTAATTACTTACTTATTCGCCGGACAACGCCCACAGCTGGACATAGGCCTCCCTCGAGGATCTCCACGCCGATCGGTCATCAGATCCTCAATCCACCTGGTGGAGTGGCTTCCAACCCTGCGTGTACCGGTACGCGGTCGCCATTTGAAGACCTTGCTGCTCCATCATCCTGAACAGACACTACTGAAAACTAAGGAAAAATCATCTTGTAGTGTTTAATCAACTTACCACCCTTTTTACTGGTGAAAAAAATAGATTTCTTAATATTATAAGAAATATCAACCCCATCTCAACTTTTATAGTTTAATAAGTAATGCATAGACAAAATCTCTGACTTGAGGTGCAGGGTAGTATAAAAATATTACTTAGATACTAATATTCGTTATTACTAAATATTTTTTTATATAAAAAAAAATATTTATAAATAATATCCTGTGTATAGTCCTTTAATATTTTTAGTTCTTTTCGATTCTCGTTACAGGGTTCTATGATTTTCATTCGCTATAACTTAGCTTTGCTTCGCTATAACATTACGAAAGCATCTGCAGATTTCGGTTGTACTGTGACATTTGTATGCATGGCTATTGCATTATCTATGAAATTGTCATGCACATGCCGACCGCAGATAAATAATACGGATCAGATAAGCTGCGTCGCGAAATAATAACATATCATCGCTATGAATCGTTCCTAGGTCTCCTGCGAGATGCTTTTGTTGGCGAATTTTGTTGTATTTTATTTAGGACTGTTGGTCTCTGCTGCTGGAGACCGTCTAGGAAGACACCACCACAGCGTCAATTGCAGTCGACAAACATTACTCTGTTCCGGTTTGAAGGGAGTTGTAGCTAGTGGAATTATTGGGGTAATGAGAGTTAACGGTTTATCCCCCATCCCTCCCTTTATGTCCCAGGGCGATGATCGCAATTTGGTGGTTTTAATACAATCTTGACTAGCGCCAATTTGATATAGGCTGGTGTGACGCTTACCATCAGGTCAACGTCGCCGTCTCGTCGTTTGGTTGTGCAAAAAAAAAACTACATATGCAATTTCGATGTTCAAACCTTTCGCAACACCACACAACACCACACGACATCTTTGACCCAATAACCGTCTGATCTATCCGGAGTACGTTTTCCATTTCATTCGCCCATTGTTCTTAAGACACGAATCGGCTCTAATTAGCGCTGATAGCCACCATTCAGCCAGCCCGGTTGACATTTCGCATGGCCGCGTGTTGCAACGTTCGTTGTGCAAATTGGAGGCTCGTAATACTAATTAGAAGCTCGCTTCGGCCAGATCACTAAGATAAAACGTATGCGGATCTGTGCTTGTGTGATGTAAAAAGCGATTTGATCACACGAAGATCTGGATATCAATATTTTATGATTGTTTCATCACGGCAGGGGGGGGTGGAGAGACTCGCGTGGGGAGGAATTACCTACAAAACCCTATACGTCCTCCCTGGGTGGTGCTAAACGAGTCTCAACGCCGAGTATCGGGCGGCGGATGTGATAACCCGACTCTGGCTCTGCCTGACGGTTACAGTGACCGAGAGGATTAAATTCCCTTTGAAAGACTGGTGCGGAAAGGATGGGGACACCACCGCAACAATTTTTCCCAAGAAAACTATGGTGTTATGTCAGACAATCGAATGAGTTTGTCGGACCGCCCGGTTGACGCCCGGCGGCAGGTGGGGTTTAAAAAAAAAACTGGAAAGAAATGGTGGCCAGGGCAACGCACCATAGTCACGTCCCTCAGTCATGAGGTTACGACAAAGAAGAAGAAGATCACGGCAGTTCGTTTATGAAACTATGCTCCTTTATCCGAAGTGTAAACCACAGTGATTGCCGACTTCCTTTGCTTTTCGTTATACTTTGTTACTTCTATCAAATACTTTAGCTTTATTTAGGTATTATTAGTTTTTCTTATCCAGAAGGTATCCTAGAAAAGACTACTTTTAAGCTATGTATAAACCTATTATATTTTTCCTATGTTTTTGGTAACTAATCACGAAATTAACGTGGATAAAGTTAATCTATTACTGTTGATTACATATTCTTGTTGATATATTGGTGATCAGGTTATATTGTCCATAAAGCACCAATCAAGTCTTCGGATTTGAAGAGTGTTGTAGTGAATTTTGGAAGTAACAATAATTAACATTATACGACAGGTGACGAGCGAAATGTGATGCTCTCCGACAATATTCAAGGTTCAGCCATTGTGAAACCCAACTGTCGTTTGCCATCATCAGCGCCTTGCTGTCGTTATCGCTTTATTAAATTTAAAAATCTTATTCATCATCCATTTTTCTTATGATGCATAGTTTATGGGGAGTAAGGGGAGTCCGGAAATAACATCTTTACCACAATCAACCTCTCCTGCCCGCGTCGGTAGTTCGTCATGAATAACCAAGGGCGGACGAGGCACTGACGACCGACCAGTAGCGGAATAACCATATCACCGGTCACACAACCGACCGAAGAGGCAGCAGAAGGCAACGAGAAACCACTGCTTCTATTCTTCCCAATAGTCAGTATGGAAGGTCAAGAACAGTAAGTAGTATGTCTGGCGATCCGGCTGACGCCCGGCGCTATCTCGCCGTCACAGTCGTAAGAGATGCGCTGGACAGGAGTCGGTGGAGGCAGATCATCCGCACCAGACGGCAACCCTAATACAGACCACGATCTTTAGACATCAGGGAACAACCCTAGAGAGATAAGATAGTTTTACAAGTGTCTTTAAGTGTCATTCTTCATCAGACGACCGTTCGTTGCTTTATTAGAAGAAAAGGATAATATCAAAGAGAATGAGTACTGATACAGAAATGATTCTATATTCAAATTGTACCCTTCATTATAGAAATTATTAGGGTGACGAGACTTAGCATCCTGTTTCAAAGCGAGTGTAATGTGGTATAATCTGTCACCCTATCGTTGCTTTGTAATAGGAGTATCACTTACCATCATGTGAACATCTCATTCGTCTCGTCACTACGTCGAATATAAATGAAGGGTGTCTCTCTCTTGTGAAGAAAAAAAGTAACAATTTGAGACGGGCGGGTACCGTATGCGTGCGCGCATGATTTTATTACGACAAGAGAATAGAAATTTCGAATTAGTAAGGTCGAGATAGCGCCGGCCGCCGCCCGCCGCTTGCCGCCCGCCGCCCGCCGCCAGCCGGCCGCTCACGTAGACCACAGATTATAATGATGTGACCTTTGCTTCGGAGCACACGAGACTGAGAGAGGTTAATTCAATTTTTTATTGGAACTAGTGCCTCCATTTGGCCGAATGTTGCTTAAGGTGCGTTCAGAATGAATGTTAATTATTATTTTTAAATCTTCCCCTTAATTTCACGTGATATCACAATAAGGCATAAAACGGTAAAGAATACCATTCATACCCAACCCTGGCCTTTATATAATGGAGGATAATCGCTAAAGTCGCAGTATTACCATTAGAGCTAACTAACCCGCCAGGTTCTAAAAAACCCAACTACCGACATTACAATATGTAGTCACAGAATCGAACCAGGAACCTCGTCACGAAGCAAGCGGTTATCCACTGTGCTTCGGAAGCAGTCAAGTTACATTATAATAGTTCTAAATATATCTATATATTGCTAATTATTTGTATCTGTGTTAAAAATCGGGCCGGTTAGTTAAACTGCAAGTCTAACCAGATGACTACCAATTAAATAATTTTAAATTTAGTTAAAAAATTTATAAATTAAATATATTACTAATTAAGTTAACAACTGATTCTTAGATAATAAAGCTACAAATAAAAAAAATTTTTAGAGGAATGGCGAGAAGGCATTGTCAGGAAACTTACTTAAACTTACTTAAACTGGTACCTCGTATATATCTATACTGTGTAGTCCATATAGTATATTAAATGTATTGTGTATTTATATTTATATATATATATATATATATATATATATATTTATTTGTCTATATATAATAGTGAATGTGTACATAATATATATGCAAAAAAAACTGACATTATCTGACATTGTGATTCTACCTCACCTATCACTATATCTCTTATATCCTAGGTTGACTGGTAGAAATTGCCTGTAAGCATTAAGTCTGCCCATGGAACCCTAAATTAAGGTGTAAAATAAAGATTTTAAGTAGCTTAATAAAAAAAATATCTGTTTAACTATCAGGGTACCTATCTATTCGTACAATGACCTAACATTTATACATATACATAACCTATATAGGTTATGTTGTGACCTAAAGCTTGTTTGCGACAGCCTGGCGTTTTCTGAATGTAGTTGCAGTGTTGTGAATGCAGTTCACAATACACGTAACTACTATGTTATATAATATGGTCAAAATACCATGTAAGTGTAATGTCAAATGTAAAAATTATGTAAGCAGCCGGCGGAAGTAGACGAGGCCTTAGATTCCAACCCGGTGATATGCTAAGCGGTTTGGCATTTTGTACTGCGCGCACCGGCCCCGCTTTGTTATTGCTCTTAATGGAAAACCGTGCGGTACAGTTACCTTGTATGTTGTATTTATCTACATTATATCAAATGGGATTGGGTGTAAAAAAAATAATAATTAGGTTATACATATTTTTAAATCCAGAGCCTCCTTTAGAACAGAACAGGAGGTTCCTCTTAAACACTATATCCACTTACTCATAATTTAATATAGTGACGTGATATTAACATTTAAAGTATTTCTATGAAAGATATAATGCATTATGTTTATTGCCACCGGAAGCGGAAGCGATAACTTTGTGATTCCTACTACAACTGAAGCACATATGGAAGATAAGATAGGACATAACTTATAAGACGGAAAAGCTAAATTCCGCAACACTAAGTAATTTTTTTTATTCAAAGAAGCGACGACACGTGGAAGACCTTCTCCTGATTGCAAGTGATACGTCTGCCAATAAAAACGTGGTGCTAGTTAGAGTGATATACACTGCTTCAAATTGCTTTAAATTTTACTGGTTATAGATCTCCGTAGCATCTGTTTCTGCTGTCAAAATAGTACTGTACAAACATTACTGTGTTCCAGTATGAAAGGCGCTACAGCTATTGTAAGTACTGTGTTAACGAGACTGAACATCGCATATCTCAACAATGTGGCGCCGTGTATATCATCGTAATTAGCGCCAGGTTGTTATGGTCAGGCGTATCGCTTACCATCAGGCGAACGTCCCGCTCATCTCGTCGCTTAATTGAATAAAAAAAAAAATTAAACATTAAATAGAACCGTTAGAGGCTCTGCAAATGAGCTGCAGATATATAATGTTTAGAATGATGCACAGCGTCGTGACTGTTGCTTAGATCGAATAAAACCATTGGTACACCAGCGGATGGGGGCCCGCGGCGTATCCGATACGTCACCGCGACGTGATATGTGATTTCGTATTACAATACTAATAAGGAGATCGCGATGCGCCCGCGCAGCAGCGGGACACCGTGTTCGCGTTATTGCCGCGTGTTACTCTTAATCGAAACGTGGAATTAACTGCTCGATATAAAGGTGCCCATACACTGTGGCTATCTTTATTACGTACAGTGAATATTAAAGTAATAAAATATGTGATTATTTAAATTGTCATATAAATAGCAATGGTCGGTCAGATCTCGCTTACAGTGAGTGAGGTAAATAGGTTTAAAGCTTTACAAGGAGCAATGAAAAAGGATATGATTATATAAATTAGAACTAAGGTCACTGATTTAGCTCAAAAGATTTCCTCCTTTCTTCTCAGACGATTTAGAGCAAAGAAATAGCTTGAAGCACTGATCAGTGACGTTCCCAAGAAGCTCACAAAGTGAATCGACAATGTGGTGAAGGATCATCATAAGAATCGATCGGAATAGAAATCCTTGAGGGAGACTTATGCTTAACAGGGGCTGATAATAGCTGTCCAGCAATTCCAAAAATCCAAAGACAGTAATAAAATTTTCAGTCATATTATTATACGATTAATTGATTTCTTTTACCTACATCATACATGCCAACTGGTAAAGATCAATGCGATACTGTGAATGCGAAGCTGTGGTTAGAACTGCTTGTGATGAATAGGGACAGGTCTTGAGCAATAGCAGGAGAGTCAGATCATCTGGGTTTAAGATTCCATTCTTCTTATTGCTCAATTCTAAAATAAGATGAATTGCTGGAGCGTTGTTTGGTTTAGAATTGGGAAGACAGTCTTACCCATTATTTTCTTTGCGTTTGCTTTACGTCCAAACCAGTGGATGAAGGCCGTGGATGGGAGAAAGTGTTAATTTGCTGGCCAGACAGCGGGACATCGACGATGTATGTTCGCCGTGTTGTTGAAATTGAATTGTTCTTGTATCGAATAAATGTGTACATGCAAACACTTGCGCTGGAGCAGTGGGAAATCCGCATGAGGCGAACTGAACGAGAATATTAAATTTGTTTTCTCACCAGTTGTATATGTATGAAGAGTTAACCGGTTTTATATTTTGTAGCGGCGACAGCGATGGAAGTTCGCGATGTATCGAAGTTCAAGTTCCGATACTTATTGAACTTGACCTCTCGATGAAAGAAAACATCCACATGAAGCCGACAAAAATAACAATCTTATATGGAATATTCCTTTACTCACTCTAGACTCTACTTGTGAGAGAAAGTCCTTAATCCCAATAGTGGGAAACTTAAAACTGTTGTTTATTTTATCTTCCATCTCCAACTATAATATTCATAATATGGTATGGAAACTGAGGAAATGGATAATGGAATATGTATTAACAGTTGACATATAAAAGCAATAACACTGAGAAAGCTTTTCCTTTCTTTTACAAAATCCTTAAAATCTCTTTATAATATATTTAAGACATTTAGTTTACTTTTAAGTAGTTCAAACCCCCCATTAACTCAAAGAATATTTAAAACTATTACTTTGAAAACAACTAAGTATATCAGTAGTTACATTGTGCCGAATGAGGCTTATGAAGGCCGTTACATCAATTTACGCTAACATCCTTACACAAGCATCGTTATCCTTAACACGAGGGTACCTTATCAAAGTTGTCGCCTCATCCAGTTAAGTGCGCCATTCAATCACTCAATAATGTGCAATACACTGTGTAACAATGTCACCCGAACTTCCATAAATATCGAGAACGTTCCAAGTGACATTTGTCAATGCAAAGGAATATGAACTCTAAAACTATATGCATAAAGTTCTTTTATTAATGTAAATATTCACGTGTGATTTTTTCCAAAAAATAAACGCACAATTTCCGTATTATACGACACATTTAAAATGTCGCCTTGCTGCATTGGAGTTTAAGTTGATTTTTGTGTGAACGTTTGTGCAAACAATCACCGCAACGGCAGCAAGGGGGAAAAGGGCAAACACCGTCATATTAAGTGAGCACATGAGAGAGGGAAATACGAAAATATGTGGATAAAGCGGATATAGACATTTATCGTTGGATTTTTCGCGTGATTTACCCACGACAAATCTGAGGGCTTAACACGACCAATATATTGTGAGCTGGCATCTTTGATTTTCTGCATTAAAGGTACCGTTAAGTTGCGGACGGAGTCGAACGTGAAGCTCTTCGTATGCTGGTGCTGGTGATCCGTATTCACTAATACGCTGTTGATACAAGAGCTGGTCGATTTATTGCCGTTTATACGGCGAAGGGAGAGACTTATTTGTCTTGTTCTATTATCGGCAATTCATTGGCAATAATTTTCTAGCTATTGGGGAATTGGTTCTGCATTTGCTTTAACAAATTAGGCCTTTATATTGTTAATTAGATAGTTTCACCCACATTCTTAATTTATACTTAAACTTAATGATTTATGTAACTTTCTCGTTAAAATTTTCAAAACTAAAAACTATGATGTACATTATAAAATTCTCTTCCGTATTTTATATTTTCATGAAGTTATATGATTTGAGTTTCGTCCATACATATACTACCTATAATCAACAATCTAGGCACTGACTCCCATCAACCAGTGTTGGGCCAGCATCGTTGGTTATGGTCCAAATGCCCCCATAAGAATTCCTACAAACAACGTCCCCAGATGCTCAGCTGTACCGGAGGCCATGCTGACTGTGGTGGACGTTGGCAAGGCGCAGAAATTAGAGCAGAGCAGAACCGTTCGATGTGGACGTCCATCGGCTGATGATAATGAATAAGTTGCAAAGAATATACCAGATTTGTGAGTGTGGATGAGCATAACCTTCAGGCGGAAGACATCATTGTGCAGGAAACGAAAAATTTATTACATTAAATTCCAATATGAGGTTGATAGCTATCCATATGGGTCTCCAATAAGACTCCACATCACGTGGTATTGATCAAAGATCTCCACAGGAGATCTCTTAGCCAGTGCGTGATGGAGCCAGTCAAGTACAACTTTATATAAATCTGGGACAGCTCTTTACATTGCAATCTATGTAGAAATAGAATGATTTCCATTAAGCACCATAAACTGGTTTCACAATTGACAACACCTGGTTGAACAATTTCACCAATTTTATCTGTACTACGATCGTTACCGACTTTATTATGAACTGCTGCAAAAAGCCCCAAGCCCTGGCAGTAGTTTAATAGTCCTTTTGTTAAATAGCTTGCGGAAACGGCGGTGACAATAATACGAAAACCATAAGAGACCGTCTAGGTAGGTACCGCCGCAGTGCCTATTTCTGATGCCAAACAGTAGTGTGCAAATTTTACTTTGTTCCGGTTTGAAGGGCGCTGTAGCTACAGCAAATACTACGGTAACGATATTCAATATCTTACGTCTCAGGCGATGAGCGCAATGTGATGTATAACATCGTAACTAGCGCGACGTTGTTATGGACGGGCGTGTCACTTACCATCACGTGAACGTCCCGCTTATCTCGTCCCTTAATTGTATATAAAAAAAAATGTATTAAACGGTCGATATCGCGACACTACGTAATACGTATAACCGCGTACGTGTCCGCTGTACCGCGTGGCCGTTTGCAATCGCGCGCGCGATCCAACGCGCACCACTAACAATAAGATCTTGTCACACACGTGTGACTGAGGAGGCTATGCTGTAAGTATTCGATATTTATCTCACGACTTACAGCAAAAATATCTATCACATAGCGATCTGTATTTTTTTATTTATTATCCAATAAAGCAACTGGGACAGAGGTAGGTTCATCTGATGTAAGTGATATATACTGCACCACATTGCGCTTGTCGCCTGAGAAGTAAGATTTTTCATTACTCCAGTGGTTACGCTAGCCACAGCGTCCTTCCAACCGGAATACAGTAATGTTTGCCCACTGTTTGGCGGCAGAAGTAGGCGCTGCGGTTTTAGACTGTCTACGGTGAAAGATTTCACAAGTTTCTATTGTGTATTAACTGTCTGATGATAATCATCTTGTACCTGATTATTTATTATCCTGTACTTTTGAGTCCTTTACAGCAACTTTAATCACGAGTGGACAGAGGTGATGAGATGTCCTGATTTCATCACTGAATACCTAAAGTTAATTAATATTTACAATTTGTTTGGATTAGATATTTTTTTTTGTTTGTGTCTAGGCTTCGCACAACAACGCACGGAACCCAAGCCAATCTGCACCTGCTCGTGGTGCACCCTGCTCCCACCAACTCGCATTAGGTCAACGTAGGTCAAATCGCTCCAATTCCCCAAATATATCCCTACAAGTGGAAAACTTTGGGGTAAGCCTAAATCCAGCAGTGGGCGTCTATCGTCTGACGATTGTGTTAAGACATTTGGATGTCGAACATTCGATAAATTATCGAACACTTACGTGTTAGTCGCCCTCGCGAATGCAAAGCCGCACATTGTCTCCTGCGCATTGGCTTTCGAATGCATTTAAGGGGTAGCGCTATCACTAATTGCGATCTGCTGTCATTTTACGGTTACGCATTAGCATTATTGCTATTCCGCTATCGATGTGGAGCGATCTGGCCGGCGTGCGTTACGACGTGAGCATTGTTGTACGGACCCCGCGGGCTCGGCTCTTGCCAATGTGGTCTCATGGTCTCATGCAAATAAATGTCATCGAAGAACCTTTTAAATGTTACATATGTCTATTACTTCAGAATTCTAAACTTAAACTTTCTATCATCTACCTCAAGCGAATCCTAGAGTACTTACGACACACTGACAGGAAAGACGGTGATAACCTTGAAAAATTAGTGGTTTCTGGCATAATGGAAGAAAAGAAGCCGCAGGGGCGTAGCCTACCCTCATGCGTTGTTCTGACCAAACCCGCAACACACTTGACCTCACTACCTAGTATATTTAATACCTAGTATATTTAATAGAAAAACCTTGTTTCATTGAACTTAACATTGATTGTTTCTTCAGAGAGACGGCCAGATGGTGAAACATCGTGAAAACAAGAGTGATGGATGGAGGTAGTCGCGACCCTAAAACAAGAGGAAAACGATGCGAGGAGAATAATTTAAAGCGTTTTATTTTCATAAACGATGTGATGAGAGGGTACGATAGAGGCTTTCCGGAAAGTATGTGATAACGAAGATGAAGCCTACTTCTGTCGCTACATAGTCCTGAGCAAATATTACAGGATTATTGTTCGAAAGATGCTGTAGCTAGTTCGCCATATTGTTATGAGTAAGTAACGAAATGTTCAGTATGGGGTGAACATTTCATTTCATCATTTAATCGAAAATATATACACTAACTTGGATGTTACGTCCTACTTGAGATAACCATATAGTTTATAGTCATCTCAAATTTCTAAATAACTCTTTATTTTAGATAACTATATACTTCTTATACAACATTGATTTATCCACTACAGAAGCTGAAATGATTTCAAAGATTACAGCGTTCATACAAAATTATATTAATATTTAGATAATCTTACGACAGAGATAAATAATGAAGTGATATGAAATTACTTTATAATACTGATTATTTCTTAAAAACATTTTTTTTTGTAATATCACAGTTTTGCTGAAGGCGTTTAAAGTACAACTTCACAGTAAGAGTGACCAGCGTAAAGAGGTTCCATCAAAAAGGAACAGGAGCGGAGCCGCGGGCGGTCACAAGTACTCACAAAGAGCTAGACGTTGTCCAGTACACACCACGCCACTGTTTATGGTTATTCCAGCAACAGGCTTGCATTTTACGCCTGTTTGCATACAACGTGAGATCCCAACAAACAAACATTATTCAATAGCAAACCTTATCGTGCAAGCAGTAAGTGCACCTTACTGACTGACCAGATGAATACCAATGTTGCCATGTTCTAGTGTTAAACTTATGTGGAGCACGCTCCAAAAGTTTTATGAGGCCTGAAGTTGCCAGTTGGGAAAATGTGCAGTGCAAAAGAGAATTTTTGATTTATAACGTTAACATCATATTATTTAAATGCATAAAATGGCGGATCGGGGAAAGAACTTCGAAGTAAGCGGGGGAATTATTCACTTTGAAACTTTTTAAAGGTTCGCAGAGCATGTAGAAATTTCTTTAATTTAAAATTGCACTAATGCACCATTTTGTGAAGGTATTCCAGTGAAGTTATTAATAGGTCCAAAATATTAATAATTTAATATACAATAACCCATTATTATAATAAATGACCAGTCCTAGATGCCACAATCATAGACTACATTAATATTGTATGGAACTAGTCCCAAGATGTTCACCCTTTTAGGGAGAAGTTAGTAGGATTTTTACCCACCAAAATCTCAATAGTCTTCGGTAGTTTGTAAGATTTTGAGGTCCCATTTTGGAATACTGCCATGACCTGCAAATGTTATACCCTAATGCTTTTCCGGGCGTAGTTCAGTTCATATCACCCTCGCGAGTTGATACACGATGGCACCAGAATGTGTCCAGAAATGACTGAAACTACATCTTTACGATCTAGTATATTATATGTGTCATCTGAAATAATATGAGGCATCCTAACAATCGATGTATTTGTCCGGGTAATGTCCTCGACGTTTGCTCATCACACAGACGAGGGTAAGTACAAGGCTGACATCCAGATCGGAGATGCAGTTGGAGCAAATGGTCCCGATCGGACATTCCCACAAGACGGCTGCGAGCGCTCATTTAGGCTCTACGTACGGACACGCGTGCGCGCTGACCTCTGCAGATCTATCGTTCGAACAGAATTGACAGGTTTTCTTTTGATTTAAGAACAATTTAAGGGCCTCTTTAAATAAGTATACAAATATTCAATATATTATACTACTGTGATTCCTAGTTTTCTTCCACAAGAAGAGAGACAAGGACATTATTCACCGTAGCTGGTTAAATGCGGAGATGATTCCTTCGAGTCCTAGAAAGCTATTGTTCTTGAATCGTATCAGTTTGCACATGATGTTTTCTCTGACCATCTCTTTTCTGTACAATAACACCTGCAAAGATACTGTTATATATTTCCATCATTATATATAGTAAAGATTCATATTACATTTATACGTTAGACAGTAATTTTTTTTCATTAAAGAAATCAACTTTACATTGGCGATTAGTCTCTTTTGCTAAGGTCTATCTTTTTCGATTGATTGTATAAATATAACGATAATGTTTACTTACTATGTGTAGTACTATTTAATAGTGTTTCAATATGAAAAATAAAATTTAAAAAAAAAACAAAATCGATATAAACGTATACTAGTAATAAAAACTAGATATTTTCTTTATCCTAATGCTAGCTTGTGTCTAGTTAGGTAAGTTTCATTATCATTTCATTAGATGGCGCTGAGTGGTCTATTAGAAGACAGTATGGTGTCGATCATGACAGAAATATCTAAATTAAAAAAAATTAATTAACAAATTGTCATATTATTTACTTATTATTCCGGCTCATTTATACTGATAGTCATAAACCAGCTATGCTGCCTTAGTAGATTTACAGTGATATTGATGATTAGCCGGACAGGTTCAAAAAACCATACTCCAAAACCTTAGGCATCACACCAGGGTAAACGCTGAACTATTGCGCCATTCATTTACTGGTGGTAGGTCTCTTTTGCCGGAGACCGTCTAGATAGGTACCACTGCAGTATCTATTCGTACCTCCCAACAGTAGTGTGCCAACAATACTGTTCCAATTTAAAGAGAATTGTAGCTACTAAAGTTACTGGAATAACGAGACTTGATATATTATATCTCAATACACAATGTGCTGCAATGTATATCATCCCAACCAGCTCCCTTTGTTATGCACAGGCGTATGAGTTATCATCAGGTGCACATCACATTTGTCTCTTCGCTTCGTAGAATAAAAAAATACAGATATTAATTCTATTATTTAAATCAATAACTACTCAAAATCTCCGTGCTATCTTAGGTAAGGTAGTTTGAAATAAATGAGAAATTAACGCGGGCTTTAGTCATCTCTACTACATTTATTAAGCAACATCGATCCACAATAGATCCCTCCGCTGGGCCGGCGGCGCACGACCGCGCGCACGATTCAGATTAATCTATCGAAAATCGTTTTACAACATATTATTTATAGAGCGCATGCGCCGGCAATGATCATCAGTCCGTGTGCGTCGAGGGATGCGCCGGCGCATTCCGCGCGCGCCGCCCGCTTGTCGATGCGAATACACACGACGGTGCGCTATCGATCTCCATCGGCCGCGAGATATGCGCATTGTCCGTCGCTGGGAGCATTGATAGATCATTAATTAGATCATTACAATACATCATTTTTTGTGTTAGCTAAGGAGACTTTACTGGTCGTAGGATCTCTGTTGCCGGAGACCGTCTAGGTAGTTATCACCGCAGCGCCTTTCTCTACTGCCAAATAGTAGTGTGCAAATATTATTGTGTTCCGGTTTTTAGGACGCTTTAGTTAGAAAAATTATTGGGGTAACGAGATTTAACATGATATGTCCAAAGATGACGAACACAATTTGGTGTTGTATATATCATCCTAACCAGCGCCAGGTTATAATGGGCAATATGCCTGCCTGTTTACAATCAGGTTATCTGAATATTTACGTTCTGCTCCTCGAGTGGCTTTGATAAATAAAAACGGTGAAAACAATTACTCTTATTTATTTTAAGAGGTAGGTTAACAATTATGATACAAAAATTATACCGTGGACTCGGGGTCCGCGAACCCAGCATCGGTCAAGCTGTCTAAATCGATCACACGACTAGCAGCACTATATGCCATCAGAGAATACAGATAAAATAAAAAAGTCCATAATTTTATAAAAGAACTACCTTTTATGATGGAGATTAGCAGAAAGAAAAGGGAGGAGAGGAACAAAAGCTATTAATAAGTTTCTTAAAAATATAACGATAAGTAAACCTTTAGCATAAGCTTGCGATCAACACCTGAAGTGATGATCATGACCACTCTGTCAAGAGCGACACCGACGAAGAAGAAGATAAATCCGTAAGAAACGTTGGTAATATGGGAATCGGTAGCGAAGTATAAAAAGATACATATTTTGTAAGCTGTGCTGTTATCTGAATAATTTCATTAGCCGCAGCATTTTTCAGAACAGACTGTAAAGTTTACATGTTGCTCAATAACCTAGACAGTTAATAGCGAGGGTAAATCTATCACCAGCGCATAAAAGTGGAAGTTTTGATCCAAGAGAAACAATAATAATAATCTCAGCAGCACCCGTTCCTAATTTTTAGTCTTTAACATTAATATTGTCGTAAAAGCGGAAGAGTCGTAAAAATTAAGCGCGAGCCGTTTCTAAGTCGACTCGAAAATTAACCTTCCGGTGTAACGAGGCACTTGAACTAGCCCGTAGGAGACGTGCAATCAGGCAGCCTATTTTAAACACATTGAATATTTAAGGGGGCTAATTGAAACGGGCCCCCACACTTTGGAGTGTCGCCAGGATAATTATCTAGTTCCCAAGATGAGGCCGATGCCGCCACGGTTAAAACCGGTTAGAGATTTTAATTATTTTTACGCTCTCGAGGAAATATTCAGCGGCAATTTGTAAGCAATCTTAGAAATGAGCGGAACTGTTTTAATTCTCATTTTTTCGCAATGAGTGGTTCTTTAAATGAGCACTGCTTTGTGGTGAACTGCAACTACAGCAGCTTTCATTTATCGCTGCAGTACTGCTTTATATGAAGAAACCAGCTCTGGAACTAACTTACTAAATATGATTTGAAGTGAATACTTGTCTCACTCACTAAACAATAAGATAATAATATTTTACATTTAAAAATGTACACTGTGTGAATGTTGATAATTATATTTTTTAATCTGTAATTTTCTCCGCATCTCTCATTTCAAATTTCACTGTGAAAGAGTATATTAATAGATTGTTTCCAAGTAAATTATTTTAGTTTAAATACTCTAAAACATTTTGGATCATATTTTACTCAGATCTTACCGTTTGTTGTTATGATTGAAATTAACCTAACCTAACCTAACCTAACCTATCTTAACATTGTTTATAAAGCCGTACAAAGTTTGGATAAGAATATTACAGTTAATTTTGTATCCACAACTACCAAGTGGACCCTTAATTTCACATAAAGTTAAGTGAAAACTAAGCCGTGGACAATGAAGCGGTTGTGTGCGAATGCGTTCCTGTGATTTACACCGTGAGGTTTTAGCAGGTAAGACTCCAACATAACCTTTCTGTTACCCCTACAGCAGAAGGGTAATGTAACGCAAGATTTCACTACGACAAAAAAAATCCGTAGACAGTTAAGAGTACTGGCCTAGAAACTAGCTCTCAAAATTTGACATCCGAATCATAATAACGTGGCAACATTTTTGAAATAACTTAACAAATAATAATTCATAATATAAAAGTATACAAAAAATCAACAAAAATCTACATTATCGATATCGACATCTTACACGTCACTTAAGGCGTCGTGTGATGTCGAAGGTTGTTACCGGCGATCCGGACAGTCCGTGTGCGAACTGGTACTCTTCCGGTATCGGACACCAGTACCTTAATGGACGCTTGTTTGTTCTGGTCGGACGTTACTTTGTACTTAATAAGTATACTGATGCTCGAGTCCAATATTGGGACAGACGTACGGAGAAAGCGAATCTTGCTTTATCGAATTGAACAAGGTATTTAAGAGTTTAAATTTTATCTAATTATCCTTTATTGATATTTAAGCACAGGATGCTTATACAGTTGTGTATTAGGGTTTTCGACTTAAGCTACTAATTACAGCGCCTAATAACTTCACCAGTAAACTTATCCAAAAAAAGCATTTAAGATCATGAAGCTAAGATTTGTAGCTTTCTCTTACATATGAACAGTTTTTGCAACGTCTCGGTTTCCTCACTTTTTTTTTCTTTACCGAAAGCTGGAGTTCGCTTGGGATCGAACCAGAACATATTAAAGTCCGTCGCGAGATTCTACTTCACAAGCGAGCTGTTAGCTCTAGAATCTATACAGTAATTCGTTCATGAAACTGGAACTGGAATATAAACGTGTGATTAAATCCATTCGGACACTAACGGCGACTTAAAATATTTACCGCGCCCATTAGCTGCAGGAATCAAACTGCCGTTACCGTTAATTATTCCCCACTCCGAGTCCACTCTAACGCTCGGACATACAAATCGAGCTCGGGACCATAATTGTTAATTTCGAGTAAAATGCCCGCAATAGACTTCGAGTTGAACTAACTAACGATGCCATTGCTGGATGCTTATCGGGTTTCTGCATGGCTCCAGGGCCGATGCAACCGTAACTAAGGTAACTTTGTTATTTGCTGATACCTAAACATCAACAAGCCTAATAACACAATCATTGCTTACTGTTTACTATATATATCATCATCATCAGCCGATAGACGTCAGCTGCTGGACATAGGCCTCCTCCAAAGATCTTCACATCGATCGGTCCTGCGTTGCTCGCATCCAGTGGATTCCTGCAATTCACACCAGATCTTCGATCCAACTTGTCGGAGGCCTCTCGACACCAAAAGACCTTTTTCCCTATATATATATATATATATATATATATATATATATATATATATATATATATATATATATATATATATACAAATTGTAACAACACCAGGAAGAGTATTAAATGTTATTGAACGCTTACAAATCTACTAATAAATATCGATAATCTGAAACAAATACTAGCTGTTATTACTTTATTTTTGACAAAAGTGATATTGATTGTTAAAAAAACATCAATAAACTATAAACTCTTAGTTAAAAAAACTTTATAGTATTTACAAAAACCTTACTTACAGAAAGGTTTTAATAGAATGAACAAAAGCTGTATGTTGTTCAGGCGGGAGACAAATCAATAATTTGCAAAATTTTTAAATGATTTTAAATCATTTCATTCATTATACAATCCTTTACTTTAGTGTAGAATAAAACACCTATTTTTAGTAGTAATATATTTATTTAAAAGATTATTAGAAATTATAGTAATTAAAAGATTTATTGGAATACTAAAAAATAGGTTAGAACAGACGGACCTATAGATTGACCCTACCAGAAAAATTTGTAGCGAAATGATGTCGATGATTGGGGAAGTGAATTAGTATAAGGAAGGGAGGAAATTAAATTGTTTTATATTAGTATTACACATATATGTACCTACATAAGCATATATACAAATGTTTATTAAAGATTTTAAAGTTTAAACAAAGTACGTAATTTTTTTTTGGGATTGGCGTAATGAAAATTTGTTTAAATAACATCAATTCAAGTAAAAAACAAACAGTTAAAACGAATATATATATATATGAAATATTGTTTATTTTTGTATATTTAATTGATGTTTTGTGTTGTAGTGTAGTTATGTGGTCAGTGCGACCGGCTCCGAGCGGAATGTCGGAGCATAATGCATGCGCGCACGCACGGCTACGCGCCGCAGAGATCGATGGATCACAAAGGATCTAGTCGTGATCTCGATTACGTTACCATTCGAAAGTTTAGCCGTTTATGTAAAGTCCGCTTTTGTTATTTTATTACACGCTATAGCCAGTTTTCCAGCAAAAACACGGGTGAAGGTTTATTTTCCGTTTTATTTGTGCTGGATCCGTACCGGAACCGGTTAGATGGATACCTGCAGATCGTGTTGTGTTGTCGTTAGCATTGTTTTTAATACTATTTGTTGTTTATCAGAGTATGTCGGTTTAGTCTACTTACGCAAGTTGGGAAGTGGAATTAGTTTATAGCCGTTCATTATAAACTTTTTCATTCAACTAGAAAAACTGAGAAGTTTCTCAATTCGACTTATGTCTTTTTTATTGTATTCATTTAAAAAAAAAAAAAAACAACAGTATATTAGAAACTTTCGTTTGTGTATTAAGTTTTATGTATTTAACATTATAGAAAACATATATATAGATGAAAGCTAATCTCACCAACAATTGGATCAGCATGATGTGAAATAGCCCAAATCCCCATTCCAATCCAAGTGGGGATCATTAGGTAGGCCTATGTCCAGCAAAGGACGTCTATCGACTGATGATATATCAAGAAGTAAAGATTTTTTTCTATATGATGAATATCAAGACATATAGTATAGTAAATGATAAATATCTGCCACCAATATGCTCATTATCATATTTACTCTACACTAATTTTATTCTAATGATGTGTATTCTGTTATTCTTTTTGACGACTTTTTCAGCTTCATCGAATCTGAAATTCGTGAATTAAAAAAATATCATAATATATACATATGTAAATCTTTTTTATTAAAAAAAGGACAGAAAAAGATAAAAGAATATTAAAGGAACTATGAAGAGTAGGTTAGGTTTAAGTTAGATGTATTATACTAGGTGTTAGGAGACCGCTTCCGAAAACGAAGACAGACGATAATACTAATGACACCTTTAATGATGAGATGGAAAAAAATTGATCCTAATTAAAAAAAAAAATCATATTTTTAAAACGCTTTTTTTGCTTCATTTTTGCTCCATCGTATTAGTACAGATAAATGAAGCGATAGTTTCATAAAAAATACATTACTTTGCCAAACTAAAACCAGCAATGAAACACAAAATCAAACACAGCTGATGCTCGGATCAGGGTGCGATGGAACGTAAATAATAATAAAAGGTTATAGAAATATGATTTTTTTATCAGGATCCATTTTTTTTCCGTGCCATCATCAAAGGTGTCATTAGTACTATCGTCTGTCTTCGTTTTCGGAAGGTCTCCTAACACATAATTGGAGATGAAAAAGTTAAATAAGTGAATACAAACATATATATAGTACAACACTTAATTATGCTAGTGTCGTACTTAAACTAGTTAGGTTAACAATTTTACTAACTACAACCCTTTAAACAGGATCATAGTGATTTTTGCACACAGCCGCATCGCGACAAACACAGTTTTATTAATTTTAACTTATTCAATATACATGTATGTAAATGTAATTAAGTTTGGGTTAATATCAGATGCAATTACCAGGATTGGACCAGTTCGTGATCATCATCGAAGCTAACAATCGGCGGACAAAGCAGTAAGCACTTGTGAGTAAATCACTTCCGGTCGCTCGTCTTCCGCTGCGAGATCGAATGTTGTTTATTCGTGATATAAACGAAGCTTTCAATTTCCTAAAGCAATATTTATCATATCTGTGTGTGTATACAGCTTTATAATTTAGTGTGTATGTGTGAGTTTTTTTTTATTTTCTTTTACATCCTATTTTCTTTATGCTTTCACAGATTTTTTTGTATATCCAACGGGTCAGTATATGGTAACCGAGGACGTCCAGGGTCCGTGCTCCGAGGGCACTAATCGCGTAATTGACTTCCCACGAGCACAAACCGTTTTTACCATCTGACCGTACGCCTTTAACAACCGCGAACTGTACACAGGGTGTTTATAAATTCGAAAATAAGTTTATTTATAATATAAGTATAGATAGACAAACATCTTAAATTGGGTAAAGGTGGCCAAGGTTTCTGCAGGGTCGGCAACACGCCAAGTGATACCTATGATGTTACTGACGTTTAAAGACTGCGGTGACCACTCAACATAAGGCGGGCCACAACCCTGTTTGCCACCTAAGTGGTAAAAAAAATATTCAACATTGGTCTTCCTGCATGTATATATATATGTGCATACATTATAGAATATATCACTTAGAATTAAGCTACCTTAAGGTTTCTGTACATCGTATAAAATAATCTAAGGTACTGTATTGAGTTGGTAGGCATTAGTAAGTTGTATTACTACGATTTTTAAATGTCGATGTCTTCATCATCAGCCGGTTGATGTTCACAGCTGAAAATAGGCCAGTCCCCTATATATCTCTTCATCGTTTAGTTCTGCGGTGAACGTATCCAACGGTTTCATTTGACCTCCGCCAGATCGTTGGTAAGAATTTCCTTGAGCGTTGGAAGGGTCTTTAGAAGTGGCTGCTGACGTTGATGTAATATCAATGTCAGCAACACGAAAACAATGATCATATCCAAAACTCAAAGGCCTCTACTCCGCTTCAAAATTTGCTCATCAAAACAAAATTATATAGAGTTTTTCTTTCTAGAATGTCCAAAGTATTAAAAGATTTGAGAATGGCTCTTCATGATGTTGAGGACAGTAGTGAACCTACTTAATATATTTAAAATAACATAAAATAATGGATCACTCTATATGTTATAAAACCTAGTTACACAGACCACATCTGTCTCCCGAAAGCATTCTAATATTTCTTACTGATGCACAACCCGCTACCGAGTTGTCCACAACTCTTCAATCGACGGAATCTTTTCGAGGTACCGAACACACTCGTAGTGATTTAATGTCTATTGAAAGTTAGACTCTAACGCTTGCAGTTAAAGTCTAATTTTGAAAGTGAGCAATGGTGATGTAACGACGCTTTAATATCGGTAGTGGGGTAAAATGAATGCACGTCGCGTCAGACGGCCGGGAAAGGAAAGCACGTATTTGACGCGGTTCCGTAGAAAAAAATCTTATTTCATTCATAAAATGAGTCGCATTGAGAAGGCTGACCGGTTTTTTTTTTTTTTGCCTCTCTCAACACGGCGGACTTATTCATCGGCTGATCGACGTGAAATGATGTCAAAACGAACTCTCCTCTCTTTTTACATTTAACACACTGTTCACAGCCGAGCGGCTCCGGCGCGGCGGGAGCGGGTTCCGTTCCCAAGCGGTTGGAATTTTGCTCTTATTACATTACGACTAACAAACGTTTTTGTTTCGAACGATTAAATTGTTATTTCTATCCGTTAATCGATTTTTTTTTTCAAGTTTGACTATTGTTAACATTTCCCCCTCGAATTGCATAACTCGATCGGTGATGAACGATGTTGACATTTTTCATCGGCGACTCAAGGAATTTTGAGACATTGTAAAGAGCTTACCGCTATGGAAAATACTATAACTATATATAAATACGTAGCTGATAATGATATAATAAGACTCTGTCATTAAGTATTATAAAATTAATTACACTTAAGCTCTGGTGACGAGGAATAACCGAAGGCCGAAACTTTCTCGAAAATCAGCACTTTAATATAGAAAATGCTTAACTAGTTCTCAGTTAGTTCTATAAATTAAGGAAAACTAACCTATCCATAATCAACGACTCAACTGACCCATGCAAGACTTAAGTCTCGCCAAGTATTTGACTGCAGCATCTTTCAAACTGGAACACAGAAATGTTTGCATGCTACTGTTATGCAGCAGAAATAGAAGCTGCATTGATAAGAGAGAACTACACAAAAATGTAGAACGATAAAAATTGACGATATCGTAGTTGATTCTGATTCTGTTCTACAGACCGGAAGTAGCAGATAAGCAGTCACGTTCATTGCGTCATCTATCACCTCTATAGAATTTTGGCTAAATATCTCACTAAAACTTTGCGACAAAGTAACGAAAAAAAAAAAAAGAAATATTTAATTTCACGCGGTTTGAAATTTTTCCCGAGCGGATTGCATAATAGATTTGGGCCCCTATCTCGTATTACCACGTAATCCACAATTATCAGGCTATTACCGGCGTAATTAAGTTTGCGGGTAGAGTCTTTGGTAGTGAAAAAAGAAACTTTCCGCGGTTTTTTTCCCCATTCACTTTTAAGTGGAACATTTTTTATCGCTTATTATTAATACTATTATTACGCGACAATATTAATCAGATTTACATAGAACGTAGGAAAAAACATTATATTTTCATCACAAATAATCAATGAAGAAACATAGTTATAGATATAGTCCCTAGAGTCTCGAGGCTGAAGTGCTCATACTACCCATAAGACAGAACCGTTTGACGTTAAGGATGCTAGAATCCCTAGAAACCCTCTGTTAGGTGCACATCATCATCATCAGCCGATATACTTCCACTGTTGGACATAGGCCTCCCTCAAAGATCTCCACATCGATCGGCCCCGCGTTGCTCGAATCCAGTGGATTCCCGCGATTCTCACCAGATCGTCGGTCCATCTTATGGAACGCCTCCCAATACACGGGCGCCACTGAAGGTCCTTACTGCCCCATCAGTCGTTGGTCCCTTAAGTAATGTGCCCTGCCATGTTAGGTGTACAGATAATGTTAAAAATATCTCTTGAAGTTGACGGATTCATTGACAACAGTTTTGTCCAAAAGATGAGTCGATCATGATGATAAACTGACAGTTTGTACAAGCGATGGTGTTGTTGGTACATATATAAACACCTCAACCTTCCCAATGGGAGGTTAACCGAGGCCATCATCATTAAAGAGATAGTCAACACAGAAGCTCTGCATCACATAGGCAGTTGATTTATAACAGTCCAAAATATACAGTAGTTCTCTACCACCGCAACCTATATGTCTACTGATAAACAGTAATATGCAAACAATACTGTGTTCTAGTTTAAAGTGAAATGACAAAGGCGACAAGTATTAACAATGTGGTGCTGTGTATATCAACTTAAACAGTGCTACTATTATTAGCAGATGTATCACTTACTATCAGGTGAACGATCAGTTCATTGACAAGAGAAACAGCGGAATCTGTAATCCCATATTATAATTTATTTAGATCTGTGTTATCAATTATATGACATTCATATTTTTAATAGTATATATATATATATATATATATATATAACTATACTTTTATTACAGTATATTATAATATTCACAAACTACTAAAGAGCTGATGACGATAACTGTACATATCCTGTTGTGTATCAATTCGAACAAATATATATATATATATATAAGATAATGATATAATGAATTGCATTTGTAGTAATTGAAGATTAGGCAATAACCCTCAATAATTACAATTATCGTAATTATTGTTATTATATATGTTAATATAATGAGAGGTTTCTTAAACTTAATACACAAACTAAGAATGGTTTTAGGCACTTCTAAACTGGATAGAACAGTTAATGAAGTATAAAAAGAAAGCCGGAGATCGGCGGCCGTGAGCCAGCAGGCATACGGCTCCGGTCCGTCAAGTGCGACTAGAACATAGGCGTTAGTAATTATTTCCTACAAAAACTCGAACGGGGGCCGATTGCTTTCACAAGATGCCCACAATGGAGCATGAAATGAGCTTCCACCGAGCCACCGGGTTACGCACCAGCCAAACACCACTACTAACTATTGTCGAATTCATTAACATTACTTTATTATTATATATCCTACTGTTTCCTTCCCCCTTTGCTGGCCGTAACACTCTTCCCTACCCCCACAAATTCTTTTAGGGGAAAGAATTTTGTAAAGTCCATTCTTAGCTGACCTCTAAATAGCAGAAGCAATATCTCTAAAAAATTTTCAATGCTCACGTCTAATACTTTCGGAGATCTCGTGATGCCTTAATGAATCTTTGAATATCTCATATAGATTGACAGGATTTTATCATCTGTATATTAACCAGTACTTACTGGTGGTAGGTCTCTATTGCTGATGACGGTCTAGGTAACTACAGCTCTTATTTCTGCCGCTAAACAGTATTAATGTCTCCCGATTGCTGGTCCGCAATAGATATTAAAATTACTTAGGTAATTAGACTTAACATCTTAAATCTAAGATGATAACATAATGGTACTTTGTACATCATCTTAACTAGCAACACTTGCCATCAGGTGAACACAATACAGTCATAAAAAAAAGTATACTGAATTGGAATGCTTTATGACATCCATGGTCATAGGACTGAGTTGATAGATATACTGAAGTGTAATCACGGATATTTTTTTGGACATCAGGAAATAGGGACCCTTTATGAAATTCCAGGGTTGATTGTTAACGGCGAAATTCGCTGAAAACATGCTCCTAATAAACAGAAAGAGTGGACCGGGGTTAAATAGGAACAGTGGAAAAGAATAGCTGAAAACCAGAACAGTTTCTTTTAACATGACCGTTAACTATAGTTTCAAGATGCCAGCATCCCAATGAAGCGGAGACTTCAGGAAATAAATATAATTTATACTGGATTAAATGAAGGTATTTTTTTTAAAAATATTGTTGTTATATTCCTTAAAATTTTATTTATCATTATAAAAGTCTTTTTATATTATTTATGAACATAACTAATTCTAAGTTATCCAATATTTAGTACCTGACGAACTTTCAATGTTTTGAATAATAGGTAGTTAATTCATTTATAATAATATTAAATGTTGTTTTTGGTGGTTTTTTTTATCATAAATATTGTTGTAGTTTGTTACAACAAATTGTTAATAGTAGTGGTTCAATCTAAACATAATAACAACACTTAAACGTGGTGTATCCGTTCCGTATGCAACTTTCAAAGTGCCGACAAATGAATTGGAAATTTCTTTTCGAACCTATTCAAAGCCTGAACCTTATCTCCATTACAATAGAGACCAATTTGCCTTGCACGAGATTCGTTGGTGTACGAGTTATTTTTCTATTTGTATACATTGCAACGTTCTGGCCATTGGCCTACTGAGTGATTCATGATCGTCCATTCAATTTTTTCATACAATGCGACGAATATATAGTTTACAGATCGAGCAGAAAAAACTACAAATTTAACCATTAAATTAGATGAAAAAGTTAAATTGTTGTCATATATGTAATATTGTACCGTTATATGGTGCTGTAGTTAACAATCTATATATTGTTTTTAATGGTCATAATATTTAGTATTGTAGGCGAGTGTTCGTGTCGTCTCTTTAGAATTTACATGACAGCAGAATCTGAGTATATGTTAGGTATATTATATATGTAATATGTTAATGCAAAATCCTATTTGTTTACTGACAAAAGAGGATACGTCACCAAATGCTATCAATTACGGTAAGTATAGGACCTCTGCTTATTGAAGTTATTGGTGGAGATTGAGGTGTTGGGTAAAAATCCTTATTTAACTCGGGCAGACGTACAAATAGGTTAAGGACCCATTTGTTGTGTAGCTTATGTAAATAACAAATAACATGTATTAGCGTTATCTGTACTTTAACATCTTAAACGATTCTGGAGCGTTATAATGGCGATAATAGAGCGCATTTGCGAGGTGTAACCGCCGGGCCGCGGGGGACGCGCTGCAGGATGAGTGGAAGTGGCATAAATGCAACACTGATTACATGTGAATGGCTCAATCGGGTTGCGATTGCGCAAGCCGTTGCACCGATACGTTTTGACGTGTCCTGCGACGGGCGGCAGGCGGCGGGCGGCGAGCGGCGGCGAGCTGCGGTAAATTGCTACAATTATATCCCGAACTGTGTCAAGTGGATGCGGGGGTGAGCTTGGGCTATAGAGAAACACTCATTGGATCTCACTCTATATCAGTATAACTAGTTTAGACATTTTTTTTAATTGACGAGCGGCCAGAGCCAGAGTCAGAGTCAGATCCTGGATCAAAGTCATGTTAAAACTTAGAGTCAGACTTAGATTCAGGGTATTTATATGAATATAATATATAGATATTTTTGTATTCGATCAAGCGAGTTGACAAGGGATCGCTCTCTTTTTATTCCCACTGCTGGGGCTGGTGACATTCTCTCACAAGAGAGTTCAGGCCTATTTAACCCACGCTAATCAAGAGTTGAGAAATCGTGGCTGCGTAACAAGAGGGAGTAGACCGGGATCGCGAGTGCTGCCCAATTGTTCCGCCTCGTAAGAGATCGGGCGGAATATGGTGAACTGACCGCCAACCTCAGCTGGTCGGAGACGCACCTTAAGAAGAAGTCAAGAACGGCTTGGTGAATGATGTATATATGTTGCTACCAACCTCAATGCTTAGGATAAAACATATCAAGAGGTAACCCTCAATATATATTCCTATATATAGAGACCCATTTTGATAACAAAATATGTAATAGTAATTACGATATTGCTTTTTTATGAGTTTTTTTTTAAGTATTTTAGTGGATATTTTTACCCCACTACTCTCCATCGCGCAGTGTAAGCTACCCTAAGCTGCCGCGTGTATCCGGCGTCTATCATTACAGAGGTACACGCGCATTAACTGATTACATATTATTGTGGTGTTGTATAACAGCGTCGTACAGAGCTCCACTTAACTGTGGTGGTAAACATCTGGAGGCAGACTCCTTGCGCTTAAGCAGATAAGTAATCATCTAGATATATATATATATATATATATATATGTATATAGCGATTTCACGTTATCGTTGGATCCATAACTCCTAGAGACGTAAAATGTTGAGATATTCCTTTTACTGAGTATAGGTCAGCTGTGTACGGATTTTAAGAAACGTCACCCCCAAAACGGGGTTGCAGTGGCGTTAATAACTGGAAGGAACCCGTGGGGTGGTGAGTTACCGCCGGGCGGGAATATTTCTGACGAATTTCATATCTAAGTTTTATTTCTAATTCAGTATTAATATATTATTAAGCTAACTTTTATAGCCCTAAACGGTTGCTTAGCTTAAGGAACAGCGGGTGAGACGTAAGGTCCTCCAGTAGTAGAAGCAGTGTTATGAAGTTCTCCATGTGGTGGACCAATCATCCGGCAAAGCTCTTGGTAAACCATTGGATATGGACTAACCACCGATCAATGGAGACCTTTGAAGCAAGCCTGTACCCAGAAGTTAGCATTGATGATGATAATCATATTGACATTAAAAAACCTTGATGACTTGATGTGGTTCCATGGGAAAAGTCTATCTTCAGCAGTGGACTGCTGCAAGCTGTTGATGTCGATGATGAGTATCTAAAAAAAATAACGAAAAATCTGAGTATACCAACAATTCATTTTCTCTATCTACCTTCAAACAAATAGTATGTAGATTGGTACTAGTTTAGTCCGTTTCACCACCGCGAACCACTTCACCACTTTATACCAAGTGGGATTGTGGTCCAGCATTAACATATTTGCTTAGAAATAATTGTTGAATCGAATTTCTCCATAATATAATTTGTGTATTTTTTTTACTTATCTTTTTTGGACAAATTGACTTCAGACAATCAGATCAGATTTAAATCTATGTTACTTCTAATTTTTTTATTTCCTTTCATTTTACTGGTGGTAGGTCTCTGTCGGTGACCGTCTAGTTAGGTACCACCGCAGCGCCTATATCTGCCCTAAAGCTGTAGTGTGCAAACATTGCTGTGTTCCATGTTGAAGGGCGTCAGGGGCTAGTGACAACAATCCGAAAACCATAAGCGACTGTCTACGAGGGTACCAATGGAGCATCTATTTCAGCCGCCAAGCGGCAGTGTGCACACGTTATTGTGTTCCGGTTTGAGAGGCGCTGTAGCTGAAGGCGTCGACGCGTAACGTGGTGCAATATATACAATCTTAACAAGCGTTACGTTGTCATGGGCGGGCGTTTCACCTACCATCAGGTGAACGGCGAGCTCGTCTCGTTTATTACTTGAAGAAAAAAAGTATTATTATAAAACGGGTATCAGTTTTAACCTGTTGTACCTTTTCCACAGGAAAATAAAAGTATAGAGAGATATAATATAATTATGATTCACTTGGCGTACTTGATATCATTCATATTTTAGTTTACTATAGTTGTTAACTATTCTTTAATAAGTCAGTTTATATTAGTTTGTCGTATAATGAACAAAATAATATAGAGCATTAAGTATTAAAAATTTTCGTACGAACTAACAAATATTTTTTTATCGACTTATGACCTTCAATATCAACTTATTCTCTTAGTGTTACAAAAAAACTACTAAGGTCTTAGTCACTGTCTTTACACAGAAGACTCTTACTTAACTGTCTTTAGACAGTCCTTTCTACGGCAATCTCTCTCTCTCTCTCTCTCTCTCTCTCTATATATATATATATATATATATATATAGCGAAAAAGATTTTTTTTTTTTTAGCCACTTACGTGAAAACTAGTGAATGTAGCGATATTTCATCATGGCCATTCGACGCGGAATGATTTGTGGATCATTATAAGCTTATTCACTTTTTCTAATTAACTTTTATAAACATTTTCATTCCGCATTATTTATGCGGTTGCTATAGTAACGGTGGCTATAGAAAGTCATTTGCGGCTGCTGTTGCTCTCAAGGAATATTTCAGACATGTTTCAAGTTTAATGTTACAGTTAGTATCAAATAAATAAATAGACCGCTGCAACTGACGCCGAATTAACACAAAGAGGCTGATTGGCACAATAGAGTCATCCGGCTGAAATTGTACTCCGTTTGAACATTTCAATCTGTCATGACCTGTCAATCTGTCAATAGTAATCGTTGGAGATTGACAAACGTCCGCGATCGGCGTGTACAGTGCGCGCGCGCAGCCACATTATGAATCATCTGATTAACTCAACAGCTGGATGGGCAATGGACGGGTTAATGGAAGGACAAGGTTAACTTGGTGTCCAACTTAGTCATGAATGCAGGTCTAGTTATAATATTACTTGTTTTAAGTAAGAACAATATAATACAGTAATTAAATCATGGTAGCTCGCTAGCTTAATGGTTAGAGCGTGAGGCGTTCGTCCCGAAGGTCGCTGGTCTGAATATCAGCATGTACCGATGACTTTAATATTTAAGTTATGTACTTTTGTATACTTTAGGTACAACAGCGAAATACAAATGGTGAAGGATAACATCGTCAGGAAACCTGCACATGAATTGGAATTTATTCTAAGGTGTGTGTGAAGTCACCAATCCGCTTTGGGCCTGCGTGGTGACTATGGCCCATCGCCCTCATATTAGAGGGATATGCCTGTGCCCCAACAGTGGGGATGTAAATTGGCTGTTGAAAAAAATTAAATCATAAAGTACGCCTGAAAGTCTATCTAAATACTTCGGATACAGTGCAAGATCGTAAACCATAACATGGAGAAAATTTATGTAAGCGCAGCACTTGACCACAATCCCACTTGATGTTAAGTGGTGATGTGATCTGTGGTGGTAAGGTGCACTAACCTGGTAGAAATTTATTCACTCTTTTCTTACAGACACCCTCCACATATTTGAACAGGAAAACTGTCGCCGGCAAGTTGTTCAACTCCTTTGCTGTTCTCGTGAAGAACGAGGAACTGAACCTCTTTGTTCGTAGACTGGGGACGTCTACAACATAAGGATGGAGACTCGCCGTGCGTCTGGTCGTCCGGTGGTGAAAAGGGGATGAGAAATTATATCGTGTGATTCCATCGCACACTCTCCAAAATCTATCATATAAAACACCGCGAGACTGGCCACAGGGTCCCAGAGTTCGAACCTTCGAGCCTAGCTGTGACAAGTTCTTGATCACCAACAAGGTTTACAGCCAGCCACTGCTCTAGTCTAGTTCCGCTAGATGAATTTTGGCAGCACCTGCTCAGATATGTCAGCAGTACTCCACACACGAACGGACCTACACCACTTAACCCACTAGGTATTACATTGCACCCCAACGGGATATGAGGTCTACGGAGCCCATAGGTACAATTCTGAACTACGTCTATAAACATCCTAAGAAAATCTAGATTTTGTAGTTAATTAAAAAAATTACACACATCGATAACTAAGAGCCGGGCTGTCACTGTCATGGCTGAGCGTCCTTTGTAAAACCAATGTCCTAGGTTTGAATCCAGGGTTACCTGCTGTGGAGTTTGAATACTAGTGCTTATTATATCATCTTACACACACACATAGTATGCTACTATAACAACATTGTTGTATTCTAACTGTCGTCTATCCTTGAGGAATCTGTGCTGACGCATATCCCTTGTAACTTTAACTTCATACTTACATTATATGTATTTAAGTTAAAATTTCACCAATGATCGTGACCAAGTAAATTATTTCCCACCAGATCATGCTAGCGACAAATTATATAACTTTTCACTTGATCTTTCTGTTTGTCCCCTCGTTAAGAGTAATAAAAAGATAACTGTTATCTCATCTTATGTAAGGACTTAGATTTATCCGCATTTATGTCAGTTTCTAATGAAAAGTGAAAACGATAGTATGAAATGTTATTGTTTGGTAATAGAAACATTTCCATTGAGGCACAAAGTTGCGTTCACAGAAGTGCATTCAGCTTCAGCTGTGACGGTCCGATTCGTCACGAGCCCCACAATCCCCTCGTGCTGTGCCGCACAAAAAGTCCACCGAGCCGCCGCCTCTCATAATCGCTCATCACAAAAGAGGTTTCACTTCACCCGATCTCACGTAGCACGAACTATTTCATATTATGTCAACGTGAACCAGTCGCCCCCACAAGTGGTATTCGGAGACCATTCGTTGGTCTTATACTAATTCTTCCCACTGCCTCACTTTCCTGTAATAAACGTCTCTGTAATAGAGGCTTTATTTTAAATTGGTGATAACAGATCAGTCTCCGTAGACAATCATATCTGGACCAATTTTTTGTAATCGACAAATCGACTAGATGTTCGAGATAGTTCACTTGATGGAAAGTGATACGCCTATTAAGTCTCGATACCCCAGTAGTTTCACTAGCTACAACACCTTTCGAACCGGAACACAGCAATGTCTGCACACTACTGTTTGGTAGCAGAAACAGATGCTGCACCTAGACGGTCTTCTGCAACAACTAACCTACCACTAGTTACGATCGTATAAGAGAACGGTTTCTCTCGGCCACTCTGTTTCATCAGCATCCCAAGCAATGGACGTCCACTGCTGGATATGGATGTCTTATTATTGACCACAAAATCTTACGTTTAAAACCTTTACTGTGTATCAAGAATATTTTATGAATGAGAATAAATAAATAAATAAAAACTACTTACGAAACTGGCTTTACGCTTGTTACCGCCGTATGATAGCTAACAAAGATGTTGTGTGCGAACGTTTTTGTTCCGGTTTAAAGGGCGCTGTACCTGATGAAATTAAGTATACAATTATAGAATGCAGTGTTAACATCCTTATTAGTCCTATCATATCATAGATAACACATTGTTATATATTATTATCAGACTTTTATCCAAATAAAGGTTTGCTGATCACGTCATTTGATATATGAAATGAATACTATTGTAGTAGCTAAATGGTTCCCAAAGATCTATTCTAAATCTAATTCATTATGTAATTTTTTTTTTTTGTAATAAGTTTTTCTATAGAGTTCAATCATAATTTCAAGCTCATTTATTTTCGACCGTTTGCAATAATTAACAACCTTTAGATGCTTCCTGATAACTATGAAGCCGTAACATTTCTCACCCCAGCTCCCTCATAACCGTGGCTGCTATAAAGCTCTGCAAACTACTTTGTTATAACGAAATAACGTTAAAACTCATACAATTTAGTTTTATTAAATGCGTTATATTGTTAACGACTACCATTTCGTTATTAACCGATACGTTTTCCAATAATCCAGTTACAGAGTACAGCGTGAAAGGCACCGCTTCGCACGGTCAGGCCGGGAAAGTGGTCCGCGTGCGTGTTCGAGACCTCTTAATTCTATTCTAGAGGTCTTCTAAACCAAATGCATTGTTAACTTAACAATTTACATACACTTAACAGCCAAAATACCTTTGAAATTATTGTTTAGTAGTGTTCGTATATAATTTCTTTCAACTACTAATACAAAGGTAATTTCCGGTCTAGATAGTGTAATACTGAGGAGTGAATAGTAAATGCTTCGTTCTTGTTTAATAATCAACTTGATACAAAATATGATATTTATTAAGAAAATATTTACATACATTTTCACAACTTAACACCATGTCACAAATTGTTAAAAACAACTTCCGCGGCGCTTGCTTTGTAACACAGGGCCCTCTATCAGTTCCAGAGTCACATATGGTGAAAGGGGTGTAAGGGTTCTCGCACAACTCACGGGATCCAAGTCAACCTTACTTGCTCGTGGTGGATCCTGCTAATCAACAAACGAGGCTCTGGCTCCCACCATCTTGCATTGGGCCAGCGTGGCGGGAAATGGCCCAAATCCCCCATATGAACCCGTACCTGAATGTATGGGAATCTTTGGAGAAAGCCTATGACCAACAGTGGACGTCTATCGGCTGATGATGATGTGGTGAAATTTGGATCATTGGTCACCACCCTCATGTTTTTAGAATGTCATCATAAGAGTAACACTGCATGTAGAAGAATCCAATTACTACATAGAGACTAAGTGGATGGGAACTGATGATAGAAGGGTTGTGTTTAGTGATTAGCTATTGATAATGGTGATAGCGCAGCATCTCGCTGTGAACTGACGCGAATGTTAACAGTGCATAACAATAACTAGACGAACAATTTATTAATTTAAACATCCCCCAGCAAAACGGTTAAGAACAGGGAATAAAGTTGGTAATAATCTTGGGCGTGCACTCCGCGGCCCGTAAATCCGTCGCGATGCTCCCAGATGAGGCATTACGTTGAGCTCTCGTCTACTCTCTTCTTGATTTTATCGCATTCTTCCTTATTTGCACAGATCTTTAACGAACTAGGATTATATTCACGATAATTTCACTCATATCTCTCTATGCAGCGTGAATTTCATAACATCAGTCTAGTATACCACTGTAACATAAATTTAAAATATTCTTCTCATCCCGAAGGAAGAATTTTTCTTAATTGAAATATCATAAATCCACTCGTGGACCATAAAGGGTTACTCCAAGAATTACCAAACGTCCCCATTGTAATCACAATATAGATTTTTTTTATGAAAAACTAGCAGTTTGATCATAACCGGTCTAAAATTCATAATAGAATTATAAACCACCAATACTTGATTGAGATTGGATCTATGAAAGTTGATGTCTTCGATCTCTACAGATCACTAGTTATATTTAGTATCAATAATTGTAAAAAAAAAATATTAGCATCTCTAGGTGTTACGGTAGCCCTATAATAGATTCAAACTAAAATTAGGATGCTGATGTCTTCGATAACTAAAACTTAATCTACATCAGATGATTGTACCATTCTAACGACAACACGAACTTCTTTATCTATAGCTAAATAGGGGTGTAAGGGATCCCCCACAATTACTAACGGGACTCAAGCCAACCTCACCTGCTCGTGGTGCACTGTGATAATCATCAAACGAGGCTCTGGCTAGCGTGGTGGGAAATGGCCAAATCCTCCGATATGAATGCCTACGTACGACAGCCCCTAGTGCCCAGCGGTACCGTAGGCCATGCTGACTGTATCTGGAGATCTTTGGGAGAGGCCTATATCCAGCAGTGGAAGTCTATCGGCTGATGATGAAATAGAAAAAGTCTACAGCTGTGTATGATAGAAATTAATAAATTAAAAAATTTAAAAATTTTGCTCTCACCGTCATTCGTGCAGGAATGTGGTATCCACACACATATATGCTATACCCTCTTCATCCGTCACCTTTATCACATTATCATCGAAATCCAAATTTCTATATTAATGGCCACGTAAATTCATTTGAAAACGTTTTAAATGATTGTGTTAATTATAAACGTTATCATATTACAAGATCAGTTTCCTTATGTACGGTTACCGGGCCGTGTGCTGGCTGCAGGTTACGTTGCAGCCAATTTAACCGGCGCGTTAGATATATCATTTAGCAGAACTTACATGTGGCATGTTGATTATGGCTAATCGCTGATCGGACGACATAAACCACCTAGCATCTCATTACGATATTGCGAAGCAGCGCGAGTTGTGTCAGCTAGATCGCACTGACAGAGTGATTCTGCTAAGGAAACATCTGGAGTGTAGAATTAAACATGCAGTCTCAATACATGATGATGATCGATGCGGAGATCTTTGGGGAGGCCTATGTCCAGCTGTGGGCGTCTATCGGCTGATGATGATGATGATATGCTGATGAACATGGCTTAATTCAAAAACTGTCTGATTGCTCGTTTGTCAAACATAGACATCCAAGTTAGCGAGCAGTATTTAAGCAAAGACCAAAAGAAAACTGGTTTACTTTCCTTATAATGGTTTTCTTTAGCCATTTTTTACTATACGTCCTGGTGAAGCTGGTGTTTCAGATTTTCTAGTCTTCAATACGTGGTAACTTATAAGAAGAAATGCCTATTTTTCCTCGTAGGTCTCTGTAGCCGGAGATCATCTAGATAGGTCCCGCCAAACAACCCAAACATTATTGTGTTTCGGCTTGAAGGGCGGTGTAACTAATGTGATTACTGCGGTATCGAGACTCAACATCTTACGTCTCAAGAGACGAGCGTCTCGTCGCTTAAGTACATAAAAAAATAACCCACCCCTTTCTTTAATTAATAAGCTTTAATAGCATGAGACGATAGCAATTGGAAAACTGTTGATCACATATACTTCTAAGTTTAGTTTAAGTTTATATGTTAAGGTTGTTTAAAATATTTCTAGCTTATACTTAAACATTTTAAGACTGTATAGCACAGACAGCTCACCACCCCGCATTGGTCGAGCGAAGTAAGAAATGGCTCAAATCCCCCCACATGTACCCTTTAAGTCGACAGCCTCCAGTGCCCGGCGATGCGGGCAGCGCAGGACTGATCGATGTAGGAATCTTCGGAGGAAGTCCATGTCCAGCAGTGGATGTCTATGGGCTGACGATGATAGTATAGACATGCATTAAGTTTTAAATACAACAAATGAAGAAAAGATAACAATAGTTACAAAATAGAAACTTGAAAATAAATCTTTGTATGAAAGATGTTTCAACTGATGGACGTTGGGTTCATAAAATGCTGGAATGGCGACCCCTCAACGGAAAGCACAGCGTTGGCAGACCCCCACTAGGTGGACAGACGAATACATATAATAAAACGCTAGGAGTCACTGGATTGGAACACCACAAGGCCGTGGTTTGTGGAATACATTACAAGAGATCTATGTCCAGCCGTAGACGTCCATCGATTGAAATGATGATGATGAAAGATGTGATCCATCTATAGCGCTGATTATCAAAGCAGTCTACGTTGATCAGTGTGGTGTAGTAACAGTACAGAATGTAGATTTTTTTTTTATTATATAGCTTAGTGGTTGACTAAGATCGCACCTGATGGAAGCCGGAGATGCTATCTAGGCGATATAGTGCACTATTCAAAGGATGTAGAATAACCCTAAAGATATAACCGATACGATTTCGCTGCGTCGGCGTTGGAAGCCAATAATTACGGCACACATGACTCCCGTGTTCCGCGCGTGAATGAGCCCCCCATGCGAATGGGCCCCGCTGATGCTGTCCAGTCATTATCGCATAAATCAGTGCCGATTCGAACCGGTAATTGCATCGATAAAATCTCGCGGTGGCCGGTGATGCTGGTAAATTAAAGCTGAGCTCAATATAATTTCTTTGATATGTGTGACGTTCAATAAATTATATGATTAGAATTTTGTTGTAATATAAATCATGCATCACCATAGTAATGAATAACAAAATGGCGATAACTATGATTAAGTTACGCAAGCGATGTTTCGCATCTATAACTTATTAGAGTGAATTATTTACAGGAGCCTTATAATGTCGGTTATTGATGTCGTTACTTGACTTACGGTGATATTTAGATAATAACAAAGGACACACGTTATGATACCATGACCTGCCTGTAACAGCACGGTGTTTTGATTAGTAATTCCTTCCCATAGAGACTGACCGGAAACGGTCTGCTGTTCAATTATAACTATCACAGGCGCATTTACCCACCGAGCTGTTTGACTAAAGTTTATGTAGAGGCCCTGGGCGGCTGATCAGAGGTTGTAAATCACGGGGAGCAGGACAGACAGCGGCGCATAATTGCAGCCTGAGGGCCCTCGATGACATATTCCATCAGAACCGTACCCGTATAACGGCGGTGTGGGCCGGTGCCCACCGATAGCTCATTGTGACTGTTCAAAATTGCTATAACAGGACGTATGTAGATTATATGAACAGTATCTATGGTGCTCTATATACCTTCTTCTTCTTCTTCCTGCTCTTTTCCCAGCTATGTGGGTACTTCTCTTCCACATCCTTCTATCAGCCGCCATATCTGAATTTCCACACTTCTTACACATGTCATCTTTCACACAATCTATCCACACTCTTCGGCCTTCTTACGAAAAGAACAAAAAATCGTATTGTACCTTCATGATCCTTGCTTAATTAAAAACTATCAATTAATGGATAAATATCTTTCTATTCTCATTATTCTATCAAAAATATGAAGGTAATATAAATAGATCTATAGAAAGATGAATAGGAGTAAAGCATTTATTGGAGAAGCGTAAATTCTTCTTAAAACCAATGATGAAGATGGTGTTTATCGATCTTTCATTACAGTAATGAACTCATTCATAAATATAAATATTTCCTATATCCTATACTGTTTGCTCTTTTATTACTTATTATTAATAATATGTGTAGAAACTCAATTTACATACTTTGTAAAAAAATTAACAGATTCACTATTAGATGAATTAATTATTAATTATTCTCATTATTTCTATATTTTTGTACTACATTTATCAATAATATATGCTTAAATTTCTCAGCCGCCTTGAGAGAGAAGTTATTAAGTTTCACCTCCATAGTCGATGAGCTACCATTATAATTTTTTTTAAATCATCACCCACAAGAAACTAAATATCATTGACCATGCCATCAGCGGTTACGTAATCGACAGGTGATCTAAAAATCTAATTGATAACATTCCGGACCAACTATTAATTACACAATCGAAAAAACAAACATTGAAACGTTTATTATACGTTGCCCGAACTATTGCTCGTGACGAGTAAGGGCAGCAAAAAACCTCACAGCTGTTTAAAACCTTCTTATACAACAATGTCAATATGGATACTGTACTATAGGAAAGCTTGCGAATTAAAATATTTCATTATCTTAGAAAAAACAATATCAATATCAACATCTCAAACTGTTGTCGTATGTTCCCTAACAGCCAACTCGTTCGAGTCCTTCCGTCGCTTTCGATCCAATGAATATCATCAGCTAATACATCTCTACTGATGGACATATGCTGTCATAAACATCTCCATCCAAACAAACACACATCTTTCGTCAAGCCCTCGTTATTAGGAGTTGTACTCCTTGATAACTAGATTGTCATAGCGTTATATATACCCCCATTCGGCTGATCGGCTCAATGCCATCATTAACCTCAAAAAATATATAGATTTAATGGAAGTTATGTAATAAATTGTACAAAAATATACATAAGCTTACCTAAAGATTTAATATATATATATAATGATGGACTATATAAAGCAAATCTTGAAAAAAAAGCATACTTTTAAAACTCACTATAACATTAACGAATTCTCCAATAGTAATTATATTCTTTCTATATCATTTAATTGCAATTTTTTCTGTTTTATTATTCTCATAATACTTGTAAGCGTTGCAGGTCTTCAATTAAGCATAATATACTTTGTCTTTTTTTTTAATTAAGGGACGAGATGAGCGGATTGTTCATCTGACGATAAATGATACGCCTGCCCTTAACAACGTGGCGCTCGTTGGGATGTTATATACAACACCACATTGCGCTCGTCGCCTGAGACATAAGATGTTGTCTCGTTACCTCGGTAATTTCACTAGCTACAACAGCCTTCAATCCGGAACACAGTGATATTTACACATTGTAGTATTACCTATGTAGACGGTCTCCGACAACGGAGACCTAACGCCAGTATGTCTTGCTTAATGCAAATAAATGAATAAGACATAAATGATCAGTAGGTACTAAGTACAAAGATATATTACACATTTCAGTGTATAGTGCGTTATTCGCAAACCTAACCTAAGTTAATGCTAGGCAAAGTTCTCGTGCTGACTGTATCAAATTAGTATTGCCGCAAGCGCGAAGGAAACCGAAAGTGATTGGTACGCTAATAAACCACTGCAACGTATACGTATAGTTGAGAGCCAGTTAAATACATATATGTCTGGCATTCCATAGATAATGGGTGCATTCGTAACAAGTACCCGTTGTAGCTATACAGGTCACCGTTAAGGGGAAGTTCACATTCCCCACGTATTATTTATTATATTCTTTTAACACTAAAAAGTTTTTATATTGATTATATTTAATAATGTCATTTAAAGCTGGCAGGTATGAAAAAAGTTTAGAAAAAAGTAAATGTATTGATTCATTATGGATTATGGAAAAAATTTCTTTTTGCTGGCCCTTTTCATTTTATACAGAATCTGCGTAAAAAAAAACTGTAATACTTTATTATTTTAAACCTCCTAAATATTATGTTCAAAAACAATGATATAATAAAAAGTATAATCTATATATGTATATTACTTTCCTACTTTCCGATTGGTAAGACGATCATTGGAGGGAGTTAATGTGGACATTACAAAATAACATTTTAACGTAATTTCCATCGAAATAACTATTAGTAGATCTTTGATGGGATAAGGGTTTGAGCGGAGTAAGGAGTCCCGCACAACAACTCACGAGACCCAAGCCATCCTCACCTGCTGTGGGTGCATCCTGTTAATCAACAAACGAGGCACTGGATCCCACGAACCCGCATTGGGCCAGCGTGGTGGGAAATAGCCCAAATCCTCCCATATGAATCCCAACCGTTGTTGGCGTCTATCGGCTGATGATGGTTGGGTTGATCTTCGATCCCAGACAGCACTTCAATAGGTACCATTGCGGCACCAATTTATGTCACTTTACTTATTCCGTTTTCAGGAGTGTATTGGTAAAAAGTACTTTTATAAAGAAAATTAACTTAAGATGCTTAAACGACGATCGTAATGAGATGTAGTGTGAACATCCTTTCTATCACCCGATATTACGTAGCGTGAGAAAGTACAGAAGTACCACTTTCGGTGATAAGGAATAAATGTAATAATACTGTACAATATTTATATAGATCAATAATTTTAAGTAAACAGATGGTGAAACTTGAAAGCTCCTTTTGTAACTTAGCTCGAAATAGGGCCTGTAGGCGTTAACCGTGTTATTGATAAATAACTGAGCGAACATTGTACAACATAATTATTGTAGTTATTGTATCTAAACATTACTACAGTACATCGGAGAGGTGACAGTCTGAGCAATGGTAACCGAACCGGAACATTTCATACAGTCATTAATAAACAACCAGCTGTATTATTAATTATTAACAAACTGAAAATCTAAACTTAATTAACACAATATATATTACATAAACGTGAACTGATGACAACCGTCATGTAAAGAACTGGATTGGATAACTTCAAAGAGGATCCTTTTATGAGCTATCACGGTTAATCCTGGAAGACAAAATTCCGGGAAAAAGCATCTGGTTGATATCGGATGAAATTGTTTCACGACATAAAGGATTGGACCGGGTTTGAACACCATCAGTCAAAAAGAATAGCTGAGGATCGAAGTGGTTTTCTCAATCTAATCGCCACTTCAGTTTGAAGGTGGCATGATGATGATATCCTGCAGTTGATATTTTAAACGTTTACATAATAATGAAATGCTGACAGAGTCTTTACTGATGATGTGGCACTGGGATTGTAGTTCACGCTACACATTGCGCTTCCGGTTTTGAGATCGAAGATCTGTTGCCGGAGACCATCTAGGTAGGTACCACCGCAGCCCCTGTTTCTAGCGGCAAATATTACTGTGTTCCAGTTTGAAGGGCGTTGTAGCTACTGAATTTATTAAGGAACATCTTAAGGCAGGCGACGAGCACAATCTGATGCTGTATTTACCATCCTAGCTAGCACCACCGCGTTGAGGAGGCGTATCAGATATCATAAAATGAAGCGCTCTCGCTCGTCTTGCCGCTTCATTGAAGAAAAAAAAATATACAATATTACGGATATAGGCACTGTGACTACCTGAACAGTATCCGGCAACGAAGACTTACCATCAGATAAATGTTATAAGTATCATAACCATGGTGTGTAAATCAAACACTGATGTGCTAATGTTGCTTTATAATTTTTAAAAGCGCTATAATTAGTGAAATTACTGAACTACGAAGGGGTGTAAGGGATTCCAGCAAGGAGGCACAACTCACGGAACCCAAGCTAACCTCATCTGCTGATTGTGCACTCTCCTAATCAACAAACGAAGCTCTGGCGCCCACCAACCCGTATTGGGCCAGCGTGTTAGGAAATGGGCCCAATCCCCTCATATAAACGTGGAGATATTTGGAGGAGGCCTATGTCCAGCAGTGGACGTCTATCGGCTGATGATGATGATGATAACTAAACTACGATACCTAAGATCATTTGCCTAAACCAGCACAATGTGGTGCATCCAATCAACAAAGTAACACATCGCCAAGTAAGAGCCCATAAAATAATTATTACGCCAAAGTCGCGAGAGTTAACTTGTATTTTGCGATATATACTAAGTTACTAACTTCGACTTAACTATAAAAGTGATTGGGTTGCGCGAGATAGTGCTGTGTACGGTAGTTAAGTGAATTAGTCGTGTAAATATTCTCGGTGAGACATCGATTCTTGTTTAGCAATTTAAAATCGATAACGAATAATCGTCTTCCGCCGCGAGAAACGTTATGAAATGATACTTGAACGCTCGTAGATTAATACTCCAATGATTTATGTATTTATTTATCTATTTATTTACTATACCATATCAGTTAAAGATTCGAAAGACGGAGATACTTTCTCTCAAACAATCCTAAGAGATAGAGAGTTAACTGCCTCCAATACGTAACAGGTTAGTATTTGCTTCCTTACCAAAACTTCCGTGGTTCGATTCTGGGACCACAAGTAGTACTCTGATTACCGTATCTATCAACCTTACACTATAGATCTTCCGCTGTACCAAGCTTGTTGTTCCATCAACACATGAGCCAGAATATTGTGAGAGAGTACACTTTACCACCCATGGTCCCCTTGTCGGTATAGACCATGTGAGAGATAGATCAAGAGGGTACATAAAAAAGATATTGGAAGTTATGGAACGTTATAAAAATATTTGTTATATATATCCGAATATGTATATAAATATTTAGTACATACTGTATACCCATTTAGATATATATTACATATATAAACTTTTTTCTAATATATGAAGGATTAGTCGGTATATAAAAAAAGGTTGTAATAAAATGTTGAACCTTTCATGTATACGAAGTTCCCAAGTCCGCCCTTTATAATCTAGGTTAGGTTTATGATAAAGTTAATATAAATTCAAATATCGGTTAGCTTGTCCATAATTCAGACCAACTTAGCTCTTTAACATAACAATGGAAATGTAACTTAATCGTATTCCAATACATTAGATAGCGAAATACGGCGCCGTCACGCGAGCGCAAGTACACCAGGTCGGAACATACGGAGCGTACAGCGGGATCGTTTTATATTCCGCTCGTATTATGCGGCTTTGGTCTATGACCATTATGGCATATATCAACATGTCAGATACCGGACCAATTGCCTGTATTTGCGAGCCGAGTGCGTTATAGGTCCCCACTCTAACGAATTCCGCTCGCGTTTCGCAACGCGGTCCTACCCCGCCCTACGATACCCACCTATTACACTATCCGCTCGCTACCGAACAGCCTTGACTATTACTCCGCTCTGGCCATAGTCCCGAGTTAACCGGACGCACAACAGCGGCGGCGACGCCGGACACTGGACACCGTCGACGGCTCGAATTACGTCGCGAGATTATCCTAATTCGCGTCCCGGTGCCTCCGGGGTGCGCCGGCGAGCTTACACGTTAACCAGTTCCCGGTCGGGAACCGGGCGATGTTGTAAAAAAAAAAACTAAGTTGGCGAGTGCTACATCAAACTAGTAAGTGTGCGCCCGGCGGTTGTATAAATGGTAATAAACGTTTACACTCAGCATCTCCCCGGGCAACAGCGTCCGTAATCTCGGCTGTTACTCCAGTGCGGAAATTTTTAAAATACGCGCGCGGTAGTTGTTCACGGTTAATTTTTAACCGCCTCCCGCGCTCGGCCGGGTAATAAATTAAACCAACCGACTGCTGTAATTTTTTTTTTTGTTTTCGTTAGTCTCGTGTGTCCCGCGGGATGTCCGGCCGGCCATCAGTCACGCTCCGAAGATGCATATGCGCGGTCGTACACGAATTAATCTTCCTTATTTTGGTGCGGCCGTGATCCGTTCAGTTTTATTGTTTGATTTAGATTATCTAAGATAAGCTCTTACGGGGCTCATTGTTGGCGGGGCCCGGAGGCTGTATTGCCACACATGCTGGAACGAAACGGTCACCAGCGCATTAAATTGTATATACTGCAATGAACAGTTTTAAATCATTTGTTGTACTTATGTTAAAGAGAGTTATTTTTAATGAGACAGAATGCTTGAAGATTTCACCATCTCGTGAAGGGTGTAGTGCCAAATGCCATAGAATTAAATTCGTCCAGGGTAGTCCACTTTATTATATCCTCGCCAAGCTGCTAGATTATCCATTGAACAAAATTTGCACTAGGAACATTTTTATGTTTTACCACTTGTAATGCATGCAGCGGTGGACGTCTGTCGGGTGTTAATGATGATGATGATCTATTAACATGATTTCCAAATGATGTTTGGAATAAAAAAAAAATCATTCAGGATACAAATGTAATGTATTGGGTACTTTTTAGTTTGAAAAGAAATCTAAATGGTTGGTAGGACAATCCAGCACTTGGGCGACAGTATATATTCGCTACAAGTGATTATGAATGTAGTAAAGGACGGTCGGACGTCTACCGTATTTCTAAGTAGAGCTGATGCTATAAAATACTACACAATCATCATCATCATCATCAGCCGATAGACGTCCACTTCTGAAAATAAGGCTACCCCAAAGATCTTTATATCGATCCGTCCAGCACCGCTCGCATCCAGCAGATGACTTTGACCTTCAGTCGTTTGTAAGGATTTATGTAGTGGGACTTGGAGTATATCCGTGGGAGCCAGAGCCTCGATTTTTGGTTAGCAGAGTGTAACACCAGCAGGTGAGATTAGTTTGGGCCCGTAAGTTATTTTGCGAGGCCACTTACACCCCTAATACATAACATTGTAGATTTTTTTCACTCATGCTAACGAGCAGTGTTGTGCTGTATATACCATTCTAACTAGAGCCACAGTTATTATTGGCAGGCGTATCACTTAACATCAGGTGAACGTCCCGCTCGTATTAGCTTCGTAGAATAATAAAAAAAGACATAAAGCAATCGATTATCTTTTAAAAAAATATTAAAGTTGAACCCTTACGTAATATAGAGCGGTAGCTTCCGGCATCACGAAATGATACGTACAAGTTATCAATTTCCTGGAACTGGTCGAACTAAAAACCTTTACTTAGCGAACAGTTAAGATGGCTGCGTGAAGCGACGAAGACTCGTTGGTAAATCGTTTATGCTGGTATTAAAATAATGCTCACAATACTTATCATGGACCCGCAGATTCGGACCGATAGCGATAGATAGGTATCGGCGGTGATGAATGGCCACGGAGCCGCCGTACGTCTCTGTTTCGTCCGAATCGGATGTCTATGGAGCTGTTAATACAACCTTTATAAATAAAAATTACATATTTTTTTTCCATAATTAAAATGTTTTATAACTTCATTTGATTAATTTATGTATAAGGGATCCTACAAAATAACTCACGGGACCCACGCCAACCTCACCTGTTCGTGGTGCACCCTGCTAATCAACAACCGAGGTTCTGGGTCCCACCAACCCGCATTGGGACTACGTGGTGGTAAATATCCCAAATCCCTCCATATGATCTCCCACAAACATGGAGATCTTTTGGGGAAGCTTATGTCCAGCAGTGGACGTCTATCCACTGATGAAGATTTACTGTACTACTAATTTGGTTAGAAGATATATCTTTTGACCTACCACATCATCCCTTCACTTCCTAAGTTGACTGGTAAATAATACCCATAGGAATTAAGTCCATATGTTGTAACCTAGTTTTAGATTTTCAAATAAAAAAAAATTTAGTTACATACAAAAACATTGCTTTAAAATATTTTCATTTTATTTGATTTAATATTAATAGATCTCGAACATATAGTAAGTTAGCTCTGCAAACTAGTCTTCTTCTTTTATCTCTGACGTAGTCATGATAAGAGCCAAACGTTCACCTCATAGATTAGGATGATATACATTACACCGGATTCTGCTCGTCTCAAGATATATGATGTCAAATATCGTTATACCAGTAATTTCATTAGCTACAACTCACTTTAAACAGTATCACTATAATATTTGCACAGTCTTGTTTTAAAGGAAGAAATAGAAACTGCCATGATATCTACCGCGGCGGGAAGTTCACCTGATAGTAAGTGATACGCCTGTCCATAGACAAAGTGAGCTAGTAAGGATGGTATCTGCACCACATTGCGCTCATCGTATGAGACATAAGATGTTGAATCTCGCCGCCCCAGTAATTGCACTAGCTATAACACCCAACAATCCGGAACAGAGTAATATTTGCACACTACTGTTTAGCAGCAGAAATAGATGCTGCGGTGGTACCCAGCTAGACGGTCTCCGGCAATAGAGACCTACCACCAGTGATATACTAGAACTAATTATATGTTAGGGTTGTAACAGCTCGGTATATGTATGAACCGGTTGCCAATTATCTGATTGAAACAATACTTTGTAATCATCTTCATAAGAGCTGAAATCTTAATCTAAAGCTCTGTAATTAATGTTCTCAATAACTTATTATATAAGTACCTAGAATATATAACTTATGTATTTAAGTTAAATTTCATACAAGTGACAAAAATCTAAGATATGGCTATGTGTGAATAAAATTCGGAGCTTTTTTTCTTCTTCTATGAATCCACGAGACGGGCGGGACGTAATACGTGTTGCTAGTTAGGATAATATACACTACAACTCAATGAACCCAAGCCAACCTCACTTGTTCGCAATGCACCCTTCTAATCAACAAAGGAGGCCCTGACGCCCATCTACCCGCATTGGACCAGCATGCTGGGTAATGCCCAAAATCCCCTCATATGAACCCCTACAATCGTGGACATCTTTGGGCGAGGCTTATGTCCAGCAGTGGATGTCTATCGGCTGATGATTTTGATGATGACACAACAGGTTGTGTTTGTCCCTCTGATACATTAGATTGAGACTGTACTAGTGGTAGATCTCTGCCACCGGTTGCCCTGTAGCCTCAGGCTATATTAAGAATAGGACTAATTTAAGTCCTGCCTGTCGTAGAAGGCGACTAAAGGACTTTCGGGTTTGTTAGCTTTAAAGGATGAGGTCCTCATTGTCGAAAAAATGATTTCAGGATGAACGACAAGTATGAGGTGGTATAGTCCCCATCATACAAAAGCGAGGATATCGGGGAAGGCTACAGCTTTCCCTGGGAGGTGCTTTACGCGATCCCGAGGCCTTCCGCGACACGCTTAAGATGACCACCGAGGGGTTTTAGGGGATAAAAATACCAAAGAAGCAAGATATCTTTTTTAAGAGAGGACCACCCTCTTTCCCCCCCCCCCTACCCTATAACAAAAATTTTCTGCTACCGAAAACCGTCTAGTTAGATACCACCGCAGCTGGCATATCTGCCGCCCAGCAGTGCTGTACAAACATTACTGTGTTCCGATTTCAAGGATTCTGTAGCTAAAGATCGCGGGCAGCGCAGGACCGATCGGAGTGGGGATCTTTGGGGAGGCCTACGTCCAGCTGTGGACGTCGATCGGCTGACGATGATATAGCTAATGAACTACCTGGTAATTAAGTATGTTTTAATTATGCTCATTATTATGTTGTAACCTTGAAATTTTAATATCCAAGTTGCCTAACTATATAAATGTGTATTTGAAGTTCTAATGCTCTTTGACGTATTGTATTAATAACTTACGATAAAGAAGCATACACAGTTTATCTAAATTTGTTACGCTTGTGATATGGATCTTTAACTTAATATGTTTTCGGCTGTATATGTCGCAGGAGACTAAGTTAATCCTATTCTTATCATAGTAATGGACAAATATCTCGTTGCTAGCGTCTTCAAGATACGCGGTTTTATTATTTAGATAGATCGATAAATAACTTATTACAGTAATCACTTAGGCGTTTATAAGAAAAAAAACGACAAAGTATAATGAAATGGTAACTTCAACATTACTTATTAAAAGAAAACAACAATTATGAAATGTTTCCATTTTGAGTGTAATGTAGTACTGCGCAGGGGTTCGAGATTACTGTACATGCCTCTATAGGGACAACATACCACCATACCGTACCACCATAACCAATTTACCTCCCCACTATTGGAGCACAAGCCTACCCTCAATATGAAGGCGATGGGCCATATTCGCCACGCGGGCCCAAATGTACATAACTTAAATATTAAAGCCATCGGTACATGCCGCGATCTTGGAAATGAAGGCCACACGCTCTAACCATTAGACCAGCGAGCTACTGGCTAGGGACAACACTGATAAGCCTCAATCCAGATTTATATGGAAATACTCTCCTTTGAGCTTCATTATAAAGGTTATTATTAAAAATATCTAATTATTGTAGTAGATTAAAAATAATCTCGCAACTGGGTAATTAAGTAGTTAAGCCTTATAACTTCAAAATGATGGAAACAGGAAGTGACGTATACTTATTCTACACGTCAACTATAATACATTATTACCATAGAATGGATTCTTCTTAGGATATGTCCCGTCTTATCCCAGGGTCTGCTTTCTTACTTCTTTCACTCCACGTCACACTATTCGCGATTTCTTTGAGATCACAGATTATCATATCTTTTGTCATCACACTTAGCCACTCAGCTCTGTGTTACTCTTATAATTAAACATAGTAAAAAAAAATGAAACAGGGTTCATTTGGTTATCATTTCTAATTAGTTATTAAAAAGCGAATATACAAATGTTATCATTTGTTAGATATAATCTGATACGAAAAAAAAAAAAAACAATACTTCCGTGACCCGTCTGCATGTATCAAACGTTTACATAACTTCCGCTATCTAAACATACGTCAAGCTCACTACCCCAACTCCTGGGGTACGGTAGTCGATGTAGAATGTGCTACCTGCTGCGAAGTCGTTCGTCAACATACGTGGAAGCGATGTCTCAAGATTGAACTTAATGACGTTGATGATAAGGTCGATATTTCTACTTCCATTAAACTATATTAATAAACCTAAAGAGGAACTTAATTCAAAAAAAAAACACCAGATATTCTAATGAACATGAGGTACAATCTTCTCAAGTTGTAGAGAATCATATCTTTGGTTTTGTACTTTATGATAAGACCAGTTGAAGGTAGACCTTGCTGACCAATACGACTAAGTTAGTCGTAGATAATATAGCCGTATGTGGTATTCTGATGGTATAGAACATTGGCAGATTGTCAATGATCCAAATGAATACTAACCGCACGAGACCTTTGGGGATGTAAGGGGCCCGCACAAAAACTCATGAGACCTAAGCCAACTGCTCGTGGTGCACCCTGCTAATCAACAAACGAGATTTGGCTCCCACCAACCCGCATTGGGCCGGCGTGGTGGGAAATGGCCGAAATCCATCCATATGAACTCCTACAAACGTAGGGATCTTTGGGGGAGGCCTATGTCCAGCAGTGGAAGTCTATCGGTTGATAATGTAGTAGCTAAGATGCAGAAAATGGTACATCATACATTTAGAGTTATACATATATGATACCCATAAAATTTATTAGAGTTTACACGAAAGTGGACACTGGAGACAGGACTCTGTTGCCGGAGACCATCTAGTTAGGTACCACAGCTGCTTCTGCTGCCAAAGAGCAGTGTGCAAACATATTGTATTCCATATCGAGTGGTGTTGTAGCTTGAAGTTACTAGAGCAACGAGACTTAACATCTTTTGTCTTAAGGCGACGACCGCAATGTGGTGTAGTGCATACCATCCTAACTAGCGCCACATTGCTTTGGGCATCCGTATCACTTACCATCAGATGTACCTCTGTTTCGTACGTCGCTTCGTTGAATTAAAAAAAATTATGTTATTACGTACGAAATTGTATAAATTTGCTCGATTCTACGTTAGAGGTGTTTTCAATTGGCTTTGGCATAGCTTCATATGCATGCTAACAGTAGTAAAACGTGCAACACTAAGAAGTCACACGAAATATTTAAAAAGCTCTGCAGTTAAAGCTCCTTGAATCCGTTTTTCAGAGCTTTTTATCATAGTTAATAATTTAGAGAATGCGAACGCGCGCGAGGAGTCAGCCCCGCGCCCGTGCCGCCACCACCCGGCCGGGTACGGCTCTATACACAATTTTTCCGTCCTCAATCCTTCACGGAGCTCATTTAGCCGAGTTTTAATCTCAATCTCACCTCATTACCGGCTCCGGAATATTCGGAATAGCCAATTTGGCCATTAATTACAGGCGGAGGCCTCCCTTACCCTTTCCCTTTTGCGAGTAAAAATAAATTATAACTCATTTATCGTTACGGCGGAGTCGCGGGCGGCTGAATAAATAGCTGTCACGTTGGCTCGCACACAGGCAGCGTGACGGCGCGGCGTCACGTTAACGTTCACGGCGGGGAGGCCACGCCCTGAGGCATGCGCAGTGGGTCACGCACGCCCACATGTGAGGCACGTACGGGCGCACGTAACTGGGGCACATATGTGCGGGCACACGCTCGGTAGGCGTGCGGCGCGGTGGGCGTGTCACGTGTGCCGTGTGTCGGTAAATGGGTGGCGATAGGCTTGCGGGGCCAGCGCGCGGACGGCTGACGGCTGACGGCGCCGTGTGTGGGCGTGTGTGCGGCCGCCGCGGCGCTGTCAGTGGCCGCAGGGTGTGGCGTCGGCGCCGCTCCGGATCCATCACGGAACACTCACCGCAATGCTTCGACTACCAACTCCACATACACCACATGTCACCCCTCCATAAAGCCGTTACATGAACCGTGCCAATCGTTTCCATTTCGCTTACGATCAAACGCCACTAAGATTATAACCGGCTGTATAGTATCCGTCGGTGTAGTAATATCGCACGAAATTAAGCAGTGAAATGGAAAGAGAGATGAAAAAAAAAAGTCACCCACCTGCGTCCGCAATTATCGGCGCGAGACGCGGAAAATTGCGAGGCGAACGCCAAACTGACACTCGTGGAACTTCCTCAAAATAAAACTTGGGGAAAGTTCAACCGGAATGAAAAGAAAACGTGAAAATAAAAAAGCCATTGACTCCGCAGTCCGGCTCTGAAACTTTGGGCGGGCTTTTAAACATCGCGGACGAGATCACGGCCGGGGCGCTTTTTTTTGCAGCGCCCCGAGGTCTCTCGTTGCTTATTCCTGTCAACCAACTATTCTTAACCAAGTTCGACTCTAAATGAACTGAACTATGCCCCAGCTTTATTTTATTTCAACTTCGTAACTTCGATGCGGAATAATTATTGCGGAGACTTTTAACATTTAGCTGTTACTGCGGCGCTGTGCGAGCCGTCGCCGCTCGGTGATTATTTTTCTACTTACAATAGCATACTAAGTTATAGATCCCCAACGGGTTATGCTAGAGCACCATTAGGTGCAACAGCGACGATATTGTTATTTACCAGTCGTTAGCAAAACGTCTCAGAAATCTGTAGGCGCTTTCAAACAAAGGCTTCGACGGCGGAAGTTACATGGTGCCCGGCGCGGGGCTGCGGTCCGCGGGAACAATATGGCAGTGAGTAACGCCGGATCAATAATATATAGGCTAAGAAAACTCCGCACAGAGCAGCGCGGCGTCGAGACAAGAAACATGGCAAGAGCGAAAACAAATCAGTGCTGGGAGGCGCAAATTGAGCACGTACCCGTTCCGGCTAATTTTATTTTGCAATTACACCCTCCCCTCCCCCGCCTCGCGCCATCCCCTAGCACCCTCCTGTCCGCGACGCCTCGCTAATACAACATTCTTAGCGACAGCTCTCTCGCTGACAGAGACGAAAGTACTACATTTCCTTTACATTTGAAATCAATATATTTAGAAGGATCTGAGCATATATCTCTTTAGCTAGTATAGTCAAAGGAACTTTTCCTAAATCACATCCTTATAACTAATCTTTCCCTATCCTAAGATCAAATGGAATCTCTGTTATCACTTAATCATCCTTAAAAAAACAACAAAGTATAATGTTAATTTTTGTGATTAATCTAGAAACAATATTTATCATTTGAACACAAATTAATAGAAAAAGATCAAAAACGGAAACAGGTTAAAGTATTATAAAACTCTACTGTTTCTTCACATTAGGAAACTCTGCTCTCTCTATGTGATGCTGAATTAAACCATAGATAATATTAAAGAAAACTACCTACATATCAAATATAATCAAAAATATGAGATAAGTTAGACGCGAAGGCTGCCTCTGTTGTTCTCTACTCTACATCCCCCTCTTTAAAAAGGTTGTAAGAAGGCGGTGGACACCCCGGCCGGGGAGGCGATCGCCTCCGCAACCCTTTCGCTTTTACCCCCATTGAACAGGATGATGCAAATAATATTAGAATATTGAAAACAGTTGATTATCATTTTTATTACTATGCAACAGTGAGGATGCTTAAAGAACTTTGATATAACGTTGTGAAGAACTACAGATACTACAAAACTACAGAACACTAACTTGTTGACGGTGGTAGTCAGTGTTACGATATATACACTGCCATGAAACTTTACTATATACCTAGATAGTTTTCTCTGTAGTTAAAGCACCCAATGATGTTCAATGAGTACTGAGTATTACATGGCCGATGGGGGAGAAAAGTCCTGGAGAGCAGGCCGCGTACTAGAAGCAGAAATGTAGGACGCCCTTCCAGATGAACCGACGACATCATTAGGGCGGTCGAAAGTGAGTCGATAGAAGCTGAGGATCGCATTTGGTGGAAGACATTGGGGAAGTCCTCCAGCAGTGGATAAACAAAGGCTGATAATGAATGTATGAACTATTTACAATCTATGTTCAATATATCTATATATATACAGTTTTATATATATTCAACCAAACCTTAATTCTGTATAATCATCAATTTTATGTGAAAAAACGACCAGACCTTCTTCTGGTGGTAAGTCATACACCTGTGTAACTACAAGGCTGTAGTTATGATGGTATTCACTGTAGTAAATTGAGTCGCATTAAGTCATAATATTGTTCATCATTACGTTATAATATATTTATTAAGTGCAACGCCCTTGAAACCGAAACATAGTAATGTTTGTACACTACTGTATTGCAAGTACAAGAACTGTTTGGACGGTCTCCTGCAACAGAGTTAGTTACTTAGCTCTAATATCCTGTATGTTATTATCTGGTTTCACGGTCTTTATTTAATATAAATTACAGCGAACATTAGATGTGTTATGCATATGTTATATATGTTTAATGTAGGAGGCACACGCGGAGGCGATGAGTGCCGACATATCGCCTCACATATGACACGCCCCCCGTCCAATACGCCCACACTATATGTTATACCTACGGTCTCATATTTCATTTTTCTAGGTTATCTATAAGAGATTAATATTCAAAATTATGATCATCATCATTGGATTACCATCCACAGCTGGATGTAAGCTCGCCCTGAAGATCTCCACACCGATCAGCCTTCCGCTGCAGACATCCGAAAAAAAAAATAATGATTATATGAAGGTTTAATTAATTTCGAAACCCCCTGTAGGTGGTAAGCTTCTCGCATTTCTTCGTCGCTTCTTAAAGTGTTTTACATACAACCGTCGGCTCTGTGTGGGTTGGTATTTACTCACGCACAAATGTGTGAGTCGCTACGCACTTCTTCCAACCCCCCTCCCTCGCCTCTACCCTGCAACCCTGCCCCCGCCCCCCACCGGTATACCGAGTCGCCCCGCCGCCTCTCGCCGCTGGCTTCTAAGAAAAATACCTTACCCCGTTACCACCCACGCCCCCTTTGATGTGCCGGTGCGCCCCGGGTAAAGAAGATATGAGACTTTTTCAAAAAGCTTAATTTAAATGAGACGCTTGGGACGACTCAATAAGAATATTCCTTAATTTAAATACTATCTCGAGGGCCACCGACAACTGTGGAAATGGGGGCAAAATGGGACCATTTTAATTGGTATTGAGTTTCGATTGGAGGATACTTCGAAGAGTTTAATCCTTTTTTTTTTATTCCCTCTCTCCACTGTCGCTCGGACGTTTGTTAAGTAAATGGGATTCTGCGTGCGATAAAGGATTCAATTCTGGCACATTTGGGAAGCGAGGGGGTAGTCGGGAATTTGTGGACGGCCTCCGCAGTGTAGGGATGTTTCTTATTCTGTTCCATAGAACTTTCTCATTCAAGACACATCGCTTATATTGTTATGAATAAAGTTATATGGAAACTATTCCGATTGTTAAATATTACAACAGAATATTCATAACACGTATAAAAAAGTGTTATAATTAAAATATTTACTTTACTGTTCATAGACTAAAATAAAATAAGTAAGTAAACTAAGTGAAATAAGTAAGCATAACAATTCGAAAGTATTAAAAGTTGGTACATACATTTATGTTAGTGCTTAAATTTTACTTTATAATATTTGCTAGTGTTAGGTCTCTGTAGCCGGAGACGGTCTAGATAGGTACCATCGTTGCCCTATAGTCACGGGGTGTTAAGATTAGGACTAAGGTATTCCCTTGTCATACAAGGTGAGTAAGAAGGTACACAGGTTCGTGAGCCTTGCAGGTGAGGGCCCTCAAGAAGACGGCAAATGATGGTCTTGTATTTGCCGTAGCACAGCGTGGGTGCTAAGGAGGGCTTTGCCCTTCCGTGGGATGTTTTGATATGTTGTTCCGTAGGAGATCCCACAGCCTCTCCTAATACACTGAAAAAGACCACCGAGGAATTTTTAGTGGGTAGAAGCTCCACATAACCGTGTCTTCCCCCCAGAATCAGAGCACATTTTAGGAAGATTTCCCACGCGTTTAAAAAAAGGTAGGTATCATTGTAGTTCCTGTTTCTGCTGCCAAATAGTAGTGTCCAAATATTACTGTGTTCTGGTTTGAAAGGCGATGTAGCTATTAAAAATAACGAGACTTAACATTTTATGAGTCACAGTAACGTGCACAATGAGGTGCACTTTATAGCATCCTAACTAGCGCCACGTTGTTATGGACGAGCGTGTCACTCATCATCAGGTGAACGTCCCCTCCCCCCGGCCCGTCATTTCTACCATTAAAGCCGAGACTGTTTGCTTTTTCTCTGAAAGGTATTCCTTTGAATTTTTTTTTAATTACAAACTACGTATTCTTGAAAATTAAAAAAAAAACAAATTAGCTAGTGCTATAACAAATATTGTTATTAATAATACACAAGTACGACTTTGGAGTAAATATATGAAAATATATATATATATATGAATATATATATATATATATATAGAAAATATATATATATAGATGAATAAATTCGCTGAAAGCAAAATAAACGCTGAAACAATTTTACAATCTCTTTCGAGTTAATTGTCTACGCTCGTATACGTGCAGGTGCGGGGTGCGGCATGGGGCGGGTGTACAAGGGGGGCGAAGAGGGGGCGTCGTTTCGCACCCCCTTTCAACCCTTTCGGGATTCAAACGTTTCTTCTCCTTCTTTACATTTATTTCTTATGGCCTGTTTCTTCTTCTTAAATTATAAAGTTGTGGAGCGTTCGCCCAGTTTTGATACTTGATTTAATTTAATTTAATATGTCTTAGTTTATGTGTAAACAATTAAATTTAGTTTAATTCAAAAGTTGTGGTCGGTATAGTCAAGAGGAGACCATATTGATTACCTGGATGATGGCGTTTGAGATGTTACGTAAGTCACTTTATTACTGGGATCAGTTGGATAAATAAAATAAAGTGAGTTATTGCTCTACTGGTAAGACCAGCGAGTTGGTTCCTTACGTCTCCATTCTATGCAATCAGCACACTTTTTTTATCAAGACCGAATATATGTTCAGCCTAGAGAGTAAATACTACAATATCTATATTTATTAAGTCATATATAAAGTATCTCATAATAATCATCAATGGAGGTGTATTTCTGGACATAGGCCTCCCCAAAGATTCCCATATCGACTCGGTAGGAGTTTATATGGAGGAATTTGGGTTATTTCCCACCAAGCTAGCCCAATTTGAGTTGGTGAGAGTCAAGGCCTTGTTTGTTGATTAGCAGACTGCATCATGAGTAGATGAGATTGGCTTGGGTCCCGTGAGATGATATGCGGGACCCCTTACACCTCTACACACAATATTGTAATGTAATAATTATTACATATGATTTTATCGCGATTTTCACACTATATCAAAAACAGCCTATATTAAAATTATTGCATAAAATATATATATTCATAACTTTTTTTTTTCACTAAGCGAGTGAGACGTTCACTTGATGGTAAGTGATACGCCTGGCCATAACAATCTGGCACTACTAAGGATGAAATACACTCCATCACATTGTATTGGTCGTCTTGATACGTTAGAAGTTAAGTCTCGTTACCCCAGTAATTTCACTTGCTACGGCGCTCTTTAAACCGAAACACAATAATGGTTGCACACTACTGTTTGGTGGGAGATATAAGGCGGTAGTGGTACCTACCTAGGTAGTCTCTGACAACAGAGACTTACCACCAGTATAAATTAATGAATAATGCAGAATGGTTTTATATAAATTATATATTAAATGAGCTAAAGATATTATTGTGTGCGAGATCAAGACGGCTCAGTCGTTGTACAACGGGAGCCAAAATGATGTTACAAAGGCGCGGAACTGGGCTAACACAAGTTTTCTATATTACTGTGCGTACCACCCCACGTCGCGCCGCCTCACCCCCCGCGTCCAGCCCCAAAAAGGGTTGGAGCCCACCTTTGAAGATGCGCAGAGCTTTTTCTATAATTCCTCTCCGCTAAGCGATTCGAATTTCGTACGTCTCGAATTTCCACAGGCAAAAAATAATTGGTCCCACTGATTCTCGCGTATTTCGGCATTTATCGGACCCGCGCCCACCCATCCCCCCCACTCAGTTTTTTGGTTCACAAACAGATTTCAAACTGATTTATTTACTTTTTATTTAAAGACAAAGGCAATTGCTATTTGTTATTGAGTATTTATCGGTTAAATATTAGATATTAATAACCTTTATATTCATTCAAAGAACGGAGATGTGGTCCTTCGGAAGAGACATGGCCTAATTGTTCATTCAACGAAGAGATGAGACGATCGAGATGTTCACCCGATGGTGGTTAATACTCCTGTGACACCAACGGCGCTATTTAAGATGATATACACAGCAGCATTATATGTTCGTCGCTTTGAGACAAACGATATGTGTCGATACCCCAGTTATCTCACTAGCTACAGCGTCCTTCAATCCGGAGCACAGCAGTTTTACTCAAAAATAGAAGCTGCGTAAAACAGTGCAAGTGTCTAATGGCAGATCTACCACCATCAGTAGTCGCTAATGGTTGGACTCGTAAATCATCACAAAGTTAAAGAGCTATGTTAACAGCTAAAAACATTTAGCTATGCTTATTAATTAAGCTATTAATAAATAAAATAAAATAAATAAAATACTTTTTACAGTTTTTTTTTTTAATAAAAGAATATATCATTTAATAAGATCTGAAAAAAATTTCCTTTCTTTAAAAATTAATGCCTCAAGAAGTATTTTTTATACTACAAGTTACTAAAATATATTTTTTTTTAATTTTTGTTTATTTTTTATTTTTATAAACAAATAAACAAAAATAATGTATATAAAATATAAATTAATATAATAATAATATCTATATAAAATAATGTATATGTATGTATATATATATATGCATTTTTTAATTTATGTTTTTTAATATTTTATGGCCTAGTGCTTGATTACAATACCACCTGATGGTAAGCGGAAGTGTAATCTAGGTGGTAAAGTGTACTAGTGTAGAAGTCTATTCAATCTTCTCTTGAAGACTCTCCCGTCAAAACTGGACGGAAACACTGATGCAGGGAGGTTGTTCCAATCCTCCGCTGTTCACATTATGAAGGACGAGGTGGAACGCTTCAGCCTAACACGTGGAATATCAACAACGATGGAATGAATATCCGCCGCGTGTTTATACGTCTGATGGTGAAGACTACGTCTCTTTACCACACTAATTCATCAGCACATCTCCGAAATATATTCGGTAGAACAGCAATAGACTAGTTACCTAGCGTCGGTGACCCAGACTATCCAGTTAACACTAATAACTCGTAACCTTGACAACTTCAACCAATATTTGATTGTAATCATAATAATCATCAGATGAAAGAAGTCCACAGCTGGACATAGGCCTCCACCAAAGATCTCCAAATCGATCGGTCACGCGTTGCTCGCATCCAGTGTGTTCCCGTGATTCTCACCACATCGTCGGTCCACCTTGAGGGAGGTCTTCCAACACTACGTTTACAGGTACGCCAGCGCTACTCGAAGACCTTACTGCCCCATCGTCCGTCGCTCCTGGAAGCAATGAGCCGTACCCACTGCCACTTAAATCTAGCAATATTTTGGGCTATGTCGATGACCTTAGTTCTGCAGATCTCCACATTTCTGATTCGATCGCGCGGAGAAACTCCCCGCATAGCCCTCTCCACTGCCCTTTGTGTGACCTTGAGCCATGTTATAAGACTGATAGTAAGGGACCAGGTTTCGGATCCATATGTCAACATTGGCAACACGCACGAGCTGAAGATCCCTGTCTTTTTATCATTGTAACTGTACATGTACTCTTTTATCTTCATCTTGTTAGTGCACTCAATGGTCTTCAGGATAAAACTCATAAACGACGGCAGTGTAAGGAGACAACATCCTGTCTCAGGCGACGAGCGCAATATGGTGTTGTGTACGCCATCCTAATTAGCGCCAGGTTAATATGGACAGACGTTTCTACCATCAGATGAAAGTTTCGCTCGTCTCGTCGCTTCAATAAATTAAAAAAAAAAAATACTTTTTCGGAATGATACACAGTAATCACTGTATTGGTCGTCGAGTGGTGCCCGCGTACCGGCAGACGAAGTGTTGGGAGGCTTCCTACAAGGTAGACCAACGATCTGGTAAGAATCACGGGAACCTACTGGATACGGGCCATGTGGGTATGCGGGCAACTGATCCATGTGGAGGTCTTTGAGCAGGCCTACATCCAGCAGTGGACGTCTATATCGACAGATGATGACTCAATCCATAACGCGACTTCATGTCCCTCTTATACTGCGGGGATTCCCCACGTTACAATACATTACATTTCCGTTTTTTTAAAAAAGGTAGAAACGTATTTTTTTATTTAAAATATTCTAAGTATATATTATAATAAAACATATATATTTCGTTCATAACATAGTTTTTAGTTAATATTTGATTTAGAACCCTTTCAGAGAGCGTTATACGAGAATACGAGAATGTTGAACGAGAATACCATGTCATAAGAGGATTCATCATCATCATTATCATCAGCCGATAGATGTCCACTATTGGACATAGACCTCCCAAGATCCCCACATCGATCGATCCTGCGTTACCCGGCATCAGGAGCCGTCGTTTGTAGGGGTTCCTATGGAGGACTTGGATCATTTCCCACCACACCTGCTCAATGCGGGTTAGTGGAACAGGGGGGATTACTTTATATATATTTATTAATAATTTCATACAACCAATAATAGTCATACGATGTTTTACAATCAATGGAATAACAGAAACGGGGCTACTCTTTGCATCGGATAACCGGAAATATATGTTAAGCAGAAATGAACTTTATTTCAGTAGAAATAAGATGTCTTACTGTCCGTTGGGTCTTAATGAGCGTTAGTGAACATACTCAATTGGTTAGGAGATCCAGCGATAGAACACGCGTGTCCCCGACAACGGCGGTGCCAAGTGCTAAGAGAGTATGGAGTGGGACCCTACTTAGAATATTTCATGATTAAATGGTTTCCTTAAAATTATCAAACATCTAAGAGTAAAGTTTAAAAAGTTCTTTAACCTGTGAAACTATGAGACGCGCATGAAGATGATGCAACTGATGGTAAATAATACCAGCTAAAAAAAATCTGGCGTTAGCATGTGCTGGTGGCCTTGAGACATAAGATGTTAAGTCTCATTACCCTCAGTTATTTCACCAGCTAAAGTGCCTTTGAAACCGGAATACAGTAATGTATGCACACTACTGATTGGCAGCAGAAATAGCTGCAGTTGTCTCCGGACGGCGGATTTTTGTATTGTGTCTGGATCTTTGCTTTCTGGCGAATTTACTTGGTCGTCGAAGACAGGCAGGCATCAGTTCTTCGACTACCTTCATCTGTATCCGAATCTCTGGTGTTATTCATTGAATTACAAATAATGCTTTATACGTACAGGAGTATTTTGGAGTAATTTCTTTCTGCCCATCCGTCCTCTTTGCAACTTTATCTTATTAATCAGACGATAGACTTTCTTAGCTGTCTATTCAATTCTTTCTCCTCATTTCTCATTGTTCTTCTTCTTCTTCATCTCGCAGAGATTCATCTGGCAAACTTACCCCATAGTTCGCTATAGAAAAAACTGTGCCCTCTTTTTACGTTTATATATTTTATATTTATATTACAAAGGATGTTTAATTTACTATGAATCGTTGTTATATAGAAGAACATGACAAAAAAAACCTCTTTTACTATGAATTGTATTAAAATAGATTCCCATAAATTTTCCATAGTTATGCAGCACCGTCCTGCTGTAGGAGCATCTGTCTCGGCCGCAGGCTGTCAGCGGCACCCATGTGCCGTTTGGCACGTTGGCCGACCCGTGTGTGTTACCCTTTTCCTGTTTCCTGTTTGTTCACATCGTACCTGAACCTTTACATAATATTTCCTTTTCAATTTGTTATTTATATTTTCGATATTATCTATTAGTACTTACACTATCAGTATCATGAACTAAATCGGATATTTTATTGGGTAAGATGTAATCACTTTCTAAATCTCTATATCTCACTGTACCTCTGTTTTGTTTATCTTAATATTTATCTCTTGCAGATGTATTTTAAATATTTTAATAAAAACGGCAGTAGAAATTAAGACAGATTTACAAATATGTTGATAGTAACTAAAAAACCCTACAAGCGTTCACATTTTTTAACATGTCCCGCCGGAATCACATCTTACACTTTCATCTTAGAAAGCAAGTCTTAATTGATATAACACAAAAGCTTGAAAAATCAAAAAAAAAATAGATTTTTCATTAAATAATTTAATGAAGATTTAATCTCTTAGGTCTCATCATGATGCTTCAATAACCTTTTCAAAAGGGTACGTATATTTTCTGACTGTATTACAGCAAACTCCATTTCATGTGATATAGGTCTGATTTGTAATTAAGATATTTATCTCTCAAGCGTTGTTTTTTACTGTAATGTAGTAAAATTAGAGAAATCAAACACACTATACAGTGAAAACGGAGCACCCAGTACACCTCAGCGCCTCGTCTTCACCTTTGAATATATTAACTGGAGTGCTGCTGTGTGCCTAGTTTGGAAACAGATTATGCAAATCCCTAACTCAAATCATCAGTCACTTTCTCAATTACAACCCTTATCAGTTGAACACTAACACGTTAACAAACACGGATGTATATCCAGTTAACTCGAACGCTACATTCAACCTTAACGGATTAATGTAAAGGTTAAATTTGACTGTATGTTAAATTGATAACTAATTCGGAAACCCCTCGCGCTATCGCGGTTCAAACGTTTTCGCTGACGAGCAAAAGAATCTTGTGAAGATTTTTTTTTTTTTTTAATTTTCACATTGACATGCAGAAGGTTATTTTTTCATGTATTACTAAAACTCTAGTTAAATCTCTGAGGGTGTTTATTGCCATAAAGTAACAATCTCATCAATTGAAATTTACTAATACACTATAAGGTATAACATCAGCGCCTATTATTAACGAAATACTATGCAAACATTACTATACTTCACTTTAATTGGCTAGCAGTAATTTTACTAGTTAAGTTAGCTAACGAAAATACTAGATCAAGTAGAATTAATCCCAATGAATCTAGCGCACAATGGAGGTTTGCTAATGTACTAACTAGTCTATTGTTATAGGTAACTATACCATGTGAACGTCTTATCCACTTTCAGTGTTACATCGAAAAAAAAAAAATTATAACCTATAAACCTCGTTAACAAATACTTTATAATAACCTACTGATAAAAAATACTTGTTACATTTGTTTTTTTTTTATTTTAAATCTTCATTGTACACCTAAGATAAATTAGTATATCTACCATTCAACCTACAAAGTGGATAGATGCAGTGGCAGGTGAGATACGTACCTTTTAAACTTGTAATTAATATCGTACACGTATGTACATTGTACATACTATATAAGCAAATCAATATATACATATTATGTATATATTTATGTATATAAATGTATCAATAAATACATACATATATAAAATATATTCTTGTGTGTAAAGCGCCCTTTTCTGATACCTTCTACTTATTGGATTCTTTAGTTTCCTTTTTTCAATAAGCGATTGCTGTGATTGTTTTTTTTTTCCAGATTTTCTAGTCCAGTGCTTGACACCTGCGTGCTTGGTAAAGCCTATTTATCTAGTAGTAATACTACTGTGTTGATAATATTTATCAGTTAGGCAGACACTAAAGTCGTATCTACAACAATATTCTTTGATAAGTGGACTTCTTTCAAAACTGCGGGTTTCTCAAAGTTTTGGTTAATGGGTTAAGAGGGAGAGGGGGAGGCGTTGGGGAATTTTTGAGAATTTCTGGTATAATTAGTGAAGCGATCGCATTAGGGACGTCACTTTTGCTTTATGGAAGGCCACAGGGGGCTGTCGGTGGAGTTTTGCGACTGTTATTTGACGGATTTTATTGGTGATTTTTTTTTTTTTTTGGCAGGCCTCGAATAAATTGAATCGGAAACAGGACTAAACATTATAAGTAATAATATTAAAAGCCCTACAGCTAAGACCTTTAATCTAATTGAATATATACATGAACCTAGAGATATTGAATCTGCGCACGTAACAATCGAGAAGAATTGCCTCACGAAGGATATAATCACTTTTTACGTATTAAAATTGTACTACTACATATTAACAAGATGATGAATGCAAATGATGATGCAGAGATCTTAAACAGAATTCTCCTTAGATCTTAAACATTATGCGTTTCGTATCTGCGAACATGTAGTAATAAGTTTTCAAATGTTAAGCATAAAAAATGGATCTGTAAGAAATAGACAATTTGCGTCAGCGTATATTAATATTAATGAAGACAGTTCCAGACATGACATGTCTGTACTCGTTCCAGCTCCAACTTATAACTTGGGCCGGTGTTTTTTTTTTTTTATGTATAACAAGAGAGGGCACCGCGCGGCGGAGGCAAGACCGCGATGGCGAATTCCTAATGTTTTTCGTCGTCTACCCAATAATTTGTTACCTAATAATATGCTGAAAGCGTCACGTGATCGGTACGGTGTGGTACAGCAGTTCGTGCATGGCTTTTAATTATTGTCATGTACGGAATACGGCATCTAATAAATGTCATTATGAACGTACACCACGGCAAGGCGACGTCTGCCCGAACAACACATCGGTACCTATTCCGTCTGACAATAAGGTACATTTTGGGTGTTTTTTTTAAGTTTTTTATAGTAGGTGATCGGTGGTTAAGTTGGCTCCGTAATGGAGTAAGGCACCGTGTGCGTGACAATGATGCTACCTCACAAATACAAGGGCAAAAGGCTTTACTTTGGATGCATGATATTCGTTTCCCGTACGAAAGTTTTGAAGGATGTACCCGCGACTCTAATTTTTAATTCATAGGTACGAAATATTTTTTTTTTACTTCATAACATGATTCCGATGAAAGATTTATTTATTTGAAATATCATTTAATAACATTTCTCAAAACTATGCAACTTTACACGGACAACACTCCATAGGTGTGTAAAGTATAACAAATAATTAGGTTAAGTTATACTTCACTACTTATTATTTATTAACTTAAATAATATAATTATCGTTAACTAACATTTTCATTTGGATAATTTTTCTTAAGCATATTGGAGTAACAAAAATTAATTCCCTAAAATAACACTTAACCCACCTTTATCGTCATCCGAATATTGAACCAAAACAACGAACAATGAGAAGCAGTAGGCCGTATAACGCGTTTGCGCGGAGCACAACACCCTTAAAGGAGACGGGGGTGCGGGCGCGGAGGGGTAAATGAGGACAAGGGGGTGCCCCCCACTTAAGTCCTACCCTTTTAAAGATTCCTCCGTCCTCTCATTTTTAAGACTTTACAATACCAACACATAGACATCGCATATATTACAGGGGGATCCTTAATTTATATTAGGACCTCGACTCCCTCGATGTGTGTGTGTGTGTGTGTGTTTCTTTCGGGTATTAAGACGCTGAATGATACGTTGTGTGTGTGTGTGTGTGCGTGTAAGAGATTAGATTTTTCCGTGTTCGCGGTAATTACTTGTGCGGCTGTACTTGCGTCAAGTGCGAGTGGGCTTTGCGGGCATCCTTTCAACAAATATGGCCCGTAAGTGGTGCCAACAAAGGCCGTATTAGCCTGAGGCGGTTCGATAATGAAGTCGCCCGCTCGCCGGTTTGGCGTCCATCAACATTCATTAGGAGGACCTAATGTGAAGACCGGCTTTAATGAGGTGCACGAAAGGTCGCTGCGGCGTTTTTTATCCTTACCTTCATCCTCGCTAATTACTTATTTTCCGCGCTTAGATAATTTTATCTTTCCTTTAACGCGTTACGCGACGGCGATGGGTTTATCAGTTCAATGTTTTATTACACCCCTGCCGACTATTTTCTTTTTCAGTTTATTTTCAAACGGAAGCTCATTAAGGAGTTAAGATGGAAGGATATAACTCATGTCAACCATGTGTTATAACTATAATATTGTTAAAAATAACATGTAAAAATGGGCTGTTCATAACAATTCCTAAAACGAAACTTCGAAACAATATGATTAAGAAGTTTCAGGATCAAATCATTTAAGAAAAAAAAGTGAAAAAATCTACATGTTCCAAGTAGAACAGCTTTTATCGAGATTAAACATCAACAAGACCACACTTGGCCAGTATAGCCAATGGTCTTGACTGCCCTTGTCAAAGAAAGTCCAGAGTCTCAGCTGTAGGAACAATAAAAGAGTTAGGATGAATAGAATAAGAGTTTCTTCAGTATTTAAGTTGGAACGATATCGCAGTTTTGTATTGTTGATACAGAGTACTTAATTTTTTTTTTGCAGCGTTGGAAGATCCTCCTCTCCTCTTCCCTCCTAGATGGACATAATACAAAAAAAAATCGCTGGGAGCCACTGGATTCAAATACCGTAAGACTGCATGAAACACAATACAAGAGACCTTGGTCCAAGCCGTGATCGTCCGTCGGTTGAAATTATGATGATTAATTTTTTTTTCTTTTGTATGAGAATAAATATTATAATATAAGATTGTGTGCCGTCGACAGGTAGAGCGGAGAGCAGAGTTTGAAAGCATCCACGCACTCCAGTGGCTGGCGGACGGCAACAAAGCGTCGCCGCGTCGCCAGCCGGCCAATTAGCGGTACAAATACAGGAGTGGAACTCTGAATTGGTATTTAATAGCTGAATTTCAGCGAAAATACCGGAATTAGAGCGCATTGGAGTGCGGTTTTTTGTGTTGACGCAAATGTAGGGCATGCAATTTGCATGCCATAGCCCGGGAATATTTCTCCCGACGTTATTTTCAACTGCGCCCCAGCTGAATGTACTTTAAGCGCACTTTCCCACAGCGCTTTTAATTAGGCGCCTACGGGGTTGCCAATTATTCAAATGATAAAATAAATACGCCGATTTTCAAATCGGTAATGTAATTGCAGTTCGGACTTGAAACACTTAAGTAATCCACCCAATAAGCCTCATTCAAGTGACCCTCATTGTACTTATCTAATTGCAAATACGAATACTTACTGCTTATTTCTAAAGGGTGAGCTTTAATATTTTTTTAAACACCTCTACGATAAAAAATTACCATGGTCATTGAAGAAAAAAAAAATTAGATTTTTTAGGACGCAATATAATTGTTTTAAGTATATATCGAATGTTTAAATTAAGCGTAAATTATTTCCGGTAATGAAATAATGATTGAAACTTGTGTTCGCGTTTACCTTTAAATTTCTAGATAGGCTTAATTTTAGAAATCCCTTGGTACAGACCTAGCCTCTTAACTGAACGTCTCATCTTAAATATATTAAATTTTAAATTATAACACGAGTATTATACTCAGCTTTTCAAACTCCATATTAATATCTTCAAAAGATACTGGATCACAAAACTGATCATTCCTGGTTACTGAATAATATTGTAACCATTGTTATTAAACTGTTTATTGTTAAATTGAAGCGTTATTATTATTATTTAATAAGTTATAACAATAAAATAAAGGAAAAATAAAGGATTCGTTTCTAAGGTCGCCAATGAAACTGCTTTGTTGTCGCGACTATACTTATTTGCCTACATTTTCTTATGAAAATGAACAAAAAATCAAGCTATGAATGTATACAAAAGTACCAAATAGAGCAGTTAAGTTTATTTAAAGGGAAGTAGGTGTTGCGAACGAGGCAAGCCGCACATATCAACCCCGGAGTAAACTCTACCCCCTGTTTGCCCACAGCGCGGCCGCTCGCATACTAAAACGTACGTGAGCTTTAAAAACAATAATTCATGAATTCTTTTCCTTTCGTGCTGTAATCTTATGAAATTTGTTATATTTTCCCAAACATAAGTAATAATTAAGTAACTTAACTCTCGTCTATACCCTCACGAAATAATTTAAGCTGATGTCATTATTCATTATTGCACAAAAATAAAAACTTGTCGTTTAAAGCTTTTTTAAATGAAAATCCTTAAGTTATTATAGTGTAACATATGTATCTTGGTCCAACAAAAATAAATTTTTCTACCCTATATAACAATTAATTAAATAATAAATGATTAAATGATTGTTTTAACAAGGTAGAGGCTTGTTCAAAGGAAGCGGCTGGTAATAACAGGACGATACAAAAGTTGAGTAACAATTATACTCCGAATAAAGGGATGAACACAAATTTTTCCAACATTTGAAGTACATCGGCTGAAAAGTTTTTTTTTTTTAAATAATCAATTTTTTGCCCTTAATTGGAACGCTTTGACAACGCATCGTTTGTTATTGCTCCCGAGCGAAATAACAATAACGACACAAGCAGTACTTTAAAAGGGTTATTCAGTTTCAACGGCGAAGTATCACTTTTATTTTGGACTTCGAGGAATAAAGGAAACCATACTCCCGACACTCGAATATCAAAGAATTAATTAACGGGCCCGTAAAGCGGAAGGCGGGGAGTTAAATATAACAAATAACAAACAAAATAACAAATGGATCGATCCCGGCGAAACAATCGGGCCCGGCCTTCATGAATTTAATACCGAAACAATTAGCGGAAATCTTTATTCGTAATTGATCGTGATGGAAACGTTGGCAACTTCTGTTTGTACAGATCCACATCCTGTCTACCGACTTGTGGTTTTACATCGCAAACACGTGAAAGTCGCCACAACAACGAAAACATTGAATTCGTTATGAAATGTTGATATAGTTCTCGATATGATTGCTATAGTATTACTAAAATTTTCGGAAAGAAAATAAGGATCAGACTTACAGTCACAATCCTTACCGTGTATATATCCTCAGTTTGCGAACTAAGAGTATACTATTAACTCTTGCTCCTTGATGATAAAAGCAAAGGAGTGGAACAACTTGCCGGCGACGGTGTTCCCGTACAAAAACGACTTGGGCGTCACTCTGTCAAGATTGATACCGACTAAGAAGAAGTCTGTTACTAGGTTATTGCGCTTTACCACTGTTGTCCACATCACCAGTTGACACTAAGTTGGATTACATCTACTTACTATATCAACAAGATATCCCTTCTTTACATACTTCAACAATATTTTGTATATAAAGCGGATTTAGTATCTAATAGCATTATCTGCCAGTATATCTTAAGTTTCAGTTAAGATGATGCAATGATTTTTTTTTAATTCACCACTGGCTAGAACTTGACCTTAGATTTGCTTGGTGTTAAGTACCCATAAGTCCGTGGCCAACCACGGACTTATTGGTACTGTACTCGACTAAAATACTCAGACTCTAATGTCTATGTCATCATCATCGGCCGATAGACGTCTATTAATGGAGATAAAAAAAATTATCTATGTACTGTTATATAATTAAAAGATAACTATAGTGTCCATTATTTACTACAGGTTGTTAAGATTGAAAGCAAAAAAAAAAATAGGGATGGTCGGGTTGCAAAGCGTAGAGTAGATTATTTAGGCCGAACGTTGGAAATTTTAAAGGCGGCAATTTGAACGTACACTCTTGTCCTGATCGCGGGATAATTTATCTTAACGAAAGAAAGGGGTGGGCGCGGCGGGAACGAGAGGGGGCCACCGCCGCCCGGTGTCTCTCCCAAAAATTGGGTAAAAATGTTGCCAGCCAACGATTAAACCGTTGAGGGAGATGCGTTATATTAATCACCACCCGCCACCAGACGCCGTGGGCTTCCATCGCGAACTATAGAGTTGTGATGGCGCCGCGATCGCTCATACCGATTGCGTCAGCTAACGATTAGATTTTAATCGATATTGTTATATATATATATATATATATCGCAAGTAAATTTCTCTTAAATTTCAAGCATCTTGAACTGTTCTCCAGGTTTCCTAAAAATATTCTAAATAAAACTGACCGAATAAATAATCCGAAGAGTGTTGCAAAGCTTTGAATTAGTAAGTTTAAGCTAAATCTGGCCGTCGGCGAATCTAAGCAGAGCAGCAACTCTTTGTAGATACCGCAGCCTATCCCCGGAGTAGGCGGGGCCCGCACCTTGGCTTTGTTTTAATATTTTCGCAGGCATTATGAAGGGCTTCCTCGCTTCCGAATAATTCCGGCTTCTGCTCGTGAAGTTTTGATAAAAGTTTCATTCTATCAATAATTAACGGGCACAATTCCGGGCTTGCTGATGCGATTATAAAGGTCGCGGTTTCCGACTTATCTTTCAACTTTTCTTTTTCCATTTACCGAAAGGGGTGTCTGTTTTGGGGAGTCCCCAATTTAAATCCTTAATGATCTTTAATTTAATGTAACAGAGTTCCTCCGTCGTGGAGGATCTCTGTTACACCTAAAACTGTTTAAAACGAACGACTCGTCGAAACCCAGCTGGAAGGATTTTCTTATTTTTATATAGAAATCAATTTACAAAGATAATGTCTTGCTATTGCACCCCACACATTTGCAATAGTTATTTAGTTACCCCGATATAAATAAAGATAAATTTATAACAGATTTTGCTTCATATAGATTTCTTCATACAATGCCGCTGCTTCCAAGGTTTTATAAAAAAATCATACAGAACTTCAAAAACATCCCCAAACTAAAATCTGTAAAATCGTCCTGTGAATATGATTGTTTGGATAACAATTGTTACAATTAGGTAGCTTTTTCAATATATTTGTTTAATAATGTTTTCTCCATTATAGTTACTATTAAAGTATATATAAGTAGAAACTAAATCCATAATGGTACAGTTCGATAACTATCAAGTAAATATTTCTTAAGCCGAATTCCCTCTGCGCACCCTTGATACTTGTTTGTCCTTTATGGAAGCGAAAATATGTGTAAATTGGTTGTAACGGAATACTAAAGGGATGTTTTATTAGCCGTAGAGAAACACGAATATTATCCTTGATCGTATTATACGAGTACAGACGCAAGCGCTGATTGATAATAATTACTTAAGTTATATTACTAGATACGAGTACTAAAGTATTCTTAATATTTCTGCCATAAAATTAAAAAAAATCCCTCCTTCTGTTATAGTTTACATTTTTCCTACCTTCACTATTACTTATAGTGGGCGTCATAAACAAGGTTCAAGTTGCACAAAGAGCAATGGTAAGGGCTGTGCTCGGGTTTGCCCTGTGTGATCGAATCAGAAATGAGGAGGTCCGGACGAGAACTAAGGTCATGGACATAGTCCAAAAGATTGTTAAACTTAAATGGTAATGTGCAAAACACATCACTCGAAGGACAGGAGGCCGATGGGGCAGCCAGGTTCTCAGATGGCGACGGAGTACCGGAAGACGCATTGCTGACGGAGCCTCGCTAGGTAGACCGACGATCTGATGAAGGTCGCGGGAAACCTAATTATCCAAAGTATTGTTTCAAAGTCAACTAAGTTACTAGTAGTATAATTTCTTTATATTATTGCTATTTTACATATGTAGTGTTGTAGATCAGATGTGAAGTAACTAAGTTACTTATAAGTTTTCGGTTTTCAAGTTTTTTTCTCGTACACTTAATAATACTATTGAAATAAATAAATATATTAAAATCTTGAAGTTTATTTACGATTTACATTGAATGTAAGTGAATAATAAAAAGTTCATCATCCTACATATCGAGCGCTTTAAAAACACACAACAAATTGAGGCACTAAAATACGCGTCAACGGTGAAATGCAAAACAAATGTTACGATAGGGGGCGAGTTGAGGGGGGGGACCAAAACAAGGGAATTACCATTAATGACACTACATAAAATACTACGGCATATACAGCAACATGCGGGAGGAAAGGAAGACTTCCGCAAAATTTGCTCGACGAAATGACGACGCTCGTGTTTTTTTTTTATACGCAGGCGTTTATAATTCCTAACAAGCTTTGTATGGATAGCCCACGTTAATACAATTCAATACATTATCATCAGCCTATCGATGCCCACTACTTCATATAGGCTTCCCAGAGATCATCACAGTCTAATGATAACTCTTCTTTCAGATCGATAATCCATCTTGATCGATTTATAAACCATTCAGAGTTTCCCCAACTATATTATTATTTTTATCATAGTGTATTATTAAAAAAAAATCATTTTGATCATTTTCCTTACATACAGTATATACTCTCAAAAATCTTTATAAATATTGTAAAGATCGAACTCCGAAGGAATGACATAGTTTTTAATTTGGGTATTTCATCCATACACACCACGTCCAAGCTATTCTTTATTTTACAAATTAACTCCTTAAAAAAGATGATAACTGAAAAATAATCCAAAGAGATAAAAGCGTATATTTATCCATGCAGTATATATGAACAATAAAATACTATATTATATAGTATATGTACATAAGGAATAAGTTATCATTATTTCTCAGTAGTCTTTAACGAAGGTCTCCATTATATTGTGTATTAGTATAAAAAGCTACGAGAATTGGAAAATTTGGGATAAACACAATTATTCGACAACAACTACCCTTTGAATATAAAATAAATAGGGGGTGTGTGGGGAGCACAACAAATCACGGGACCCAAGCCAACCTTGCCTACTCGTGGTGCACCCTGCTAATCAACGAGGTTCTGGCTCCTATCAACCCGTATTGGGCTAGCGTGGTCTGAAATGGCCTAAAATGTCTCCACATACACTCAGCATGGCGTCTGCTACCGCTGGACACTAGGGGTTGTATGTAGGGGTTCATATATCATATATTTATTTAAAATTTATCTTTATATTTAACAACTCTACAACAAGTACAAACTTACATTATATTTTATTGTTAAGTAGATCCTTTATCAGGACTTTACTATCAGTTAAAAATAGGTTTAAAAATTAACTGATTTTTGAGATAAAAGTGAAGCTACAATATGTAAGTGTAGGAAACGGATGTCGCATCCATACAAAACGAACGCACCCTAACAAACTTATTAAGATTTCTTTTCTTTTTACTCTGTACGCGGTTAGCGACGTATGACGCAGGCTAACGGCCGCAGGATGGGGTGCCGGGGTGGGGCCCACCCCCGCACGCATGGCCGCTCTCATGATTTAAGCACAGGGATAAGAATGAAATTAAAAATACATCCGCGCCCGCTCCTTAGGGTGCCGGGGAGACATATATGCAAATGAACCCCAACCCCCCCTCCTCATAAGATAGGGGGCATTTTTTGTTGGGATGCTATTAATTTGGGGTGTAACTAAGTATACGTACGTATGCCTGTGCGGCGGCGTGGCCCACGCGCTCGACGTCTCCCCGCAGATATTCTTCCTTCGTTAAATTAAGTAGGGAATATAAGAAATTATGAACAGTATAATGCGCACGTAAATTAAAGTGAACTTTATTCATCGGTTCGAATAAATTTAAAAATGTGAATTATAGTTTTGTAAAATACTACAAATAGTTGAAACCACAGAGACGATCTTCCGATGGTTTCCGTTTTTGTAGCCGAAAGAACATAAAGAGATACTAAACGAACGAATTTTCTATCAAAATGTCTTTGCAAAACATTTTTTTTCTTTCACAATTTGTATGATTTCTAATCAGTGTATAACACAGATTATTATACTGCATAATTAAATACAATACTACCTACATAAACAATCTTATTAGTTAACTGTTATTATATATTCGCCATACAATTCTAAACTTCAATCAAATCTAACTATTAACTGAACATTAAATAAACTCTTCGTTATACGACGAGCTGGTTTATCTGATGGTGAGTGTGATGGCCCATGCCAATGTAATGCTTAAGATGATGTACACAGCACTACATTGTCATTGTCGCGTTGAGATGTTGAGAGATGATATTTACTGGTAGGTGTCTGTTGCCGACGACCGTATTACTGTGGTCCGATTTCACGATCTTTGTAGCTGGTGTAACGACCAGGATAATGAGATTCAATATCTTCAAGACGACGAGTGCAACATGCTGCTGTGTATACTATCTTAACTAGCGTCACCGCATTATAGGCAAGCGTATCTGTTACCATCTGGTGAACGTCTCGCTCGCCTCATCGCTTTATTAAATAATAAAAAAATCATTCGATAGTGTTACTAATCACAACACCCTTCAACCCTGAACATAGTAATATCAGCATATTATCCTTTGACGACAGACACCGGAACTGCGAAGGTATCTACGTAGATAGTAGTAAAACGTTGAGACCCTAATCGAATTTGCAAACATGTACAAAAGGCAACGCAGACTCTTCAATAAAAACTCCCAGTCACCGCCGGTGTGCGATGTGATGGAGTGGCTGAGGAGTACAATACTTCGGAAACGTTTAGAGACGGCATCGACGCCCGAAGGGTGTGACTGAAGACGCCTGAGGGTGTATCGGCAGGTTTTCACACATTCGACATTCATTTGGGTGATTTTGCGATTTCCTCGCCTTGTTCGCGGTTTAATATTTCGCTTGCGAACAAGGAACAAGGATCTTTTGCGAAGGATTTATTAGAAAACGTTTACTTTGTTTACAGTTAAAAAGTTAAACGTGAGATTTATTTAACAGTTTGTGATAAAGAACTTATTTGTATATATTAATAAAGTTATTCAATAACTGTAAGTTTTACTTGTGTAAGTAATATTAAGGCCGATGTCAACCGTCCTGCGAAGAAACATCATATTTTTCCAACACCTACAGAGAGGATATCTTTATGAGGTTCCAATATCTTAGTAGATACTTGAAGAATAAAGGATAATTTGACGATATAAAGGAGTGGACTGGGGTTATATACCACTTAATAAATCAAAATATTTATTTTGTTCCACGCTAGTCTAGTAACAAGATTAAGTTCCGATTTTCTAGTAAGCAATGATATGCTTGTATCAGAAAATCTCGCTCTTCTATAAAATAATGAGATAAAACAAATAGGACAATAAGCAAATGAACGATAGATTAGTGCTTAAGTAACATTAGTTTAGTGCTTAATTTTATGATAATAATTCTTATTAATAACCGATGATAGAAAGTAGAACGTGTAATACTTATTAAAGTGTAGTACAGGTCGTGAATTCTCTATGTCGGGTAGATCAGGATAGTTTTTAATTTAAAAAAAAATTTTACTCGCAATGTGTAGTTGGCAATAATCCGGTTTCGTGTTCGGTTGGAGGAAACGGATCCCCGTGAACTTTGGCTCGTTCACGCCTCGCATAGCAAAGGGCAGATCGATGCTTGTCAAACAATGAATGTCACGTCCACTCCCTCATGTTAATATGCAATCAAGTTTATTAAGCTGAAATAAAACTTATTGCAATAGCGGTAAGGTCCTCACCGGCAGCAATATAACTTCGGTTTGGTTTTACCTCTCGATTTTTCCTTTAGGTGAGAACGTTGCCCTAATTTTTTTTAGGTGGAATGCTCTCTAATATTCAAACGATATTTTGATCAAACCATGACTAAGCGAGTAGATGAGTTAGGCTTGCAAACGTTATATATATTAAATACTATTACATTTACTAATAGTTAATAGTAAAAAAAAATATTATGTACTATGACAGCATTGCAGTATTCTGGCTGTTAATATATGAGACACGGAATTATTTAAATGTACACATTTCACCGTCTTTAACTTCATTGGCAGTAAACCTTAAGTGAAATTTAAACCATAGTTAAGAAAGATATAAACCAAATATAAAAAATCTGTGTTATTCAGAACATAAACATAGATTAATTCCTTATACTCCAACTAAAGCTACTTGGGAATTTCATCGTCATCTGTTGGACATAAGCCTCCCTCAAAGATCTCCACATAGATCGGTCCCGCGTTGCTCGCATCCAGTGAGTTCCCGCGATTCTTACCAGATCAGCGGTCCATCTTGTGGAAAGCCTCCCAACGCTACGTCTACCGGTACGCGGGCGCCACTCGAGGACCTTACTGCCCCATCGGCCGTCGGTCCTTCGAGCAGGTAACGTACGAACAACATCCAGTGTAGAGCCCTCGACCATTATTGGCGTGGTTACAATATGGGCATTAAACATAATCTTTGTCTTCTTCACATTCATTTCAAAACCCACCCGTCGGGACGCTCTACAGAAGTCGTCGAGCATTTTTCCAAGGTTTTCCATTGTCTCAGCCATGACCACGAATCGAAATCAGCGAATCGAAAATGTCCTCTCCAGGCCAAAAGCGTGAAGACGTCTTCCAGCGCTGCTGTGAACAACTTTGCCAATGGAATATCGCCCTGTTTGACACCTCGCTATAACTGGATAGGTTAGGAGCGATGGTCTTGGAGGCGGACTGACATAGTGGCGTTTGCATACAATGACCGCAAAACTTCGAGGTAACGATGGTCTATCTGGCACCGCTGGAGCGACTGTAGCACAGCCATGTTTCGACAGAATCGAAGGCTTTTTCATCATTTGAGAATTTATTAATTAGAAAATACCCTACATATATATTACTTGCTAATAACTGAAACGTAGTTACATATTTAACAGAGCAACGATACGAGCAGAAACTTCACATGACGGTAAGTGATACTCCCACCAAAATTGGACGCAGTTAAAATGATATACACTGCACTAACTTGCCGTCTCATTACCCCTGTAACCTACCTTAACTACAACGCCCTTCAAATCGAAGCCGTGCAATATTTGCATTATAACATCTTTTTAATTTCACGTTCAAATAAGTTTTCAATATCTCTTCAACTAAATATTTGAACGAGTTGCTGCCACTCGTATGCATCTATTATAGCAAAAAGCGAACAGAAGTAGACTTTAATGTGATGGTTGTAAGATTGAATATTGAATGGAGTGAGGTGCTTTATTGTAAAATCACCTCCGCATTTGATACTCCACGGACCACTGCCAATATTGCAATAAATAAACAAGAATGACCGCGCCGGAGCTGCGCCGGGCAAGAGTTAGCGCGAAATCAAATCCGTTGTTGTCGCAAGGAGGGGAAATCGTGATATAAAGTACGGCAGGTGTTCAAATTCTTGTAAAGTCCTAGATATGTATTAGGGACACCATGAGTTCCTAAATTATCAGACATTTAAATCTCATTTAGGTTAATGGCTTAAATCACTGTTTATTTCGACAGTGGAAATTTAGGTTCCTTGGGAACTCTTTCAAAATTCTCAAACTTCTTGTCTTTATCATAGGTAATCTATTTTCCTGCTTTTCTTCTTCATCTTCTCTTTATCCTCGACATCATCTAGAAGTGCACTGCTCTTCATTTCTTTACAACTCCCAACTCAGTCTTTGTCTTCCTCTTCAGCGTTTGTCACTCTTAAATATTATAAAACAACTTAGTGGTATTACTTTGTTACCAGATCTTGGGCTGTGATGATGAATAATTATTTATTAATTAATTCACTGCTTAAATCAGGGTAGTTTCTAGATTACATTAATCATTTTAACTTTACTTAATGGTACAGTTTTTTTTTTAATTCAACGTAGAGACGAGCTGGACGCTCATCGATGCTCAATGATACTCTTGCACCCAACTTGTCGCTAGTTAGAATGGTATACACTACACCACAATGTTCTCGTAGCTTTGAAATATAAAATGTTAAGTCTCGTTACCCCGGCCATTTCACTAGCTACAACCCCTTTCAAATCTGAATACGGTAATATATTCATATCACTGTTTGGAGGTAGAAATAGATTTAGACCTTATAACATTTTACACATCCCAGCGGTGGATTGAAGAGTCCTAATCGTGTCCCACACAAAGCTATGGGGTTGGTGAACATATGTAAATACAAATATACTGCAAACTTCATTACCAACTATTCAATGGCTTGATTTGTTGTCGCTGACAATCGCCTTCATGAGGCTTAGCGGCCACGAGCCGGAGCACGCATGGCACAACGCACTTCGTCAGCGGAAGCCGGCCGCGGAGGAAACGCGCAAGCCTCCAATCCATGATTAATGCGTTTCTTAATTACCAAGTTACCGTCGTAACGGGCGGGTGGGGTAGAGCGGGGGATACATGTGTTCCCGATTTAATTTATTGACTTTTGCGGGCGTTTGTTTTAGGGTGGCGAATGATTGCCAAAGTTTTTTCATCGCACGCGTCGTCTTTTCTTTAACCGGTCGATTTTTTTAATCATACCGCAGTTTACATGGAGCTTTGTTAAATTTTTTTTTCTTAGTTCTACCACAAAAACAACACAAAATCAATGTATGTATGCTCTTTAAAAATTAAATAAAATAAAACTTTACGAACACTTCCTTTTTTGTTATATATTATTAATAGTGATTTAATTATTTTTTTTACTCTATTCTTTTGTATTAAAGAAGTTTATGGTTATATCCATTAAAGGCCTATAATAGACAAAATACGTTAAGTACATTAAAGATTTTTTTTTTGAAAAATAGTTATAAATTTTTATTATAAAAAAACTAACATACCCTTTCTTTTATTATATATCTATACATTGATTATTATCAGTTGTAGAAAGTATTGGTTTTTTTTTATGTCTCCTACAGGATTTTTTAATAAACTAATGCGGTGGCAGTTATCCCGCCGCCTGATACGGAGGCAGTTGACGCAGAGCCTCGTGGCCTTAATAAAAAGAAAAAAAAGCGCCTGCTATCCTGTCACCTTCGGTCTTCACACGCGCGTCACGTCCCTCGCTCATTTGGAGGCTTTCATCGATCGGAGACAAAGGCGCGCCGGGCCCCGATAAACGAATTAAGGAAATGGGAGATTTTTTATCTGGGCCGCGGCGGCGGCGACGGGGGCTGGGGGTAGGGGGCGCGACACGCGTCGTAAAACGCAGCAATACTTTCTTATGCAGAGTCCCTCTCCGATAATTAGGCGACGCCGCCAGTGTGCGCACGGCTTTACATCGCGTCCGCGTTAGTGTGTGTGAGCTTTTTTTTAATTTTCGAGGGCGATGCGTAATGTCATTTCGCGAGCCCCGGGATATGGAAGTATAGCCAATACAGTATAACGTACCTATTGCATAATGGAGAACATTCTCGAAAGCCAGCGCCAAGATACGGCTCGCCTTGCGAATGGAAGGTACACACGGTGAAATTACTGGAGTAACGAGGTTTAAAATTTTATGTGTCAATCCGGAATGCAGTGTATATTATCGTAACTTGTCCCACTTTGTTATAACTGTAAAGAGAAGAAAGTTAGAACAGGATAATCTACACATCAAAGTTTGTTCATTATAATTTGTCTTAGTCTTATATTATAAAAAAGGCAATATATTTTCAAATTATACTTAACAAATCAGTATGTATATTCAAGTTGGATAATTATTGCCAGTTATTGAAATAAATATCTCGCTGCGAACAGCGATAAAAGTCGATATAAATGAAGATGTTACTACTAACCGTCTCTGATACAAGAAATTACAGCCGTTCGCAAATGAACGGGCGGGCGACGCCTGTCCTCCGCCGCGCACATGTCATCCGCTTCCACGCGGATTTACTATTCTTGATACTATGTATACTACAAACTTTATGCACTAATCTATTACATTCACCATCATCAGCCGATAGACTTCCATTCTAGATTTAGGCCTTCCCCAAAGATTTCCTTATCGATCGGCCCGACGCTGCCCGCATCGCCGAGCTCTAGGGTCCGTCATTTATATGGGTCCATTTTGGGTCCAATTTGGATCATTTCCTACCATGCCAGTTTCAATGCGAGATGTTGGAAACCAGACTCTTGTTTGTTGAACAACAGCGTGCACCACAAGCAGATGAGGTAAGCATAACAATAATTCACTGGAGCCAACGCCGGTGAGTTATTGTTCGAGACACTTCTGGAAACCATTAAAAAATTCTGGAGGATCTTGTGATGAAGACCGTCTCGTTACTATTGCTGCTGCCAAGCAGTAGTGTACAAACGTTACTGTGTTATAGTTAAAATTGTTATTAGTAAAATTGTTGTATTAAACTACAATCAATATAGTTGTAGTATTTTAACTCTAAGATGTATACTGGCGTCATAACGAATATCAAATGTTATAGAGTTACAAAGTGATGGTGATCAAGCGAGGATTACTTAAAACTCAACTTAGCTAAAGCAGAGCTAAGCTACACCAGTCTACTTCGCAACCACATCGCATTCAAAAATTTGTCAACTCTAATCAGACCTAATACTTATATTTAAGTAATGCATAAGAATTGCAGAGGTTTTTTTGTTTACCGGAATCCCAATTATTTCTAATCTTAATAAAAGCCCCGTTGAAATTGATCTAACCGGAAATGACCAAACTGTCCCCGAACAGGTTTTTTTTAATGTTTATTTTTTGTTATAAGTATTACTTACATTCATTTAACTAGTTATTTTTGTATTTAACCTTCTAACTTAGATTATATGATACGTCTTAAAAGTATCAAGAACGTGGAAACGCGTACTACACTTTTAATTTTCCCTCCTTAAAAATGGGAGGGCAGCGGTGTGTTTTCGGCGGCCCGGGCCCCGTGTGTGGAGGACAGGGAGGGCCACCCCACCTCGCGAACGGGGGGGACGGTAATCAAGGCACGCAATCTTCGGCGAACCCTTAAAAACTTTAAAACTCATCGCCGCCTTACGCCATCCCGTACACAAGTTGTATGTTTGTGTGTATATATGTTCGTCGTTGCCTTTTTAAGCAGTTCTTTTGTATGATGAATTTACGTCACGACTGTGTGGAATTTCTTTGATCTAATATAGAATAGGGGGTGTAAGGGGTCCTTTACAAAAATTCATGGGACCCAAGCCAACCTCGTGCTCGCTTATCAATAAACGATGCTCTGGCTATCACTAACCCGCATTGGGCCAGCGTGGTGAGAAACGGCCCAAATACATAAATATGAACTGTTACAAACGACGGCTCTTGGTACCTGGCGGTACCGGAGGCTGTACTGGTTGTGATGGACGTTGGTAAAAGTCGCCGGATTGATGTGGAGCTGTTTGAGGTAGGTCTTTCTCCAGCAGTGGACGTCTATCGGCTGATGATCATGATATAGAAGTGAACTGTAAAATTGTGTAAAAATCCTAAATCCTAATGAAGCTATACTTAATCTTAAGTTACCAACAACTTCATGTAGATCTTAAACTGATCATTCCAAGACGTCGCTAACTTATCTATAATACGGAAGTTACAGAATCCATTCCGGGCAGTTTTTTTCCATGGAGCGATGAGACAAGCGAGACGATCACCTGACTGTAAATAATACGTCCGCCCTAACAAAACGGCACTAGTTAAGACGATGTACACTGCATCACATTATACTCATCACATTGAGGCGCAATTTTAAGCGTCGTTACCACAGTAATTTGGCCAGCTACAACACTCTTCGGAATACGTAATGTTTGGACAGTACTGATGGCGGCAGAAGTCGGAACTGCGACTGAGAGGTAAGTAGAAGGTCTCCGGTTACAGAAACCTACTATCAAAGAACATGCAGAGTATAGATTTTTGCATGGCTTCTTCCTACTTCCTCTTGGCTAGCTAACATTATTCTTTTTTTTTTTTTTTTGAAACTCTGCCGTCATGACAGCATTACTGTATTCCGACTGTCAACATATATGACAGAGCGTTCTGAGAAAGCATAACTGAAGCCCCATTGTCACTTAACACTTTATGTAACTGTTGTCGTGTTAAGTATATTATTTAAGTATTTCTTTGGGAAAAATAAAAAAAAATCTTTCGCCTTTTTTTTTACTTTTTCGCATAAAGTCGGCGGCATTAGCGAAACCGTTGCGTGCCCTTTATTAGGCCATAAACGGCGTCGTCCGCGATTTCCTACCGTTTAATTGCCGTCGCATTAAAACATACCTAAAATTTATTTATTTCTCTATAGCGCAGCCTCTTAATATTTATTTCCGCATAAAATTTAATCTTAAGCAATCAACTTTTTTAATAATGTTATCGACAACTTGATTAAACTTAGTTACCACCGCAGAATATCGACTAATCGCTTGCATCGCGGTCTTTTACGTATCTACGTTTCGCGGAATTTTGATGGTGATATAGTCTGAAACCACCAGGCTAACAACCAGCACCACATTGTTAACCTGATGCTATAACATCATTGCTTTATTATAACCTCATGATTAAAGTCAGTATCCTCGACAGGCACGCGTTACTATCAAGTCTTTTTGTTATTAAACATCGATTTCAATTGAGGTTATGTTTTAACTCGTATTCTATAACAAAATAATTAATTTTAGGTTATGTTAGGACCCATGGATGTGGAGATCCTTGGATGAGGCCTATGTGCTAATAGTGGACGTAGCTGATGATGATGATGGTGATATATGTATATATACATTTTTCAATAATGCATATGACAGAATATTATATTAGCATTGTCCAATTGCAATCGAAATTAATGTTTATAAAATCGCAAACAAGTACTATAGTTAATCTACTACTATTAATAATACTATACTATAATGCTTGATAGTAAAGTAGAAATTATTTATCTATTTGCTTTTTTCTTATTGTAAAACCTTACAGCAAGCTATACAAAATACGGGCTTAATGCCTGTTGGCAATCTCTACTATCTCCGGGTGGGATGTTGTGGTAACTTAATTAACTTAAACTATATAACGTATTTGTAATAGTAATTAAATATTTATGGTAATATTGAAGGCAATATGAATTATTAGTGAGTACGAATAATAATATAATGTTCGTAAAAAAGCGTCCGTCTGTGTATAGTTGGTTGGCGTGCATGTGTGCGTACGTTGCGCGCTTTATTAGTTTAACGGGTGTGTGCGTGCACAAACAGTGGGGGGTTTTAATTTTTGGGGGTTCTTTAATGACACTTCTTCGCATCGATTTTAGCATTTACGAGGGGGTACTCCTTTGTTTCGCGATATCGATTCGTTGTAAAAAAAAAAAAAGTGTAGGAACGGTCCCGCCGGGCGGGCTCATGCGTGCACCACACGTGGGGTGCGCGCAGTGTTCCCGAATTAATCACGCTGTCGTCTACTCCTTTATTGATATGTTATCTCAGTATTTATTAAAAAAAACGAATATGAGTAGCACATCCGGTAGAAATGAAACTTTTTATTAATTTGTAAGAGAATGAGATAATTACATTATACAGATAACATAATCAGATATAGAGAAAGATAAATATAAGCGCTTGAAGTTAATTTAAAAAGTAATTCAATAAAAAAAAATCGTACTTTACCTTAACACATTCAAGACAGCTTTCACCCTTATATATTTAGAAGTTTATTTTTCTCATTTACTATATATATATACACGTGTGTCCTGCATTATAACTCACGAGACCCAAGCCAACCTCACCTGGCGATGCACCCTGGTAACTGCAACCTGCAACAAACGAGGCTCTGGCTCCCACCATCCCACATTTAGCCAGTGGTGGGCCCCATATGAACTATGTCTATTATATATGAAATATTATTTACTTTTCCTTATTTCTATTGTTAACTATGTTTTTTTTAGATTATTATATATTTTTGCAACTTGTGATGATCAAAGCAAGAACATGACCAGAAGTTGGACAACCTTAGCACTGGTTCTGGTTGTGGTCACATGCAGTATTATAATGTATTAAGTATTTTGTTTCCAGAGGAGAAGCATATGTTTAAGTTATGGTAAGTAATTCAACTCATCATTTCAACGCAATTTTTGATTTTTTCAGTTAATCTTTCACATTTGATCTTGGTTGTGTAAAATTGGTATTCATCTTGATATCGCTTTTTCGCAAGACTTATACTAATTTTTTTCAACACTACCTGCAACATCCAGGTCCATCAGTCCATGTGCGACGATAGAGTACTAAACTAACTACGAACTATAGAATAAACAGGAGACGAAGGTTCTAAAGAACCATCACCGGTTGTATCTCATTCTTTCATAGTCTAAAACCCTATATGATAGTTAATGGTTGTCTCTTTTTCGTTACACTTTTTCGTTTCATGAAATCAATGTCTAAAGTTCACTTCAAATATATTTAAATAACATATGTATCCATCTGTCATTCAAATATTTTCTTATCCAGTTAAGCGACGAGACAAGCGAGACATTCACCTGATGGTAAGTGATGCGCCCGCGCATAAACGTAGCGCTAGTTAAAATTTTAAACACTAAACCGTATTCCGCTCGTTGCCTCAGACATAGTGTTCAGTCTCGTTACCCCAGTAATTACACTAGCTACAGCCCTTCAAACCAGAACACGGTAAAGTTTGCACACTACTGTTTGTCGACTGCAATAGGCGCTGCGATGGTAACCAGCTACACGGCCTCCAACAACAGAGACCTACCACCACTGCAGCTTTAACCGCATCCTACAGCAGTTGACGTCTACTGGACGACGTGATATTAAAGCGAAAAGATCGACGAGATTTTGGAAACAAATTAAAAAAAAAGTTGAGGACGAAATTAAAAAAAAAAATTGTACAGAGAGAGTCTTGTTATTAGAAAATGGAGCATTTTAGGACGTTGCCAAAAAATTTTGTGACATTTTAAAATATCAAAATTTACCCCAACTAGTTCATTTATGCTTCGTTTTTTTATTTATGCCTTTCGGTTCGGCAGGCGAGCGTCTAAAATAGACTTTGATGAGGAATATAATTTTTTTTTTTTCCTACTAAATACTACCGCCACATGCACTTAGTTAAAATGACGGTGAACCATTTCGCCAGTTAAATTTTGATTTCGCGTTTAATTTATCTCTTTTTACCGAACCCCGTGGTTAAGTTATCCTTTAAATAAAATGTTTTATTAATTTTGAGATAAAAAGTATATCATAATTAAGAATAATTCCATCAAGAGTGCTAAGCATTCATCTTCAGGTTTCGGCTTGAAGGACGCTGTGGCTAATGTAAATTACTGACAACAATATTTAAAAGTCTCAAGACGACGAGCACAATGTGGTATATCATCTCAACGTCAGCGCTATGAACAAGCGTACTTACCATCAGGTGAACGTCTCCCTCATCTCATCCCTTCGTCAAAAAAAAAAGCAACAGTTAAAGTTAATTTCCTTGCAGCTGTAATTATTCCTCTCTCTTATATGATCTGAAAATCCTGAGTATTATATATTTGATATCAGATCATTTTGATCACAATGTGGTGCAGTGTCTGTCATCCTAACTAGCGCTATACTTTTATGGGCGTCGGATGATGACGCTCTTCCCATCGCTTCGACAATTTGATCTTTGTTTATTAACAGTAATTAATCGTTTCATCATTTCAGTCGTCTCGGTTAACGTGAATTATAGTAAAGTATAAATGGATGAAGTCGCGCCAATGGTGCCGGCTGTGCCTCCTCACCACCCTCTAAAAATTTAATTCATCACGCCGCTTCCGAGACATATCTCCTTGCTTGTCCCTTCCCCTTTCTTCCACCATTCTTTGCTTCCTTACGGGCTTTTTCTCAGAGCAAGACGGGTATACGCAACCTGTATAACATTAACGGTTGAAGCGAATTTGAACTCTACGCTGTTGGGATTTGGTTCATTTTGCTGTGTATTTAACGTGTAGTTGTTACGTTTTTGAGAATTGTATACACAAAGGCTGTTTCATTCGTTCGCATTGAAAGCTTAAAACAAATAAACGCGCGACGCCGGGAGATAAGATTGTGCCCGCGCGAAGCGATCGCGCCGATACTATTCACCCGGTTGTTCTTAATTGAAAAGTTACTGCGGTTTTTACTCGGTTGGTTACTGTAGTTTTACCGCTAGTACGTCTCTATTACCAGACACCTAGGTAGGTACCGTCGCAGGCCCTATTTCTGCCGCCAAACAGTGTTGACTAGAAAGGCGGGACGTACACCTGATGGTAAGCGATACGCCTGCTTGTGAGAACGTGGCGCTATTTAGAACGATGTACACTTCACCACATTATGCTCGTCGCTTTCAGACATAAGATATTAAGTCTCGTTACCTTAGTAATTTCACTAGCTACTGCACAGTACTGTTTGGCGGTAGAAATAGGTGTGGTGGTACATATCTATACAATCTCCGCCAACAAAGACCCACCACCAGTGAAATATAGTCATGGTGTATATATATATGTAATAGGGATTTCGTATATGGTAATTTCAATTTTAACTTATTCACTTAACTTCGATTAACTTACACAAGACGTTATACATTTTAAATAATGTTAACTTTTCAGTAAAACTATAGTTATTTTTTTAACCTCAAAACAATGGTCGAAATAAATTATTGTTCTTCTTCTGAGTATCACTCTTGATAGGGTGATGGTGGTCATCACCTCAGGTGTTAGTGGGAAGCTTCACAACACGCGGCCACTCTTCTCTGATGGTCGCCTCATATAAGTAACTTACACTAAAATACTATGTTAAAGTACCATCGTTTGTATACATAACTGTATTGGTATATTCGAACCCTGGACCACTAGTGAATATTATCTACTGAGCTTGAGGACATTCGAGTGCGATAAACCGTTTTATCGCTTAAAAAAAAAGTTGGAAGTTTCCGACAAAAAAAAATACATAATCGACGTCCCCTTGACCGGCCGTTTACTTATGAACTTGACCCACTTGTTCCTTTGCATTTTGTAATATTCTCTCTTTACTTAACTTACATTGTGACGTCACTTTGCTGTATAGCATAAACCGACGAGACCAGCGAGGCGTTCGTCTGATAGTAAATGATACATGCCCATAACGTGGCGCTAGTTTGGAAGCTTTACTGGTGGATCTCTCTTGCCGGAGACCGTCTAGGTTGATACCACCGCAACGCCTATTTCTACTGTCAAACAGTAGTGTGCAAACATTACTGCGGTAACGAGATTCAACTCTCAGGCGACCTAACTAACGCCCTGCATTCACTTACCATCAGATGAACTGACGCGCTCGTCTCGTCGCTGAATCAAATTAAAAAAAAATACAACGTGCGAAATTCTGCTCGTCGACTTAACCCATATGTTATGACATCATCTCAGTAATTTCACTACCTACAAGGCCGTTCAAACCTGAACACAGTAATGTTTGTACAGAGTACTGTAACATTTGTGCCGCCAACCAGTAGTTTGTGCGCTGCGGTGATACCTGCCAGGACGGTCTCCTGGAAGACCTACCATCTAGCAACATGTATGCTTACCGCCTTCTAAATACAGTTATCTTTAAATCTAAACAGTAATATTTTCAATAGTTACTATACAGCAGTAAATATATATACATATATTAATAAAGATACATTAATATTATTAGGAGTTAATTTGAATTGGTACACTTGTATGGGAGAGTTTTGTATAGCATTCAATGTACCCGAGGCCGCGGACACAATGTAAATAAGTTAGCTAACTTTCCTTTTAAGTAAGTCACCTTTACCGACAAAAGGTTAACTTACTTTAACATTCAAATCAATGAATCATATCACGAAATAGCATAGCAGATACGACGCTTTGCATGGAACGAATCCGATACTAATTTTAACATAAGCAGAACACTAAGTTAGTTTACTTAATAGACTTGATGGCCGCTGGTGATTTATGTACTTGTAGAACAGAAAACCTTGCCTAGAATTAACATAGCGTCTTACAGTAGGAATCGAACTTGTATACCATTAGTGGTAACTTTAAGGCTATTCAATTCTAACTTGTAGATCTTTTTTTTATCATGAAGCGAATCTTCTTCAAAGATAACCAGCTTCTGGGGGAAGATAAAATTATGTGGGGCTTCTAGCCACTGGAACCCCCTCGGTGGTCTCCCTCAATGCATTCGGAGGGGCTCCGGGATCTGTGCCCCCTTGCACTCTGGCTAAAACATCCCACGGAAAGCAAAGTCCTCCTTAGCACCCACGCTGTTCTACGGCTAATACAAAACCATCATGCATTTGCCGTGCTTCTAAGGCTCGCTTATTCACCTCTGGAGGCCCCCACTGTCATGGCTCGCGAACCCGAGGAGCTTTTTAGTCGCCTTATACGACAGGCGAGGAATACCTCAGTCCTATTCTTAATAGCCCGAGACTACAGGGCTCAACTAATAGATAGCTACTTGTTACTTTACTGAAGCAGTACATCTATAACACTAATTTTAAAAATAAAATGTTACTATGATTTTTTTTGTCTGAATATTACACAGTAAAGTAGATTATAAGTAATCTCGGATAATATTAACATTAGGACATACGTCACACGGTAACCTTTTGTTTGGCGGCGGAAATAAGCTCTGCGGTGGTAACCACCTAGACGGTCTCCGATAACATGGACTTACCACCAATGAAGCTGAATTCTTTTTTCCGAGGTCTTTCTAATAAATAAGGGTTGATATGGATTAAATATATAATAATGTCTACTTGGAATCTTCTATGAAACTCTATTTGACTCGTGAAGTCGTTAAATATTAATTTACCCCCCAAAACTAAACACGATATTACATACATAAAGGTCTGTAACTAAATGACGGCGCTGTCTTCAGCAAGCTCTTATCAGGGAAACCTCTTTCAATTAGCAGCAGTAAATAGGGCCCCATTTACCCGCTAACTCTTCACATAACGAGTTAATAACAACACCATGTATAGCCGTGTCTTGCGAACGGAAAATCTTCGACGCACACACTAACACCACAACTAACGCACACATTAGCGCAGCGTGAGCGTACATAAAACGCGTCTTTCTTCTTGTATTCTTAATTAGCGTGTTGGGTAGCGCCGTCCCGCTCTAACCCGCGGCGTTAATTAGTAGTCTGTCTCCGTCGCGCTTTCTTAATACATTCTTCCTCTCCGCGGTGTTTCTTTACGTTTTTATTTGTGTGCGTGTCTGTGTGCGGCGGTGTTTAATTTACATGTACTTGTATGTCAATGTACGGTTAGAGGAAACAGTGATTTATTGAAGAGATTTTTTTTTTTTAATTCTACGATCCGACGAGACGAGCAAGACAATCACCAGATAGCAAGTGATTCGCTTTCCTATAACAATGTAGACGTGTTTAGGATATTGTACTCATCGTATGATAACGAAGATGTTATGTTTCGATACCGCAGTAATTCCACTAGCTACAACGCCATTCAAACCGGAATTTAGATATAGGCGTTGCGGTGGTACTTACGTAGACGGTCCTCGGGCAACGGAGACCTAACACCAATAAAAATAAATTTAACAAGTTAATTTAAGTAAAATGGCGACATTACTTTAAATAATTCCATAACCTGACATAGTATGACATTTACTTGGCAGTAAACGATACACCAGGTCATAACATATTAGGCACTGATTACTTTGATAAAGACTACAGCATATTATACTTGCATTGTAACACATGATTTCAAGTGTCGTTACCGCAGTAATGTCTCATGTAATTGGTCTCCGCCAAGAGCCAAAGTACCACATGTAAATAATATAATTATAGTTACATATTTTTCCAATCAAATAATTACATGTTTTTAGTATCTTCACTAATATTACTAGAAATAGGTTTTTTTAGAAAGATTTATTTTATAGGGTAAGCAAATAATATTTACTTCATCATCAGACTGTACCTCGGGACTTTTATACGAATGTGGGTATACGCGAAAGGGTGTCAGCGGCGCGGGGGAGCCCCGGGGCGGGCGCGCGCGGGTCGGTGCGGCGGCGCGCGGGGTAGCGACGTACACATAAACACTTATAAAAGTTTTTTGACAACAACCACCGCCACCCCCGCCGCCGCCCCCCGGGCCGCTCGCTCGCCCCGAATTCGCTAATTTATGTTGGTTTTTTAATCAATACCCGGGCTCCGAAGCTATGGATTCTATCGACTCGCTGCGTTTGTATAAGCGATTGTGTTACTAGTAACGGACTCGCGTGTGTCTTGTGTCATATGTGCTTATAAATATTTTGCATTGATTTTAATGTTTATATAAAATAAAAAATACAATATTAATTTGGTTATCTGAAAAGCTTTTAAGTAAAAATTTATATTAACTTACTAACATCAATATATTGTTATCATTGTATCTAAAATTAAGATAATTTTTATATTGTTTAAATTATTAAACAGTTATAAAAAACTTATAAATAAATATTTTTAATAATTTACAAACAATATAAACTTATAAAGAGTCGGAAATGAAATTTAAATTATTAATTATTGTTAATATAATTACGAGTGTAAGGGATCTCGCACAACAACTCACAGGATCCAAGCCAACCTTAATTGCTCGTGGTGCATTCTGCTAATCAACAAACGAGGCTCTGGCTCCCACCAACCTACATTGGGCCAGCGCGGTGGGAAACGGCCCAAATCCCCCCATATAAATCACTATTCAATCGATATGAGAATCTTTGGGGGAAGCTAATATCCAGTAGTGGACATCTATTGGCTGATGATTAGTATAATTTAAAAATCCTCATTGAAATTAAAATGTTAATAATAAACATAAGAGTATATTAAAAAAAAAATACACTATATTATACATCATAAATTTTAATCTTCATTGTTATATACATATTTTCCAAAAAATAGAGAAATTATCACAAAAAAAAAGTAAAATATAGAATATATATATATATATATAGAAACGTCCTATTCTTTTCTTTGGTAGTATAAATCCTATATAGCATACACCTCTGCTGCAGGGTCAACAGAGGAGTTATGCCAGACTCTTATCGGCTAAGACTCCATGATGTCCCATCCAAAAACTCTTGGTCGGGACTACAAGAATCTTTCTATCCTAAACCATGATTATGAATAATTAATAAATTTGCGTTGTGAAAAACATTAAGAGCAAATAAATATAAAGGATTAAATAACTAGTTATTAACGAGTTATTTCAGTTATTAACTAGTTATTATTATTTAAAGTATAAATAGCATTTGACATGATGATTTATAACGCGCTTCATGAATCGCGCACTTAAGTCGTCAATCTCGATGTTGAAGGAAATAAAGTTATATCGCAATTTTACGTTTCAGCGATCCCCCGGACGTGTGTCGCGAAAAATCCGCATACAGGGGTAGCAAATTACAAATACAATCAGGTCATAGCAAAAACGACTCTAATATTATTGCCATCAGGTAGCAGACGATAGCAGAAAGATAATTTGTAGAAACGAAAAGGTCGTAACCGACACGATTTATAGACAAGCAAATTTATACTCTAGCTCTATACTAATAAGGTTCAATCGAACCGCGTCGAAGATAGTAACTGTGTTAACACGCTGCGTGATGGATGGGCTGTCGCACACGTGACGCGGCTGTCACGGTTGAGGTTGCACGTGATTTGAGTGGCGTGTGAATTAATTCTTCAGTGGTGAGAGGGAGAAGAGGGGTTGCTGAAAACTTCAGACAATTAAGAATAACAATCGTATAGCTGTTTTACTTCTTATTACGCCTTTCTTTATGTTTAGGTCGGTAAACGCGTTAGCGTCTCACCGAGATCAAACTCTTTCTACCGATGTGTAACTGTAGATTATGGAGCAGCAGTCTTCCAATGCTTCCAAGACAGCTGCACTTCTTCAGTTCAAATTTTTATCATACGAAGATTGATGACGCTTCTCACTTCGTGTTACTCCATTTTCATGTTATCGATCCGACTGCTCGTACTCAAATGAACACAGCTCATTTTTTTTTCTTTTTTTCCATGAAGTTAGTGCTGTTAAATTTATTGACAACCTTGACAGCTTCACGGACTCGAGGCTCGCTGATCCGGTATATGCGAGCTTAATCACCTTGAACACAGCTCCACGATATATACATACACATACAATAATTTATCAGGTATGTTGTAAAGGAGGAAGGACTGAAAAAAAAATATTATTACATATACTCGATAATCATTACTTTTTGATCACTCGTAACAGTAACATCGCGTAAAGACTGTCACAAGATTTGAGAAAGCTCCAATCTAGATGATTTTCAAGTATTGAGCACAAAAATTTGAAAAAGGAATCTCTATTCTTGAGGATGCTCAAGTATTAGGGGAATGGAAGTATACGCTGCAAGCATAAGGAATAGTTTCCTGGGTATTTATCTATAACAGATAGCTATACTATACATATTTAACATTTTACCAGCGAGCAGTAATGTGCAAATATTACCGTGTTCCGGTTAGAATGGCGCTGTAGCCTGTGAGGTTACTGTAGGGAAGATTCATGATAATTTATGCTTCAAAGCTCGACTTACGCCTTAAGACATAAGTTGTAAAGTCTTGTTAAGCCTGTAATTTCACCAGCGACCGCTGTAGTTAATAAAGTTACTCTTTATAGCCTGTAACGACAAGTTACAGGTCATGAAGGCTGTTAGGATGTACTACCTGTAATATTAATAAAATTAATTGGTATAAATGTTGCAGTTATTAAAAAAAAAGTATTTTCTACTTGTGTATTATCTAATTAATTTTCAGTAAAAAAACATCAAGTTGTAACTGTAAACTGAATAGCTGAAATACACTCGAATACATAAGCGAGCTTCCTATGAATTTCGCGGTAAGTCAGCTCTCACAAAGCAATTAAAAGTTAAAACACTAGTAAAGGCGGAGCACGCCCCCTGAGCTTTAGTATAACCCCTAATTGTTCAAAATCTTTCATGAGTCCTAAACGACGTATAAAAGTAGCTGTGCATTCAATTTGACTCCTTGTTTTGTGCTTATAAATTTTTTAAACACTTCGTTAGCAAGCTCGACGGTTCTGGGGGGAGTAGTTTATGTTAACAAGAATTTAACTTGAAAAAGCATTTTCTTATAATCAAGATATTGCTCTTAGGCTTCATATTTTATATATTAAGCTGTTAATTGTTCTAATAGGCTTTATTTACAGTTCTGCGGCTGGAATCAACTAGATCTATATAGCCGAAGATCGGGCTAAGTAGCGTGCCTTGGGAGACACCTATGTCCAGCCATGGAATAGCGTGTGTTGATGATGATGATAAATATAGGCTTCAACGAAATTATCTAAATAATGTACTCGCTACGTTTAGACACATCCATGGATATATTCTCTTCTTATTCGTTAATTCGATCCAAAATTAGAATGCAGAAATATCCTAATCCTTCGCCCACGGTTCAGATTTACAATACATAAACCTAGGTTAAAGAAACTGAACTATTTAAAATGCTATATGCTTTTTAGTGCTCTTTTAAATAAATATATTAGACAGAGATAGGACTTGCAGCCGGTAGGAGAAGAGAATCTACGGTCTCTTCTAACGTACTCAAATTTTTAAGTTGAAACTTGCATAGAGAAAAAATTTGAAAAACGTTAGAGCAAAAACTTAAATAAGTACATCTACCTATTGACAGATACAACATAATATAGCTGACGGTATTATATATTATGCGGTGAAAAGGTACAATTGTGATGCTTTATATCCAGTAGATGTTGATAAATAAGATGATGACGTTGATAATTTGTTTTTATTTATCAAAAGTGTCTCCAAATGATCATCATTTTCTGAACTAGCCACAGCTGTATCTCTTTTATAATTTGTATCAATAGATGCCTCATGTTAAACAAAATGGTGAGCAAACAGAATCTGGTGGTTTCATGATGCCGTGGATGAGTAAACGCTTTCTATCAAATAAAACTTAATCATCGTCCATCGCACCGCATATGGCTGGACAAAACCAGTATGCTATAGCAACGGTTATTAAACTATGGGTATTGCGAGCACATGAACTAAATTATACTCTATAATTGAGATTTCCAGGTGGTTTTGATATATGTAGTAAACATAAAGCACGGCGAACAGTAAACGGCCAACGCCCAAGTACTAATTCAATGCGAGCCTTTGCAGCCGCGGCCTCAGGGGTTTTGTGCTTGTTTATCTATAAACAATTCGATTACCAGGTCTTAAGCAATTACCAGACTTTATCACGAACTTCTGTTAATGTTACGTTTTATTTACACCATTAAATTACGTCATCATTCTTATCTTTTGACTACCGCTGACTACCGCAGACAACCGTTAGACAAAGAAATATGATATAGTACAGACTTAGGCTATTCCTCTTCCAGTGCTAATCGCTAGGTTGCCATTTCATCTCAAATCAGGAAGCTTCTTTCGCTTGTTGATATTAAACGCTTTCTCTATTTTAACTCTGCTTCAGCAACGAACACTCCTGCGAGATCAAATAAAGTAAAACACCAGAAGTTTGCTTGATGATGATCATTATATATTACTCTTATAAATGTTGTCCTCACTAAGATATTTTCATTCTGTTTACTTCTAAATGTAAAGTTATAAGAAAAGAAACATTACCGTGTTCCGGTTTGAAAGGTGCTGTAACTAGTGTACTGGAGTAACGAGACAACACCTTTTGTCTCAAGGCTACGAGGGTAATATGTAGCTTCGAAAACCACCTTAACTAACGCCACGCTGTAATCACTTATCAGGTGAACTCATACAGCATCAGACAAGAAAGAGTTATCGCAATTAAAGTCAACAAATAAACAGATTCCCTATGCAGTATCTGTTAAAGAAAATTATGAGATGCAGTATTCACATTTGACCTGTTCTATTCCCGGATACATTTAAAGTACCATTGAAGCAGTGTTACCATGAGACGAACAATAAAAGCCTCCAGCTGCGACCTTGCCGGTTTGTGCGGCAGCGGACCGCGAGGCTCCTAGAACAATCGGCTGATCGTCAGCATCGGGGGCGCGCGAACGTGGCAGCCATTATTTATTGCCTATTATCAGCTAATAGTGGCGGCGAGATAAGAACCGGATGCGAGGAGGCGATCGAGACGAGACATTCACTGCGTTCACTCACAATGTTATTAAGTGAACGTAGGGAATACGGGTTTAGGACTCGTTAAGTGGAATTTCATGTTTTTTCTATTTAAATACTTAAATACTTAAAGCTTACAGCAACAGCGTTATAGCAGCCCCAATTATACCCTAACTTCAGTTACAGCACTCCATGGAATATTTTTTTGTTGCTGTTGCCGGAGACCGTCCAGGTAGGCACCACCGCAGCTCCTGTCTGCCAAATAGTATTGTGTAAATAAAACTGTGCTCCGGTTTAAAGAGCGTTGTAGCTAGTGAGATTACAGGAGTGACGATAGTCAACGTCTTATGTTTAAGGGCGACGAGCGCAATGTGGTGCTGTGTGTTATCCTTACCAGCGCCAAGTTATAGGCAGATGTATCAGTTACCATCAGATGAATGTATTGTTGATCCCGTCGTTAAGTTTAGTAAAAAAAATTAAATACTTTTTATATCTATCTAGTGGGTGAGGACATTGCTCGAAGGACTGACGACCGATGGGACAGTAAGGTCCTCGAGTGACGCCCGCGAACCGGTAAACGAAGTGTTGGGAGGCCTCCACAAGGTGGACCGAAGATCTAGTGAGAATCGCGGGAACCCACTGGATGCGAGCAACGTGGGACCGATTGATGCGGACATCTTTGGGAGAGGCTTATGTCGTAGCTGTGGACACCTATCGACTGATGAGGATGATTGTGTCTACCTGCCTCAACCTAAGCGCTTGCTTTGTATGAAGTAGATCCCAGGTTCGATTCCAGAGTCACATATCGTGCAGATTTACAAATCACCTACTTGTATCGTAACTCTGATGCCATAACACTATTTCCGGCAATATGATATAGTCAAGATATTCTGAGCGAGCACGCTTCATCATCAACATCATCAAAATGTGTCATTGTTGACAATATGAACCTATTGTTGATAATAATAGTAGAATATATTTTTTAACGAGAAAGGATCTCTTATTACATTTCTCCTTTCTTTTAACTTCGTAACTCCTTTCTCGACATTGGACTTCAGGATTATTTTCCCGACGGCAAAACAATATTATTAGTGCATATAACTTAAGTCCTTCTAGGACTGAAGCGACGTACTTCAAGCTTAACTATTATTATTAATACACGTAATGTATACATTTAATATTTCCGTACTATATTTTTTTTATTTAATTAACCGACGAGACGAGCGGGACTTTTATCTGATGATAAATGATACGCCTGTCCAGGGCAACGTGGCTCTAGTTATGATGATATACACCACACCACGTTGTGCTCGTCGCCTGGGACGCAAGATTTCGAGTCTCGTTACCATCGTAATTACACTAGCTACAGCATCCTTCAAACCGGGATACACTAATGTTTGCACAGTACAGATTAGGCGACAGATACTGTCTCCGGCAATGTTACTTACCACCATTTTCCACCACCATTCTGTGCTATAAAGCTGATGTATCTTCAAGTGAAAGAAATAGGGGAGCAATATAACCTATTCCCATATAAAAATACATAACAAGCGATTAAACCTTATCACAAGTTCAACATCAGTTCTAAGTCATAACGATAACGCCACATAATAAATATGTGAAGACGGGATGCGGTTACCGTTAAGCACGAAGGCTTATCAGCCGCGGGAGGCTGGATGCTGTGAGATTAATTATCTGCAGCCATTAAACATACATTATCGTTATCTTATTAGCTGGCCTTAATTAAACGTTTAGTGACAGACCTCATCAATCTAATTATTTTAAAGACAGTATATTTTCAACGATTCGTATCGTACGAAGCTCCGTAATTGCTTGTTTTTTTTTATTCAAGGTAACGATGAGAAGAGCGGGACGTACCCTTGATGGTAAGTAATACGCGTACGTGGCGTTAGATATAATGTTATGCACTTGAACTACATTGTGCTTGTCACCTTGAGATATAAGATGTTGAGAATCGTTACCCCAGTAATTTCACTAGCTACAGCATCATACTACTGTTTGACGGTAGAAATGGACGCTGCGGTGGTACCTAGCTGGACGGTTTCCGGCAACAGAGACCTTCCACCAGTGAATTTGTTTATTTAAGATGTTAATGACGTCTCCTTGGTATAATAAATTCCGGTTCGATACTTACGAAGTTTTTCTCCTGCTTGGTGACTTAGACAATAAACACAAAAAGGAACAGATGAAATGCTGATACTGTAAACTCCTTAAATTGGGAAGAGGGAGCTGATTTCTGAGATACTTTTAAATTTCTAGATCATCAACCAGAGTGTTCAGTTATCGAAGACTTAATATGGTGTAATAAATTATATTTATCTCATCCTTATGATAGAGCTGTATATATCCACAGGATAACTTAGAGATTTAGATTTACTTAATCATACCTAAAGGATTTTTTTTATTCGACGATGTGACGAGACTAGCAATACATTCACCCGATAATAAGTGATACGCTTATCATCGGCTTATAAAATACGCTAGTGAGGATGATATACATTGCACCAAATTGCGCTCGTCACGCCATAAGATGTTGTCTCGTTACCCCAGTAAACACACTAGCCACAGCACCTTTCAAACCGGAACACAGCAATGCTTGCACACTACTGTTTAGTGGCTGGAATAGTCACTGTGGTGGTATCTACCTAGACGGCCTCTGTCAATGGAAACCTACCACCAGCAGTATTCTTCTTAATGCTTTCATATAAATAAAACATAACATTTTAATAGTTAGTGATCTTTAAATTTTTAATATGAATTTATAATGATCCTGTAAATTTATGAGGTGTACATTACCATGTTATCCTTAAATTATCCTTTTTAATTAAGACGGTAATATTACACTTAACGATCCATCAATAACAATTTCGTAATAAACACCACTTCATATTAAATGCTGCGTGCGCGTCTACCGCGCAACATTTATCATCACTTTGAACCGCAAATCGTATTAGTTAACTTTAATACAAATTAACTGAACTCATTATACGAGCCATCGGTAGATCACGGATGGGTATAATTAATAGCACTCTGCTCATACACCGAGTATGGAGTGAAGCAGCAGGCATTTTAATGGAAACCGGGGCGAGTCACGCTTACCGTAATGCGCGCGCGCACCCGCACTGGCCAACTGTAGGGAAGTCCACTCTTAAGTAAAATATTTAATTGTTACATACAACAACAACAAAAAAATAAAAATTTTTTTTGGTCGGTACATTATGATAATCTTAGAATGTACGTACAAAGGCGAGGTTAACTTAGTTCTTCTAGCAAACTTTAACTTGGTACTCAAACAATACACGTCGCCTTGAGACGTAAGGTTTTGTCTCGTTACTCCAGTAATTCCACAGGCTACAACTCCATTCAAACAACACAGTTTTCTTTTCACTTTACTGTTTGGCGGGAGGAGTATGATCTGCGTTAGAATCCACATGAACGGTCTTCGGCACCAGAAACCCTTTATCAACTGAGGTTTTGTATAAACAGTACTTATCCGTCAATCTTTAAATTATTTTCACACAGAACCCTCATTACTGGTAGTTTCCATAGATCACAGAAGCAACAGCACGCCAGCAACTTTTCCCGGGACTATTGACAGATGTCTGATCTTTGATGGGGTAGCGATAATTACCCTCTTGTTATTCGATGAAGCGATGGTACCATCATTCATTACATCTACTACTGTAAGCTTTATAGACTCGTCGAAGTGGTTCCGTATCACACAGAGCTGGTCTCAAGTTGTACTAAAGTTCTAATTACGTACTACTTAGAAGCAAATTGAGACCGAGTTTACTTAAACTAGACAAAAAAAACTGTAAACTGAAAAACACCGACATACTTATAAAAAAAACCTTGTCTACAATTCATCGTTATCATCCACTGTTGGAAATAGGCCTTCCCCAATATCTTCCACCAAATACGATCCTCAGCTTCTCGCACATACCCACTTCCGACCGCTCTGATGATGTGGTCGGTCCATGTGAAGGGAGAGTGACCTATACTTCTGCGATCTATACGCGGCCTCCACTCCAAGACTTTTCTCCGCCATCGGCCGTCACTGACACGACAGACTTGGCCGGCCGACCGCCACTTCCGCTTGCAGATTTTCGGAGCTACGTCAACTTTACTTCTACGTCGAATTTCTTATTTGCGGATTTTGTCCCTTAGTGAAATGCTACTTTGAATCGGTGGATCACCCCGATGGCCAGGTGCCATGTGTCTGCGCTGTAGGGGTGGGGTTTACAATTACCAATATAAAACATATTTATAGTGCAATTGCAAAAAAGTAGCTAGGTATACAAGATTCAAAAGGTCAAAAAAAATTGTAATCTTCAAACAATATCATGGGTCCAAGATTTAATGTTGGCAACACTGCAATTGCTCAGAATATTACTTGTCTACCCCCTTTTCATACCACCTACATTAAGTATTGGAAAATTTATTCCGATCTTGCAATACTAGCAACGGAATGCTTTTAAACCTTTTAAGTTCATCTTTACACTAAAACTATCTTATTATAATTTAAATAATAGTTATCGAATTATTTACTAAATTTTAAGTGATATTAATTATTTAAAAAAAAACATAAACAGGACTTGTGGCAACCCTGACTACAATATTCGAGTCGGTTAGCCTGTTGAGGCGATATATCCTCCGCACGTTATTATATTAAAGTAACAGTTCTTTGATTGTTTGGTTGAGGAGTTGAGTGAAGGTGGAATTTACAGCACTATCATAAAAGAAGAAGTCACCATATGAGACTTACGAAGGGGTGCAGTTCTTCCTTTTTAGTAAGAACAAGAATCGAATGGACTAATGCTGGTAGGGTTCTGTTGCCGGAGGTCGTCCATGTAGGTACCACCGCAGCACCTATTTCTGCCGTCAAACAGCAGTGTGTAAACATTATTATATTCCGAATGGAAGGGAGCTAAGAGTAATTACCGGAGTAACGAGACTCAACATCTTATGTCTCCAGCGTCAAGCGCAATGTGATGCAGTAATGATCTTAACTAGCGCCACGTTGTTATGTGGATGGACTCACTTACCAGTTGAACGCCGGACAAATATATTATGATCTTCAAGAGAATGCGCTTGAAGTCTTCAATCTCTTGGCGTATTATTATACGCTCCACCTCTGCAGACTTCATTTCCACTTAAGCCCAGCTGGAAAAATGGGTACTTTTGAAATTAAAACATGCGATCACTACACAGTTACGTAAATAAGTTACTGGAGATTTATTTTACCCAATGACCTTGGAGGTTGACCTAATGGTAGAATGTTCCTTACACATTGATGGTTGAAGTTAGAATTTTTATATAAGCTCGAAGTTATGCTCGTCGCTTTAAGACATTAGATGTTGTCTCCTTAAACCAAGACATGGATATAGGCCATCAATCACCTGCTTACTTCTTTTTTATGCAGAGATTATATTGTGAGGGTTTGATTATCTTTAAAAGTAGGTCTTTGTTACAAGAGATGTCTATATAGGTACCACCGCAACTCCTACTGGTGACAAACAGTAATATACCAATATTACTTCGGTAATAAAAGTTAACAGCATATATCTTAAGCGATAAGCACTATGTGATGTAGTGTATATTACTTTAAATAGAACTATATAATTGTATTAACACTTTTTAACTTAGTCGGATTCTAGGTATATGCTACAAAATTGTAAAGAATATTCGCGCTGATGAAGACGCTGCGAGAAAAAAGTACAGCCAACACAAGTTGCAAGTGGTCAGCGGACACTCGTTAGAGCCGGCTCGACGAGCTATAGCTCATGGTGACCACACAATCTGCTGTAAACGGACGACGGGTACCAGCGCGCCGGTCCGCACGATCCGCCAGTACGCCCGCACGGACGGCGCCCGCTCCAAATAAATCACTTCCTACTTGCGATACAAAGCCTTACGAGTCAACAACAGTCCCCACATAATTATATTAATAATTATTATTTATTCAGTTTAATTACCAGTTATATTTGATATATACTAATAAATTTTTTTTCCAGATTTATTTGAAACATCGACTTAAATATTAATCTAAAAATGATCAGAATAAGGAAACAGCAAAACAGTTTACATACCATGTAGTATTAAAACATATGAAAAATATTTTTTTTTTTATTTAGGGAATGTGGGCAAATGAGAAGTGGGAAAACGACAGTCGCCCCTCAAATCACATGAGGGGTTGCGGCTGCATTATCAACTCTTAAGGAAGTGAAGGTTTCTTAAAAGGAATAAGGTATGTGTGAATCCTGCACAATTTAATATATTAACTACTACAATAATATGTTAAAATAACCTGTCCGCCATTTTACTTTCAGCTTTAGATGTTGACGATGAGGGAATAGTTCCAGTTGTAAAGTAACTGTGACCCATTTTTTTTTATTAGACGAAGAGACCCTTGCTCAAAACAATGCGGCGCTTAGAATACACAGCATCATACTGTACTCATCTGACTATGAGACGAGATCTCGACACCACAGTTAATTCACTATCTACATCACCGTTGTTTGCACGCTACTGTTTGGTGGCAGGAATAAGGCTGCGATTGGTACCAACCCAGTCGGAAGCCCAGCACTAGTTTCCAGCACATTGTGATCACCAATTTTTGTCCAAAACATGATACATCAAATACTTTCAATAGCAGAGATCTTTGCTCTTGATCTTCATCACTAATATACTATACAACACATAGCTATTTAATCATCTTAACTTTAAAGTTAACTATCACTTCTTTACATACATGAATACTTGATTACTACTTTTAACATATATCTAGTTTAACCTTAACAGAAATTTATCGTTGCCAGGCAACACGCAGTTAACTGTAACGTCAGACATAACTAAGGGAGTAGCAAACGGTGTCGCTAAATACTAATTCAAGTACAGTTCTCCGCGGCTTGAATAGTAATGGGGGGGATATTTATAGAACAGTTATTTAATGAAAATTTCATACATATACAGGAGTATGTGAATTATGTATATTAAAAATTGTATAAAACTATACTAATTTTAATAAGAATTAAATCAAAATCATTCATATACATCATCCTCTTTCCGATTACGTGATAACAAGTGATACAAGTTTAATTGTTTGTGGCGAAAGTACAAGTGTATAACCAGTTGAGTCTTGGAGGACTTTGATAGTAGATCTGATGAAAAAGGACGTGGTATTGAAGGTAGAAGCCAAGCCAACCTATATTTGCCCAGCGTGGTGAGAAATGGCTCAAATCCTCAATATGAACCCCTACATACGACAGGTCCTAGTGCCCCGCGGTACTGGAAGCCATGTTGACTTTATGTGGAGATTTTTGGGGAAGTTCAGGAGTGGACGTCTTCTTTGTACTAGTCTACGTTACTTGTTACAAGTGACAACGTGACGCTACTCACTATGTTATACATAGCACCACGTTCTGCTCCTTACCATAAGATGTAAGATGTTGAGTCTTATTACCCCATTACGTTAGTTACAACGTCCTTTAAACCGGAAAACGTTACTTTATACATTATTGTTTGCCGACAGAAATAGGAGCTGCGGTTGGTACCTATCTATACCGTCACAAGGAACCGAGACTTACCAGTAAACCTGTAGGCATTTATCATTGCACTACGTCGTGCTTGTCGTCTTGAGAGACCCGTTAACCCAGCAATTAGACTACCTACAGCGCTCTTCACAGCCGGAACACAATAATCTTTGCATAGTACTGTTTGGCGCTGGGGTGGTGTCTACCTGGACGGTCTTTAGTTAAGTTATGATAGGACTTTTTTAATTGCATTAAGCAACGAGAGGAGCGGAACAATCACCTGATGGTGAGTCTGCTCATAACAACAGTGCGCCTGTTAAAATGGCGCCTTTCAAACCTGAACACAGTAATGTTTGCACTCTAATATTTTACGGCAGAAATAAGCGCTGTGGTGGTACCTACCTAGACGGTCTCCGGCTACGGAGATCTAGCACTAACAAGAACTGTCATGATTTTATATGAAAGTTCTCAAATCACAGAGTGTACAGATGATCAGAATTGGTTTGATTAAAATAAATATCATACCTGGGCAATATTTGAAGTGGTGCTAGTTAAAACCTACACGGTACGCCCCCAGTCGTCACAGGGCATGTCTACGAGCTGGCTAGCGCTGTGGCGGTCACGCGGCGTGTGTCGCCGCGCCGGCCGTGTGAGGGCGGCGTGATATATCGCCCCTGTAGCGTTAATAAGCGAACACGGTGCTCGTGATCGCCAACAGCGGCGGTGCTGCCTCGCTGCATCGAATCGACGCGAAGAATCTCACAACAGCCCCTTTCCGGATTCATGAAAATCTACCTTCACTGGTGGTAGGTTTCCATTACCGGACACCGTATAGGTAGGTACCACCGCAGTGACTATTTCTGCCGCCATACAGTAGTGAGCAAACATTGCTGTGTTCCGGCTTGAAAGGCGTTGTAGCTAGTGTAATTACTGGGGTAACCACTCAACATCTTATATCTTAGGCGACGAGCGCAACATGGTGCAGTATATAACATCCTAACTTGCACTTACCAACTCACGGGATTCAAGCCAGCCTCACCTACGCGGCACCCTACTAATCAACAAACGAGGCTCTGGCTACCACCAACCCTCATTAGACCAGCGTGGTGGGAAATAGCGCAAATCTCTCCATATGAATCCCTACCCTTTGAGAGATTTTTAGGGGAGACCTATGTCTAGCAACGGACGTCTGTCGGCTGATAATGATGACGATGTTGAACGTCCCGCTCATCTCGTAGCTTAATAGTATAAAAAAAAATCTAGAAAATACGGCGCTATATGCCCTTAAAAAAATTATTTGTATTCAAGATACTAACATTCGTTCACCTATTGAACGCCCAAATGTACCATCCATTCTCAAAACAAATATAGACCTAAGGAAGAGAACAAAAAACTTAGCGGTGACTTATATACTTCTTCTTTCTTCTTTTTAATTCTAAAATGCTTTACATTCTAAGTAACAAAACTGCTTGAAAATCAACTACTCGTCAACGCTATGGAAGACTGGTAATTAAAACATTTCTAAATAGATTTTTATATTCTTTAAAAAGTAATAGCCATGGTGAAGATCGGGGAGACGTGGAAAGTCGTGGAGTGGAAGGACGAAACCCAAGACTGAACGCGAGAGAGAATCAGTGTGGACGCTCTTTGCCCCATTTTGGGACCAGAGGATGTTAATCAATGAATGAAGTGGCATAAAATTACCAATCTAACTCTTCTTTTTGTGGCGTGGTGGAGGGTGAACTCCTCGAAAAGATACCCTGTCTTCTGTGGAAAAGTCAGAGTAATGTTGAGACTTTTATCTGCTAATATATATAAATCCTGAGTGGTCGCGAAACGTTCGGAAGTATAGTCCAGCCTATCTAAAATCCATACTGTGATATCTCGTCCCGAGGACTGAACCTGATCCAGCTTTTTTATGTAATTAAGCGACGAGACGAGCGGGACGTTCGCCTGATGGTAAATGATACGCCTCGTCCCGTAACAACGTGGCACTTGTTAAGATGATATTCACTGTAACACATTGCGCTCGTCGTCTGAGACATAAGATGTTGATTCTCGTCACCCCAGTAATTACATTAGCTACAGCGCCTTTCAAACCGGAACACAGTAATGCTTGCACACTAATATTTGGCGGCAGAAATAGGCGCTGCGATGACTGATTGACTGATTCTTTGAAATTGATGCAACTTCTGTATCCTCTTCCATTTATATTTTCTCTACAATATTGAGCATGAATTCATTACAATTAGTCCCATCAGAGACCGACTTTTGCATTTATATATTTAATATGAAAAATCTTAGTATTGCTATAAAAAAAAATTTAATTATAAAAAATCGTTGCGTAGGAACCGCACGCGTAACATCTAGGTCACATTCGCAGCGAGTTGCCTGGCACCGGCGCTGCGCCCGCGCCGATAAATATACACGTCACAGGAAGGGAGTCCTCTGAGAAATATTTGCTACAAATCTCTTCAAAAGCCAACCTTAACACCAAGCAATAAAGCATTGCCTATTTTTACTTCATCCTCCTCGCTTTTATATAACAAAAAAAAAAAACTTATTTCTTGTTAGATGTCTATGACAGATATTTTAACTGGTGGTAAAGATCACCGCGGCGTGGTGGTTCCGGTTTGAAAGGCGTGGTAGCTAGTGTAGTTAACGAGACTGTACGTCATGTCTCAAGGCGATAAGCGCAATGTGGTGTTCTGTATAACATCCTAACTAGCGCCACGTTGTTATAGACAGGCGTATCACTTACCATCTGGTGAATATTTCGCTCGTATCTTCTCTTCGGTGAATAAAAAAAAATTTCCAAGTATCAAATGATATATACTTTGTGCCAGTTGTTCATATGACCTAATTTCGCCCATATTTTCCACTCAGCCGGTCCCTTAAAAGTGAATCACGACTATAGAAGTTCGCGCCTCCAGCCTCCAGCGTCCAGCCTCCGTGTGTTATAATGAAATCCACTTTCGAACGGCGCTCTCCTTGCCCAGGAGGTGTGCATTGTTACCAGCGTATTACTGTGTTAACTACACTCACAAGTTAACCCGGCGATGTATCGAGATATGCAATTAAATTTTAACTATTACATATCCAATTAACTAATATCGCTAATAGCTTGTTTTATAACGAGGGGTCCTTAAACTATTTTGGGACTTCATAACTTTGAAGGGTTTTATGGAAGCTCTAGCTACTGTGATTGTTAATTTCCCGCCATTATAGTAACACAGTATTTCAGCACATAAGAGCCGGAACGTTCTGGGAAAGCTGTCCTATATATCTACTACTTCATGGTCACTTAAAATCATTCAGACCAGAACTTCATATTAAACTGAAATTTTTATATAACTATACTAACCTAAATATCGAAAGTCTTTGACAATCAAATATCATTTTTTTTTATTTTATAATTAAAATATATAAACTTGGAACAGTTTCAGTAGAGTCAATTTTCAGTTGAAAGCTAAGATATCCATATAGCACCTTTGTTTTGATCAGGCCTTAACAATTAAAAATGTCAGTGAAATGATGATGATGATGATTATAAGTAAGCTATACACACATTATACTTTAATACATTATTATACTTAATTATTTTTTGATGGTATCTCTTGCTGGAGATCGTCTAGGTAGATACCACCGCAAGTCCTATTTCAGCCGCCAAACAGTATTGTGCAAACATTACTGTGCTACGGTTTGAAGTGCGTTTTAGCTTCTGAAATTACTAAGGTATCAGCCTAGACATCTTATGTCGCAAGTTGATGAGTACAATGCGCTGTGTATACCTTCCTAATTAGCGCCACGTTATTATGAGCTGGCGTATTACTTACCATCAGGCGAAGGTCGTTGAATAATATGTATGTATTGTAAATGCAATGTGGCTCGGTGGGTCGCGGGCTTTAGCGCAGGTTGCAGCCGGCGCTGGCCGTCTGCAGCTCGGATGATATAATATCGGCGCTGAACACGGATATTGCGAGATAATGTTATGTTCTAGTTATTTTATATCCAATGCTCGCCAGTTAATGATAAAGCTATAATCAGCTGCGCGGGCGTCGTACTTTACGATAGTACGGCGCGGGGTGCGTTTGAAATTTAGTTTAAGACCTCAAACCGCATCGTTTGATCTGTGTATTTATTTAACTTGTTTATTATAGCTGAGGAACGGATCGGTTATCTCAATGTGACCGTCAAACCAGTTTAAAGACGGCACCGCATGATGATGACCAGCAAAGTTTACAAAAGATTATCTTCTTATTTAATACCGTTTATATATCGACGATATGCTACTTCTGGCTATTAGTCAATGATCTTTAATTCATATAATTTTTTTATTTAATTATTCACTCTGCTATATGTACGCCATTTCTTCACCTCTGATATCCTATACTCTCTCATCTTTCTTCTCATTAAGGAAATATGTATAATTAAATTAAAGCTCTGCGAGCCCCGAGTCCAGTAAAATTATATCTTATCAATAAGACTATTACTGTTAATAGAAATTTATCTACCACTATGGTCATATAAGGGTAGTCGGATACACGATCGGATCCAACGCCTTTTCAAGTTATGCAGCACAAACGAGTGGACTTACACTGTTCCGGTACTGGTGGCATACCGGATATAATACTCGAAATGTATCAGGTAAATTTAACTGTTTGTTCTGTACTATTTTAAAATTAAGATTCATGACGACGGTTAAGTGTTATTTACTACAGATAGTAGAACCGGAACACACACGATGCCTTTCAATAGGAAGTACAGCAAGACTGTAATCAGCCGATACATAGGTAATAGGTAGGGAAATGTCTAGAGCACAAATGATACATGTGGAACTGCTGCCGAAATGGCAGTCTGGTAAAACCATGGACAACCAATTCAGTACACAAAATCTGTACAAACTGACAGTAGTTATTCCTCTGAAAGCACCGCATTTCACTAGTTACGCCGTTGAATAGACAATAGGACAGATTATAACAATAAATGTGGCGAGAGCAGCATCAAGCGGACCAACGCATCTGATACGGTGCGGCACTAACAGGTCCAAACAAAAGTCAATTTTAGGTCCACCGGGAGCGGTGGTATCGGGGTTATTGTTCGGCACGAGGAAGCCATGATACTATCGATGGCATAGTGATATATATGTAACGAGCTCCGCAGCGGTGGTCCTCTGATGCGGAAACTGCGATATTTCACGTCCAAGTATACGAGATACGCATTATTAATTTATATAATAAAACACCCTTTTTTAAATTACTACCAGGTACTTCCTATAGCAGTCTATATATATATATAGGAGATATCCAGAGATTATGGCGTCAGTCACCGATGACGTCACAACTCTCAATGATGAAGAGCACAATCTAAGAAGGAATAGTAAAACTAAACTAAACGAAATATAGTCTATCAAGTATTAACAAAGATATTTTGAGAGATAAATTATTTATATATTATTGTTTATTATAACAATCATCAGTCAACAATCACTATATCAGTACAAATCTATATATACTCATAGGACCCAAGCCAACCTGATCTGCTTATGATGCACCCTGGTAAACAACAACCAGGCTCTGGCCCTCGCCAACCCGCATTGGGTCAGCGTGGTGAGAAATAGCCCAAACCCCTCATATGAACCCCTACATACAATAACTGGTGCCCAGCGAAGGCCATGATGACTGGACGTGGATTTCTTTGGAGGAGGCCTATGTCCAGCAGTGGACGTCTATCGACTGATGATGATGATGATACAAATCCCTTCACTGATCTCCAGTTTATTAAATCATCATGCTAAGTTCTTATCAAAATCAGTCAAGTTATGTAAAGTGGTGCGTGTGAAGAGGCTCTTATTACGAGCGCGCCTATACCGCACAGGCTCTGCACCGAATAGTACTGTCGTCTAATTATGATTAATTTGTACTAAGTATGCAACGGCTGTGGTCGCCGGAATGCCACCTTGCAGTAAGATGCAATGTAAAGGCACGTTCACATCAGCGGAATGATTTTTAATTTTTATAACCTTTAGTAATTTTTACCAGTTCTGCTGCAATTTGTAATACAGTAACCCCGGTTTTCTGGTGGTAAGTCTCTGTTTCCGTAGATCGTCTATATACTGCAGCAGCTCCTGTTCCTGTCGTCAAATAGAAGGAGGTGCTGCAGTAGAGTCCTTAAGTGTTGTGCTGAAAGAACTCCACAAGATGATGTATTTGATGAAGGTCACGGAAGACCATTAAGTAACGGCCGATGACGTTGATGATGATGTAGTAAACAGGAACGAAGAGTTGTATCATTATGGTGATCATTAAAACAGAATACTTCCAGCTGAAGACTTACAGAAACAGATGGGTTAACTGCTGGTCACCCATTTAAACAGTTGCCCAACTTCACTGATCTGTTCAGGTAACAGTTGGCATTACGCAAGTCTCCAATGCTGAGCTGGTAAGGCACACATTCCTATACGCGGCGAATTAATCACCGGATTAGATGCATAAATACTTTATGCCAGTTGCGGCAACCAACAATAAAACGCTGGCCCAGATGCCTACGAGCTTTATGACCTAACTCTACATGCACTAGGCAATAATAGTATCATATTAGTATCTATATATATATCTTGACGTATTTCCGTTATATTTAAATATACATGTTTGAGTAAACTGTATAGAAAACAGGTCAAATTGTTGAAGAATACTTTGTATGTTTCCAAAATAGATTTCTGTATGAATCATCATCATCATCATCATCAGCCGACAGACGTCCACTGCTGTAAATAGGCCTCCCCCAAAGATCTCCACATCGTTGTTGCAGTTCATTGAGGTGATTTTAGCCGTAACCTACCACGCTGGCCCAGTGTGGGTTAGGGGGTGGTCAGAGCCTCGTCTGTTATTCAGCAGGGTGTACCGCGTGCAGGTGAGGTTGACTTGGGCTGCGTAAGATGTTGGGCGAAACCCCTTACTCCCCTTTGATAAATCAGTAAATATTGAAAATTGAGATTTTGATTTGGTAACTTTAAGGGTTAATGAGTACATTTGATGAAAATAAAAAAAATAATAAAGCAAGACCATTACCAGTGAATCAAGTTAAAGATCTTTCATCATCAGCCAATAGACGTCTCCATATACAGTCAGCATGGCCTCCGGTACCGGTGGGCACTAGGGACTGTCATATGTAGAGGATCTTATGGCTAATGCGAGTTGATTAGAACCAGTCTCGTTTGTTGATTAGCAGGGTGCACCATGAGCAGGTGGGGTTGGCGTGGGTCCCGTGAGTCGTTGTGTGAGGCCTCTTAAACCCCTTATATATATACATAGTTAATAGTATTATCGATATACAATCAACAATACGAAAGTCTTACTGACTGACGGAGGACTATAATTTGTACGATTAATCCATTGTAACGTCATCGCATAAGGCAATGCTCGTATTGCATTGTGACAGAGAATTATTCTAATTACTTAACAAAATATCAATTAACAATAATTCATTTATATAACAATAACAATTAACTTTCATTCTCGTATTAAAGTAACGAAGATAAATATAGATATAACTGGAAACAACAAGGAAAACTATAATTCACGAACTACAACAATAAAGTTATAGCTTTTAACTTAATTCATATAAACGGCTAAACAATATGTATATAAAAAAAACCTCCACTGCTGGACATAGACCTCGCCCAAAGATCTACACATAGATCGGTCGCGCGTAGCTCGCACCCAGTGGGTTCCTACGATTCTCACCAGATCATCGGTCGACCTTGTGGAAGGCCTCCCAAACTAGGTCTACGTACGAGGACCTTACTGCCTCATTAGCTGTCAGTCCTTCGTTCAATGTGCTTATAATGAATATAAGTATTAAATACATATTTATCTGAACCGAACTGCTAAGTGTAGATCTTTGAGAGAAGGTATCCACTGATGCTGACCTGAGCTATAATTAGACAATTATATAATAGACTAACTTCACCATTATCCAGGAAAGCTCTATTAGGTATTATAAGTTATAAAACTTTTTTATCTACAACTTACTGGTACTGTTATTTTAAAAACAAATGGTTTAAGTTATCTAGAACTTAAATCTATGTAAAATCTCTCTGTGATGATAACGGATATGCGTTTGTTATTGGTTATTGAGTATTACTAACTTGTAAACAGTGAAAGTTGCACTTTCACTGAAACTATCCCATAAACATCCTTCAGAACTTGCATCAACGTAAATTTATATGTATAGAGATAGAGAATAGATTCTGAATAGATATATGATAATTGAAAAGCTGTAAATCTGTGATAACTATATCGGCTGACCTCTGATAAAGTAGTAAAAAAAAAACAATAAAATCCGTAAAATTAAGTTTAAATAAAGGTGTGATCTTAAAGTGCATATAACTAAGCGGGTTTGCACTAAACCAAATACCTGAAATGAGATAAACACAAAGCGTAATAGAAACTTGCGAAACGCAATCACAAGCGCTGCTGCACCTTACGACATTTGAATATGTAAAAATGTCCGGGGACACAACATTCGCTCGGAGTGGCCGACCACGACGGCAGCACATAATTCGTGTCTCTAATGGAGTCCGCAACACGCACCAGCCACACATCAACTGGAGACAGGGTAACGGACAGATGAAGTGGACCTCCAACCGCGTACAATACATTTTAAACTGTATAGTTAAAAACTTATAATTGTTTATCGTTTGACCAAGATCTATCTGACGCTAAGGAGCGCGCACGATCACTGAGGTATTAAAGAGTACTCCAGACAGTTGCAGGTTCTTGACGTGTACATTATGAATGAGATCCCATGGTGAAAATTTCATCTCAAATTGAGGAGTTCTGCCATCAAGTAACTAAAAGTGAAACAGTAAAACTAGAAAGTTGTATCTATCGTACACTTACAGTGGTGAACTGTTTACCGATTATCAAAAATGTGCTTCTCGAACCCAAGATCTCCGGAAGACGAACTCCTGGTAGACGACGAAAGGAATCGGTTGGATAACATATGAGTTACACGATGTAGATACTCCGAACTAAAATATTTGACACACTAGATAGCGTGTCTGTAAAAGTTTTCTCCAAGTACCCCCCAACTTTAATATGACGACAAGTTAAATTTAGAAAACTGTCAAAAACCTACTTCCTAGTTTTCACTAAAGTTAGATATATTTTCAGATTAAAAATAAACTAAGCAATGGGCTGATAGGTCTTCAGTGCTATTGAAATACACCAAGTATTTTTATGTAATTAAAATCCTAGCGATATCTTTCCAAATATTTCGATTAATGACTTATTATAAAGTAAATGGTACAGTACCATTAAACTGCTTAAAAAATATTTACTTTTCGCGTATTAATGGTAATAAACATTAATACAGCCCTCATTTTGTTTTGAAGGTCTAAGAACATTTTTGTTCGAGTTACCCTCATTATCAGCCGATAGACATCCACAGCTAGACATAGGCCTCCACCTAAATTCATATGGGGGGATTTGGGCCATTTGCCACCACGCCGGCACCACAAGCAGGTGAAGTTGGCTTGGCTTCCGTGACTTGTTGTGCGGGAACCCTTACATCCGTTAACCCCGAGTAACCACAGCAACAGCGAATCGAATTATTTTGGAGGCCATGAATAAATGCGTGTTAAAATTATGGACACCCCCATTTTTGTATTAGTTCGAAGATCACATGTAAACAGCCCGTTATTTTGTTTAGCGTGTGCCCGCGTCACATCTCACCAGTCCACACCGTCGCCATAACTCTGTGTCGGAATGAAGCCACAAATCTGGACCTCGCTGGATATATCTTTTGCTTTATCGATGCTATGCATCGACAACTAAACATCGATTTCACATACAGCCTTTTGTGTGCGCGCATTTCTATTATGCACACAGACGCAGTATCGCAACCTATAAGCGCCTAGACGAACGGGACGTTCACCTGATGGTAAGCGATGCACCTGCCTATAGGATGTTAAGTCTCGTTACCCCAGTAACATCACCTTCAAATCCGTACACAGTAATTTTTACACTCTACTATTCGGCAGTGGAAATAGAAGCTGCGGGGGTACCAATAACTATTGAGTGCCTCTGACTAAAATTACATCATTCTTCAAGATTTTTTTTCAATACCACGAAGCGGCGAGACGATCAAGGCCAACAACATCTGATGGTATATTGGCGCGCCCATAATAATATGGCGTTACATAGGATGATAAACGCTACAGTATATTTTTTGACACTTTGATCCTTTGTGCCACTGTAATTTACATCATCCGATTGATGTCCACTCCTGAACATAGGTCTTCCTCAAAGATCTCCACGTTTGTAGTGGTTCAAATTGATTGGTGATTTGCGCCATTTCCCACTACGCTGGCCCAATGCGGGCTGGTGTCAGCCAGAACCTCGTTTGTTGATTAACACTGTGCACTACAAGTAGGTGAGGTTGACTTGGGTCCGTGAGTTGTTGTGGCTTGGGTTCCGTGAATTGATCTTTTACATCGCCTCTATAATATATTTTTTTAATTGTACTGGTAGGTCTCTTTCATGAGTTCGTCCAGGTACGTACCATCGCAGCTTCTATTTCTGCCACCAAAGAGTAGTGTGTAAATATTACCGTGTTCTAGTTTAAAGGGCGCTATAGCCAGTAAAATTACTGGTAAATTGACACTCAACATCTTATGTCAAAGGCGACGAGGATAATAAGGCGCTGAGTACCTCTGCGTTATTATTGAGAGGAGTATCACTTACCATCAGGTAAACTCCTGCTAGCATCAATGTTTCGTAGAATAAAAAATCTCTATATACAGCCATTCAAATCGGAATACGTAAATATTTTCAAATTACTTGAAACCTATCACCAATGCGTTGACGATAATAACAAGAGATCTAACAGATCTATAAACGCAGTAATCAACGCGCAGGAAACTATAAACAAATAACTACAACACAGTTAAACTGCACCGCTGTATAGTAAATGCGACACCTTACGAAACACAAAGATTCTGTAACGGAACAAACAAGTTGTTTGCGTGCGCGCCCCATGCGGGTGTGTGGCAAGTAATTGCGTATCAGTACAATTGTCTCATAACCAACCCACCTTTATTGTGGTAACCGGATACGACTAAATCATTAATTGATGCTCAATTAAGATTATAACACCCTAATTAAATACCAGAAACGGAAGACAAGAGAAATCACTAATAAAATCTAACAAGACAATTGATATCAACAAAGTTACTTTAATAAAAGGTAGATATTCGAAATCCAAAATTTGGACCGTTAAAAAGAAAATTTCCCTATTTACCCATTAAAATTTTAATTAGGAGTAGTGGTTATCTTCTATTCTTTATAAGACCTATACCTAGCTATAGTTTAATCTAACAAATATTAATGAACAAAATTAGACTATCCTATAGAGATCTTTTCGTGATCGTACTATTATGATAATTGCTTATTGAACAGCCACTTAGGTTTCCACACCATGGACCTACCTTGTTTTATATCCAGTCATGGATTAGTGTTTATATCGTGGCTTCATGTCTGAGGATTGTGGTCAGAGTTAGGATTCATAAAGGGGAAGATCTGCCTTTACCGATTCCTGTCTTTCGCATCTTTTAGTATCATGTAAATGTTAGAGGACGACGAGTCTTTAACTTGATCATGGTCCATCTTGCCTTTTCCATATTGTCCTCGTGTCTGTGCAGTGTGACCGAAACATGTAAGGATGCGTTATATATGGTGGAAAAAAGAGTTTTTATTTGGAGATGCGTCAGGATGGATGCGTTAGTGCCTTTTTCACCCGAAGCCTTTGTGTCTCTGGCTGGGATGGTCTACGTTTTTACTTCAGATGGGAAAGTAGGAAATACCATAGCTGATACTAGTAGTATTCATAATGTTGGCTAGCGAATTGGAGATATAGTTAATAGTAAATGTATGAATAAACAATACATTACTTACAGTTTTGGCATAGGGGCCCAAAGTGAGTCTTAGCCTCGGATACAAAGAACGCCAGCGTTGCCTGTCTTACCAGTCCACTGCTTGGAGCTCGCATATCATAAAGAAACAATGCTAACTGGTGTTCCGTTTAACAAGGCAGCAGTCCCGCGGCAAGGAAATTAAGACGGCGGTTACCAAACCGTCGGAAAGTTGCGCCGTGTTCAACAATTACTAAGTGTCAAAACACAAGTGCCTGCCCGCGAATAACTATCGAGCATTCAGCGCCAGTTTATACTTAATTAAGGAATTACCGCGAGGTGAGGCGAGGGAGATACAAGATACGGACGTGTTGGGCTGGTAACGCGCTGCGGCATTACGCAACTGATACTATCACAATATCTGAATGTAGCCCGCGCTTTACTTCCTTCAGTTTAATTAGTCATCATGGCGTCCGTTTAACGCGAGCGAATTTATAAGACCTGATAAATACCAGCTCAACTAGAAAGCTCTATGATGGTACTAAATGACTACATGTCATCTTACTAGAGGAAGAATTCTGCTGTAGGTGTAGTGAACAGTAGTGTGCAAATATTACTGTGTTCTGAATTGAAGGGAGTTGTATTCCCTTGGGTCTCAAAGCGACGACCGCAATATGATGGTATAACATCTTAACAAGGGCCACATTGTTATGAGCAGGCATATCACTTACAATCAGGTCTCCCCGTCTCGTCGTTCATCATCCCGCTCGTCTCGTCGCTATGTTGAATAAAAAAAAGGTAACAATAATATGATCATATGATTTTTTCATAGACGTTAATAGACGTGAGATCAGACAACCCGCACTAAGTGTGGTGGACATGACATAGATTATCTCCTGGTGAAAACATTGAAAAGGGGGCTAATTATTAAGGAAGGATGTGATTTAATTTCGCGAAATATTAACTTAGATTTTATGTAAATTTTGCGACGAACTTCTATTTAAGTATAGAAATGAGGAAGTAATCATTACTTAACTTCAGGTTCAATGGTAGTATACGAAGCTTACATGCTCAACTTATATTTTTTTTGAAACACAGTGCAAGATAAAAGTTTTTTACAAGTTAATACTTCCTGATGGTACATACAAACAGAAGTATACAAACATCACTGTGTTCCGATTTGAAAGGCGTTGTAGTTCGTATTGTTATACATGTGTCTTGTAACGAAATAAGTAACGAGGGTGTTTAGATAAAGTCTATGATTTGGACAACCTCATTCGCAGGAAGATGATCTTAATTATAAATATAATATATCACAGTAAACTTTACTCGCTTTACTATTAATAAACCGTTACTTTGCGTAATACTTAGCTTTCCGCTGCCATCGGAAAACAATAAATAACATCGTGTATGCACAATTACACTATAAAATAAGCCCGCAACCACATCGACGCGAAACGAGAACAATCATTTATTACGAAATGCACTCCCTAAGAGAAATTGTTCCGCGTAACTGTAATACAAGATAATGTAATAACAGTACCCGCATGTAGGATAGCTGATGCTGGAAGGCGTGCGTCCGTACCAACATATCGTTGGCGGCAGTATCTTGCCGGTTGACAGAGACCGCGGTCCAGTTCCGCGATGAACGTAATACAAACGTGCGAGCAACGACTAACGAAGATTGCATTATACAATGCTGCGTTCGATGGACGCATGAGGACTTTGTGAGGTGTTGACAATGCAATGTATACGTCGTGAGTGAGTAATGCAGTTGTACCGGCACTGTGGACGGTGCTTAGTAGAAGCCTCGCTAGGTGCGTAGGCCGGCGTAACGGCTAAGGCAGTAGCAGTTAAATCAAGCATTGTCTGATTGGGTGTAGCCGGCCGCGTTCTCAATAGAGAGCTTAGGAAAATTGAGAGCCGATTGTTAAGTTTATAAAAGAAATACAGGATATAGGAAATACATCATATTTTCATACATTATTTGTATGTCCGTCACAATTTAAAGATCTCTATTCAACTAACTATTAAGTAATGTGCTAAGTACCAAAGTGCCGCTACTTTCCACCAGCGCAGTACACGACACAACACCAAGTTTCATTCTCATCACCTGGATTACTAGCGATCCTCCACTTTGTGCAATCAATTGTCGCCAGCGGTATTTCCGAACCAATACGACATTCAAGAAAAGAGCATATTATTCCCTTAAAGGTTTGCTGTTGCCACTGTCCATGGGCGTCAGTGATCACTTTTTAACAGGTGAGCTGTTCACTTGTTTCCCATAAAAAAGTGTCGAAAATTTTGTTTATAAATACGGTACATGCTGTAACGACTTCAAAAAACGCGAATTTGATCACCACCGATCTTATTTAGATAAATGGTAAATAAAGAACTGATATGATCCGAGAACAATGTCAAATCGGGATTGCTTAAATGACCTTCAAATCAGGTGGTAATATTAAGTAGACAGTAGAAACTTCATCATTTATCTCGTTACTTGATGTTCAATGACCATTAATACGAAGATGTTAAATCATTCTCGCTTAGAATATATTGGTATATAAAACTATACTGACAGCTCATTTTGAAAAATATATGAAACAGGTAAAGATGTAGTTTTTTCAATCATCAGTTGAAGATTACAAAACGTGGTGGTGAAAGATCTTTTAAAGTACAAATTTCGATGAAAACCTTTCCACCTGTCTTTTAGTAGCGGGTAACAATCCGCATCGCGGACACAAACTGCGGGTCTTATATTCAAGTTGAAGTGTGATATAAGTAATAGATTATTGCTTATTCTGAGCGTTCTTAGCACTACTCGTATATCACGTGGTATCGCGTGTCGCCGGCGCAGGGCAACCCGCTGCTACACATCGGCCGTAACTCCTTTAGCGACGCGCAATTAAGCTCTATACAACGCATGATGTCCTGGCAACCCGATGTACTCGTTGCTACATCAAATCCAGCTTGACCAATGAAATTAAATCCTTGAAATATTACTTCAGGAATTTACTGTAGATCAATTTGGTATTGGTATGAAAATCTATTTAAAACTAATTGTTTAGTTACTTCGTTGAAATACTTAACATATAACGTATCATTTCACTGGCGGTAGGTTTCTGTCGCCGGAAACCATCTAGGTAGGTACCATCGTAATACCTATTTTTACCGCCAAACAGTACTGTACAAACATTAATCAGTTCCGGTTTGAAGAGCGTTATAAGTAATGAAATTACTTGGGTAATGAAACAGCATCTTATGTCCCAGGCGATGAGCATAATGTGGTGCAGTGCATGTAGTCCTAACCAACGCCACGTTGGGTATTGGTTACCATCAGGTTAAAGGCCCGCTCATCCCGTCGCTTAATAAAAAAAATACGAGGAAACTTTTAAACCATAACATGATGACCTTATATTTGGAATCTAATAAAATATTACTAACAAAATAACTACCAGCCATAAGGGATCCAAGCTAACCTCACTTGCTCGTGGTGCACCCTGCTAAACAACAAACGAGGCCCTGGCTCCCATCCACCCGTATTGGGCCAGAATGGTGGAAAATGGTACAAACCCCTTCCATATGACCCTCTACAAACGACCTTAGTACCCGGCGATTTTGTTGGCAGCGCAGGCTCAATCGATGTGGAGATCTTTGGGGAGGCCTATGACCAGCAGTGGACGTTTATCGGCTGATAATGATATACATTAATAATTTTAAAACATCCTTTCATCATCAGCCGATATAGATCCACTGCTGGACATAGGCCTCCCCCAAAGATCTCTATATACAATCAGCACGGCCTCCGGTATCGTTGAGCACTAGGGGCTGATGTATGTAGGGTTCATATAGTGGGATTTGAGCCATGCGAGCTGCTGTGGTTTCTAGACGGCCTTCGAAAACAGAGATTCATCATCATTATCAGCCGATAGATGTCCACTGCTTGATATAGACCTCCCCCAAAGTTCTCCATGTTTGTAGAGGTTTATTTGGGGCGATATGGTCCATATGGGATGGACAGAGGCCTCCCCGAAATATTCCCATAACGGGTGGAGTAACGTTATTCATATGGAGGATTTGGGCTGTCCCACCATGCTGGCGCAATGGGGGTTGGTGGGAGCCAGAGCCGCCTTTGTTGATTAGCAGGACGCACCACGAGCTGGTGAGGTTCTCTTTATAATTTTAAAACATCCTTTAGGTTCAAGTGATATCAATACCTAAAACAATAAATGTAAATCGTCCACCACGGGCACGAATGAATTGTTAAATAACTGAACCCAACTTGCCATAAACTTAACTGTTATAAGTTTCAAGGTACTTTTCAATAAATACACAGAACAAGTACAGTCCCTCACGGGGAAAGTCAAACCGATATATGATATTACGGTACAGCGCACAGCAACCGTATGACTTATGTTTTTAGATATCGCATTCTGATCTATTGATTACTGTAACTGCATCTCTTGCTGATAAATGCTCATACTAGTTAGTGATATGTTACAATTACTACAAGATAACCAGGGATACGTAAAATGTTAAAAAATACTATGTTACCATAGCAATACTTTTGGCGATTTGTAATAATGTAACAGCTTTGGAAATCTTACCTTCATCAATATTATGAATACTTATTAAAATATTAATTATTATTGTTTTTTCTGGATCTGAATAATATTTTACAAATAAAACTGATACGTTTGGAAAAAAATCTGCTAAGTTTGAATTTCTCTTCTCTATAATACCTGTAAAGTAATACCACCAACATCATCATTTCTTCTATCTACCGCTGAAGTTATTACCCTCATCCAATAGATTTTCATCTTAACGAACACTATGTCAACTGATATTTGGTTTCATTGATAAGAATTTCCTCTTTCTTCTCTTAATTCTGTTTCTCCTTTAGATTCTTTGATCTTTAATCTTCTACCCTCATCTACATCACTGCATATATTTGAATTATTTATTACAAAATTCAGAGATATTTCTATCCCAACTTCAATCAGCTTAATGATATAGTTTACTGATAAATTGGTTTTACGATATGGAGTAGACCAGGCTTAAATACCATCAGTTGAAAATAATACCTGAAGACAGGAACAGTTTTCTTAATCTAACCGACTTTTGTTTGTAGAAGGCACATGATGATGGCAATGATATTTTTTTTACTATAATAGATTTGCAGTAATATATACATTTTTATTTATATTTATTTATTAAGATTTTTTTATTATTATTTTTTAACTACTTGATTGACGATGATCCATAAAGATCTAAAGATTAACAAATTGACAGCAGCTGTGACACAAAATAGAGATAGATTTAGAAGAATGATCAAGAGGGCCGAACCTAAGTTAAGATGGGACAAGGTCTAGTAAGAAGAAGAAGAAGAAGACTATAATGGATTTATAATACGCAGTCTTTGTAATTATAGTTGAGTTGCAACAGATAGACATGTACTCGTATAACAAACGCGAATCAACTCAATAGGTTAGCTTTAGAGTATCGCTCAGGGCCATCTGATTGCCATGCTGCCGCGCATAATGGTGGCCGATGCCTCAGCGAGATACCGGTCCTGCACGCAGCACCACATTTACCACCTGTGTCGCCTGCACTGGAATTAAAACTGTTAAAATCTAACGTCTAGCTTATACCTAACATATCTAACTAAAACAGAGTATTTATTGTAAATCACATTTAATTTTTTATTTAGTCTTACCGTACGTAAAAGTGCAGAGGACGGTAGACCTAATACTTAGGTACCGTTATCTGTTACTCAAGCCCTGGAAGATAGAAGAAATATCGAAGGCAGGTTAATAAAAGCTAGAAAAAAGATAGGCCCTAAGATGAAAAATATAAAATAAGAACTAATATACTAAATACTACTATAATTACTGGTGGTAAGTCTCTATTGTTGGAGATCGTGTAGGTCTAAACAGTATTGTGCAATCCATACTGTGTTCCGGGTTTGAAGGGCGCTGTAGCTAGTTTAATTACTGGAGTAATAAGACATCTTATGTCTTAAGGAGACGAGCGCAATGTATACGAATAATACTGAAAATACAAAAATTTATTATTTTACATAAAATGCAACAGACTAGGTTAACTTCAAGTAAGGGTCATATAAAAATAAATATTATCTGATATTTCTATCTCAAGACCTACTTCATATAATAGACTTACCATGGGTATGTCTAGTATCTAAAGGACTACAATTTTCAACATCAGATGCCTTGTCATCTAAAGAGTAGACCATAAACTTTTTGATCTGATTCCTAGTACATACATTCCAAACCAACAAAAGATCTAGTCTTTCATTATATTAGGTTCCTTTTGGAAGAACGGATTTAAAAAAAAATATTCGTGCTAAATGTGAACTAATATTACCTGCTGGAGGTATGACATTTGTAGTTATATAAAGTGGGTGTGAAGAAAATAAATTTGGTATATATATATATATATATATATATCGTCTACTTTAATTTAATAATAAATATTGCCTTTTGTCTCTATAAAAGGTATCAGACAGTCTGACATTCAATAGTATTTAATAGATGAAATGTCATTCCTAAATATATAGGACATAATTCTAGTCAAATCAAATTTGTGTCAAAGAGATAAAGTAATATGAAACAGAAAACTTTGACTTAATTGTATGAAAGAAGTGACTAAGATAAATAGCTCGAGGGAACTAGTCTAAATCTCTAGGCTCTATCTCTGTTAATAGTTAATAATGAAAAAGTTGTTATCTAGAATTTTCTAGTCATCAAAAGTTAATTTAGGTAAATCTAGGCGTCGAGCATATAGTGGTAATAAACTCATTATTATAATCAATGGCAATTATTATAATATAATATATGTTATGTAAAATTAATATACTTTTTATTAGCAATAGATTTATATGCATTGGTTAGCCTGAGTATAATTTACGGGGGGTAGGTCTCTGTTGCCGGAGACCGTCCAGTTAGGTACCACCGGAGCGCCTATTGCAGCCGACAAAATAGTTTGCAAACATTACTGTGTTCCAGTTAGAAGGGTGCTATAGCTAGAGAGGTAGGTAGTTATTGGGGTGAGACTCAACATCTTACGTTTCATACGACGAACGCAATGTAGTGCAGTGCATACCATCTTAACTAGCGCCACGTTGTTTTGGGCGGGCGTAACACTTACCATCAGGTGAACGTCTCGCTCGTCTCCTAGCTTAATTACTTAATTTTTTTTTTCTCAAATCGGAAATCTAAAATTCGACTACAGACATTCATAAAAGCTTTATCCAAAAAAATATTATTAATCATATAATGGAGTCATTACTACTTCTTTAAGCTGACGCTGTGTTGTAGATGGCAATGTCTTCCTTACATCGACCAGATTTAAAGAGGGTGTACAATTTGATTGGTTAAAGAATATACTTACTACGGGGTGCGCAAGGGTTAACGAAAAACAAATCACGGAATTAAAGCCAACCTCACCTACTCGTGGTGCACCCTGCAAATCAACAAACGAGGCTCTAACTCCCACCAACCCCCATTGCGCCAGCATGGTGGGACAGCCCAAATCCCCCCATATGACTAACGTTACCCTACCCGTTATGGGAATATTTCAGGGAGGCCTCTGTCCAAGAATGGTATTATCTAAATCTTTCAGATCTTATAAACTATTGCTATTTTTTAAAAAAGGTCCAATCATTCTTACCCTTTATACCTCTTTCGTTAATCTTCTTTCATCTATTCTTTCAGCATGACCGAACCGTCTAGGCATCCCTTTCTCTATCTTTGCCACTACATCTTCAACTACGCCGCACCACTACTCCCTTATCACACTGTTCCTTACTTTATCTTTGGAAATTGGCAGACTTGGACTTATTGACCAACATTTGCCATACATCTCCTGAACACCTTCATATAATATCTTAATTTAAGTCAATTAATTTAGTTTTTTTTATATGTTAGTAAATTTTTTCTTTATTCATATATGTTATAGATTTCCACCTATGTAGAGACTCATCACGATATCTCTGGAACCATAAGCCCTAGACTTAAAGTTTAATGGGAATGTTGCTTTTGCAGAGTATAGAATGGATTTTAGAGAATACCTTCCCCATAATGAGTAGCAGGGGTGTTACAGCTTAGTTATATAAATTAAGCTAATCCTGTTTCTCTTTAAAATTTTAGATTGTTCATTGTCACTATCTGTGTATTGTAAATTATTTTAACTTTCTAACCCTTAAATATGTATTACTCACGTTCTCTCCCTCTATTATATATACCAATTTTATATTATAATCTCGATTAAGGGGTGTAAGGGATCCCGCACAACAACTCACGGGATCCAAGCCAACCTCGCCTGCTCGTGATGCACCTTGCTAATCAACAAACGAGGCTTTGGCTCCCACCAAGCCGTAGTGGGCCAGCGCCCAGCGGTACCAGAATCCAAGCTGACTGTATGTGGAGATCTTTAGGAGAGGCTTATGTCCAGCAGTGGACGTCTATCGTCTGAAGATAATAACAACAATATCTCGACAGATAAATAGATGGTAATAGTTTGTATAATTTACATTGTTCTCTTAATATAAGTAGAGCGGCTGTTTGTCGTTGATGCAGCACAACGCGCTGAACATACAACCGTCAGGCCTTGTGAGGCGGACGTAGTCATTAAGCGTGCAGCAGTATGCAGGATGTCTGCGGGCGCAGACCAGCTCCCGTGATCTGGCACATCTCGCTTTCTACAAGGGCCACTACGAAAACTTTCCAATATTCAGATTAAGGTACACACGGAATTCCACGAGGATTAAAGCGTTATATTAATATTTTATATCTGTCCTCTTCTTGAACTATGTTAAAGTTAGAACTAAGTTATAATTGATGCTTCTTAAAGCGCCTCTTTATTACTAAAGATTTACTGTTTGCAGATTTGTCAGTCTTCAACTATATAAAACAATTGTTCTGTACTGGTGATTGGATTCATAAGTCTCTGGATTTTTTTTCACATCTACCGCCTCTTTTTGCTTTAATATCGCACTTCATTATGAGATGAAACAGAAGATAACTATCATACACTATTTTAAAATCTAGACAATGTATGTATCCGTGTGTAGCATTGTAATTTCCAATCAACTTAACTAATGAAAGGTTTCTTAAAAAAATATTGCTGTTTTTAATTTTCTTTAGGATTCTATTAAAGAAAATCCTTTAAATCCTGCAACTACTGTACAAAAAAAAAAAAGAATAATACTCATAATATACTTTCGCCTTCATGTAATCAGAAAACCGTAATAGATTCCTCTATCGAAATATCTATAACAATAGATTCTTAAAATAATCAACAAAACCTTTTAATGACCCCTCTACTGAAGAATCAGGATCTCCTCTTTCAAGAAGAGAACCAAAGAGATTTATCTACTACGCCATTCAAACACGGGTTGTTTAAATTATATAAATAAGAAATGACAAACTAAATATAATAGTTATAGATGAATGTTTTTTTTAATTATTTCATAAATAAACCAAAGACCCTACTCACAGTGGTCGCACGAGCAGAACACTTTCTATATAAATCGTAGGCGCATGCATTGTAATGTTACATGATAGATACCGGCAATGGAAAGTCTTTCCCGCGGGCCATAGATTAATAGCATGTGCAGTTGAAATCTATGATTACATGTAAAGTGTTACAGGAAAGCTGTACTTAGTTAAGTTTAAAAGGATTCCAAAAATTCACTTAATACATTATATATTTACTTCACTATACCAACAAACTATTGACAGCCCTAAGTTACTTTATGACAACTCGCTCCATTAATAACCCTTATTTTACATTTATTATATTCTAAATAGAAAATACATAGTATATATACATAAATTATATAAATATAGTTTATATAAGCTATATTTCTACTACCCGATTATGTACGTAAATAAAAATATGGTGAAATGTACTATTACATATATACTATGCAGTATACACACGTTCGCTGCGGAGCTATTTTCAGAAAGCTTACAGCAAGTGCTTTAGAGATCTATTAGATCTCGTAACCGTACTTAAGTACGGTACGCGATTAATCGCAATGCCTATGTGAACTAAACGATCTCATTTTTTTTACTTAACAATTGAATCCAATTAAAAGCAGAAAGGGGTGTAAAGGGAACTAACGAAGCTCTAGATTTCACCAACCCGTACCGGTCCAGCGTGGTGGGAAATGGCCTAAATCCCCCCTAAATCCTACCCGATCATGTGAAAATTTTTAGGGGAGGCTTATGTCCAGTAGTGGACCACTATCGGCTGATGTTGATGAAAAAAAACAGTCTCGAGTAATTACAAAATTATCAAAGTTAGATTTATTTCCTTTCGGCTTGTTTTAAATTTTTAATTAATACAAAGTACGTATTTGCTATTTATATTTGTTTAATATCCACCCTCGTACTGAAACTGGAGGAGCGCTTTCACCGTGCGCACGCGACGCGGACCGGTCCCGGGTTCGGTGCTCGATAACCGAACAATGTTAATGAGTATATCAAAATGTTGATTTACAGCAAATAGCAAACGGCGCGAAGTAACCAACTCAAACCGGTTTACGCACAGTGGTGTGAAAACATTGACTTTTTTTTTATTACATTAAGGGACGAAACGAGCGGGACGTTTACCTGATGGTAAGTGATACGCCCGCACATAACGCGGCGCAAACTAGAATGGTATATACTGCACTGCACTGCGCTCGTCGCCCTGAGACAAGATGTTGAGTCTCGTCACCCCAGTAATTACATTAGCTACAGCGCCTTTCAAACCGGAACACACATGTTTGCACACCACTGCTTGACACCTTGATAGTCTCCGGCAACAGGGCAGGTCCTTGTCGCCGGACCAGACCTCTTTAGAATAATAGTGTAATAATGAAACTGTATATATGGGACCGATCCTCGTGATCTTTGGGGGATGCTTATGTCCAGCAGTAGACGTGTATAGGCTGATGATAATGATGGTGACGATGAATGTAATAATAGTTGTGTGTCTGCTCCAAACGCAAGATGCTGTGTATATACGTATATAATACATTTTAGGTTCAAAGACGTTTATTCTCATAAGAATTTCTTTTACATATTTCTAATAAGATTATAGTATATTAGGTCCTTACATATGAAATTAGCGTTTTGTCGTACTGGCCACTTTGATCTGAGATATGACCTCTTTGGTTAAGAATTCCAAATTCAAATTTATAAATGCATTTAGCTGGTACATATGAGTTTTGAAAACAGTCATTCATTTGTTTTTTTCGTCATTATGCTTTCTTCGGCGTCGCTTGTTACTGCACAATGAAAAGCATGAAATATCGGTATGTTTACGAGTACGAGTTCTAACGGGGCACCAGTGCTGCAGAAACAGCTCGAAGGATTAATGATGTGTACGGCGCTGGTGTCGCAGAAGGAAGCACGGTACGTTTTTGGTTTCCACGTTTTCGTTCTGGAAATTTCGACCTTCAGAACCAACACCGTGGACAGCCGGAAACTAATATGAAAAATGAAGAATTAAAGGCTCTTGTGGAAGCGGATCCATCACAAAGCACTTCAGAAATAGCTGCCGGTTTCGGGGTAAGTGACAATACTGTATTAATCCACTATAAGCCAATCGGGAAAGTAAAAAACTAGAACGATGGGTACCTCATGAAATGAGTGAATCGAACTTGCAAACATGCGTCGACAGCTGCTGCTGTGTTACTTTGCTCAACCGACACAATATTGAATGGATTTTAAACCGAATCATTACTTGTGATGAAAAGTGGATACTGTACGATAATCGGCCCAGTCAAATCTTGCCCTAAACAAAAATTTACTTGTGAGTGTTTGGTGGTCTAGCGCCGGTGACGTTCACTACAGCTTTCTATAACCTGGCCAAACGATTATAGCAGATATCTATTGTCAGCAACTGCAAACCACGAAGGAAAAACTAGCTGCTAAACAACAGACATTGGTCAATCGCTTTAGTCCACTGCTGCTTTACGACAACGTAACACCAGCACCACGCACTGCACCAACCACTAAGTTAGAGGAGTTACAATTGGAATGTCTGCGACATCCACCGTGCTCTCCAGACCTTGCCTAACAGATAACCATTTTTTACTGAATTTGGACAATTTCTTACAAGGAAACAAATTAACTCCTATGCGACAGTCCAAACCGCCTTCTAAGGGTTTATTGATTCTCGCCCCCCATGGTATTTTTAGTAAAGCGATCAATGAACTACCTATGAGATGGCAAAAATGCATAAATAACAACGGTGCATACTTTAATTAATTAAATGTATTTTACAAAAAAAAAAAATTATATTGCACCCGTACAAAACGACAATTTCATATGTAAGGACGTTATATATATATATATAAGTATAATTTTTATCTATTTAAACTTATTTCTAGTGACTTCTGGCAGATTATTCAGGTGTCATATAGAAAGCTCCAAAAGCTCTTTTCAGAAATCCGAATATCTTATGACAACGTGGCGCTAGTTAGGATGTTATACACAGCGCGTGCTCGTCTCCTTGTGAAACAGGATGTTAAATCTTGATACCCTAATAATTTCACTAGCTACAAGGCCCTTCAAATGCACTCTACTATTTGGCGGTAAAATCACGCTGCGGTGGTACCTATCTAGGCGATCTTCGGCAACAAAGAGCTATCAACACCAAACCAGCGTCTTAATTGGATATCGAATTTGACGCCTGCAATTAATAAGAAAGCCCATGAAGTTCCCGGGCGTCAATATTAACCCTATCTCAATCAGGACTCGAGATTTATCTTTTTTAAAATTTCTAAGCGAATCTACTTGGTCGTAGTTCAAAGCCCCCCAATCGCGGTCCAGCGCAGCAGCGCTGCTATCGCAAAGGACCCGTCTATCTCCGATCTCAGCAGCGAGTCCAGCGTATTGATATCTAGTAATATGATCCACTATTGTGTTGTCTCCCGTCGACGAATCGTTAACTCGTAATTGACTATTGGAGACTCCAAGTCTCCGGGCTACTGCTGCGAGATAAACAAGAGCTATGTAAACAGGCGTCTCGTTTTCTTATTCGTTAAATTACCTATAAAGCGTACCGTTTCATAAACAATAGCTTCCAGCATCAATACTCTCTATAGCTATGTACAGTTAAGTCCTTTTTAATTTTCTTAACAATTTCTCATTAAGATTTTTAAGAAGCCTTGACTGAAAATATATATCAGTAATACTTGTATTAAAAACGACAATGAACAATATTTTCTAACTTAATCATCCCTAACTTATTAAATATATTAGAAACGTCTAAAAGTTAATAAAGATAAAGTAAATATATATTTTATATATCAAAGCAACGAGTTTGATAGAACATATATTTATTCGTAGAATGTTTACATAACACCGTTATGGTTAGAATTTTAAAAGGATCTTTTCTGTTGTAATAAAATCTTAAGAGCCTGCATCATGGAGTTGGTCCATCAAGTATGCAATTACTCAAAGAGATAGTAATTAAATTTGCTACGGCAGTAAACAAGAAACTCGTATTCCTTCAAAGTGGCACTGTCCCCATTGATCAGGGAGCCGCCAAAATGATTTACATCCGGAATATCGATTGCGAATGTATAATCGACCCTATTGTCGAGTCCTTAAAGGATGTGTAGGTAGGAATTTTTATTTCGCAAGGTGCAACTGAAATTTTTCGATGCATAAATCGAGTGTTGGCATGTGAATACGGCGATCCGGCACAATGCCGTGTCCACGGTCTCCATGGTGACGTGGACGTAAATTCGCAACTCTTTATCAACTGTATCTTCAGCTAAACGCTTTTAGACTAATGACGCAGTCGGCTTTTTGTTCTGTCCAGCTCTCGCGTTTCAGTTTCGCGGACGTAACGTATTGTGTTAGCGTTCCTATGCTGCTGGCTTTATCTGATAGCTCATTAAAGTTCCTGTTGTTAAGTTGATTTGTAATCTGAAGTCTGAAGGTTGCTCTCTATGATTTATTGTGTGCTATTTCAGTTTTGATTGTATCGGCTCACTTGTGACCATGTCGGCTCTAGACATTTTATCTCGCTGCAATAAAATCTGACAATATACTTATTTTTATATATCTCTATTTCTAAAGAATCTATTTAGTAGATAAACTGTTATCTATGAAATAATTAGACAATATAAGTTTAATAACAGAAAATCCTTTATTATGTATATAACTTGTTATACTTCATTTTTAGGATACAAGGATGCAACAAAGCGACGATAGACTAGTTAAGATATTTATACAGCTTCACATTGCTCTCTTTGTTATGATTGATTTGAAAAGTCTCGTTACCTCAGTAATTTAAGACTAATATTTAAACCAGAATGCAGCAATAAATGCGGATATGAACACTTTTGGCAGAAGTAAATAGTTCATCTGTAGATCCACGTCTTCATTATGATGATATATGTTTTCATCTTATTTGTTGACGTTTTTTAATAGGTTATCAAAATATCTATATTTTCTACTGTTACATTTTAAAAACTAATATAACTTAACGACAATATATATATATATATATATATATATATATATATAAATAGTTTATGTGTACAATTTTGAACAGTAGACTCGGCTAAAACATTTTAATGGGATTCCTCAACAACAGAACAGAGCGTACACTCTCCACTAAGTGATTTTGTGAAGGCGACTAGATTTATCTAGAGGATACCGATGTGGAGATAAAGAGAGGCAGGTACAGTTAGTGTCTATCTTTAGGCCGCTACATTTCCCTGCCATCAGCGGTCTTTATAGGTCGCTCACTCGGTATTAATTAACACATACGTACGACGAACGTCCGCTGTAAATCTTCTGATGTCGATACGGCGGTGCTGCCCTTCCATTCCACCACCACACCTAACTAGAATTTTATGATTATACCAGTTGAACCTACCACACAATGGACTTAACACTTTTAAATATACATTTTTAATAATCATTATGGATGGTGCTAAAAAGAAACTTGATGTTTCTCGAACAACCGTCAGCAAACCTGAAGGAAGTTTGTTCATCTTTTATTTAGTAAAGAATCCTAATTTTTTAAAACCGTATCTCCTGTGTTATATTTTATATCCTTAGCTATCTGCCAGTGCAAATCTAATCAAAATAAGCCCTACCGTTTCGGATATTAGACAAAACAAACGAAAGTATCTAAACCAGCAGTCGGACATCTCTTACATAACGTAAGGATAAGACGGGCAGGTTATTCACATGATAGTATATGGTATCATCAGCAGCCGATAGAAACCCTCAGCTGGACATAAGCATCTACCAAAGAGCACCCACATAAATCAGTCCTGCGCTGCTCGCATCCAGCGGCTTCCCGCGAGGTTCGTTTTTAGGTTTTAACATGGGGTGATTTGGATCATTTCCGACTAAGCTGACCCAATGCGAGTTGTTAAGAGCCAGAGCTTCATTTTTTGATTGGCAGGGTGCACCACGTGCAGGTGACGTTGGCATGTGTCCTGTGAATTGTTGTGACCCTTGACACCCCGTACATAGTGTAGTGTATGTTATAAATTACTATAAATATTTAGGGTTTATTAAGGTGTTTACACTGCATCACACTGATCATCACCATAAGATATGAGGTATTAAATATCGTTCCCAAGTTAATATTAGTTTAAACTAGAATATAATGTTATCATGATTATCTTCATCCACAGGAATAGAGAGAGGGAGAATATGTGATGGTACCAAATAAAGATTTGTTACTTATGCTAGAATTGTGAATTGAGGGGTGTAAGGGTTCCCGCACAAAAACTCATTGGTTCCAAGCTGATCGCGATACACCCTGCTTATCAACGAACGAGGCTCTAACTACCACCTACTCTAATTTGGCCAGCGTGGTGGGAAATGCCTCGAATCGGCCAATATGAATCCCTACTCGATCGATGTAGGAAACATTGAAGGAGGCCTATGTCCAGCTGTGGCTGTCGATCGGCTGATGATGATGATAAAGCGGCAATAAACCAATAACTTAAGTTTTATTACAAAACAAATAAAACGTTACAATCAAATGACGAATTTACTGCCGCCGTCGTTCCGTATCAAATATATATCACATCCTTTGACAATAAAAACGCGGAGGCAACGTTAAACGAGATAATGTACTTTCATTTAATGCGAAAACGTCAAGCGCGAAACGTTTAATTAAATCCAAGGATTCGATATCCTTTTCATTCCGCATATTTATAACAGTATTATTAATAATGTCATCACAAGCTGCGAGCGACTCATTCAATATGGTATATGATATCCCGCTCATAAAAACACGATCCTTGCTACTATGGTACTGCACCATATTGTGCTAATCCTATGACATATACACACTTGATAACACGTGTAATTATAAGGTAGAAGTCTTGTCTGTCTAATTCTCTTGTCTTGAAGTTTGCCGACGTAAGTATTACTGTCTAGATCTGTCTTTAAAGGACGAGGTGTATTATTGCAGGTTTATTCTAGTCATCGAGCGTTAGTATAAATAAATAAAAACAAATACTAAAAGATGATATAAAGTTTCATTAGTGGAAATAGTAATAGAAAGTCCTGTTAATATTCCCACTATTGGGATTCTGGACTTTCACAAAGAAAGAGTCAAGGCTATATATCCACCACGCCAAGTGCGGGTTGGAAGCGATCTCATCTACACGAAAGCTGTAGTTCTTTTTATTATTCTATCAAGCGACGATACTAACGAGACGATCACCTGATGGTGAGTGATACGCCTGATCATAATAACGTAGCTACTACTTAGGATGATATACACAGCACCATATTGTGCTCGTCGCCTTGAAACATTAAATGTTAAATCTCGTTACCCCAGTTACTACACTAGCCACAACCCACTTCAAACCGGAACACAGTGATGTTAGCACAGTTTAGTAGAAGTAGGCGCTGCGATGGTACCTACTACTAGTCCTTGTTCTTAGAACATGTTAGTTTCCTAATTTAGTTCGGGCGCCACGAGGATCGAACCTGTACATCCTCGCCTGATTATTTTCCTATTGTGAACAGGTTTGCGCTCAATGTTAATTGGATCGGTTGTTGGTTTTAAAATAGATTTACAGGTCGCTAAAAAGCAACCGTTACAGCAGGAAGTGCATTAATTGCCTTTATGTAGAGAGTGTGTGCAATAAACAACGGAGCATTTATTGGCCCTTCACCGATAGGATATGTCAATAACGCTCGTTATGAGATCTGGGACTTGGTTTTATTGTTATTGGACGATGGAAGTGCGCTTCCTGCATCGCCGCTCGAGACAAGACATAAAAAATCAAAGATTTATTCCTTCTGAAACGTAATAGTATTCAGTACTTACAAAGGAAATTAGCGTTTTGTCGCACTGACCACTTCGATCTGAATTATCTCCTCTTTGGTTAAGAATTCCAAATTCAAATTTATAAATTCATTTAGCTGGTACATTTTAGTTCTAGTTAGGTACCACCGCAGCTCCTATTTCTGTCTTCAAACACTAGTGTGTCAGCATTGCTGTGTTCCGGGTAGCTAGTATAATTACTAAAGTAACGAGACAACCTCTCAGATCTCAACGCCGACGAAAGTAATATGGTACAATGTATAACATCCTGTAGCGCCACATTGTTATGTGCAAGCGTATCACTTACTAACAGGTGAACGGCTTGCTCGTTTCGTTGTTTCCTCCAATAAAAAAAAACACTAATAATTAACATAGATATAGAGATATCTGTTATTAAAACTAGGTATACTAAGAACTGCTTTATCTGTTTAGATAACTGATGTCCTTTGAAGCGTTCATATCGTTTGCTCTCAGTGAGCTGCGGCGCAGTGTATATCTATTAACGCGGTACAAACGGCTACTGGTTTTACCGAAAGCCGTCGCTCTTGTATATTATTATCGTCACAGTATCGTGTATAGTTATATTATTATCGCGTATAGTATATTATATTAATTTAACATGTGGAACGCGTAAAGATAAGTCCACGCATGTCCGCCCGTGTTCGCGTCACTCGCGACGCCCGTTCGTTATAATTACACATTTTCTATGCTTCACTTATACAGTGCCTGTATAACGTCTAGACTTGGATAAAGTTTTTTTTTTAATAAATCGGAAAGATCGTTATGTTTCCTTCGATAGTTATCACTAAGAGTTCCCTTTAGTTTATCACTTTGCCACTTATAATAACTTCTAACTTTCAATCCGGATCCAACTAACAGCAAAATGCAATAAGTTTTCTTATTATTACTATACATATAATGTTATTTTTATATGTATAATATTAATTTCGATAATCACGTGAAAACTAGTGAACGTAAAGAAACACGACCACTCGACGCAGAATGGTTTGTAGATAGGCTTTCTTAAATTTCATAGACATTTTGTCATTTTATTTTTAAGTAACCTTTATATAGACTTTTTTATTTCGTATTACTTATGCTCGTATATTTTATCAGGTAGCTCGCTGGCCTAATGGTTAGAGCGTGCAGCTTTCATTCCGAAGGTCGCGGGTTCGAGTCTCGGCATGTACCGATGACTTTAATATTAAAGTTATGCACATTTGTGAACTTTAGTAACAACAGTGAAACGCAAACGGTGAAGGAAAACATCGCGAGGAAACCTGCACATGACTTAGAATGTATTCTCAGGTGTGTGTGAAGTCATCATTCCGCATTGGGCCCGCGTGGTGACTATGGCCTGTGCCTCAACAGTGGGGACATAAATTGGCTATTATGGATGGATTATGTATGCGGTTGCTATAGTAACGGTTGGTGTGGAAGTCTTGTCCGGTTTCGGTTGCTCTAACGGAAGTATTTCAAACAAATCTCTATTATAATTTTGTAACACAGCCAGCAAAGCGGACGGGGAACAGCTAGTGTATATATATGAATATTTAGTAAACTTAATATGTATGTTATTAATATTCTTTTTTTGAATCTATTATTATTCTTTTTTTGAATCTACAAAGCGAGGAGACGAGCGGGAATGTTGAGCTGATGGTAAGTGACCCCTTGCCCTCCATAAAAGTCGATAGTCAGGATAACACTGCACCAAATGTACTGTACTGTAATGTATGCAGACTACTATCGGATCGTAGGGTGTAAGGGGTCCCGCACAACTTCTCAGGGGACTAAAGCCAACCTTACCTGCTCGGGGTGCATCCTGTTAATCCACAAACCGAATTAGGTCAGCGAGGTAGGACATAACCCAAATCTCCACCCCGATTCTGTGGGAATTTTCGGGAGAGGCCTAAGTCCAGCAGTGGACATCTTTCGGCTGATGATGACGATAGTTCATGATGATGAATCGTCGTTATCTTCGATACGTATAGCGCGTACGGTCGCCATATAAAATAAGCTACAGTTTATATTGATTAAGCGAACGCTGCGGTCCGTATCTAACTCTGCGTCGCCGCCATAAATGGAAATACCAATATCGATGGCAGTAAGGACACTTTACTACCACATTCCATTTCATGCGCACTAATTAATATCCATATGAATATACATGCGCCGTCCGGGATTTTCTCTAATCAAAACTTTGTTATTTATAGCGAAACCGGGCTGGATGTAGGATAGTGAATTGATTTGCATTTACAAGTCCTATGATAACGAATAGGGTCGGTATTGCCTTAAAGATATGCCCTTACGGTAGATTGAATATATTATCAGCGGGAACAGGTTCCGTTCCAGCGGTGAAGTATCGAAGCCCTTCTGTCAAGATTCTTTGTGACAACCTTCATATTGATATTTTACTGGCAGTAGGTCTCTGTTGCCGCAGACCGTCTCGATAGGTACCACCGCAGTGCCTATTGCAGCTGATAAACAGTAGTGTGCAAACATTACAGTGTTCCGGTTTAAAGGGTGCTGTAGCTAGTGTAAATACTGGGATAACGATGTTCATCATCGTACGTCACAGGCGACCAGCAATGTGGTACAGTATGTATCATCCTAAATAGCGCGACGTTGTTATAGGCAGGTTTATCACTTATCATCAGTTAAAGGTCATGCTCGTCTGGTTGCTGGTAAAAAAATCTTCACATTGACAATTCTTGATGAAAACATTATTATTATTATTATCATTAAAATCAGCCCATAGACGTCCACTGCTGGACATAGGCCTCCCCCAAAAGTTTTCACATCGATCGGTCCTGCGCTGCAGTCGAGTATTGTCTCCAGAACCGCCGGCCATTAGCGCTCGTCGTCTCGGGGGGGATTTGGGCAATTTCCCACCACCCTGGCCCAGTGGGAACCAGAGCCTCGTTTGTTAATCAGGTCCCGTGAGTTGTTGTAATCACGAGCACTGATGGCGATATGTCAATATCATCATTGTTGTCGGTATATTCCTCACTCTATCATCAGATGAACGACCTGCTCAGACGAGACCGTATAAACATGACGATACCGTCATGTTTATAATCTTGGAGACAAATAGTAACTAATGCAGTGAAAGCTTGCTTAATGTGGAGCTGTTCAGCGCGTGTCCCCTGCGTCCTCGGGTTTGCTTGCATCTCTTTACTGCTAAGCGGGCTCAAGTTCGGTCGGCAACACTACGGTCACGTTCGGACCCCGTTATTTCCCCCCACTGCACAGTCTGAGTTGCTATAGAACCTTCCTGGAATGAGGCTAAATCTCGTGTAAATATACAAGGACGTGCATTGTACAGATCCCATATCATACAAGGATATAATAGAAGGAGAGATCGGCATTTAAATAAAAGCTTACGCTGATTTATTTGATATCAAATAATCTGGTGGGGGAAGGTGGCTATTGAGTGATTTGTGGTCCAAAGAAAGATTGAGGGTTAGCACCTCATATAGTTGGACGCAAGATCGCTTATGAGCTGGACTGACGATGGAATGCACGAACGCGCCCATCAGAGAAGTGTAGCGACTTGTTGTGCAGCTTGCCACCAACACTCGAAGTGATGACGAAGAATCTGGCGTCTGGTTAGGGTTTCCACATGCAAATATATTTCAAATGAAGACTTGTGTATCTTTAGTAATTTATTTGTGTGCCAATTGTTTTTTTCTTTGACATCTTTCCGTTTGCGTTAACTTCATGTCTGAGGACCTAATAATGATAGCCATTATCTCACTTTTTATCTACCATGGATTATAACTTCGATAACATCACACGGTGTTAAGTGATAATGATGTAGTAACCGTATTTGTCCATAACATTCCATCTCTCTCTCTGGTTTACAATATCAAGGTGTAATAGGCTACGCTATCCTACCACCATTAAAACTGAAGAGATCTCAGTGTTTAAAGGTGATGATCAGCCGCTACTCCACACATGAGGAAAAAAGTTATGTTGTATAGAAGCTGGAATGAAATAACAAGAAACGACATCGATGGTAATATCGCGTCGGATTATCAACGTGAAGGACTCTACCATCATTCAAACACCACCACTGATTTCCGGTAACTTTTATAGTTACGTGGATTCAAATATATAATATATAATCAATATCAAATATTTTCTTTATTCCATTAAGCGACGAGGGATCCTAAAGGATCTTGCAAAACAACTCGTGGGACTCAAACCAAGCTCACTTGCTCGTAGTGCACCCTGCTAATCAACAAACGAGGCTCTGGTTCCCACCAACCCTCATTGGATCAGCGTGGTGGGAAGTAGTCCAAATCCCCCCGTATGAACCCCTACAAACGACGGCCTGTAGTGGCTTGGCGGTACCAGTGCTATGCTGACTGTAAGGTCGTAGGCAGCCACTGGTTGCGAGCGGTGTAGGACCCACCATTTGCAGATCGTTGGGAGAGGCCTAGGTCGAGCAGTGGACGTCTATCGGCTAGTGATGATGAAGATGATGTAGCGACGAGACGAGCGGGACCTTCACCTTATGGTAAGTTATACGCCTGCCCATAAGAACGTGGCGCTAGTTAGAATGATATACACTACACCACATTGCGCTCGTCGCCTTAGGACATAAGATGTTGAGTCTCGATACCCCAGTAATTACATTAGCTACTGCGTCCTTCAATCCGGAACCCAGTATTTGTTTGCACAGTACTGTTTGGCAAAAGAAATAGGCGATGCGATGGTTTCGACCTTAACGGTCTCCGGCAATATAGACCTACCACCAGTAGATATCCTCAAATCCTCAAAATAATCATGAACTTAATTCTATGAACAAAATGATCAATAGTAAGTTTAAAATGTATACTAATATAGCGGCCAACATAATATATACCATCACAACGGTCATATCTCCCGTTAAACATCCTTATGCCTTAAAGCCGAATATAGTGCTGTGTGAACATCCTAACCGGAAGTACATTTTAATCGAGGTTCAACATACATGTGAACGTTTCGCTGGTCTCGTTGCTTACAGGTATAAAAAATAAGATTAATCTGTACACGATATGTCATGTACATCCGACTCCTTTCACCGTCACAGGAAAAAACATATTAAGATTGTGTTTTTTTTTTCCAACAAACTCGCTCGACAATTTATTAAATTCATTAACCTTCTGCGTAATTATCAGGCCGTGAGAATGATCACCACTTAATCAGCTTTCTCTTGTTGATGCAAAGAAACCATTATCCCTCCTTACATGCAACGATTGTGTTTACCAACGGACGGGTATACAGCAGGACATACATTCCTGCGTGATGGATATTTAGCGTACAAGGACACGGGGTTTACTTTCGTCCTTGTTGATATGTATAGCGAAGGATTGGAACAATCTGCTGGCGTCACCGTTCCTGTCCAGGTACGATGTGGTAATCTTTGAGAGAAGAATGAATATGCCACTTCTAGACTAGCCTACCCTTTACTATCAAAGCCTGCGTAGCCGCATACATTAAAGTGTGAATGTAGTCAAGTGATGGTCAAATATAATTTATTAAACTACTTGCTAAATAGCAGTATGCAAGGATTACTGTGTTCGGAATTAGACTACAGCTGGTAAAATACTGGGTAATGATACTTTGTCTCCTTATGTCTCAAAGCTACGAACACGACGTGGAGTGTAATATATCATCATAACTATCGCCTTAATATAATGGGCAGGTACCAGTGTAGGATAGGATCACTGATCAGGTAAATGTTCTGTTGGTATCATCGCTTCGTTCAACCAACACACACACACAGACAGATATTTTTTTAACATAACATTGCTCGATTTAATCTTCGCAATGTATGCGGATGTGGAGGACATCGACGTCAACGGCATTGAGGCTAATTGAAAATTATGATCGCTGACTTGTCATTTATTTTTTAATGAACAGTTTAAAGATTTAAGATTTTCGTATTTTTTTTTATCAACTATTCGTTGAGATTTGACATTAATTTCACGTGAAATTAAGTGACAATCGAGTTGAAGATAGTGAAACGGGCTCGGCTTAAAAACACGGCAGCAGATTTACAATCAAGGTAATAGCTAGTCAAAGACTGTCGAAAATACACCAGTAACATATCAACTCCTCAATATGTGACTTGATCCTACGGAACCCCATGGAAGTTATAATGAATCTGTGAAATTATTATTCAATAAAATATATAATATATAGGATTTATTTCATCGGTGCTTATTACATTTTTATAAGCGATTGTTTCATTTTATAAACGTTTATGGATCGTAAAGTAGTCATAAAATTTAATAACTAATTTATACACACACACAGAAAAAAACAATAAACACAAAAAAAGAAATATTTTTCCTTTAAGCTTTCAATGTATATGCATTTCTTGCAACTCATTATCATCAGCCGGTAGACGTCCACAGCAGGACTTAGACCTCTCCCAAAGATTCCTACATCGTTCGAGTAGGGATTCATATAATATGATTTAAACCCTTTCCATAACGCTGGCATAAGAGCGGGTTGGTGGTAACTAGAGCCTCATCTATTGATTATCAGGGTGAGGATGACTTGAATCCCGTGAGTTGTGCGGGAAGCCTTCCACCCCGCAACCTAAATCTAACTCAATTTCATTCAACTCAATAATTAATACCGCCACAAAAATAATAACTATGTATCTCTTAAGTCAAATAAATCAATTAATCAATCTAAAAAAATATCCTTTTACTTCAACAGAGTAAAGAATTATAAAAAAAACCTTACTGATTCTAACTTACTATTTATAACTTTAAATTTATTAAGCTATTTTTCTATATAAATAAATATTTATCCCTAAAATGTTCTGCTTGAGTTTACTCTAATACCTGTGTTTATAATGTTATCGTTTAACTTTGTATAATCTGAACCGTTTCTTGTTCCTTGTGGTCTTATCACATGGTCATTACTACTTATCAGCCGGATAACTCATACTGCTGGGCATAGGCATCCCTCAAGGATCTCCACGCCGATCGGTCTTTCGCTACCCACATCCAGCGGCTTTCCGCAACCTTCGTTAGATTGTTGGTTCACCTAGTGGGAAGCTTGCCAGCGCTACGGTCGGCCAGGACTTTGCTGTCCCTTCAACCGTCAGTCCTTCGAGTGATGGTCGTTATAACGATCCATATCTCCAGTCTTTAAAGCTACGTGTCTGACCTACCTAAAGGTACCTGACCAGGCCTTTTGGGTACTCATGTATAATCAGCTCAAGGTAAAGAGTAATCATCATTATTAGCCGATAGACGTCCACTGATGGACATAAGCCTCCACCAAAAATGTCCACATTGATCGGTCCGACGCTGCCCTGGTTCCGGCGTCTTGCCAGGGTCCGTCACAGTCACTATAGCTTCCAGTACCGCCGAGCACCGTCCCGGGATACTTACCCGTCAAGTGACTCTTGAGATCAAGTAAAAAGTTTTTATTCCGCTTTTCCATGATAATTTTTTTTCAAGCCAATTTTATTAAATAAACGTACTTTCTATCCTTTCCTGTTTCCTGTTTTCTTTCTCTAGATATAACATATAAGTGTTTATTAAGAATTAAGTTCGATTAAACTGAGTACCGTTAGCAAAGAAACACGTTACTTGGTAGTGTATGCATGTAGGTTAGAATTATTTGCGGGGAGACCAGATCAGCAAAGCAGTCAGGGCGCGTGAGTTACGGCGCGCCGATATCTAAATTACGGGCCCCTGTATACATACGTGGCCGGCGAAACTCTCGTTAGCTGGAGATCGTTTGATTGATGTACAGGACCTAATATATTCAGCATTGATGATCGGCTCCACTTCGGTACCGCGGGACGGGTTGGCTCTTTTTTTCCTTATCGGTTATGCATCTGTGCCGTTTCTACTAGATTTATGCATCTGGTTTGTTAGCATTGCCGGACGAGTTCCGGTTGCAAGACACCGCGTTGTCTCTACCTATGCATATTTAAATTAAACTGTGTGAGGTGTGGGTTTTCATAATGCGATAGGAACAGCAGAAGAGTATTACATTTCGTTGAGGATATATACACCAGAACTACCAGAACCACAAAATTCAACAATTAAACAACCACCAGAAGAAGAGGAAAAAAAGGATCTTGCTTATATATATGTATTACTCTTTGTGTAAGGGCTCTCGCACAATAACTCTTGGGACCCAAGCCAACCTCACTTGGTCGTGGTGCCCTGCTAATCAACAAATGAGGCTTTGGCTTCCGCTAATTCGCATTTGACCAGCGTGGTGGTAAATAGGCCCCAATCCTCTCATGTGAACACCTAAGAACGTGGAGATCTTTTGAGGATGCCTATATCCAGCAGTGGACGTCTATCGGCTGGTGATGATGATGACGATCAAGAAAATCTGTAGATAAATAGATCCCAGAGAGCAGAACTAAAATCCTAATATTAATCGATAGATTTATAATGATAAATGTACTCTCCTTATTAACTGGACTACTGGGGGTAGGTGTCTGTTGCCGCTGCTCTGGAATATTAGGCTATTAAAAGTAGGACTAAGGTAAGCCTTGCCTGCCGTAAAAGACGACTAGGACGGTTTTCAGGATCGCGAGTTTTGAAGGTCCTCCTCATTGCCTACTAAGCGAGCCTGGGATATACGACAAGTAGTAGGCTTGTAGCATAGGGAGGGTGCAGTGGAGGATTACAGCACTCCCCGAGACGTGCGTAAACGCAGAGAGTCACCGGTGTAATCCGTATGGAATCTCGTGGCCTCTGGATTATGGATGACCAGGGAAAGGTTTCAATGATCACGAACCTCAACCCTTTCTCTCTAAGGCAGTGTATCCTTTGAAGATTGCCATGCCAACGAAAATAAGGTTCCGGAGGTAATGTGCAAACACTACTGTGTACCGGTTTGAAGGGCGCTATAGACGAAATTACTGGGGTAACGATCTTGATATATCATCTTAACTAGACCACATTATTATGCACTTACCATCAGGTATAAAACGAATTCTACCCCCACCACATAGTACTAGAATATTGATTTCATGAGTTTTGTAATTTTTTTTATTATCGCCCTGCTTTATCGCAACGCTTTCGAATATTTTAAGTTTTATGTTACGTGTAACATGTAAACATGTTAAAATTTTATTACAAGTAATTTACCCCCATCAAAAATCCTATTAAAATAAATTGAGCAATGGCGTTGGTATCATATCTTTATTTTATTCCTTATTGCCTCCTTATATGTAATTGGGAAATGTATTTTTTATTAATTGCAATCGAAGTTTTACGGCAGTCAAATAAATTGATGATTTAATTATCTTTTATAGCCCCCCCACCCCCCACCACCCCTTTATTATATGTTAAGTACAGTCGGTCGCGTAACGGTAACAGTAGTAGTAGATCTCTGAAGTATAGTGCTATTAGGAATACGACTATGGTAAGCACTGGCTTTCGTAGAAGGCGACTTAAAGGGATTTTGGGTTCGTGGTCTCGACGGTGAGGATCTTCACTGCGCAATAAACAATCCCGGGGTGAATATCAAAGACCAGGTCTCGTCCATGTCGTTGCGTTGCGAGGTGTAGTATAGGGAGGCATCGATGCGTTCCCTAGGAAATCCAGGGTCTCCCGCAACGCACTAAGGATGACCACTGAACAGATTTTAGTCATAATCCCATCTTGTCTCGTCTTTTCGCTAGAAGTAGGATATCTTAATAAGATACCTCCCCGATAACAATAAAAATGGTATCTGTTACCGGAAGTCGTCTGAGTAGATACCACCGCATCTACTATTTCTGTCGCTAAACAGTAATGTGAAAACATTACTCTGTTCCGTTTCGAAGGGCGCTGTAGCTAGTGAAATTACTGAAGTAACAAGATTAAACTTATAATAAGACGACTAGCGCATTATAGTGCAGTGTTTGTTATTCTAACTACTACTGGGATGTTATCTTAAACTCATATCTAAATTGAGCATCTTTATCCGTTGCCATTCACACCGGGAACTGTAAATAAATCGGAGCATGATATGTCGTCGACTGTACCAGCTGGACATGAGTCTCTGCGCTGATCTTGGGCACGTACGTTGATATTCGTATTACATGTTGTGTACAGTCGTTCGCGTAAACTGTAAAAACATATACAATGTTACACGCAGTTGAATATATTCTCATTTTGAACTTTTTCTCTTATCACTCCACACGTAGCCGGGGCACTTAGCAAATTGTGCGAAATGTGTCGCTGACTGTACATCCATTTATTACTCCTTTCGCTGATCTCAGAAATGTTCACTAATATTCGCATTACATGTTCTGTACAGTCGTCCACGTAGCCTATAAAAAGTATATATAATGTTACAAGCAGTTGAGTGTACATTTATTTTTATTCAGCTTCTCTTGTTCAGACTGTACAGTCACGTGCAAGAATATTTTATATATGTCGTGTACAGTCATTTACTTAACACATAAAATATTTAAACAATGTAACACAGACGAGTGTGTAGAGTAAGGGTAGTATTTAACTGTCACTTTATAACTAGTACAGTCTTCTTCTCAGTCGGTATCACTATTGACAGAGTGGTCGTGGTCTTCACTTTAGGTATTCCTCGCAAGCTCAACAACACGTTGCCATACATTAGTATACGCCGCTGACTGTACCAGCCGTCTGCGCTGATCTTGGGCACGTCCGCTGCGATCCGCACCGTTCATTGTTTGATATAAACGTATGAGGTTCTTGTACCAGTAATTTGACATTATAACGGATGTTACCTGCTTTATTAGCTGAACTGCCCGCTGACAACTAGGAGTCCCGAGTTCAGTTTCTAGTTTGTTTCATAAGCAACTGTTTGCATCAGATGATAAAACACTATATTTATATATATATATATTGAATCGAAGACTATTTTACATACAAACGCATAGGCCGTGTTTTATGCAACACAAGTACACCGTGAGTCCAGCAGTGAACGTCCATCAGTTGAAATGTTGATGATGATGATATATCTTTAATCTACGTATCAACGGGACAAACGAGACGTAATATACTTATAACACCGTGGTGGTAGAATGACATACACAGCACCACATATAACTTGTCGCGTTGAGACATAAGATATATAGTATCGTTACCCAAGGAACTTCAAGAGCTACAGCATCCTTCGAACGGGAATATAGTGATGTTGGCACACTACTATTTGTCGGTGGAGAAACTGCGAGCCTACCTAGACGGTCTCCGGCACGGGACCTACCACCAGTCTACATTCATATCTATATGTATCAAAGGCTTTTTTTTAACTTGATAAATAAGTTAAGAATTTTGTTTAAGGAAGTATCTTGCATATTACACCCTCTTGGTAGACGTTATGTTAAAATGGTGTTTAGCCACTTATTCAGCTACTTGATGATCAGCTCCTTACGCAAGCATTGCTCTTTACTGCGATAATCCTTCAAGTGCTGTTTACGCAGCGCGAAGCACTTGAGCCACTCTGCGTGAGTACTTACGAGGCATGATGTATCATATTTTTTTTTATTTAACACTCGTTCTGAATCTTGGTTTTTAACTACCTCCTGATTCAATAACTATCTACTTGGCTTTTGTTGCTGACCATGTTTCGATTCCAACGACAACCGGTTGCCGGTTGCCGAACACCGTCGTAAACAATAGAGTGCAAACATAACTCCGTTCCAGTTTGAACGGCGCTGTAGCTAGTGGAACTAAAGAGGTGACAAGATTTAAAATGTTATGCTTCAAGGTGATGAGCACAATGTGGTGCTTTGGACATCCTAACTAGCTCCACGTTGTTATGGGCAGATTTACCATCTGGTGAGTATCTCATTCCTCTCATACAAAGGAACATTTATCACATTTACTACATTAGGGTTTATACATACCCGACTTAAGCAAGTCTTCCCATGATTTAAAAAAAAATCTTAAAAATCTTTGGAAAGTTATCAATGATCTTCTAATTCTAGTTTTGAGATATTTTTGGTAGTACCAGTAACCACAGGCGAACACTAGGTAGTCAATGTTAGTTATAACAGGCAAAGGCTCTTAGTCACCGCATTTCCTGTCCATGTTAAATTTCTAACATCAATCAAAGGTCTAAGGTTCAATACATATCCATCTCCATCTCCAATTTATATCTATCTCCTGTCACCATCATCAACCATATGCTAATCTTAGTAGGAAGCATTGACATTTCTAACTCCACATTTTCTGATCAATATTAGATACAGAACATTACAATTGCAAATAGCTCACCCTGTTTATAAACGACGGGGTTATTGCGGTAAAATGCAATCAGCAATATTCGTACATTTATCGCATATCGATTGCTATTCATATAAAAAAAGAACGCGATTCTCTTTATCGCTATTCATTCTTAAAACTACCTCTGCAGTTCTCTCTGTGACGCAGACGTCCCTGGTTCGCTTCCGGGACATGTTTTTCGAATCTACCACAATGGCAGGATCTGACCATCATTACCGGTGGTAGATCGCCACTATCACGTACAGTGTATGTAGCTTATGTTTCTGCATCTAACCAGTGATGAGCAATCATTACTGTGTTCCGGTTTGCAGGATGTTGTAGCTAAAAAAAAAGCTGTCTATGAGTAATTTTACTGGGGTAATGAGACTTAGCGTGCTGGGATGTATGTCATCCTAATCAGCGCCACTTTCTTATCATCGGGTGAACATGTAGAAGAGCAACACGACCGACTATGACTCTCGCTCCGGACTCAGACTCGAGCTGTGACTCGGACTCGAGCTCAGGTTCGGGCTCAGGTTCGGACTCAGGCGCGCGCTCAGGCTCGGGCTCAGGCGCCGGCTCGGGCTCAGACTATAGTGTCCCATACGGAATCCAAGTGCATACTTATTGTAGATAACAAAATACGTAATACCGCCGCGAACGCATCGCCTCGCGTAACGTTCCTATCGTCATGTCCTCGGTATTCATCTTTCCACGTCGTCTGCTCGGCGCTGATCCTCATAAATACATGAATACGTTACACAACACACGCGGTCCGCGTACGAGCCGGCCGCATGCCGGTTCCCCCGGTCGACACTAAGGTGTATTTATGGTCTGCTAACCGAATGCAACTTAGCATTTAACGTTACAAAGCTCGCATATTTAGTACTTACTTTAAAATCTCAAAACTTACACGGAGACCCTTGATGACGCATCCAGTGCCATGATCACAGTTAAAATTTAACCTCAACAAATTATAGATACAAATGAAACGAAATCATTGCCCTGATTGATCGATTAATTAAGATTGATCTTATGTATGATATTTTTACTACACCTACGCCACTAACTGAAATTGAGTGAGAAGTGAGATTAAGGATCAAGCCCAAGACCGAATGCGATGGAGAATCACTGTGATCTTTGCCCCATCTTGGGTCCATAGAATATTAATGAACGATGAATGACACTAGTAACTACTCTTTTTTCTCATCTCGACTCATGATTATTTTCTTATTATTATATATTGATTACCTGTATTAATAAGAAAAGTTTATATTTAATTCTTCTATATGCAAAACGAGAGCTTTTATATTTTTAACTTCATCTCTACAACTTTGTCAAGTTAAAATAATTATTTACAAGAGGTACTATGGTGCCGCCGTTATCATTATCAATAACTGTATGAAGTAAACCTAAGTTATTATTTAACTAGAATAAAACTCGTGGTAGGTCTCTGTTGCTGGAGACCGTCTGGGCAGGTACCAATGCAGCTCCTGTACTTGCCGACAGACAGCAGTATGCAAACATTAACTGTTTTCCGTTTTGAAGGGCGCTGTAGCCAGTGTAATTACTGGGGCAACGAGACTCAAAATCTTACGTCTTAAGCAACGAGAGAAATGTTGTGTAGTATATATCACCCTAATTATAGCTACATTGTTATTGCTTATCGCTTACCATCAGGTGAACGTCCCGCTCATCTCGTCGCTTAATTGAAGAAAAAAAAATTATTGAGTCAATTTTAAATTAATACAGCAATTTTTCTAAGCAAATGTTTAGATTAATAAACAATCAGTTCTCTCTGTATATTCGTATAAGACATTACTATGGCAGACTCTAGTACGTATTTTTTAAAACCCTTCCAACCTAGTAGCTTGATATAGCTCAGGTATACGTGTATAAGTTAAAAGTTTAAACAACATATCATACCCTCGTAACTTGATACACAGTATCATCCTTAATACCAGTAACGGTGATATCCAAACTGCGCGCACTTTGAAACGGATTATCAATAAACTGGTACGAATAGAGTTTTTGCAATTAAGGAACCTGTTGGCGGTGCGCGGCGGGCCCGCGCCTAGGCCCGTGGGCGACCGGCAGCGCCCACGGCGTCGCAAGGACAATGTACCGTAAGAGGAACACATTATACAGCCTGATTTTGTAATAAACAAAACACAAGCGAGCAGGCGCGTACACTGCGCCGTTTGTAAACCGGCCCACGCGCCGCAGCGGTCGGCGTGCGCGCATTTACAATCAACACCACGCACGATATGCAAATCCACTTATATATATATAGGGAAAAAAGGATAATATATAGGATCGAAAAAGCATAACATATATATATTATCCTTTTTTTTTATCCAACTAAAGCGACGAAAGAAGAGTCCTTCACCTAATGGTAAACGTACTCCTGCCCATAAAAACGTGGCGCTAATTAAAATGGTATTCACACCACCACATTGCCTTCATCGCCTTAAGAAAAATGTTTTCTCGCACTCAGTAATTTCAATAGCTACAGCGCCCTTCAAAACGGAACATAGTAATGTTTGCACACTACTGTTCAGCGGCAAAGATAGACGCTGCGGTGGTACGTACCGAGACGGTCTCCAACAACAGTTTCTTTCTACACCGATGATTAATGGAAGATCTCTAGCTGTAGACCCCAAGTCCGAAAGCATCACATGAGCTGTTCACGTCGAAGAATGACTATCAAACCGATAATCATCAGCATAGAATAGAGCTAGGCATCATAGCAGGGCCTATTTCTACCTCCAAACATTAGTTAGCTGTCATTAATGTGTTCCGGTTAGCAGGACAATGTACGTAGTGAAATTACTAGGGTAATGAGACCTTAGACATCTCTCAAGGCGACAAGCACAATATGGTGCAGTGTACACCTTCCTCCTTAGACGCTACATTCTCATGGGCAGGCGTATCACTTACCATCAAGTGAATATCCCGCTCGTCTCGTCGCTATTAAAGATCCTTTTTTTGGTCCTAATCAGTAAAACGTTAGTAGATTTCCCTAACAAAACAGTTAATATATAAATAAAGATCATCCTGTATAAATCACTGTTGTGTTACCATTGCCCGTTATATAGGGTACCGGGTAACACCTCATTATCACGCTCACGACCGCACTTCACTTGACCACGCCGACCACATAAAGCCAGCACCACTCGACCACTTTATCAACAGTATGCACTCCTCATTATACCGCTTTAAAAATATGGGTAAAACTTGGTATCACCGCAGCTCCTATTTTTATCATCACATAGTAGTGTGTAAACATTACTGTGTTCTGGATTTAACCAGTCTGGTCATCCTTGCATGTGTGTGTCATCCTTGTGCTCGTCGCCTTGAGACATAAGATGTTAAATCTCGCTGCTCCAGTAATTTCACTAGCTACAACGCCCTGCAAACCAGAACACAAAAATGATGGCAATGTTTCGCGACAGAAATAGGTGCTGCTGACAGTCTTACCTCTATTCTCTGTTGATGTATATTGCTTGCTAGTCATTATTCGACTTGAACAGATCATCTGATGCTCGCGTACCTGGAGACTACAGCGTATAGATAATTTTAGTAGCTGCAACGCCCTTCAAACCTGAAAACAGTAACATGTGCATATTATTATTTGTCGACAAAAATGGTACCTGCGGTGGTATCTACCTAGACTATCTCCGGCAACGGAGACCTACCATCAGATAAATAAATATATGTAATTTAATTCTTCAGATTTCGTACACAACGAAGCAATTACCGGGGAACTCATGGGTTACAGCGACTTGTTACCATTGTCTAAATACCACTTTATGAGACCACGTAATGACAGCGAAATGGTCCATAAAAGAGTAACGTGTAGACTGTTCTTAACGATATGAGTGTCTTAAAGCTGCTGTCACATTAGATATGTTTCAATTAAATAATTATTGGAATTAAAAATATATCATTATTATCTATAGAATAATTTCGTTATGACGGAAAGGTGTATACATGTGTCAGTGCTTTTTTTATGGATAATTGACTTCAGTGTTACGTGATATTAAGTGAAATCGCGTTCAGGAGGCTACGCAGCATATTCTCGTCCCAAATACCGCAGCATCTTAAGACAAAGGTCTTTAATTCATGCGTGCTGCCAGTGATGACATGGCAGCGAGACGTGGCCGCTTACACCTTGTGCCTTGTGAAAAGGCTTCAAGACGCAAAAAGAGTCCAACGGAAAGCGCAATGCTCGGGATTTCCCTACATGATTGAATTGGAAATGAGGAGATCCGAAGTAGAACTACGGTCATCGATCTTATACATTCCAAAAGATTGCTAGCCTCGAGTGGCAATGGGCAGGACACATCACTTGAAGCACTGACAGGCGATGGCGACCACAGTGGGCATGATACCGCCACAATATAAAGACGAGAGGAAGTACTATACTTACTACTAATATAGAGACTCATCACGTCACCTCTGAAAAGATAAGGCCTGGACACTTGAAATTTGGTAGGAAGATTCATTTGGTCGAGTACAGGTCAACTAAGAACAGACTTTACAAACTGTTACCCCAAAAAAGGGTTGCGGGGGTGTTATATTAAACAAAGTGGACTATGAACAGCAAATACATTTATAGTTATTTAATTTTTATTACATATTTTCGTTTTATAAAATCCATTTCGAAATATATTTGGTAATATATATAAAGGAATATTTTATTAGGGGTAAGGGGTCAACCTCAACCTCACCAGCTCGTTGTGCACCCTACTAATCAACAAACGAGGCTCTGATTTCCATCAACCCGCATTGGGCCAACGTGGTCAGAAAAGGCCTCTAGAGACTAAGACTTCCAGTGCCTGGCAGTTTTGCGTGCAGCACAGGATTTTCGGGGGATGCTTATATCCAGGATTTGACATTTAGCGGCTGACGATGATGAATATTTTATCAATGTTACTAGTAATAGCAGTGACGACATGTATGCTGTATGCTTCCGCTTTGGTGCGTAAACAGTTTTAGGAGCGTCGTGTAAGGCCACATGTCCACTTACCCGAAGCGGTCACGACGCGGCCCCGCCGGTGATTGTCTCTCGCGTTAAACTTTTATATCGTTTCATTAGACATTGTTGCGTCACACGCGGAGCACGTCTCTACTACGTGTGCGCTCGATAAGCACCGCCACAGTGTGTGTGAGACCTAACGTAAGCACATGCTTAAGTTTCGTTAGGATCCCAAATCCGACGATTTCTCTAAAATTTTGCAACGGTCACCGAAGGAGTTATAATGAGTAAAAATCTCCACATGACTCTATCTGTCTACAGGTAAATAAAATAATGACTCATAAAAAAAAGTTACAACAGCAGAATACGTACATCATTCAAGATTATTGCGGCATCAGCCCTTTCCCGATTCTGCTCAGTGGCCTCCTTCTATATCACATGTAGATCCTAGGACTCTAATCAGGCATTCCTAGGTAAACCTAGGCCAAGATAAGAAGGGTAAGTAAAATCACAGTTCTTTCAATCTTTACCTATATATGTATGGTTTGTCTTATATGCGTTACTAGCTGTTCCCCGCCCGCTTGGCTGGTCGCAACACCCTTGCGAGGGCACCAGTTCCATTGAGAAAGGAATTTTGTAAAATCCATTCTTAGCTGACCACAAAATGGCAGAAGCAATATCTCTACCAAATTTTGAGTGTTTACGTCGGAGATCTCTTGATGAGTCAATGAATCTCTGGATATCTCCTTTATATATATATAGTATATACTTTAGCGTTAAATGGAAAAGCGTTCGTTAGTAAGTCGTTATTAAGTTTTAATGAAATGGATCAGGACAGTTTAATTAATAAACAGCTGTTCTTACTGCGTTTCATTCATTTGCGTCAAATCGCAGCGGCGGTCATACGCTTATTAAGCTGTCAACGTTTCACAATGTTAATCAAAATTCAAGCGCTAAACAAACTGAATTCGAACCCGTAACTTAATTAAAAGTAATAGTCGGTAATGACTCGCTCGCCGAGTCATTAGGTCCTTGTTTGACTAATTAAACTATTTGTGTGTATACAGCTTTGTTATATTTGTAATGGTGCTACTGTTAATGATTTTTGATAATCAGATATTCAGGACATTTAACAAAAAACTTAAACTTAAACTTTTATTCAATTGAGCTATGAGACAAGCTGGATGTTCGCCTGATGGTAAGTGATACGCTCGCCCGTAACAACATGGCACTAGTTAAGATGATATACACAGCACGTATGCGTTCGTAGCCTGAGACGTAAGATAATTGATTCTCGTTACCGGAGTAATTTCACTAGCTACAGCGACTTTCAAACCAGAACACTGTAATGTTTGGCGCACTATTGTTTGTCCTACCACCAGTAAAAACAATACTACTTCTTTAGGTTTTGTTGATGTTAATACTTACACTATTGACATTAATAGAATTTACTGGTGGTAGGTCTCTACTGTCGAAGTTCGTCTAAGCAGGAACACAGCTCCTATTTCTTCATTACCATGTTCCGGTTTGAAAGACGCTGTAGCTAGCGAAATTACTTAGTTAACGTGACTTAACATCTTATGTCTCAAGACTAAAAGCACAATGTGTTGCGGTGTATATCATCCCAACAAGCGCCACATTGTTATGAGCAGACATATCAATTACCATCAGGTTTATAGTATAAAATGCTGAGGATCGCACTTGGTGGAAGACATTGAGAAAAGGCCTATATCCAGCAGGGGATAAACAAAGGCTGGTAATGATAAACGATAATATTTATAGTATAAGAAAATACTAGAATTGTATAACAGTTGACCTCAACCTAGTATGGTGTATAATTTGAGCGTGATAGCAAGACTGTCCCTAAGCTAACCTTTATAAGTAAGAACCAGAGACCTTCGGATTACTATCGGACAGTCATAATTCCTCTAATAAATTCACTATTTCAACCGATGGATGTCCACTGCTGGACATAGGTCTATTGTAATGTGTTCCACAATGCTCTGTCTTGCGCTGTTTGAATCCAGTGGCTCCTAGCAATTCTTTTGATGGCCTCTGTCAACCTAGTGCGAGGTCTGGCTCTCCGGTACGGGATCGCTATCACAGCACTTTAAGAATCCATCATCCATCGGTTCAACGAGCGATGTGCCCCGCCCATTGCCACTCCGAATGCACTGATGCAAACCACCGATTTGACCGAAACCAAAGGATATCATATAACCCTGACTTCCCCTCAAAAGCAGGATAACTTTCAAACATTTCCGCCACGAAACCAAAAAAAAGCTATGTCGGTGACATTGGTTCTATCTGCAGATATCTTCATTTCTGATTTCATCACGCAAGGATAATCCAAGCATCACCCGCTGAGTGATTCTGAGCTTTCTTATGAGGTCCTCAGTGAAGTTTCTCAAGAAAAGTAACAGAAAGTCTCTACACATTATTAGTTAAATGTAACAGCAAAGCGATCAGATAAACGTATGCAAATGTGTTAGTTAACTGCAGTGTGTTGAACGCTCGATGCAGTATCTTTCCCATGGTAAGATACTTACACGATAATCGGCGGTTCATATGCACGCTTTGAATATGCATACAGTTAGTATGCAAGCCCACCGATATAAAATCATAGTGGTGTTCTAATTCAATAGTTTTACACGGCGCATGGCAGAACTTGCCGAGCGGGTTGGCGATAGACTGGATCCCTGTGCACGGCCCGGGGTCATAAAGCTTCCGGTGCAGCAAACAGCACGAGCATGTCCTGCGAAACTTTATTATTACACTTACAACACTAATAGTAGTCATTTTATACGTAATCCTAATTAGTTATTAAGTTATTATCAAATAACTTCTAATACTTAATTACTCTTTATTGTACATTCCTATTGCCGGAAACAGTTTAGGTAGGTACCATCACAGAGGCTGTTTCTGCCGCCAAACTGTACTGTGCGAGCATTATTGTGTTCCGGTTTGAAGGACGTTGCTACTGGTGAAATTACTGTGACTTAAACATTCACATGTTATGTCTCATTACATGTTACGACGAGCACAATACGGTACAGTACCATCCCAACAGGCGCCACATTGTTATGGACAGGCGTATCACTTACCATCAGGTGAACATCTTGCTCGTCTCATCGCTTCGAAGAATAAAAAAATAATAATAAATATCTACATAGTTAAAATATATATTCACTTATTTCCATTTCTATTAGTCATCATCATGATCATCATCATCCGCCGATGACACATACCACTCCCAAAGATCGCCAGATTTGTAGGAGTTTATACGGGTAGGATCTCCATTATCCTCCATCTCCTTATATTGAGGGTTGGTGTGTGCCCTAACAGAGGGGACGTAAATTGGCCGTTGAAAAAAAAACAATATCGAGGAATTTGGGCCATTATCCACCACGCTAGCCTAATGCGTGTTGACTAGAACCTCGTTTGTTGATTAGCAGGATACACCACGAGCAGGTGAGGCTGGCATGGGTTCCGTGAGTTCTTATGCGGAGCCCTTTACACCCCATATTTCTATTACGTTTGAGATTGCGATAGAATGCTTTCGTTTCTAAGTTACATCACACTTAACGATCGTGTATATATTCTATTGTTTATATCTATATATTTTAAACTAGTTTTAGTCCTTTAAACATTTTGTCCTTTGGTGTCACCATGTATATCCAAAGAATTGACTAATCCAGAGATCTCTGAAACTATTAGATGTCAACACTTCAAATTTGATAGAGGTAATGCTTCTGCCATTAAGAGGTCAACTGAGAATGGATTTTAAATATTCTTTCCCCGAAGGTAGTTGCAGGGGTGCAACGGTCAGCAAAAGGGACGAAGAACAATTAGTTATATATGCCACTACATACAATTAATTCGTTAATAAACTTATAGAGGAGTGTTTAAATAAGTTGGCAAGTTCCACGTTATCGCTTAACATGTCCGTCAGGGGTCCCACATTCGATTCCTTTATATCTCTATCATTTATCGGGCCCTGGCAGCGCCGTTTATCGGGCGGCTGCTACCGGCACGCGGATGCAAAGCAGCGTCGTGACTAAAGCGATGACATGTAGGCTACGCCAGTGGTTGGCAACATTTCATTATAATATTTATTACATAATTATTTTAAATAAATGTATTATCAAACCAGGTAAAATATATATTTCTTTTCATTAGTCCTGTTTCCTTTCACAAAGTTATGACTAACAAATATTAAACTATTTAATACTTAAAAAAAGTAATAAGTTTTCTAGAAATATCATCCAAATTAGTTCAGAAAATAGATTTTTCATTTTTATTAACTTTTTAAAGTAAAACTTATAATTTTACAATTTAAATATTGTATCGAGTTATATTGTCACTTAGTGGTGTAAGAGATTCCGCTCAACCTGTTACGGAGCCCAAGTCACCCGGTGCACCCTGTTTAATAACAGATGAGGCTCTAACCACCCAACAACCCGCACTAGGCCAGCGTAGTAGGCCACGGCCCAATTCCTCTCAATGAACATTGTGATCTTTGGAGACAGCCTATGTCCAGAAGCGGACGTCTGTCGGTTGATGATGATATAGATTACTGTCACAAAATTATAAACGCAATATTAATAACAATGTTAATATTATTAGTATTATTAAAACATTTATTATAAATGAGATGCTTAGGGAGACGCGTTAAACATACTGTCGCTACATAAAAGCCATAAATGTACTGACTCCCGGCCCGGCTTCCTCCGCGATCCTCTATTAATGATCCCGATTCTGACCGTCGTATACCGGATTTACACCAGATAACTAAGAATTTATAAACCATAAATATGGTTTTAATGTAATAACCATAAAGAAATGGACCGTGATTTTAAGAGGCTGTATTAATTTACCGCAAATCCTGATCGGGCGGCAACGCGGGCCCCGGCGAGCGCGGCGCTTGCTGCGCGCGCGCACCCGCCGCCGCTCGCGCTCGCTCCCTTTATTAGCAATTCCGATATGCGAAAGCGATATTGTGGTCACATAAGTGGAACTTAGCGGGCACCGTTTCATTTTATCACTACGATATTATTATAGATAGCGCTTTAATAGAATGTAGGAATTACGGAGCGATAAACAGTTATTAGCCGCATAAAATAGTTTGACGTAATAAGCGGTACGCTTCATATATTTGTATAACAAACGGCTCGTTTTGTCTGCGCAGTTTGCGCGCGCACCTCTCCCGCCCGACTCCAAATAAACTCATTATTTATCTCGTGCATCGAAATCATATTTTGTCCTGTTTATTAATTATATACAGAGTATTATATACACAATGATAACAAGGTATACTTATAAAGCTCCGCTTAACTCTAGACGAGTTCACTTCTATAAAACTTTAATGAATAGAATATAAATGTTTCTGTGATAATCTGCATAATTCTGCACCGTTAATTAGACGGCTCAATTTACTATACAATAATTACTAAGTAGTAGCTAACTAACTAGAAAAAAGCAGAGAAACACCTTTTTTTATATCATTTGAAATAAATATATTGAAGATAATCAAACAGGTAATATTAATATTATATAACAGTTCACTTTTCGGTGCTTTTATATTGGACAAACCGATGAGATAAGCGAGCTGTTAACCTGATGATGACCATAACGCTACATTGTGCTCGTGACCTTGAGACACATTAAATCTGGTTATTCCAATATTTTCACAAGCTACAACGCCCTTCAAACTGCAACACAGTAATATATGCATAATACTGTTTGGAAGCAGTTAATAGCTGCGGTGGTACCTACCTAAACGGTCTTCGGCAACAGAGACCGACCCACATTAATTTTTTAAAAAGAAAAACATGTTTATTAAGTTTACGGAAACAAGTCAAATCTACTAATACATAACAAAACAAAAATGATAAAAAAAGGCTGAATATCTCTGGAGTACCACGCTAACGGATTTTAATTAAGATTGAAAGATGTAAATAATAAGTTGCAGGATTGAAGTTGTGATCAATATTCAGATAGGTTCATGTATGCAAATCCTAGTATACCTGTACTCATACTGGATGCTGTACGCAGCGGTCCCGTAAAAAATTAACCAATTACTTTAACATTCATTAGAGCATCAATCAAAGTTAACTATTTACTAGCACAAACGTGTTTAATATTTATTTTCTAGGTTATGCGAAGAGACAAGCTAATAGTCAAATATTTTACCATAAAAAAAACCTCTAATTATCATAATATACACCCCCGTATCAGTCCCACCGCTGGGGTTCAAAGGTTACTTTCGCACAGAGATGTTGGCCAAATGATGGTTTGCAGATGTCACAAGATTCCGAAAATTTTTCTTAGAACATATCGGTCTCTTAATGCTTTCCATAACCGGAAGCTCGAACTTAATGGGAATCGATCGGGTAATTTGAGTACAGTAACACGTACGGCCACCTTAATACTGAGCTAGTTCTTTTTCATAAACATTTATGAAGCAAAGTACAAAAAAAAACTCACCAACATAATGTCTGTTCCATATAAAAACTGTGTCATTACTGTGCCAACTTTTTGCATATCCTTGACGGCGGTTACGATCCATCGCACGGTTTGATTGACCGTCTCTGTCGTCATTGTAATGGGCTAGAAGAGGAAGACTGCCTTTTTACTGTACAGGAAAAACACAACATGGAAGGTTGTAAAGATTGAATAAAAATATGATATAATTTCTTCACATGACAATGACTTAAATGATTCGACCCTTCATCGATACTTCCCGCCATAGCTTCCTGTTAATCAAAAGAATAATTTTTTCTCACTACAGCTTGACAGAAATATACTTTACCATAGATTAGCATCATTATCAGTCTTTGTTTATCCACTGCTGGATATAGACTTCCCAATTATATTATCATTTATTTAACTCTTTGCTGCACAAGTTGGAAATAAAGAACTCCATACAACGATCCCAAAAAACTGTATAACAAACAGTACTGTCATTATCCTAAGCGATCTCTTCTAGATCACCTCCCATCGCAGCTTCTATTTCTGCCACCAAACTGTAGTTTACAAACATTATTATGTTGTAGTACGTGAAAATTACTGAGGTAACAAGTTTTAACATCTTTTTCTCACCAACAAGCACAGTGCCTTGTAGTGTTTATTATCTTGACTAGCGCCATCTTATTATGAGCGAGCGCATCGCTGTAGGTCGATGTCTTGCGTGTGTCATCGCTTCCAGGAATAAAAATAAATAATAAAACAATAGGGTAGTGTATATGGCAAACCCTCGGTGTAACTGGATGCAATGTTTTATCGTAAGCAACATCACTTCCACTTAAAACATAATAATTCACGCATTCAAATCGCACGCCCGCAATTTTTTATATCGCGTGTGTTTCGCGCCATTTTCGGGTGCGGGCGCGTTTCTAATAAAATTAGACTGACGATTGTAGAGCGACGAATCCATAGACAATCCATAGACAAGTGACGCGATTTTAAAAAAAATACACACATGTCTATATTAATAATTTTTTTATTTAGATAATACCTATTTATCAAAAACAATTTTTTTTTGTGACACAACTCATTATTAAACAGTTTTTTTTTTCTATTGTAAAACCTAATAATGAAATATATGTAAGTTGAGTTCGATGCCCGTGGATATTCTTTACCAGCCAACCTTTAGTCTGATGAAATGTTGTGGAAGGTGGTAATGTTAAAATGGTACACTTGTAATTATAATTCTGATTAATGTCGAGTTATTTTTTTTTTATATAATTAAACATCGATATGGCCAATCCCAATATTTTCCCCATCTATAGCGCTCTTCAAATCAAAACATATTAATATTTGCGCACTACCATTTGGCGGTAGGAGTGTGCGCTACTGCCGGTCTATTTAACATATAACAATTATTAATTACCGTAATCTAGACATATTACTGATAATTTAGATAGGTTTAACATATTCCATAAAAGTAATTAAACAAGTTATATTATCGAATTTAATAAAATATCAAAATATATTCGAGAGATCGAGTAGTATTGTGCAAACATTACTGTGTTCCAGTTTGAAGGGCGTTGTAGCCAAAATAATTACTGAGGTAACGAGACTCAACATCTTATGTCACAAGGCGATGGGCGCAACGTGGTGTAGTGTATAACATCTTAAGTAGCGCTATGTTGTTACAGGCAGTTGTATCACCTAACATCAGGTGAACGTCCCGCTCGTCTCGTCGCTACATTGAATAGAAAAAAGAAGTTCAATTATTTATTTCTTATATATATCGCCTTTGTTTGCCTCCGATTTGCGTTAGTTGAGTATATATGTATTCACAATGTAAATCCTTCTCGACTCCAGTGGTGGAGAACCTGGGGACGCTATACATCAGGGCGTCTGCGCAGAATTAAGATAAACACACGTAGAGCGTAGCGCAGACGGACTATCTGAGGACGAGCTTACACAAAGCGGCTGTGACAATGAAATATGACGTCATCATTTACGCCCCGGCTCTAGCGCTCAGGAGCTCTGCGCGAGCGGCACCATAAATTCTCGGATTCGTTTCTTGTCTTTGCTCGCCTTCGCCCAATGTTGATTTAACATGGTTTTAGTCTTATTGATTCTTTATTACGTGTTTGTATTGTCTGGGCGCACGCAACTTTACGTAAGGCGTTGGTTAATTAATTTCGGGTGTTTTGTTGACGCTTGATATATGAACGCAATGGGAGCCGTAATGGGAACGAACCATTACGCGGGGGTAGTGTATTAAAAACTGAACGGCTACTAATTTAAATACAACCAATCAGTTTTTATATGTTTCAAAATAGATGACATATTAAGTCCATTTATCTCATGGTAATTAATACGCTTGCCAATAACAACGTGGTGATTGTTAGGATGATAGACACTGCACCAGATGGTGCTCGTCATCTATAAACGTGAATGAAGTAGCTCTGTTTTTTTTAATCAATCCCTCGGCTTGTGTTGGCGTGAGTATCTCTTTTTTTTAAAATTATTTATATTCTTTTCTTTTCCCTACTTAGAACATTTTCTATTTCTTCTTTCATACTTCCTCTCTTTCACTCTTAGACCTTATCATCTTTACATCTTCTTGCTTTCTTCTTTCATGCATCACCTCTCAGACTTCAATCGCCACTTATTATAGTTTGCTTATAACTTTTCCTTTTACTTTCTATATTTTTGCTTTTTTATTTTGTTTATTTCATTAAATGTTTTCCTTTACGTTTTTTACAATATTTGTTGTTATTTTACATTTTTTATTTTATTTTCATGATTTATTATTTCTACTTTCTAATTTTTAGTTCTATCTATTATATCTCTAGTCACTTATCTGCAAAATTCCAAAAATGTGCGGCGAGTTCCGTCTTCATTCATCAGAAAGGAGGGTAGTTCTATGTTGCCGAAGACCGTCTAGGTAGGTATCACCGCCAGCCCTGTAGTCTCGGGCTATTCAGAGTGGAACTAAGGTATTCCCTGTCTGTCGTACAAGGCGACTAATAGGGTCCTCGTTTTCGTGAGCTTTGGGGGTGGTGGTCCTCACAGCTCAATAAGCGACCCTTAGGTGGACGGCAAATGCATGACGGTCTTATATTTGCCGTAGCACAGCGTGGGTGCTAAGAAGGGCTTTGCCCTTCCGTGGGATGTTTTAGCCAGAAAGCAGAGGAGGCACCAGTGCGTTTCGTAAGAGATCCCGGAGCCCCTCCTAATTAATGCATTGAGGGAGACCACCGAAAGGGTTTTAGTGGGTAGAAGCCCCATATAACCTTGTCCTCCCCAGAAGCAAGGTATCTCTTAAGATTTCTCGCGCAATAAAAAAGGTAGATACCACCGCAGTGACTATTTATGCCGCCAAACAGTAGTAACCATACATTACGGTGTTTCGGTTTCAAGGGCGCTATAGCTGGTGTAAAATGTATCTATGCCTCAAGATGACGAGCGCAATGTACCGTAGTGTAAAACATCTTAAATAGCGCCACGTTGTTATGGGCAGATGAATCACTTAACATCAGATGAACATCCCGTCCGCATTGTCGCTTCGTTGAATAGAAAACCATTCACCTGAGGGTAAGTACTAATAATACTAGTAGTAGCTAGTTAAGACGATAAACACTACGATCAATAACGTTGTCATAATTCACGGTTACTACAAAGTCTATTCGTTCAAGGTATAAAGGAGTAATGTAATGAACAAAAAAAAATCAAACTGTCTCGTCATGAGCACTGAAAGTAGCTGCTGCGGACATGTTTAACAAGCTGCAAACAAACGATGCCGACAAACGAGTACAATTAGTTGCGTCCGCTACATCCGGGCAGCTAGAAGTTTCACTAATAAATTGGCAGCCAGCAGCGGGCCTGCGTGGCGGGACACCCGACGCCGACCAGCCTCGATGGCACTTCGCATAGTTTACACTTAAGTATCCCTCGTAATTAGGAAAACTCTCCATCCGAGGTAACTCTTGAGGGGAATAGTATCCCGCTGTGTTCGCTCTACATCCTCGTCACAGCGGAGTCGCAGGTGATCGAAAATTGGATTATAAATGTTAAGTAATCAATATTAAACTTTTTTAATATATCAAAGCTTAGAAGTAAAATTACCATATTATTTATTTTATCATAAATTAATTCAGAATCTATACAAACATACTTCACTCGAAGGCGCTGCAGACTTTGGTCTTAATCTCCTGTACAAGTCTTTCCCTGACACTGTAACTTCAGCCTTCATCCTCCACCCAGTTAATTTTCCCATTGTTTTAACATCCTCTACACCATATATCTTTTCCTTGGACTACCCCATGTTCTTTTCAGTCATCCACTTAATGCACGTAGGGTTTTGGATTGTGACATACGTGTCAAGTGTTGTGCCTAGTTGTAGTGACTAACGGAACCTAGTAATGGTTTCTAGATAAATATACAAAGGATATTTCTTATTTAGACTCGGCCAGTTCAAAATCAAAAGGCCATTGGTCATGCTGAAAACCTGTTCAAGAGATCTGTAGCAGGGGATATTAAAAGGATAATATAATGATTAGAAATTAAAACTTATCAATCATTTTTACCTGTTGTCTAATAAAATAAAATTAATACAGCAATAAAACGTACTATAAAGAAATTTTAATGAACTTAAACTTTGATGATGTCTTAGTAAGCAAAGGATACCGACGCAATGATATATCGTCCCAGCAGAACTTAAAGCCAGAGCTGAACATATTTTCAACTTAACGACGTTCTTAGATTTGCTGGAAAGTAATGAAATGCATTGCGATGCCATTCACATATCCAACTTACTAATTAAGTCAACAAACGAGAAGAGAGCTGTAACTTTGACAACGTACCATACGTAAGGACCCGTGCAAGTATCCAATGTACTCTGATCCTTCTAACAATATATTAAGTTCTCTAATATCATTGGGAATGAAGCAGTTATCGCTAGGTATGTTACAGGTAACAGAGATCAAGTAATGTTGGTCGTTGTAAAAAGAGAAGCCGCGCGCGCAGATCTACGCCTTTTTAGATGTGTCCAAATGCAGTGGGGGCATGCGCAGGCGCATTGCCATATAGAGTAGACAATAGTGCGCGAATGACAATCGAGCGCGGCGGCGCCCTCATTATAGCACCATACGATTAAACTGTATTGCAAAGGAAATTTAAATTTTTCCTTAAAATAATCCTTTTTTTCATTTCAGTATCATATAATTTTTAGTATAATTCGTAGAACCGTAATGCCTTTTTTTATCCTCCCCTTTCCCCCCCGCACCTTAGCAGTGTAAAAAGTTTTGTATCTAGTTAAAATTGTCCAGGCTATGAGACTAATGATCTAATTTCATCAGCATCATCATCATACAAAAACCATTTACTTATTTCAAATCGATATCTTCTGTCGATACTAAATGAGATAACTGCATCACCCACTAGTTATCATATGTATTAAAATACTTACCATTAAATAGGTCTCCAGTTTCAGCATCATATTTATCTTACAGCCAGTCTGCCATTGGTGGCTGCTTTTCATATAAATAACACGGCTAATATTTTCTAATTTATCTGACATAAAGCGGGACAGTGATAATAATCAGCGTCACTAATTACTACGAAACTCATACTGTCTCCATCCAAAGGCCTCTTAAAGTGTTTCTATTCAGTCGCGAGATGGAGTTTATTCAACGGCCCGATAGTGTATCTCATTAAGCAAGCGCTCAGCGACGTTTTACGTCATTAAATATGTAAATAGTAAGAATACGGGCGTCCATTCAGCCGACATGTCGCGACGCCCGACCCGACAGAGCTAGAGCTCTATTAGAACAGCTACAGATAATGCTGAACAGCGGCGACGTGTTGTGAAGCTTGCCACCAACATCTCAAGTGATGACCGCGACAACGCTCCCAAGAGTGATAACGATGGAAAAGAAGAGATAAAGCTCCAATAGATATATTAAATGGATAAGAAAGATTAGGTAGCTCGCTGGCGTAATGGTTAGAGCGTGCAGCTTTCATTTTGAAGGTCGAGGGTTCGAATCTCAGCATGCACTGGTGACTTTAATATTTAAGTTATGTACATTTGTGAACTTTAGTTACAACAGCGAAATACAAACGGTGAAGGAGAACATCCTGAGGAAACCTGCACATGAATTAGAATTTATTATAAAGTGTGTGTGAAGTCACCAATCCGCGTTGGGCCCACGTGGTGACTATGACCCCATCATCCTCATATTGAGAGTAAGCCTGTGCCCCAACAGTGGGTAGGTTATGGTAGCTGTAGAAAAAAAAATAAAGTAGGAGAAGACGAGGGCCAAATAAGCAATACAAAAATCTGGAGTAGGCTCGCTAGAAATAGATGAAAATTCAGTTGGAGGAGGCTTTGGACGGTCCCTACAATGGACTGTACTGCACTGTACTCAATTAAAGGAAGTGGTATAATCATCATCATCATTATCAGCCTTTGTTTATCCACTGCGAGATATAGGCCTTTCCCAATGTCTTCCACCAAACGCGATTCTCGGCTTCTCGCATCCACTCACATCCGACCGCCCTGATGATGTCGTCGGTCCATCTGGAGGGACTGCGTCCTATCCCATGTGGGAGACGGGTTAGAATACCCCCACCGCTATACTACCTTTGCAGATTCGTAAAACACGACTAAAAACTAAGACTAGATTTAGATTTAGGCGACTAAGACAATTTATTTATAGGAAGCAATACATTATAAACAAAAAAAAGAGCAGAAATTTCAATTAATAAGATTTTTGTTGGCGTATCAGTTTTGATACATGATAATTCTCTGTTGCCGCGTTCAGGCAATAGTTTACCGCAACATTACTATGGTCCGGTTTAACGGGCGTTGTAGCTAGTGTAATTACTGGAGGAACGAACGTCAACATTTGTCTCCGGCGACGAGCGCGTCGCTACGAGGAAGCGTATCACTTACCATCAGGTGAACGATCCGCTCATCTCGTCGCTTAATTTAATAAAAAAATTAGATCAGCTTAAAATTGTCAAAGTGCTTGTAGACTTTTGTAGGTCTGTGGCGAGCGGCAATTGCATTACACGCCGACATATGATATCGCTTAACAAGCTGTTTATGACACATCCTAGAAATTCTAATCATGTATTTGTGCCGCCTTTGAGCTGATTAAGCTCGAAGTGGAAACTTCTCTAACACTGTCTATTAATCACAGGTATATCCTATTCCTGCCGCCAAATAGTAGTGTGCAAATATTACTACGTTCCGAAGTGTTTGATGGTCGTTATAGTTTTTTTTTTGTTTCGAGAGCGAAATTTTCGAAACGACGCTCTGTCTTCTGGAGAGAAGTCAGAGTTATGCGAAGATTTTTACCCACTAAAATACTCTCGGTTGTCATCTTCAGCCTTTGGAGAGGTCACGATATCTCCGTTCAGAATGCAACAGCAATCTCTCTAACACTATGCAGGAATACCCCGTCCCGGGGTCTTGCTGTCCCTACCATCCCCGCGAATAGTACCTCTATAGCGGAAGACCACGTCCTGCTATTGTCTTCCTCAGAACCCCTATACTGACCGCCAACAATACCAAAGGCTCCATTAAGATAGGTGAACACCATTCACCGGTGCGCGTGACCGCCACGACGGCTTCGTCTCCGAGCGGGAACTATCCTCTCCCGAGGGAGCTGCAGCTAGTGTAATTAGATAACGAGATTTAACTTCCATGTCTCTGGAGAGGAGCGTAATGTGGTGCAGTGTATAACATCCTGACTAGTGCCACGTTGCTATAGGCAGGCGTATCACTTACCATCAGGTGAACGTTCCGCCCGTTTCGACACATCGTTGAATAAAAAAAGATAACCATAGACAAAATTAAACATTGTATAACGTTTATGTCATAAGCATATATTATAATCATATAGTATGTAGTATTTAATAAAAAAAACTAAAAGATAGACTAGACACAGTTTCTAAACGATTTGTTTTTATTCTTTTTAACGAAATCTTTGCGAGATTTTTGTCCAGCAGTGGACGTCTACGGGTGATAATTGACGATAATGATATAAATCTATTAATGAATAAAAACATACCCTACTATTAAGATAACTCTAAAATAAAGAGAATAACTCTAAAATAAATGGATACATTCCATCTTCCTCCTTTCTTCATTATTATTAAACGTTTCTCTATACATTTTGCTTTCATCATCATTATCAGCTGGTAGTCGTCCAGTGCTGGACATGGGCTTCCCCCAAAGATTCCCACCCTGATGGGGATATAATTTGAACGTTTTCAAAGTTTTACATTACCTTTTCTTGATACACGAGAGAAAAATATAGTTTGAATAATTATTATCTTAACATATAGCATAGAACATATTTGAAGAAAGGCACGTTATCTGCCTGTAGTTGTACACGTAGGAGTATTTTTTTTGTTGTTATTATATTTTATAGTACATTGTTAATATGGATAAATAGAATAAAAAAAATATTTAGCGATAGAAATAGACAATCTCGTTGTACCAAACAAGTCAACCTTTTCGAAGTACAGCTTTTCATATAACCTTATGCTAGTGGAATCTATATTAGTTTAATTCAGAATTGGCGATGATAACACCCAGTTATTAAAGACATTGAATACCACTAGCATCAACTGACTGACCTGATAACTGAGATGGAGTAATGACCGCTATATACGTTGCTACATTGATTTGCAACATCCGTTGAAAATGGAAAGTGTTCGTGTATTCGATGTTCCTACAAACATTGCATTCAACGGAGAAAATATTTACATTGCATGAATAACTAAGTACTATTCCCTGTACTATTACAACATCATATATATATATATATGATGTTGTAATAGTACAGTTTGAAAAGCTATACGCGTTATACGTATGGAAGGAGCGCGGGTTCGATCCTAATTAATCTAATTTCTGGTGAAGGAAAATATCGTAACGAAACCGTCATATTCCAGGCACAACTTTCATGGATATGTGAGAACCGGTAATCAGCCAATGTAGTGGCCTCGTATTCCAACAGTGGGAATAATAGAAGATCAATTTAAAAAAGTACTGTATTTACTAGTCATTGGTCTAACGAGGGTTAATCTCTGTCCATCTTACGACGGCGAACGAAGTTTGATGCTGTGAAAATATTCTAACTAGCATGATTACTAAACCACGCTTATTAGTTACCACCAGACGATTCCTGCTCATCTAACTGTTTAATTGATAAAAAATGAAGCTGTTATATTTTTTTTATTCCAAACAACGAGATGAGAACGACGAACGAAGACATTCATCTTATGGTAAGCGATACGCCCGCCCGTAACAACGTGGCGCTAGTTAGTATATGCCCACACTCATTGCGCCTGTCGCTTTGAGACATAGAATGTTAAGTCTTGTTACCTCAGTAATTTCACTTGCTAAACCCCTCTTCAAACCGGAACACGGTATGTTTGCACACTACTATTTGGTGGCAGAAATAAGCATTGCGATGGTGGATGCGACGCTCTCCAGTGACAAACCTACCACCGGTACATATTACGTACATATTTATTTATGCGATTAAATAGTAATTAACTGTAATAAATTATTATTAAATCTTAATCAAAAACATACCGTTTTATCTGGTAGATTGTAGAGACAGGATCGACACGATGCTGTGTAGTACAAGTAGCTGGACACGGAACAAAATGAAAGTTCACGATACACGGAGCCGGGGCCGGCCTGCCCGCTTATCGCCCACTCGTAATGGATACGATATGAGGTGGACACGAGCTGTCCGCGGACTAAATACAAGCCATATTTTCTATTTGTAAAAGCTGCTGTGTGACATTCAGCTCTTTAATCATCTAGTCTCTTTAAACCTTTTGTAAACATAAACATTTTCTTTTTCATTCCATTAAACGACGGGACGAGCGGGTCGTTCACCTGATGGTAAGTGATACGCCTGCCCATAACAACCTGGCGTTAAGTTAGAATGGTACACTGCACCACATTGCGCTCGTCACTTTGAGACAAGATGTTGAGTCTCGATACCTTCGTTATATAGTAGCTACAGCGCCGTTCAAACCCGAACACAGTTATTTTAGCACACTACTGTGTAGTTGCAGTAACAGGCGCTGCAGCGGTACCTATCTTAACGGTCTCCGGCAACAGAGAACTACCACCAGTATCCTTATTTATCTCCATTTTGACATTTTTCTTTACAATTTTATGTGTCATATTTTGGAGACCGTATAACTTTGAGTTGAAGTATATATATCCCAACTATTCAAAACTTTATTATTACTTCTGTTTAGTAAGACGCTGTTGATTTAAGTCTCCAGTGATGAGATGCTGTGCATACACTAAATAGCGCCATCATCAGGTGAACACAAAAGCTGATTTCGCTACTCCTTTATATAAAAATGTATAGATTATATAAATATTTATAACGGATAATACAACGGATGAAATTATATAGATGAGCCAACACAACAATGAAGATTGTTTTTTTTAATATAAGTAATACTGTTGATGTAATTTAAAATACAGATTAAAAATTAACTACGTTTTCAATCAATTGTTGTGGTATTTAATTCATACGTTTTTTCTATTTGAGGTAATATGATTTTTTTTGGATTGATAATATTTAGAAGCAAAAATCTCAATAAAAACAATACTAAATAATATCTTCCTTGTGTCGTAATATGCAGTGTTATGTTAAGTTAATAAATAAAGTTCAATAATACTGTAATTAAACAATTTATCTATATCCAATAATGATATAATAACAAAGGCTGGACATGGCCGTGCTGGTGGCGCACGCAGTCTCCGTCACTTCGGAGCGCAAATTGCTTTACGGGAGCAATGGCGACCTGTCAGACGCGACACACTGCATTAGGGTTCTTCAAAGTTTATAAAAAAAAAACATTGTTTTAAAATAACAATAAATCCATACATAAATTGTATTATATCTAATACATTATAATAAAAAAAATCTTTCATCATCTTCAGCCGATAGATGTCCACAGTTGGATATAAGTCTTCTCCAAGAGTTCTCATCTCTATCGGATCTGTCGATCTGGCCCAATGCGGGTTGGTGGGAGTCAGAGCTTCGTTTGTTAATAAGGACGAACGGGTGAGGTTGGCTTGGATCCCGTGAGTTATGATGAAACCGTCAAAAATCTCAGTCCATCTGCCTATCACCACAATAATCCAAATTTCACGATTGAGACTTATACATACTAAAATATTATTCATATTATTCATAATATTAAATAAATACATTCGAGATGTTTTTGTATGTACATCTAAGAATATTTTGTATGCATTTCCAACCTATTCTAAGGAAGCTAAGGAATGTAGCATAGATCCTTTCTGTATCAGCATCAGTGTAAACGTTACTGTGTTTCGATTTAAAAAGAATAGAGGCTAACGTAATTACAGAAGAAACGAAACGTAAAATTTTATATAACAAAGCGCAATACGATGCTGTATAAACATCCTAAATAAGACCATACGTGATATGTAAAATAGGAGATCTGACTGTTGGATTAAACCCTATATAATAAATAAAGGCCTTTTAATGTTCCCTCTCGAAATTCTAGGCCTTATCTTCATATTCGAGAAAAAACTTAAAGCTGTTATCGAAACTAATCGCTTTTCGCTTTCTTTCACCGGAAACTCAAGTTCAATAGGGATCGAACCTGTGCTTCTTAGAAACGTATAACTTAGGCCTTTGTAAAATGCTGTCATAGATTCAACAAGTTTGTTTATAAAAATATACGGAACTGATTTTAATCCCGGATCGCGCTTGACCGTTTTTTCCATTTGCCGCTAAAATTAGCCGTCGGATTGTCACTGGTTAAATTATTCAGGCGGCGTTCGATGGCTTTAAGTGAATTTCGCGATCGACCAGCGGTTTTTCTAGACTGATCTGCATACTCCAACGCACGACCTCACGTCCCCGTCTGAGAAGGTTGGCGCGTGTCGATGAAACCGCGTATTATATTATACTTGTCTACAGTGGAAAACGAAGAGACATTTTTTTTTAATCTGCTGTTGCCTACTTCTATCTATAATCAAGATGAAGCTGTTGCTGTACTTACTTTAATAGAACATAGTTCTTTAATACTTTAGCTCGTGAGTAACAATGGTCAACTACCATCACTTCTTCTTTCTTTTTATCTTTCCTATATTTTTATTATATTTGACTCATAATAGCGTAAAATTTTCTCCGAAGACCATGAGGTTAGTATTACCTACCAATTATATACATTTTCGTAAACAAATACGGTAATAAAAGGCACCGCGTCGTACAAGTTCAAGCTGTCCCCACCCTGACGAGGTTACGTGACGCGTAACCTAAGTTCGCAACGCAACCTTTTAGTTTGGTAATTTACAACAAAACCCGAACAAATATACCCTCCTTCCCCCTCCAAATGAGTACAACTTGCAGACATAAAACTATCGTAAATTTCAACAGTTGACGTAGGGTATTAGTTTTATCTGCTTTAACCGCTACAAAAACTTTTAAAATAAGCGAATGATGATATTTATAACCTACATAATAAAATTATTCATGCTTTGAGTTAAGTTTTGTAACCGTTTTTTATACAATTAAACGTCGAGACGATCGAGACCTTCATCTGATGGTAAGTGATACGCCCGCCCATAACAACGTGGCGCTAGTTAGATTGTTATATGCCACACTACATTGCGCTCGTCGCTTGACACATATGATACCGAGTCTTGTTACCCCAGTAATTACACTAACTACAATGCTCTTCAAACCGGAACATGGTAAAGTTTGCACACTACGATCTGACGGGTGCAATAGGCGCTGCAGTGGTATCTGCCTAAACGGTCTCCGGAAAGAGACCTGCTACTACTAAAATTTCATTGTTTTCGAATTGACAATAAACAGAATCTATATCGACCGCTTAAATAGTAGAGTGAAGACATTACGATGTTCTGGTTTGAAGTGCGTAGTAGATAATGAAATCACTAAAGTAACCAAATATATCATGGCTCTAAGCATTACTTATCAACAGGAGAACATCTTGTGTTAGAGATAACTATTCTCATGTATGGTATTCCAAACCTGGATGTCACTGTAACTATGAGATTTCGGAAGGCTTACCATAAAGGAAGACATGAGATGGTATAATTAATATGTTAGCTTAAAATTATTAATATATATGCCTTTCTGTAAATACTAAAAAATTGCCTTTAGATTGTTATTTGAAACCTTGCAACCCCATTTAAAAATTATAAAAAGCGATAACGTAAGAGAAACATAAAAAATAATCGAATAAGGAATGGTAGCTCGCGTGCCGCGAATCGTAAAAATCACAGCAGCGAACACTGATTTTTACGTAACAACGTATCAGCATGTGCAGTGGGTTTTTAGGCAATAAATCACACTAGTTAATACGCTCGCGGAACCCTTCCGCTGGCGGTATTCGGCTGTAATTAATAACGCAACCATACGATACCATCATCCAGGCAAATCGGCAACACGCACTGCCTTCCGTGGTAGTACGCATGTCAGCTATATTATTTTAAATATTAATATTTAAAAAAGTATTAGTAAAACTTATTTTTCAATAGTTTCTACCTTCAGAACATCATCATATTGAGCACCGTCTTCAAATTGAAGTTGGGCGATCAGCCAGAGAAAATATTTCCGACCTTGTGCAATTCTTATAAGTGTCGAGTTAATATAATTCGTCTACGCTTTTGTCGCCGAAACACTTTCTTTGTTGGGTTCCGCATGCTCGTTTTCTGGAGATTTCCATCGAGAAGCAGCTTTGGAAAATGAAAAAGAGATTCCCTCTGTCAGTGGTCCTCTGCATGACGTTTGTTATTATCCATCGATTGCAGATCTGCGTTTGAGACGAAAAGATTCCATGGGATCGTAAAGGTCTTGGTCAATGTCCACATCTCAAACGCAACCGTCTACACCACTCTTTCGTCAAAACTCATGTTTGGCATCCATGTCAAAACGTAGACCGAAGGTACCAGTTCAAATTGTAATATCTATTCGGAAAGGAATTTTTGGATCACATAAAACTTGACATTTTGTAAAAGATTAGTTTTTACTTGTTTAATTTTACATCTGTATTCTTCTTGTTGGTCTAAGTCTGATGTGAATTACCAGCCCAGTTCAGTTTCCCAAAGTTGTACTTTAGTAGTGACATCTGAATCTCAGAAATAATCAAAGTATTGGTTGCAGAAATATATGATATAGATTAGTAGATACTAACATCCCGGCCGAAGCATATTCTTCGAAAATGAACCCAGAGGTCTGTATCGAAGAAAATGAAGCTATACCTGGCGCCGGTACTACATTGTCTACAGAAACCAGTGCCGAAGAGTATAACATTCCTGCCTTTTATATAAAGGAAGTTATATCATCACTTTATGTTTTAAAATGATACAACAAAATACTGTGTATATCCATCTATCCATCATCAACCGATAGACTTCCACTGTGTATATATCTAGTGAACTGTTAGATATCCTAGGTGCAAAATAACTCCGTTCCAGCCAGCCTTTCACAGAACAGATTTCGGATCCAACTCTCCTGTTTCCAGACTTAGCAAGTTACTTAACGAGTATACCGGTCTCCTGAACTTCAACAACGAATCACCAAACTCCGCCGAATAATTACTGATTTCTTTTTAAACACTCCCTAGTTGGAATGTCTCTTTCCTATAGTCGTTACTCTCTCTCTCTCTCCGTGGCATTTATTATTCCCATCTGATGGTGGGGTCTGCCTTTCTGGTCTTTCTCTTCCACTTCGCTCTGTCGGACGCGTCCTCTTCGGTAACCTTGCAGAACTCTAGATCTTTTTTGACCACATCTGTCTATCTTGTCTTTGGCCGCTCTCTGGGTCTGGATATATACTATAACATAATAATTGCTAGTATCACGTTTTATTAATGCAAGATGTAATTACCTGTAATTGCCTTGTTACATTTGATTTTGTATTTTATTAATGTATACAAATAGTGGTAAATAAAATTAATAAAAAAAGTTACAAAATCATGGAGAATATTGCAAACAAGCCGTACTAATCATATCACTGTAAAGTACAAGAAAATAACTGATTTATCACGTATTAAACTAGGCCTTCAAGGTAGGCGCATGATAAAAAAAAAACTGGATCAGCAATACTATAAGCCTTTAGAGTAAGCTAATCGAAATGTGCCGGCCACTGGTTAAGTATAGCCAGTTTGATCTAAATAGCTTGCCTTATGAATTTTCAATTAATTAGTTCTACCATTAATCTGCATACACAGCATCCTCTTAATTTGAAACGATTTACAAAATAAAAAAAAATGTTTTTTGGGTATCGTACAATGTACGATCATTTGGTTATTTTCAGAGGCAGTTAATGGGGCAGTGACATAAAGCTGGCCGTGTTCACACATTCTCAAATTTCCGATTAATCGGTGCGATAGTGCGTTTGTAATTTTCATGGCCCAACAACCGCTTTATTAATACACAAATACCATTAACTCTGCCTTTATTTAGTTAGACCAAAAGTTAAATAAAAATCACTTGTCAAATAATAAGTTACAATGAATGGGTTCAATGAACTTCAATCACAGTACCAATAAGTTATTAACAGGCAATATAATAGTGAGTTTTAAAGCTTAACTTAAGTGGTAATGGGTAGGACAAATCGCGCGAAGGACTGATGGCCGATGGAGCTGTGAGGTCTTCGAGTGGCGGCCACGTACCGGTAGACGTAGTGCTGGATGCAGGCAGCGCAGGACCGAACGGAGTGGAGATCCTTGAGGGAAGCCTGTGCTCAGCATTATCAGGCTGTTAACGTAATGTCTACTAGTAAAAGGTCTCTGAACCTGGAGACTATCTAAATAGGCATTACCGCCGCTCCTGTTTCTGCTGATAAACAGTAATGTGATATTACTTTGATTCAGTTTGAACTGATAGTGAAATTATAGTGGTAACGAAGCTTAACTTCTTAAGACTATCTTATAGCGACGAGCACAATGTGGCGCTGTGTATATCATCTTAACTAGCGCCTCGTTACGCGACCATATTATCAAGGTGAACATCTCGTTTGTCTCCTCTTAATGTAATAAAACAAACTTAACACTACATTTCTTTTGGATCTGTCGGTCCAGCAGTTCGCATCCAGCTGCTTCCCGCGACCTTCACAAGATCGCCGTACGACCTGGTGGAGGGCCTACCAACACTGCGTCTTCCGGTACGCGGTCGCCATTCGAAGACCTTGCTGCCCCATCGGCTGTCAGTCCTCCAAGTGATGTGTCCTGCCCATCATACAATACCCATATGATTAATGGATATACCTGTTATTATTATATAAACGATATATATATATATATAGCATACAACATTTTTTAAGACGCGACAAGGATGAAGTTCTTTCTCCAGAATACTAACAATTGTAATAAAATAAAAAAAATTAAATAATCAAAATCAAATAATATGGGATTGTTTTTGGATATAGAGACAAACCAATAGATTTACCTATATCGTAAACCATAATGACTTGGTGCTTCGAGTTGGATCAAATAATCCTCAACTGTCTGAATGTCTATATTGTATTGATGTATTAAGCTGTTCAGAGAGCTCCATATCTCCGTCTCGACCGCAAATTTCCTGGTGCTTCCGTTCTGATTGCAGGATTCACGCTCCGCTCCACACACCTGCCTCCTCATTGTGCCTTGCGGCTTCGTATACAAAAATTATTATGTATCATTATCACGGAGACATGACTAATGGAGCTAGCTGGATATCGGCTACACTGACTACTCTTAAATATAACTAGCTGATCCCCGTCCACTGTGCTGACTGTAACACCACCGCAACTCGTTTGGGGGAAGAATTTTATATAATCTATTCTTAGCTGACCTCAAAATAACCCAAGCAATATCTGTACCAAATTTTGAATCTTAAAGTCTAATCATTTCTGAGATGTTGCGATGAGTCAATGAATCTCTGGACATCTCTATATACAATTTATGAATAGAGTTGGACAAATAAGCAAATGATCTCGAAGATGTTAATCATCGACTACGTTTATCATTATTAATAAGGAAATAGACAGCGTTAGAAACAATAGTAAGGATAGATTTTTTTCTCATTTACTAAGCGACGGACAAATAAGAAGTTCACCTTGTGGAAACTGATACATCTGCTCATAACAACATGGCGTTAGTTAAGATGAACAGCACCATATTGTGCTCATTGCCTTGAGACAGGATGTTAAGTTTTACCTTAGTAACTTAGGTAATTTTACTGGCTACAACTCCCTTCAAACCGGTAATTTGCATATTACTATTTGGCTGGCGAAATGGAAGATACGGTAGTAGACAGAGTCTAGGCTATAACTAATATTTAGTTTATCGACACACTGATCGTTGATTTTAAATAGAATTATATGTTATCTATAATTAGTTTAACCTAATTTATTCTAGAATTATCTATAATATCATATAATTAGAAATCCTCTATAATTTTATCTGCAACAATTTAACTGGAACTTTAAAGTAATTTCATGGAGATTTCTATTAACAAAAGTCAACATGAGAAGAGTCAGTATCGTGCTTCGTAAAACGATTTGTGGCTATTTACCACCGAGAAAGTAAAGGATGGAACCGCAAGCTGGAAATATATATACATATATTTTTTTTTCATAACCTATCTAAACCACGAACATGAGCAGCATCTTTTTTTTTCTCACCAGACATTCAGGTCTCGCAATTCTCGCTGTCCCGCGACGAATTCCGCCTTCCGGCGAGGTGCGTGTTGATATGCGATCGCGAAATTACATCGAGATGATTACTATTGTAATACGTCCGTGCCAGTTTTAGTGCACTATTTATTTTATACAACGCAGCCTCCTGATCAACAAGGGTTAATAAGACGTAGGCGTGCTGTATCAAAATTAGGATGACAAACACTGCACCATATTGTATTGTACTTATCATTTCGATAAAGAAAATGTTAAATCTCATTACTTAATTGTTACTATGATTCTAACGAACTTTTTTTTAATTAATTAAGCGACATATCGAGCGGGACGTTCACCTGATAGTAAGTGATAGCTCCTGCCCATAACAACGTGGCGCTAGTCAAGATGATATATACTCCACCACATTGCGCTTGTCGTCTGAGACGTAAAATGTTGAGTGTCGCTACACCAGGAAATACATTAGCTACAACGCCTTTCAAACCGGAGCATAGTAATGTTTTCACACTACTACTAGGTGGCAGAAATGCACTGATACTTAACCATTTAAACGGTCTCCGGCAACAGAAACCTACTACCAGTACATAGTAACAGATGATGGATTTAAGTTGTTTGTATTTAAGTAAAAATTATCCTAGTAATATCACTAGCAACATCCCTCTTCAAAGTGGAATACAGTAATGATAATGACAGTAATGATTTCACACTCCTTTTTTTATTTAATGACACAACAAGTCGAGCGAGACGTTCACCTGATGACTAATGACGCCCACCCATAACAACGTGGCAGCAGGTATATTGAATCACGTTACCGCACTAATTTCAGTAGCTACAGGGACCTTCAAATTGAAAGCAGATATACTAAGGTCCTCGAGTGGCGCCTGCGTACCGGTAGACGTAGTGTTGGGAGGCCTCCGACAAAGTGAACCGACGATCTGGTGAAAATCATAGGAACCCACTGGATGCGAGCAACGCGGGATCGATCGATGTGGAGATCTTTAGGAGAGGCCTATGTCCAGCAGTGTCTATCGGGTGATGATGATAGAAACTGCAGTGATTGATACTTTTCTAAATGGTCATCAGCTACGTGGACCTACCAACGTCCACGCGATTTTTTTTATAACGCTGTCGTACCCGATCATACACTACTCTATTACATCCGCAAATTGTGACTGCTTACGACGTGCGATACGCTCCACCTCATCTCATCGAAATGGCCGCCTGGTCACTACCAGCAGGCGAAACACATATCCAACCTTATCACCATAATCGTTAAAGTTCAAAATAATTTAAACCAAGTCGACGCCAGTTTTGCGGTACTTTTTTTCTGAACTAATTCGTGGGCACTGTTTTTTCTGGTCAATGACAATTCGCGCCTTCCTAGAGCCTGACGTGACCAGTTTAATGCCTTCTGATTTATACATTTAATATTAGAAATAATTAGCATTTTGGAGAAGTGGAACATCATCACATTCTTGTCTTGTTACCACTAAACTTAGACACCGCAATACATCTTCTTCTTCTTCAATTCCTTTTCATCAAATAAACCATCTCCTGAATGACGTACAATACTTGCTAACTATTGATCGACTTAGCAGGTCTACAGATACTGGACTCAATAGAGTAGATTCACGGTTTAATTCTTGAAAATCCACCCATATCTTCTTTAGTCTTCATGTACCGTTTCACCCATCCACATGCAGATTCCTAGTTCTAGTAACATAAATTTCTTCCTCCCACATCACATGTCCATACCATGCCAACCTGTTACTTCTCATAGTTACTACTTACTACCAGAGACCGTCTAGGTAGGTACTACAGCAGTGCTTACTTCTGCCGTCAAACAGTAATATAAACACATTACTGTGTTACGGTTTGAAGGAGGTTGTAGCTAGTGAAATAACTGGAGTAACGATACTAATTCAATATCTTAAGTCTAAAGGCGATGAGCACAATGTAATGACATGTATGACTTTCAAACTAGTGCCAGGTTATTATGGACAGGCGAAACACTTACCATCAGGTGAACGTTCAGCTCGTCTCGTCGCTTCGTAGAACAAAAAAAAAGTATTTTCCGTTAATATTGCTGCTTTGAAGCTTCATCTTATTTATTCACACAAACCCTTGTGTTTTTTACTTTTGTAAGTATTTAAACAGTTCACCAGCTATAACATATGATAACCTGGATCCCAATTACTGGTAACGAACGTTGCACAGTGTAAATAGCGTAACTGCATTTCGCTTATCGGTAATGGAGGTACACGTCTAATGCCAGCGGCGATCAATTAATTTTACGAGAAAAACAAGTTATGAGCTTCAGAGAATTTCAATTTTACTTCTGTTTATATATGTACGTACGTTTATATTGTTTTTTGGGTTATATATATATATATATATATATATATGACATTGAGAGATATATATTAAATATATGTCAAATGCTTCTTGGGCCGCATCATCGATGTATACTGAAACATTGGAAGAAAAAGTAGTGCCGCTATATCTAACATATCTAAATATGGTATTACGGTTAGTTTCCTGCGTTTTTTTATTCTTATAATTTATGTTAATAACAGTAAAAATTAGGTTATCGCCTCTTAGGGGGATGATAACGCTTGTAGCAGTACTGTTTTGTACACATATGTATGTTAAAGTTGAATATAATTAACCAAAATTAAAAGATTTATAAACCACCGAATTCGTTTTCCAATGATAATACTTAGCGTTACTTGCTTATAATAAAGAGATTTCCTTATCTTATGATATGGTTTATAGCTGAACATAAGATGTGCACATTTCTTTGTACCGTACCTGAGATTGATATCCGTTACGGTATGGGACCCAAAGCAAACAAAACGTATCCTTGGAGCCTTAATCACGGACTTCAAAGAGATCGTAATCCAAAAAACACACCTCTCGCCATCAGATCCTTTAATACGCTGTAAAAAAATAATCCCCGCCGTTCCGTACTGCGTCAAGGTGTAACGCGAGGGAGTATGCGCGGATGCCTCAAAAATTAAAAAAAAAAACACACGCACTCGCAAACTCCACAATGTCAAGAAAGTCTCCGTTAACAAACAAACAGAGTGAGGAGAGAGAAAAAAAAACACGTCGACTTTCACATTCTTAATTTAACTTGAGTCACTCCTACATCCCTACTTGAACTTGGGCTGACGACCGTAGACACACCCCATGTCCCTCACGGAGTACACTTTCGTATGAACACAGGTGAACCAGTCGGAGTTGCCGGGGTTCAAATTAAATTGGGCCCGTGATTAGGGGGCGAATGTAAAAAAAAAAGTCCCCATTTCTTCGGGCAGTACAGTTACAGCGTCTTATATGTATGATACTCAGACGATTTCGGCTTGGGTCTACCTCGTCACCCCGTTTGTGGCAACATTACACCAGGCCCGCGAAATTGGCACACGTTTTTATTTTCCCCCTTCCTCCTCGTACGAACAATTGAATCCTGTTATATTTCGTTATACAATTATAACGGAATATAACATATAAATATTAACACAGTTAATTTCCTACTTTTGATGATATATAAGATGTAGTATAGATATTGTTAATAACAAAAAATCATTTAGATATAGCAAAGGCCTGTTAAACCAGAACATGTAAAACAAGATGTGTTGCATTACTGTCTTCTAAATTTGTGAGCACAGTAACTACTGAAATTACTAGGGTAATGGTACTAGGTACGTCTCATGGTGAAATGATGCTGACTTCAATCATGAGCAACGTGAATATGACTGAAGTTTGAATAAGCTGTAATTTCTTCTTCTTAATTTGCTTATATAATTATCGACTTTTTTAATTGACTAAATCACCTGATGGTGACGCTTTGTTAGAATGATATACGTACACTATATTGTGCTGATCGCCCTGTGTTAATTATTAACTGTTAATAATTCTACTTTCACCCCCAACAAATAACTAAGAAGTTAATATAACCTTACTAACTACAAGTAGCGACTAAAACTAAAATGTGGTGCTACAAACAGTAGTAGCTAGTGAAATTAATGGGGTAACAAGATATCTCTCAATGTCGTGCAGTATACATCATCCTAACTAGCACCACACAGTTAAGGGCGGGCATATCACTTACTTTCAGGTAAACGTCTCACTCGTCTGTTAAAAGAACGGAAACTCAAAATAGGTTTTATATAAATATGTATATATATATATATATTCACAGCAATGCATCGAGCTATAAATTCCACGATCAATAAAACAACAGCGTTCATAATCAACCCTTATCAAACACACGAAACTTAAAAACGGTTCCCCCTCCCCCATCTGATCACACGCATACATTAAAACACACGCACACATGTATAAAGATCATTATGAGGGTAACTAATCACTGAGCTATGGAGAAAAAACGGAATTTTTTTATTCATTAACCACCCTCTCCTTGGGACGCTGTCTCCGAATAACAAGGAAACTGTGGAGACTAATTAAAATATATTTTTGAGAAGAAAAAAAATGTTGCTGTAACTTCGGAGTTTATTGAGCAATTGAAATAAAGATAGGTAAAGATTACTTTACGGTATTGGTTAGTAATGGTAGATGATTAGATAGCATAAGTAAAAGCGTGAATATAAATAAAGCCTTGATAAAATTAACAAGGAATACATAAATTGTGTAATTAATAAGAAAACAAAAAAAAGTTCTGAAAAATAATATTAGAGAGAAAGAGGAGAACAAAACCTTCTGGGTTATCAAGAAGAAAAAACCATCTAATTTCCTTATTAAAATTGAATGAAATTTGGTTCAATACTAACAGACGTGAAACTGGTGATAGATCTTGTTGCCAAACAGCATCTAATCAAGTACCACCACAGTCTCTTCCTGCCGCCAAACAGTAGTTTGCCAATCCTGTGTTATGTTTTAAAAGAGACTGTAATTAATGAATTATTCTGATAACGAAACGTAGTATGTTACGTCTGAAGGCGAGTGACAGTGTAAACTAGGCAGGCGTATAATTTACCATCAGGTGTACAAGTTACTAACCTCGTCATTTCTTCAAATTAAAAAACAGATCATCTCTATATAGAAGTACTGTCGCAGACAAGTCATAGTAGAAGTTGATTTCCTTTTTGTGGTTTGGCTCTCTCTTAATACTCTCTTCATACTTGACCAGTACAGAATAACGTGGCATATGTTCTGACTAATACCCCCCATATGAGAACTATTAAGTTTTTTATAATCTGCGACTCCACAGCTTCGCTGTTCCGGGCTCCGCATACGAGGCACACTCGCCAACGCCAGAGCAAAGCGTGAATTTGCATATTCGCGGGCTCACTAAGTGCAATAGCTTGTCTGTACGCACTCCTCGACATTCCTCCTGTTTACCCCACTTTCAGTTTAATTTATGAATCGTCAATTAATGCCGTTTTTGTGCTCCAGCGTTTATGTCGGATAACAAATGTTATGTCGGACTCCCGTCTCTGGGAAAGTACATGGGAATAGTACACACGACACCCAAGTTACTGACAAAAATCCGTAGTACTAACATTTGGAAATTATTTCATCTTTTGAATTAACACACACATACACATTATATAGGCTCCAAACATTTCAAATATAATACTAAAACTGCACCAGCACGTTTACAAGTACATGATTACAAATTTGGATGATACCCATTTTAACATAAATTGCCATACTGAGTAAACTATATATATGTATATATATATTTATCCACCTAACAGTCCTATACGTACACACAGTATCTGATGAATTACTTTTCTTCTCACCTTCATGCAGCTAGTGTCTTCCTTTATATTTTCAATACAAAATGCTAGTAAAACTATGAAAATTAATAAATATTTTTATTTTTATATTGACTACGATCCCATCTGATGATAAGCGGAGATGTAATCTAGATGGCACTAGTCTAGAAGAAAGGTATTCACTCTTCTCTCGAAGACACACGTAATAGTTTGACGGAAACACCTACGCCGGCAGACTGTTCCAATCCTTCGCTGTTTGCATTATGGAGGACGAGGCGAAACGCTTTATCCTAACACGCAGAATATGCACAACGAAAGGATAAATGCCTGCCGTATGTCTATAAGTCCGAGGGTAAAAAGAGGGAGGATTAAACCATGTAATTCGTGTAAACTCTCCCCGAAATGCAATCAGTAGATCTCCGAGAGACAAGCTCCTTTGCGTCAGTGATCTAAGCTATCCAGTTTAAAACTTATCACATCCTGGTAATCAATTATGCTCATGCTGCGCCTTACCATCGAGTCTAGAACTTCTTAATAACAATGTGTTGGGTAATAAAAAATATTTATAATAATTTACAAATATCTGTATGTAATTGTTTAAACTTGATATATATTAGATAACTTATTACTCATTCATAGTAAACAGAACACAGCTGAAAACGGTTGTTAATCATGACTACATAGACCATGAAACAACACAATTAGCGAGTTTTGGTATTTTACAACGTAATTATGCTGAAGATGGTATAGACTGTTAACCCAGAAGATAGGCTTTTATATGCTGAAAGTCCAAACACAGGAATGCTGTAATAATGGCAGAGATACAATAAAAACGTGTTAGATGAACGAGGACGAAACTACAGCCATCGAGAATCCACCACACACATTGTCATACAAAACAAGTTTTTTTTTTATTCGATGAAGCGACGAGGCAAGCAAGAATTTCACCTGATAGTAAGTGATATGCTTGCCCATAACAACCTGATGTATGTTAGGATATACACAGGACCACATTCCGCTCATAGTCTTGAGACATAATATGTGTAGTCTCGTTACACTAGTTACTTCGCTAGCTACAGCGTCTTTCAAACCAGAGCAAAGTAATGATTGCACACTACAGTTTTGCGGCGGAAATAGGCGCTGATGTAGTATCCACCCAGACGATCTCCGGCAACAGAGACCTACTAGTCTACTAGTAAATTCAATTGGTAATAAAGATATCAATACTTTCCTCTTTCATTATATTAAGTTATATGTTAAAAATGTCTATAATAAATATTATTTTCAATTATAATTCCAATAGAAACAGTGTTACAGTGAAAGTAGTTTACAAAGAAATTTGCGAGCTGATACACCAGCAGCTGAAACGTAAATTCTGATGGTAAATGGTATCTACACTCTATATATAACCTTTTAATAAACATCGGTCTCGTCTGGTCTTGAGGCGTAATAAAATAAATATCTATAGACTAGCGTTAATGACATTGTAGGTAGTATATCCTATCTACTACCTTATGGGTTTTTTCAAGACCCGACAATGAAATAATAACCAAGTTGGCCGTCAATCGGTCGCGCTGTCTCAGCCGGGGCGTCGAACAAACGCTTTTCTTAAGCAAAGCAACGCCTAATTTCAATATCCGAACGGAGAGCGGACTGAAACTCTCCTCGGGGAATAAATTACTCCGTCTATTCAATATTTCATCAGGGCGAGAGGCCGACTCTGAATATTCAAAACTAGAGGAGACACGTAAAGGCACGCGCAAGCCATTTTTCGCGCCTATCATCTCGGTAACAAAACGCACTCGTAATTACCCCCCTCACCTACCCCCCAGTACTCCCCTCTACCTACCCCTCTCAGGCCCCTCGCCCTCCGCGACGCGCCACCCCGCCTAACCCCCGCTGCCGCGGCGGGGCGAGGAGAGCCGCCCAGTGACAATTATTGATCAAAAATTCTCTCTCTTCTTTCGCAAAAGAAAACTTGGACGGGTTATGTGTAGACCGCAACGACTTGATCCTAGTAATTAGACAAATATAATTTTTCTACTCATTAAGATGAATTACATTCATTCTCTTATCATGAGAATATAAAGAGTATACTATTATAACGCGTACATACAGACGACAGTTATTAATAAAACACAACAATTTCCTAGCATTTATTCATAGCAAACATTATTAATAATTCTAAACGGAGTCGCAAAAATAATGTCGCTATAAACTATGTAGATCAAAATCTATTCTGTCATACTACTTAAGTATATGAACTTAATCTTCATTATCAACCTAATTAATTTTACAATGACTGATGTCATCATCATCACCATCAGCCAATAGCCTTCAGTACTTAGCATAGACACGAGAAGACTTCTCATGTATCGATCTTTCCGTGACCATCATCAGACAGTCGTTCCACCTTGCCCCATCCGGCCGGCACAGCCGTTATTGATTACATCATTATTATTTAAATTTTTGTGAATAATTTTTTTGTACTATAATAATATTTATAATTTATAGTTTTTTAATACATCAGTCTTCAAAATTTCTGTCTCCCAGAGATGACGGGCAGAGAATGTCACTTAAGTATTAAATCCGCCCTTTGTACGAAGTACAGCTAAGAAATAAATAAATAAAATACTACATCTCTCCATATCCCAGGTTGACCCATGAAGAATGCCCATAGAGAACGGTCCCATAGGTAAGTCCATCTATTGTTACCTATGTTTAGGTGTTTCAATAAATACTTAAAATGAATAAAAAACAATATACATATGCAAGGACCTTACGTACATATCGAGGCTTTGGTCTACGAGAATCATCATTTCACCCGGATTATTACTCTGGGAATTATACTTATCTAAAACTGAAACAGGTGTATATGTATACATACGCCGTGTACATATATGCGTGCGTACTTATTATATGCATGCTTACGATCATATTTGTATATGTATATTTAATTTGTAATGATAATAAGGGAGGACGCAGGGTGGCTGGTCGCGGTGTACGCGGCCGCCTCGGCATATTAATTGCACGCGGCGCTACCGCGGGAGGCAAGACATGGGGAGGCGCGGCCGCGAGGTCAACCGTCGCCGCGCCATTGTTTTGTGCGTGCCGCGCTTCGTATATATACACAGGGTCCTATGTATTAATGATTGTAATAATGTATTTTTGGGACGGGAGGAACGAACCGGCTCCATTCGACTTCGCGCTCTCTCCCGAAATTCCCTTTTGTTTCTCGACTTGTTTAAGAAATGGCGGATTGACATTTCGCAAATTAACAGTAATGAGGAGAGCGGACATTTTTCGGTGCTTTTCAGTAACAATTTAGGTTAATTGATTATACCTGTCTTTATGTGTAATGGCACTGGAATATAGCGTATTTTTTTATATTATTTCACTTTACAATAAAATTTCATTTTCTTGAGATATTACTTGTGTTAGGTCTTTACTGCCGGCGACCATCTACAACGACAACACCGCGTACATTACAGTGTTTGCATTTGAAGGTCTCTGTATTTTTATTTTATTTCGGGGATAAATCTTTGAAAGATATCTGCTGGGGGAAGTCAGGGTCATGTGAGATTCTTACTAAAACCGGCTCGGTGGTCTGCATCGGTGCTTTCGGAGAGGCTCCGGGATCTCTTACAGAACGCACCGGTGCCCCACTACAATTTGTGTTACACGTCTCTGAGGAGGAGCGTAACCCTACTAGGCACCATCATTGAGCCATACGTTCTTCCTCGCAGGTTTGCTGGTTGCGCGATAAGGGCCCCCACCCTCAAGGCCCACGAAACTCATAGACCCTTTTAGTCGCCTTCTACGACAGGTAGGGCTTATCTTAGTCCTATTCTTACTAACCCAAGACTACAGAGCTAGAAGGTCTCTGTACCTAATAAAAGTAAATTAACAAAACTTATCATTTTATATAACGTGGTTATTTTATATAACCTAATAATTTTATATATCATATTAACTAATGCTTCATGTTTATAGGCTTCCGGTTTATTATGTTGCTTAATTTAGTAGAAACTATATTATCAATTGTCGTACATTAGTAAAGTTTGTAGAATAATATTAAAGGAAAAAAACAAGGGAAAGTTTCACAGTGCCCCAAAACATTTGTTTTGACAAACTGTCAACTATATTTCTATCACAAAATTACTTTGACTACGTGTCTTTGAAATATCTTCCTTAATATATTCTGTACAATAAAGACATACTATTTTTAATATACATTATATAGTTTCACATTTTTTAATGGTTATATATAATAATAAACCTCTCCGTATCGTTCACTGTAAATTCAGGTAAATCATAGAATTTCATATTCTATATATCAGAAGATCTGAGTGGAGAGATGTAGTGATATATTTTTATGGTATTTTAAAAAGGATTTATAAAAAGTATGAATTGAATAATATTCCTAGTTTTGCAGCTTTCATCAACTATGACGATCACATATCACCAGATTTATCACATGGATATTTATTACATATATGAACTAACTTCGATCAACGGCAAGTAGTTCAAACAATCAATAAAATGAATAATAAATTTGTCGAAATGTATGTATATGTCCAATTACTATAGAAATTTCAATGGATTCTGATAAAATATCAGATAGCTAAAATTCTATATTTATAACTTACTGTTAATAAGTAAACATTACTCGCTTAATCCAGTCAGGGGTCTGTATCTTGTTAGTACTAATTTAACACATTGAAAACTAATAGGGACATAGTTCAAAGTGACTTTAGACTAACTTCTAGGGCTTGGATAATTTATTCTTAGTATTTTTTTTTCATTTAATAGAAGAAAAGGAAAATGGTGCTGATGAGGAATTTAATGCTTTAAATACTTGAATGTGTAAAGAAAATGGTTTTAGTGTTTCTAAATTGCTATCTCTCTTCTAGTTTATAACAAGGGTTTATTTTCAAGTTATGATGATGGATATTTAGTTAACGACTCTTAAGTAATTGTGATGTTACATGTAGTTATAATCGAATCGAAGAAATATATAATAAAGTATGTAATTTTCATTTAACAGTGAAGTTAGAAGAATGAAATCGGTCAACAAAGAGTAGAGACAACCGTGGCCAGAATCGACTGAGCGCCGAATGCATCCAATGCATAAAGTGATTCCGGAAACCGATCGCGTCCCGACTTCCTTCGATTTTCCGCGCCTCTGTCCACTATTGTGTTTGTGAGCGGACCATGTATGTAAATCATTCTTCTTTCCCGCCACACACAAACACGCTCCGTCCCGCTCTCGCGGGCTGGGGGCACGCAAGCCGGAATGGGACGAGACCGCCAAATCCACGGTGTTAATTTACGTACAGTTGGCAATTATAATTTCCGTATTCTGCCCCCGGCCGTCCCTTTCTTTCGGGGTTCGTTTTTTACGGGCGTCTCGCTCGCCGGGGGGTTGGGGAGTTAAGATAAAGCGCTGAAGACGCGCGAGATATGTAGAAATTTTTAATAAAAAGCTTGCCGCTGCTGTGTGCGCTAAGTGATATGACTTGTTCTTTTTAATTTCGTTTCCAGTTGCGGGCGCAGCCGCGGCGTCCTCTATCATATTACCTTTTTTTTTTTCGTTACGTTCGCGTGCAGCCTTCGCATGGTAAGATTTCGCATGGGATATGAATATTGATTGTACCGCTGGCGACTAATGAAGGCTTGATTGGTATTCGCCGTTGATGTGTAATGAACCCGACGGGGAGTCCGAGGGGACGTAAACGCTTTCTTTTTTCTCTTTTCGCCTCCGATATGAATATTTTTTAAACGATTGTGGGTGTGTTTTCTTTTTGCTTATCAACAGATACGCTCGGATTACGGCATCGTAATAATCAGTCAGTCTCCCCAGTCATTTGGGAGATTTTATAATACGCTGAAGGTTTGAAAGATGAATAAATAACATGAATATTTTAAGTTATACGATCTAGGAGCTGTTTCGTATTTATATAACTACTTTTCACGTGTTTCAAAATGATGATAAAACGAATTAAGAAATCTTACTAAAAAAAGAACAGAGCATTGACCTGATGATAAATGATCCGTCATAATTCGGTGCTGGTTCGTGTACATATACAGTACAACGAACCATAAAATGCCTTTGTTTTCAGTAGCGTCTTACCATGTGGTGATACCTTTCTGCAGTCTCCGATAAATCCACAATTAAGTTGGTAGATGCTTGAGACTATTAAAATTAACATTACGTGTGGGAATTTCCTTGTAAGTGGTGACAATGATCAATTCGGGATTGTCAGCAGTGACTGCGCGCTTCCACCACACCCTCGCCGCAGTCGGCTGTGAAAAGCAATCCAAGCTTGGAAATGCTCGAAGACACATACTACTTCGATTAATAATCTATCATCACAATATCAACCTTATATTGCTGGCTTAAGATCTACGTCACCAATACAACGTTGGCGCAATCATCACCAAAAAGATAATGCGACCTTATTTGTTTAGTGTTAAGGTATATTTTTAATTGTTTGATGGTGAAGGTGTGAAGAATGGTCAGTGTATTAAATGTTGGAGCGTTCTGGTCCGCGTAGCGCGGGACGAATCGTCTTCCGGCCGCCGACGTGATTTCTTAAAGAGAACCGAATCAATGGAACGCGGTGTACATTGCTTCCCCTCCTCTCCCTCTCCCTCGATTGTATATAAACATGCCATGCACTCAGCGATTTTATATTCAAACTTTCAGGATAGAAATAACAAAAATTATATCAAGATATCGGCTTCGCCATTTTACCATCTGACATACAGACATACAGTAGACATTCATCACATTATGTTAAATATCGCTTGCCTATAACAGGTTGTGATGGTATACACAGTCACACAATAATGGTAGTTCTCCGTTACCAGAGACCGTCTAGGTGGGTACCATCGCAGCGTCATTTCGAGTCTCAAACATTAGTATTCAAACATTCATCATCACACCACTGTTGGAACAATGCCTTCCTCAAAGATTTCCTCATCGATCGTTCGCAAGTTACCCGAATCCAGCAGCTTCCGACATCTCTCGCCAGATCATCGGTCCACCTTGTGGAGGGCTTCCCAACACTATATCTACCGGTACGCGACCGCCACTCGAAAAACCTACTACCCCATCGGCCGAAAAAACATTAATACATCCTAAGTTAAAAGGTGCGGCATAGCGCAGTACAGGGTACATCACCGTTACTAACTCCAAGTAGTTATGAGCAGTTTCTACCATCAGGGGAACGTCCCGCTCGTCCCGTCACTTGGTAGAATAAGAACAATATTCATTTTTATTATGTTCTACTGACAAAACATTAAAAGCGAATTTTTTTAATAAATTAAAAAAAATCTGCTTTTAATCGCTGATCTCGTGGCCCCATTTATAACCCTAGTTAGTCCACTGTGAGAGCGTTAGTGAATTGAGGTTTTTTAGTACGGTACGGCAATAGAAATCGATTGATAACCTGCAGGCTAGCGTCGTTTCATATCTTTTTATTAATAAAAACTATAGAAATGTGGATTAAATACTTTTTAGAAATAGTCTTATGTAACACCTAAAATAGCATGTTAATAATAAATAATAAGAAAAACCGTTATTGTAATGACTTCGTGTAAATAAACGAATTATATCGCATTAGTATTAACTATTAGTTATTTTTTTATTCTACGAAGGGAAAAAACGAGAGAGACCTTTACCTCATGGTAAATGTGTGAGTGTGTGTCCTTGCCCATAACAACGTGCAGGATGATAAACACTGCACCACATTGTGCTCATCTTCAAGTGACGTACTTATGATAGTTCCATGTTGCCGGAGACCATCTAAGTATATACCACCGCAGCGCTTATTCCTGCCGCCAAACATTACTGTGTTGCAGTTTGAAAAGCGCCGCAGCTAGTGAAATTACTGGGGTAACGAGACTTAACATGTTATATCTCAAGGCGATGAGCGCAATGTGATGCAGTGTATAACATCCTAACTAGCGCCGCGATGTTATAGGCAAACATCACCAACCATTAAGTGAACTTTTGTCGCTTCGTAGAATTAAAAATAATAGGTTATTCAATAATAATATTTTCAATACAAGAAATCAAGAAATATTTAAGTAAATTAGTTTAACTTTAACTTAAAGTTACAGTTGTACTGAGCTTAGAAAGAATGATGAAAACAAATGAATGAGAACTTTTCTAACAAGCACAGAAGTGGATATTTAGTTTGTGATAAGTATTATTATATTGTAGCCATTTGTAAAGTGCAAAGTGCCGGTGACCCAGAGAGGTCTTTTTAATTTCACTAGTGGGGTCACGGGCACGCCGGCGAGGGGTGGAGACAGTTTTATGATCAGCTGTTTCCTCTCAATGGAGCTATTTTTAGCATTTTCTTTTCAAATACAACTAATTCTATTTAATATATTTTAAATAATTTAACCGCCGTTCATGTTTCATTAATTTAACCTTTTACTTTTACCTTTAACTTAACCGTATTTAATATTACTTAATATTGATAAAAATAAATTAAATTATAATTAAAAATAATAATTTGAATACCTTTGCCTTATGCCTTACTTTACTGAAAACGAAGTATGTAATATTTTGTGGTGGTATACCTCTGTTGCCGAAGACGAACTACGTAGGTACTTCTGATAGAAAAATTATTGTGTTCCGGTTTGAAGGACTCTATAGCTAATGTTATTACTGGGGTATACTTCTCAGAGCGAGTTCAATGTGGTCCTCTCGTCACTACGTTGTATAAAAGAAAAATTGTTTCAAATGCTCGTCTTTAAAGAAAATATCTAAGGACTTTTACTGGTGGTAGATTTCTTTCCGGAGACCGTCTAAGTAGGTACCATTGCAGCGCCTATCGCTGCCGCTAAACAACAGTGTGCAAACATTACTGTGTTTTAGTTGGAAGTTCGCTGTAACTTGTTCATTTACTGTTATAACGAGACCTAACATCTTACGTCTCAAGGTGACAAGCAAAACGTGGTGTGTACATCATCCCAACTAACATCACGTTGTTATGGACAAGCGTATTACTTACTATCTGGTGAACGTCTCGCTCGTCTCTCAGCTCGTCGCTCGTCACTTCGTGGAATAAAAAAAACGGAAGATTACGTTTAGATATACAAAACAATACGACGTAAGTACCTTCTAGAAAAAAGCCAACTACTTGCTCAAAGGCCGGCGACGCAGCCGTGACCTCTCAGTTGTTGCGACTGTCTATGATCACTTTCAGTCAGCGATCACTTTCCATCACGTGAACTTTTTGAAAATTTGCCTCTATACCTATAAGATGTATAGACACATTTAGGTTGTTAAAGGAAAACGGAAGCTATGAATATGGTAATCAAAAAATATGTATGTACATTGCATTGCATTATAATTCTTACATTTAAGATATATTTGCAGCGTCCTTGCAACTTGGTGTAATTGGTCATAAAGTCCGTCCCGGGCAGAAGCCACCGAGCCCCACCCCCAAGTGGCGGTCATCTCCCCCTTTTTATCTCCGCAAGTCAAGGGCGCTTGGGGCAGGTTCGGCCGGCCGCCGGCTATTGACATTGCGTTTTCAAATTTTACCTACTTTTCGCATTGTCCGTAACTTTTTAATGTTTCAGGGTCGCTGAACCGAATGGCCACTGTACCCTTGCGTAATCTTCATCATTTTATCATAAATATTTTTAACTTAGACAATTGAAAAAAAAAATCTAATTTCTAAACTCCTTGAACTATTATTGTTTTAAAAAGAAAGTACAGATTATGCTAAATGCCCTTGTCATTTAAAGAATGGAACCAGCGAACGCAGCTTCCACGACTAAAGTATATTTATTTATTTTGATATATTCTCCAAACAAGATAATATTGATTTATTACTATTAACTTAGAAAAATATCATACGAAACATTGAGCATATTAAATCTAGGGTTGCACAGCTTGCATTACTTAAGTATAGTTATAATACACATGTAAATAACAAATTAAAAACTTAGAAAATACATAAATGATGCGAAGACTTGTAGATAGTCGTCTAATAATTGAATATATCGAGATATAGGACATCGAGAGATTCATTGACTCACCATAAGATCTTCGAAACCATTAGATGAAAACAATCAAAATTTGGTAGAGATGTTGCTTTTAGGATGCTACAAAGGCCTTTTCAGTTGTAAGGAAAATAGATTTACACTTAACAGTCATACAAGTAATGACGGGACATGTAACGTACTTGGAGTATCTGTTTTAAGTATAACTTCAGAAAGAAACTATAATCCTGAAAAATCAACGCATAATATACTGATCAGAAATATCTTATACACAGAAGAAAAAGAGTTATTTAGATCCAAAATTATACGTAAAACTAAAGATTATTAATATATGTACATTAATGAAAGATAAGGAGTTTTTAAAGTAGTAACTTAGAGAGTTAAGTGCCTGTAAACACAGCTATAAAATATATTCAGCATCAATATAACCTAATAACGGCAATGCTATTGTTTCAGATATAAATACCTCAATACGAAGCCTTATTCAAAGAACAATGGTGTCTTACTTGTTAAAAACGTTTCTAAAACAACAAAACAATACACGAGTGAACTATTACCGTTGTAATTACGCTTTTTTTATATATTTTGTAAAAGAGGTCAACGATCAGCTGATGTTAAGTGTTTCTTTCTTTTTTATAAATTCCTTCGACGTCTTAAGTGGATAATGTTCAAAGTATATACGGAATGAACGGGGTGTAAATGGTCCCGCGCTACAACTCACGGGATAGGAGCCAACATCAACTGCTCGTGGTGCATCCTGCTAATCAACAAGCGAGACTCAGGCTCCCACCAACCCGCATTGAGCCAGCGTGGTGCGAATCCCTACAAACGTGGAGATCTTTGGGAGAAGCAATCTAACAGTGGACGTCTATCGGCTGATGATGATGATGGTACGGAATGACGGCGTTATTGACTAAACCTAATTTAGGTGTCAGGTATAGGTATAGGTACTTTAGAACAGACTGAATTTTTACGTGTTAGTGCTCTTTAAAAATACTTTGCTTTCAAACGAGATACACATACCGCCTTATACATTTTGTTTTAGGAGATATGTATAAATATTTGTATATATATCATTAAGACCTGATAGGTTATCACCTGCAATTTGTCATACTAAAACTTAACCAGATCTTCATCGTTTTTCGATTATATTTTTCATCGAGAATAATCAACAAGTTACTTTAATAACTATTTATCTGGAACGTACGATGGTATGATCTTAATACTCTTTAATTTTTAACCGAAAAAGGAAGATGCTTTCTCCAAGGACATCAGGGTGTCGTAATTGTTATTGTTTAAACCTCGCGTTCCTCCGCATTTGGACGTCCAAATAAGTTATAGGTGTCTTCAAGAAAATAGTGACTAAACTGGTTCTAGGTAGGTAGGTTCTCGGTTCTCGGTCTACTAACACCAGGCGGGATCGTATTCAAGCGCTATAGTAGTCGATTTAAAAAAAAAGCAGTCTGTAAGTCTCCGTTAGTGTTAGAAACCACTTAACCACCTTTTTTAACTAAGAAATAATACATAATGTCACCCATCGAAGCTTTGCATAATCTCTGCTCACTATTGTACGTAACACAAAGGACGGTGTGTTAAAAAAAAAAGTCGGTAACACGTCGAAGTCTGAGACACCGTCCGCCCCAGATATATCCGATAGACAGCATCTTTACACAACTTAATACTATCAGTGTAATTATAATCGTCTGATGCAGTTAATTGAGTAAGAACGGGCTACAGAAAAAACGTCCAATTAACCTCCAATCAATAAAGGGAGTGCTATCGTTTAACGCGTACATTCTTGTGCTTGATTATTTATATATTACTGTTAACGTATAGCTACTAATAACTAAATAAACAGCTGAATCGATTTTAATCGATTTTACTTTGTTTGAAGTTTGAATTTGAAGTCAAGTTCAATATTTCATGAATGTTTTTGTATAAAAATACCGGCTATCTTCATTTGAAGTCACTTTTGAATATCAGTCACCGCTACGTCATCAGCATTTTGATCTTCAAATTAAGGTTTAGTGGACTAATTAAGAAAACAATTCAACTATACTTTGTATGTGATAATGTTTAAGCCCGGCCTTTATATCATTTATTATTTCTTCTACCGTTTATCAAATGCATGTCTGCCTGGCCGTCCAGGCTCAAACCTGGGAACTCCTAAAGGGAACCTCTTTCCGGGTGAACAAATGCAACTTTTGTATGACGAATATTATCAGCACATTTCGGTAGTCGAAATATGTAGAAATGAGATTACTTAATCGATATTTTAAATATTATATATATATATATATACATACTGTTTTACAAATAACATAAAGATGAAAAATATATTATTATCTTATATTTAAAATGTAGTAATTCCTATATAAGTACTAACGCAAACAAATGGCCATTTTGTAATCGGTTCACGGACAACAACTGGCCGCAACACTGACATGTATCCCCCGTAGACACAAAAACGCCGAAATGTTTGAGTGACAGGACCGCCATCGAAAAATCGATATCGATAGTCGATACGATAACAACAAAGCACCCGCCGGCCCATCTCTATTGACGGGACGGCCGGAGCGTGTGCTACGTGTGAATGTTATCGATATTATCGAGATGTGTCTATGTCGATAAGTCGGCCATTACGTGCAAGTAAAAATAGCGCTTGGGAAACGAAATGAGCTCGATCTAATCGAATGATTCGTCTTTTTTAATATGTCAGAGTGCCTACACACGATTATGTTGCTTGATCAGAAGTAGCGACAGTGTCAGTGCTGGTGATCTTCAGTTGTCACCGACATTTCCTTTAAAACTATTGTGAAGATTTTTGAAGACTTTAAAAGAGAAAGAACTGTAATCAGAACTAACATCAATTCATAGATTATGTGTAATGCTGCATTGTAACGCGAAGGTTCGACCCCTAGGCCACATTCAACTCCTTAAATGTTTAGCAGTATTAATCTGTTATCCTGTATGTCATAGCTGTAACCAGCAGGCTTCATCATTAACAGCCTCATTGTCATTTAAAACCGTGTGAAATTGAGGACAAATATTAGCTAATTATAGGTTTATTATTAAGTAAAATTTGAGTTTAATATGGTAATATGCTGGTCATATTCATCACTGGTGGTAGATCTCTGTTGTCGGAGACCGTCTTGATACAACTGCAACATCTGATTCTGGCGCTGAACACTAGTACGCAAACATTTCTGTGTTCCGGTTTGAAGGGTACTCAAGCTACTGTAGGTGTAACAAGATTCAACATCTTATGTCTCAGAGAACGAGCGCAATGTGGTGCAGTATGTACCATCGTAACTTGCGCCACGTTGTTATGAGCGGGCTATCACTTACCATCAAGAGAACTTGTCACTCGTCTCGTTGCTTCGTAAAATAATAATAATAACAAATATGTGGATTAATACTATGTTTTTTTTTATGTGACATATAACGATGTATAATATGTCTATTATTCTCATCACCAAAACAAAACTTTCCGTAGTGACAGATAAGAGTCCATCGACCGTTCGCCTGGGGAGCGGCGCGTGCTACGGAGTCAGATGTGCCAGTCACGTCAAAAAGCGGAATGGCGGACAGAAATAACAAGATAAACTCTATCGCTTAGATATATCGACGGGATTACTTTACAAATTTTAAGGACAATTGCGTTGCTGTTGAACCGGAGCGGCAGATCATGCCCGATATCTAATAATGAAGATTTATTTTAGTAGACTTGGATAAAAAAACGAGTGCACAACCATTGTCTGTGCGGCTTCTTGTTCTCGTACGGTATAACTTATCGAAGCTATACACCTAATCAAAACCAACATATTTTACATAATCCTTTCTTCTGTAGATCACTTAAACACTTAAGTTATTGAAACCTCAAAATTAAAAACTATAAATGCCTTCACGCGCGAAGGAGCAGCTTGCACATGATGCAACGCCTGCGAGGTAGTCTCAACTGCATCCTGATGATGATAACTACTCGACCCGATTGTCCAATTAAGAACCATTGGATCCATGTTAATTAAGGACAAACGTAATGAAAAAAATTGACAGGTTTAGTGTTTTAACTAACCTAGTATTTAAGCATTATATTATTATTAACCATTACTAATCTTAAATAAAGATTATTTTATTTTATTCTCATATCTGCTTTTTAAACCTATTCTATATACTAATGTATGGATACTTAGTATTCATCACAGATATTCAATAACTAAGCCTATTAGTAAAATATCGTGAGAAAAATTACACGTGTGAAACAAAAAATATTTACCTTCATGAGATACTACGGCCGTCATTTTAAGACCCTCTTTTAAGAAAGGTCCAGAGGAGGCATTGTTACAACGTTTTTGTCCGAATTTGCTTTAAAAATACCTCTATGCACAAAAAAAAATCCTTTCAACTAAATATACAAAATAGAGACAGTACGCATCGTTTTGGAAAATGTCCATATATACATGAACTAGGTTTGCATGTTTCGGTGCAAAGCGGCCTTAAAACAAAGTTTACTAAAACCAGATGTTTTTCATATACGTGAAATATTTACGTGTATAATAAGAAAACTTTACTATTAATTTCTAATATTTTATACAAAAAAACAACCATAGAACTACAAACAAGCGACACGGGCAATAACGCTGTAGTAATCAAAAATGTAAAACTTACTATCAATCATTATCGTGATTTCAGCTTATTACCGTCCGCTGCTGAACATAGGGCTTCCTCTTTTTATAAATGGTTTACGTAAAATGAGCAAATCTTTTTGCCGGCGTGTTATCTCACTAAAACGAATGCCTGTTAAGAAATCGGTTAACGTAATAAGTATCGATTGCGCCGCTATTGACGGTTTACTGCGAACGTACGGTGGGCGTGTGTAACGGATGGAAAAAAACATATCACTCCCACTCCACACCGGTTACGGTGCGACAAGTTTATCAATGAGCCGAGTCGGTGTAATCGTGAACTTTGCTCCCTGGCGATAAGAGCAGAGCCGAGCGCAGAGCTAGCTTTGTGGACCTATGCGGGCCGCACCACGCCTCGACACTCGTCATTGGCAGAAATAAAAACGGCGACCACGCGTAACCCGTCACGTCTCGCCGGACAGTGAAATCGTGCGACCGGTGACAATGTGTCACATCGCCAGCTGCACCGGAGCCCCCCTGCTCGCCCCCCGCAGCGCGACATGTCGCCGGCGCGGACGCGGCCGTGCGGCTAGACGCGGCTCAACGGGCGCTGGACACCAACAATACAGCTCTGCATTCGTGCCGTTGCCTCGCCGTGGCTTATGAAACGACAATTGAAGCTCCAATGAGCAAACGTTTACCCCGCAAGAGAAAATTTCATCGATCACGCTCACAGATTGCAACGTAACTATCGAGATGTAAATCGCTCGGCTACCGTTATGTTGAAAAATCGATTCTGGTTAATCGATCCGTCACAGTTGCGTTCCGTTTACGCAGCTGTCGGTCCCACGGTCGATGTGCTGGAGTCCCGCGAGGTCGACACCGTGCGACACCGCGCGACACGGCGGCACCTGTGTGTCGCGGCGAGTCAACCCTATCGCAAATTAACCGACCGTGCAATCGACGGATTATCCATACTATTTCAGCACAACATCATAATTCTACGGACACTCGGATTGCGGAACGCGAGTTTTTTACCGTAGCCCGAGATTACATCGGGCCATTTATGTCACGCCATATAACCGGCCAATTTATTCAAAGTTTCGCAAAGAAAGGAAACATTATGTAAGATTTCACTCGAAATCTGTCTATAAAAACTATTCGAATTCGCTCCTGTGCTGAAGTTACAGTTCGTTTGAAAGGTAATTTTACGCTATGACACCGGCCAACCACCTCCATGTTAATGGTATCTTTTTTTTCTTCCGACTGTGACTAATAGTTCACACACGCAATGAACTATGAAGGATTGCCTTTTTTGTTTCAACCAAGCGACGTCTGGTCACCGAATCTACTTATCGAAACACAATTTAACGGCCCTTCCGAAGACATCGCCTCCGGTACCTTACTCACGAACTGCAGTAACTGAAAAAAGCAAACAATGTTGAAATGTTAAAACTTTGGAAAGATTTTTCGTGAGGCATAGATTACTAATCACACACACACACGTGAAGACAGACGGGCAATTATGCAGGTGAGCCGGCGCGGCCTGGCACCGCCGAATTTGCGCCGTCGCTTACAGCGCCTGCACAGTGTGTTTTTTTTCCTAATTTTTGATTTATTTTTCTGGAATTACTTAATATTGATAAACCTATTTGTCTTTTACAGCTTCATCGGACTCCAAGTCTGTGAATCCATATTCCGAAAGCTGAAAATACAGCAAATACTATCTCATTAAAGAGACAAATAAGATAAAGGGGAATAAGATGGGTAGAAAAAAGATTAACGAAAGAGGTATACAAGGTAAGAATGATTGGAAAAATCGGTGCAGGTGGACCTGGGCGGGCATACTCCGATCACATCGAAGATGTCCTAAAGAAAGGCCGGCTCTAGTGTATTCGCAACGGACGAGTATGTATGGAGACGCTCATGAAAGTGGAGGAAGCGAAAGAAGTGTGCCAGGATCGTAGTAAGTGGAGAGAGGTGGTCTCTACCTGCCCCACTGGGAACGAGGCGTGATATATATGTATGTAAGATGGGTAAGAAGTGGAAAGTTTTATTCGTAAGCAGGAGAGGACAATGAACAATTATATCAATAAATATATAATAAAAAATTGTTAAGACACTCATTGACTCTTAAGCAAAAGGTACAGATTTCAGAGAACTGCTGATTTCTGATGGTGGTATGCTTAAATTAAAAAAATTATAGGAAGTGTACTAATAGCTATAACTCTAAATATAAAGAAGGTATATCTAAGTTGGTAATATATATAGCTTTGTACATTTATTTCTAAAGCAAAAATTTATAACTGCTATGAGACAAGCCGAATATATAACTGAGAAGATACGTCCGGTTGAAGCATCAGCAAAGACATTTCAAGACAAATTAGACGTTCAATAAAGAAGCACAAGAAGAAGATAAAGTTGTTAGCTTCTGTTCATTAGAGACAAACGGAATAAAAGTTCAGACCTAAGGCACCTAAGGCACCAAGCCTAACTTTACATAGTTTTATGGAGCTAAGTAGATATGTAATAGTACTTTCTTTATACATAAGGTACATGGTTACACAATATTTAAATGAGTTTGCCTCTGATCGGTTCCCTCACAGTGTAAACTTCCCCTGCTTGTTATTTTTCGTTCTACCTTCCGGTAATTCTATCAGGCTAGAGAATACTTTATTAAAGTTAATTATAAATCGCTTTTACTCTAGGAGTTATCCTCAAAGTATGTCATATTAATAATCCTTACAAATTTTTAATAAAACATATACAAAATTATTAATTACCAGAAATATTATAATAACAGTAATTTAGTAAATTAATAACAAGTTTCTTATCGGAATATTTAGTATAAATATTTATTCGTGTTGTTATAAAAAAAATTAAATCCTAATTAAAACCTATACAGATAGTACTAAGACTTTTTTAAATGTAAATTTACAGAATTAGATGGTTATGTATAGATTATATTGGTAAACTATTAAATATATAAGGAATAAAAAAAGGTTCTAATGTACTTATTTAAAAAAATGAAATATATTTTTTTTATTTAATATGGTGACGAGACAAGCGGAACGATGACCTGATCACCTGAACACCGTGGCGCTTGTTAGGATGTTATACTCTACACCACATTGCGCTCGTCGAATGAGAGATAAAATATTGAGTCTCGTTACCCCATTAAATATACTAACTACAACGCCCTTCAAACTGGAACACAGTAATGTTTGGACAGTACAGATTGGCGACAGAAATAAGCGCTGCGTTTGGTACCTATCTAGACGGTCTCCGGCAACAGATATCTATCACCAGTAAACAGAAACCTATCACCAGTAAACAGAGACTTACCACCAGTAATGTTTTTTTATTTAATTACTAACATTTGAATCATCCTGTTAACATTTAACATGAAGCTTATTCATTTGCATTTGTCGTGGATAAGGCACGTGTGTTGGGCTCGCGTGCCGCCGATGTATTATGAAAATTCTAATGTAGCGATACATCCGTATCCGGCGACCAAGCCCCGAACAGATGTGTCATTAGGTAAAATATAAAAATATATCCAATTTATAATGAACGTACAAAATTATCAACTAAAAATTTACGTAAAACATTACCGATGGTAGACTTTTGTCGGAGATTGTCTTTGTGGGTGCCACAGCAGCTCCAATTTCAGTTTGCCAGTGTAAAAATATTACTGTTCCAATATGAAAGTCATTGTAGCTAGTGAAATTACTGGGGTAACAAGACAGCATCTTATGTCACAAGGCAACGAGCATAATGTTTTATTTGTCATCCTAACAAGTACCGAAATGTTACTTCAACGTCGTAATTATTTATTTTTATTATTGAATAAAACTATTTTTAATTATCTGTATTAATTCTTTATATACATTATAAATCAAGATATCATTAAATATAAATTGAAAAAAAACACACTTTCATATATATATAATAGATTATATAGATAGATGAAAAGGATTCATTCCTTTCAGCTTCAGCTTTATCACTTTGCACGTCTTCGCCTCCTTACCTAGTCTCTCTCACCTTTCTCTCCTTATTAAGAAGGTATTTATATGTATATATTTTTTCTTTATTTTTATATAGCGAATCCCGGACCCGTGAGACCTGTGTCAGAAGCTGCAAAAGTCAATAAAACATCTGAAGGAAAATGTGACGATGACGTCACGAGGAAGTTAAAGACAAATGTGAAGTAAAGTTTTGTGATATAACTTTTCGACAGGAAGTGTCAACTCTGCGCGGTTGAATCTAAAACCTAAACTAGTTTAAAACCCAAAAATCAAGTTGTCGGTTCGTTCGCGCCGGCAATGTATCGCCCTTAATGAATCACAGCCCCGAAACGGCTCCGTAACCCTCATTATAACGACTTGCGTGATCAATACCGCGCCCGTGGCACTCCAATTCATTGTCTCCAATCTGCCGAGACCGTAAATTATTATATCAACACCTTAACTACTTGGTGATTTGTTGGTACTGAACTGGTGCTGTTTCGCTGTTAACACTTTATGCAATCGTTGTTATAAATTTCATCATTCCAACAATTTCGTATAATTATGCCGAACTATCGCTTCATTGTTTTAATAACCACCATAATAAAGACATGATCGTGGAAGTTTCAATGGACCTTATAAAATTTTACTCTTTTCTATGTACCAGATTAATACTTCTTTAACGGGTTCCCCACAACGATTCACAGGACCGTAGCCAACCTCACCTGGTCATGGTGCACACTGCTAATCTATAAACGAGGCTCTAGCTCCCACCAACCCACATTGAACCAGCGTGGTGGAAATGACCCAAATCTCCTCATATGAACCCCTACAAACGACGGCCCCTAGTCGGCGGCATTCCAGCGGTTGTGCTGACTGTAAAGTCGCGGTATGATGCTGGACGCGGGCAACGTAGCATCGATTCATGAGAAGATCTTTGAAGGACGCCTATATCCAGCTGTGGACATCTATCGGTCGATAGTTGAAGAAAACTTTTTTTTTTAATTAATTGATAAAAGTAGCAAGACCACAAAATGAATCGCTTTATAACAATATGGCGATAGATGTAAAACAATGCACCATGTTACTCTCATGGCCTTGACACATAAGATGTCGAATCTTGTTACTCCAGTAATTTCACTAGCTAAAAAGCCCATCAAACCGGAACGCAATAATATGTCCATAACAGCCAATTTACGTCCCTACTGCTTGGGCACAGGCCTACCCTCAATATGAAGGCGATAGGGCCATAGTCACCACGCAAGCCCAATGCGGATGGATTACTTCACACACATCTTAGAATAAATTCTAATTCATGTGCAGGTTTCCTCATGATGTTTTTCTTCACCGTTTGTATTTCGCTGTTGTAACCAAAGTTCACAAATGTACATAACTTAAATATTAAAGTCATCGGTACATGCCGAGATACGAACCCGCGACCTTCGGAATGAAAGCCGCACGGTCTAACCATTAGGCCATCAAGCTAATAAATAATGTTTGCAGTATACTATTTCTCAGCATAAATAGGAGCTGCAGTGCTACCTATACGGACTCCTGCAAGAGAGAGACTCCTAATACATCCACGTGGATAAAGTTTGGACGGTGGCAGGGTTCTCGCGAAACCGCCTGGCCAGATATCAATCTCTACAATAAGTCTGTTGTAGCATTATTGGTATATTTCGACTGTCTATCTGGTACACCATATTCAGCCCCCACGACTTCGATGCCTAGACTAGGCTTAAGAATAGACGATTAGGGACATGAGAATAATATCTATTTTCTTCTTCTTCTCAATGTTGACAATTTTGACAAACTGTCCAAGGTCGTGAAGTTTAAGTATATTGTTTTATGTACTTATGTACATGTTTTTTTTAATTATATGTAAATTACAGTCTCCTGTTAAACAAATAAATTCAAGGCGCCAAATCCAAATGCTGGGAGACATCTTCATTCCGTATCTGTTCATATCTGAAGATTAGCTGCTAACTTTGAAAATAGTCGGGTCTTTGAATCAACGTAGATAAATCTCTTTGCGGATGTGATGGTAGTCTACTCACGTAAGATATATTCTTGTATCTGTCGGCGTGTTATTTGCCTCTCATCTTGTCCATCTTGAGGATAGTTGATTTATTTGTAATTAAATATGCTTATAAAACATGGGTGGGCATGTGTATGAGTATGTTGCGTGTAAATAACTGATAAAATATCATTAATGAATAAACTATTAATTACAAATTACAACAGTAACTTATGAAATTTTGTTTTTATTTACATAAAAGTAAGCTAATAAGTTAATAAAGCGAAGCAGGTTTATTATAACTATTATATGGCACAGCTGCGTTAAGTTTATTCAAACTGTTGTTACGGACTTTGTTTCATTGCGACGACCACATTTCTCCGTTTATGTATGAAAACACTAAAGATACCGACATTAAGCATCAGGTAGAGGTTATATTATGATCGATAGTCTAAAATTTCACCATTGAATGTATTTTACAACGTGAGCAATAAAACTTACCTACCCACATGCCGCGCCGGCGGAACAAACGTAAAGGCAACAGAGCGAGATAAGTTCAAGACAATGTATTTCGATATTCTCAAATTGGTAGCCCATTGTAAAACACAAATATTGTAAAAAAATTTTACTCGTGTAACTATTTTTTTATTTGCTTAGGATATTTTATTGGTTTTAGTATTATATCCACTAAGCAAAGTTTTATGATCGCTTAGATGTTTGTTATAATATAATTATATAGTACACTAAAGATCTACGTAGGTACCACTGCTTATTTATGTCTCCAAGTTAACATTTACACACATAACTGTAATCCAACTTGAATTAAGTATTATCGTTCCTATTGTATTTTATAATTTCTATGAATTAATTTACACCAGAATATCTATGTACCCAATATACTCAAGCTCTAATGCATATAAGAAAACATGTCCTGTGATACCGGAAAACAATACTGTCATGACGGCAGATTTACAATGTAATAATAGCGAAATAGGGTTGATAGGTGATAAGGTTAGAAAAAACCCTATCACCAAACAACATGGAACCCTGGAATAGGCTCAAAGACGTCAGTTACAAGGAAAGCTCTTAGCCAAAACATTACAGCAGTTAGAGAAATCTATGGGAGGTTCTTCTCCCACTAGTGAAACACCAGTTAGCACAGATTGCTGTGGTAACACGGCACTGATCTACAATAATGCTATTTCAATTATAAATATAAATAATTTATGATAAATAGATATTTATATATATGAAGTATATTTAAATGTCTTACATTACTACTACAACTTAACACATCTAGGCAATTTCTTAAAGATAGCACTGGAAACGACATAGTTTAGTTTATGTATATGAATATATATGATCATATACATATATTAAGTTTCCTTACTTATCGATTGATAGCTCCTGATAACCCTTTAATCGGTCACCCTTCGATTTATAGCCGCACACATATGTTGGACCCTTGCCTCTACACCCAATCCACTATTGAGATATCTATTAATCTTTGCGTTCAACTCGCACGCAATTAACACAGTTATTAACGTGAGGTTAAACTGTAGTTCTAGGGACTGTTACGAGCCCCTGTTAAACTAATGTCGCGTTTATAGTTAACTGTTATACTAATGGCGGGCGATTAATATAAACTTCTAATGGATAATAACAACTACCCGTCGTAGAATAGAATACATGAAAACGTTATAAATTTATATTAAGCTAATACGTTCAGAGTTCACATTCGGTCCAATTGTTTAATTTTAACAGCTTCCATGGCGCAGGAGCTATTCTATCCGTTAGTGGTTCCTGGTTCGATTCCATTTTAACATAATGAACTTTGTATTGGTGTTTAAAGTTTTTTCGTACCCGTATATACAATAAGTTATGTTTATAAACACATCCGGCACATTTTACTGGATAAGCGGTTATCAACAAAAAACACGTTATATAATTTTGCATGTACATCAGAAAATGACGGTTTTCGTTTACTGTATAGAAGAATAGGTTTTAATACATTTTTAAGGTTTGCATTTTAGGAAAGTGTAAGAAAAGTCCGGACATAACCAGATGATCTGGATAAGCTAGTAGGAAAGATCCAGGGCAGAAGGTAACGGAGTCGCCCGCTTACTCTTCCACCACATACAGGCGACCTTGGCCACCAACATTCCGAATGTTCTGCGACGTGCCGAGAACAGAGCGGTGTGAACGCAGCTGGTTGATAAGAGCATTTCGAGACATAACCTTCAGTCATGAAGTACACGAAGGAGAAGAAGAAGTCAGAAAAGTATCCAATCACGACCAAGCTACAACAATACTTCTATTGTTGTCAACAATTAATTAAATTGTTGCCGAATTGGATCAACAGACGTGTTCTGTTACCCCTATTAGTGCACAATTTCGAAAATCCATTTCCGGGTGTATTAAATATTTTTGTGGAGCCTAAATGTAAACGTGGAGTGTAAGGGTTCCCGCACAACAGCTCACGGGTCCCACGTGAACCTCACCTGATCGTCGTGCACCCTGTTAATCAACAAACGAGGCTCTGGCTCCCACCAACCCGCATTGGGCCGGCGTGGTGGAGCATATGAACACCTACAAACGACGACCTCTAGTGCTCGGAAGTACTAGAAGTCATGCGGACTATGGACCGCAGTAGACATCTATCCACTGATGATGAAATGTAATCGTAAGTAAATGACCATCAACTGACTGATTCATATTAGAGGATTCTTGGTGGAATTTTAAGATGAATAAAACATCTAGTAGAATAACAGATGTATTACGACTGCCAACACATGAGTGTCATTTTAGAGCGAGCACGCTTTACTATCGACGAGCTTTGCCAAGTCATGAGAGGTTGAGGTCAAATTTTAGTAAACTATAAAGAAAGAAAGTTACGAGGAAAGTGTGTAAGCAGCGCAAAGTTTTATTTCCTTAACCAGCCTAACGATTAACGAAAAGGCGGCCGCCGGGATCGCGTGTGGCGCGCCAACATTAACACATGACCTCAAAGACATACAACCTAGAAAAAAAAACATGTACCGTCGAAAAATGGTAATACGTGCGATCTTAATCTCACCCTTAACGCGTGAGCCGGACCACGCGTAGTTCACTAAATGTAACCCTTAAGTTATCTGATAACCCTCTTTGAATAACATCCAGTGTAACGTGACCCTATTGTTCCTTAAATCGCTTGGTGTTCGCGGATCATTATTATTTGGTTGTAACGAACATGCGACGCTTGAAATATGTGGAGTGACGTCACATTTATGTCAGCCAATCCATTAATGCCCTTATCTCAACTTCCGAATTCGTGTGTTTCGCAGTAAAACCACCGTGTTTAGGTGTGTGGACCTTTATTGGCTATCGCCATGACATTGCTTATTATTGAACGAAGTTCGTGAAAGCAGTTACTAATATTACTCATATTTCAAGCTTTATTTTCAAATACATTCAGCTAACCATTAATCCCAATTTTCACATGGTTTTATGTGACAATAAAACCGGAGATTATATGACCAGAATACTCTGCATCTTATAAGTTGACAAATTGCTGACTTGCAATAAGGAGACAGAAGCCAGGGCCAAAAAAATCGAATAAGGTTCCTCTGTCACTAAGCAAGTGTCTATCCATTACACCAAGGGGTAATTGGCGTTCATATGTATTCGTTTTAACAGGAAGTATTTTTTAACCAAAATTAACTCCGCTTAGTAACTAATAATCCGCAACATTATACCTTTTAAGTTTTAGATATATATTATATCGTACATACGCGTATATTTAAAGACGGAGTAAGGGGTCCCGCACAACTCACAGAACTCGAGCCTTCACCTGCTGGTGGTGCACACTGCTAAACAACGCGGCTCTGGCTCCCGCCAACCCGCAATGCGCCAGCGTGCTGGGAAATGGCCCAAATCCTACCATGTTGACCCCTACCATACGAAAGCTCCTAGTGGCCCGCGGTACCGGATGCCATGCTGACTGTATTTTGAAATCTTTGGGTGAGGCCTATGTCCAGCTGTGGACGTCTATCGGCTGATGATACGTCAGTCGAATGTATGACGCCAATATTTCATATTTAATTTCGAAACGAATAATAAATATAATGTATCAAAAACTGTATCTTAAGTTAGTAAACAGTTCCCCTTAATAGCCTAGAAAGACGAATTATGATTTAGTATATGTTTGATATGACCTAAATATAGTATTCAAATTCTTCAACCTACATTCTCATATATTATTGTATACTATATTATAATTTAGACTATTAATGGCTTTAGTAATAATACATCGTTAGTGGAGTCAAATCACTAGTAATTAGTAACTTCGTTAATATGAAAAATCAGTACGATTAATTTTATGCTTTTACAACAGTTTTAAGTATACAGCTTATGTTTAAGTAGTTTATGAAAGTATTAATAGTAAAAATTTAATATTTAAGAATCAGTAAACAATACAGAGATTAGAATATTTTTTTTCTTTTGAAGCGTAACAAATGCTTTTTGTATGTGCATGTTTCCATACTACACTTGAAACCGTATCATAAAAGGTGCCAATGCATTGTTTGGTACAAGAATTAACGTTTCCGAGAAACTTGATGTGTGGATGGCAAAACCCAGGTAAATTTGGTCTATTGTCTTTACAAATATCACCGGACAATGCGTAAACCTACACATAGCTTATTTTTTAACGTACCCTTAACCGTTTTCTAGAGTTATGTCTGACTAAGCCTTAAATATTAAACCTTGCTCGCAGCGAATGTTTTAATGTTCCATAGATATGTCTGCTGAAACACAGCATTGATACTATTAAAGGAGATTAACAATAAGGGTGGTAATAAGACGGGCAGGTTTGTAAAACCCTACCTTCGCACAAATGCTTTCATAAGACGTCGGAAACGAACCAGAAATCTTCGACTTACAAAGCAAGCGGTGAGCTACTGCACCACGGAGACGTTCAAGTAAGGCATGGGATAAGCGACGAGACGAGCGGGTCATTCACCTGATGTTGAGTGATACGCCTGCCCATAACAACACGGCGCTAGTTAGGGTGTTATACACTGCACCACATAGTTCTGTCGCCTTCAGACTTAAGACTTTTCGATACCCCAATAATTATACAAACTACAGCGACCTTCAAACACCTACCTAGCAGCTACCTAGACATTCTCCGGCAACCGAGACCTACTACCAGTTAAATTTCTCAATAAAATCTTCCTTTGCCTTGTCTATAAGTAATTCAGTCACTCACACATATGCATAATGTATACGTTCACATGATTGACTTTGAACGCAAATGGCTAAGTGTGTGCGCACCTCACGGTTACACATAACGTCACCTCCCACAAAACCATTAGTATTGTCTACGAAATGAAACAAACCAGTTTTTTTTTTGTACCTGCCATTTTTTGTAGTCACAGTGCAGAAACTAGTTCCATAGTCAGGTACAAATTGTTAAACGAATCACCGAGTCACAATCACTACTGAGGACTTCAAAAGGGATAAGTGAATTTTCTACAGAATATTTTGTATCTACATTTCAAAAACAATGGGGTGTAAGAGGTCCGGCGCAACAACTTACGGAGGCCAAGCCAACCCCACTTACTCGTGGTGCACCCTGCTAATCAACAAACGAGTCTATGGTTCCTATCAACACGTATTGCACCAGCGTGGTGGGAAATGGTCCAAACCCACCGATGTTAATCCCTACAAAGGACTGAAGGTCACGAGGAGCCGTTGGGAACGGACAGCACAGAACCAATCGATGTGGTGAGGCCTATTTCCAACAGTGGACGTCTACCGGTTGATGATGATGACAATTAAAATTAAAAAATAATATATTACTGGTGGTGGGTCTCTATTGCCGGACACCATAGTTGCGTACCACCGCAGCACATATTTCTGCTTCCGAACAGTAGTCAACTAACATTGCGTTTTAGCTAATGAAATTACTAGAGTAACGAGATTTAACATAGTAAATTTCAAGGCGACGAGTACAATGTGGTGCAGTGTATACAAACCTCATACGAAACCGAACCTCACCTCAACGAGCGCCACGTTGTTATGAACGGCCGCATCACTTATCATCAGGTTAATATCCACTCGTCACAAACTTTGTAAACGGAAGGTAGTCTGTAAACTATGACTAGGTACAACCTTCTGTGTTAAACTCTTGTCATAATAATGATGCTGTCTTCCACCAATCACACATATTGGATAACCTTCATTAGATTCCTTTGATTGAGGATAATGAGGCTTTAGGACAATGGTGAGGTATTTTTTAACAAACCAAGCCAGCACCACATGTTTAGGCTGTCGACATATATTTATTGTTAGCTTCTATTTTTAGTTTAGCTTGAATCTGATGAAGCTGCAATAGTTGTCAATATAACTTACAGCGCAATCTTCATCATTATAAAAAAAGACTATTTTTATTCTAGAAGCGTCGCGACGAGCGAGACATTCACCTGATGGAAAGTGATACATACGCCTGCCCGTGTTCCGTGACGCTATTTAGAATGATATACACAGCATCCTATTGTGTTCATCGCCTTCAGACATAACATGTTATATCTCGTTACCCCAGTAATATCACTAGCTACAGCGCCCTTCAAATTGGAACACTATAATGTTTGCACATTACTGTTTGACGACAGAAATAAGCACTGCAGTGGTCCGGCAAGAGACTGTCACTAGTCTACTTGCAGCTTAATCAGAATTTTAGCACTTTTAATACTAATCACGGTGTAAGAGTCCTAATCAGAAACAGAGTTAAAAAAAATATCTAAAACGGGGTAAACATGAAAGCTCACCCTTCCGACACTCGAATGAAACAAAACAAAAAGAGAGCGGAGTTAAGCGGCGCCTGCACGTGTCGGCGCCCGCGGCCGTCCCACCACCGTCCCGCGACCGTCCCACCACCGTCCCGCAACCGCTACACGAACATTAGCTCCATTGTGACCCTTCCATGTGCGAATGATACGAAAACTCCTTCTTTTCTTTACGCTTCCGTACAACGACGGATTAGCAGCGCAATACACCCGTAGCCAACAGACGTGCTTTTAAAGGAATGTTGTCAACAAATATACATTTTTCTTCTATACAAAGCTACGAGACGAGCAAGACGTTAATGTGCTAAGTGATACATATTACGATATACTATCAAAATGTATCTAGTACAAAGATACTATTGAATACAATGTATTAAATAAATAACGTTTAGTATTTTTGAAGGACTGCTTAAAGGTTATATAGTTTGCTGTAGAGCAGTGATTCCCAACGTGCGACCCACGCCCCACAGTGGGGCAAATTGATTCTTAAAAGGGCCTTCGATCCATTTTCGGATTCTACATAAGTTTAACCCTTTCACTTTGTCTCTCTTCAATTTGAATTTCTGTTTTTCATAACACGTTTAGAAAATTTTCTGTTTCATTTAAAATTTCTTTGTAAGTTCTTCCCAAAACCTATCATTTAAGTTTCTCAAATGAACAATTAAATATAATTAATCCAAAATATTTAAAATAATGTATGTTACATAGGAGGACATAAGAATTTTAGAAAGGTTCAAGTGAGGCATGGCACAAAAATGGTTGGGAATGACTGCTGTAGAGTATATACATCCATATGTTGACTGTCAGCACTAAACAATCACACACTGATATTCTAATCATTCAGTAGATCTATATAGTGTTGAAAAATTAAACAAAAACCTTTATGTCACATTTTATGAACTACAATATCTCACGGCTCTCAACAATTTGTAGACAGAGAGTCCTCAAATTCTTCGGACACACGGTCAGGCGAGACCCAGACAGTCTAGAAAGGCTGATTATTACTGGGTGTGTGGAAGCAAAGAGAGCGAGAGGGCAGTATCCTACAAGCACACACACACAACTCAGGACGCTACGGGAGCTACCCTACAATCATCTGAAATGTCTGGAAAGAAATGGTGGCCAGGGCAACGCACCATAGTCACGTCCCTCAGTCATGAAATTACGACAAAGAAGAAGAATATCTCACCAAATTCATTTGAACACTGACATTGACAGACATTACTAAAACATTACTCAACCCTTAAAGTTGTCCAAAGCAAATATGTATGAATAAAGTACAAGCTTAAAAAGTGTTAAATATTTTTTCTACCAAATCGCCATACTTTCTTTATTTTTTTATAGTTATATTGTATATGTTAACTATTGTTTTAGACACTGACTGAATTCCTAAAAAAATCAAAATGGAGAAATATAACATTCATCTCGGTAAGTGATTCATCCTGTTCATAGCAGGCGGTAGTGAGAATGACATACACTACACCACACAGTGCTTGTTCAAACAGATCATATGTTTCGTTACTCCGGTAATTTCACTAGCTACAATGCGGTGATGCCTGACTAAACAGTCTCCAGCTACGGAGACACCACCAGTGCAATTATTCTGTGATATTGAGATGTCTCTGCAGTATGAACATTTTATGTTCTCAATAAGATATATTTTAAGGATTTAGATTGCTTTTATTTATTTATTTTACTATCCTAAAATTATGACCTATCTGCAGCACGGACACAGGGAGACTAAAATGACAGATGCCCAGCAGTCAGATCGTCATCCCCAGAAGGTAGTTCACTGTGCGGTATCTTAATCCGTAATCTTCTAGTAGTGTGGTTGGTGTTTTATTTAATTTTATTGACAATGGGATCCCATAACCAAAGCCAAAATGTTTGAATAAGATTATCCCTGAAGCTTTTACATTGATCACCTTAAAGCAGCAAAGTATTTATTTTCGGATAAATTTGTATTAGTAATGTTGTACTACCATACCAAAGATACTGGCGATAGGTCTCTGTAGCCGGAGACCATCTTTGTAAGTACCACCGCAGCGCCTATTACTGTTGCGAAATATAATAGTAGTATGCAAACATTACTGTGTAACGGTATGAAGAGCGCTTAGGCTAGCGAAATTACCAAAGTAACGAAACAGATGATCTGTGTCAACAGGCACAATATCGTGTATAACATACGAATCAGCGCCAGGTTATTACGGGCAGGCGTACTATTAACCATCATCTTAACTTCCCGTTTGTCTTTAATATTTTTACTTTCGTAGACACATCCAAATAGCTGGAAGCCGCATAGCAGACGTATGCAGAAGGATTGAGGCTAACTGTACTGCAGGGTACATTGAAAATTTCGTGGCTTATCGCGGGCATGCTTAAAACTTTTATTTTGAGCGCCCGGGGCGGGCCCCGTGAGCGCACGAATTTCGTACAGACCTACGAAACACGGAGACAATGCACTATTTTAAATATACGGAAGTACTTTATAAAACCATACTACACACCGTTCAATATATACTATATTTCACAAATGGATCTAAGGACAGATGGACGGATGCTAGTCGTTTGATCGACTCAAATAGCTCGTCGGATACTGGACTCACGAACGCGGAATCCACGTCTTAATTTTACGTGTAATTGCAATAATTATTCAATATGTAAGCACAAGGGGTGTAAGGGTTCCCGCACAACAACTCATGGGACCCAAGCCAACCTCACCTACTCGTGATGCATCTTGCTAATTAACAAACGAGGCTCTGGCTCCCACCAACCAGTATTGGGCCAGCGTGATAAGAAATAACCAAATCGTCCCATAATCCCTACCCGATTGATGTGGAAATCTTTGGGGTAGGACTCTATAATGATGTAAGTTTTGCATAATTAAAAAGATAACATACTCATTTTACAAAAAGGAACAGGAAGGAAGAACTAAATTCTTCGTTCTTGATAGGAACTGCAAAGAAGAGGAACACTTGTCAGCCGAATACGCTGAGGGTGTCTTGAAGGAAAAAGTGAATAGATTAAGTTTGTTAACTGTTTTCACTTCAGGTGGGATCGTTGTCAAGTACTAATCCTTCAAGTTTAAAAGAAGATATGGGATTTAAAAAACATAACTATTTAGTACATACAAGTTTATACGTTTAAAAGTAGCGCCGGTGACGGATAAGTTGAGAAGTAATAGATTAGCGTGGTATGGACATATTATGCGAAGGGATGAATCTCATATAACAAGAAGAATGTTAGATATGAATGTGGAGGGATATGTGGGTCGAGGTAGACCTAAGAAAAGATGGATGGATTGCGTGAAGGATGACATGAGTAAGAAAGGGGTAACCGATGAGATGACGGCTGATAGGCGAGTCTGGAAGAGAAGAACATGTTGTGCCGACCCTACATAAAGTGGGACCAGGGCAGGAGAAAGAAGAACTATTTATTACATACATGTGATATTAATAGAGAAGACAAGTGAAGGGAGTTCTAGAGGTTGTAAGGGACGCGTGGCGAATCACGCGAGGCAATATTTACGGCGTGTGTTTTGGCCGTATGTTCTCACACGTCGGCCGATACACATCTGATTCATTACCGCGCCGTGCGCCTCGCGCCGCGGACCCCGACACGGACCCCGACGTCCCGCGCCCCCGTTAACACGACACCGACCTCTGGACGCATGGGAGATCACTTCTATTCAAGTGCACAGAAATGTAATCGTTCATTTCTTTATTGAACAGAAATCCTCACGTAAAAATATCTCTCTACCTCCGTGCCGTTTCACAATTTATTTGAAGGCTCTCAATACATATATCGATTTCGAAAATCGATTAAAAAATTATATCATTGAAGGAAATAGATATGTATTAAAATTACTTTTAATAAATTTAAAACAATCACTTTATTTAATTATAAATAATAATATTCTCGATCGGTTGAGTCATCATCATTTCAACTGATAGTAGTCCCACTGCTGGACACAGGTCTCTTGTGATGTTTTCCACAAATCACGATCTTCGAACGATTATGTGATTGAAATTAGTTTAATAACTTAATATCGATTTAAATACTTAGGAACAATCATCAATATAAAACACGGGTAAAATTTGCGAATGGAAATGAAATCTCTTAACAAAAAAACAAACCCTTAACACCACACTTTAATATTTCAACTCCTTAATAATTTACTTGATATTTATTAAATTTAATATAAATAAAAATAACGAGTTAACTATAAAGCTCATTTTGGCAAAAATTATCTAATCACTAATTATATGGTTAATAGTTTAACAGCACAGTAAAAACAAATAATGGACCAAAGATACCTTTTAGAAAAAGCACTTAAAAGTTGTCAATCATTAAGACAAAAAATATATATATATATTTCTTTAGAGGAGGCTTATGTCCAGCAGTGGGCGTCTATCGGCTGATGATGATGATGATATATTTATTTATATAATTATGACTGGATCTTCGTTGAAATAATTTTTGATAATTTGTTAATATGTTGTATGCGCATATATAGATATATATATATATATATGTTTTGTTTTTATATATGTATATAAATATGTAATGTGTGTAATAGTTGAATTTATGTATGTTTCCTCTCTTTTATTATAACCTTTTTTAACGTTAATGCAGTTACTCTACTTACTTAGTCCTAAGTGACCTATACACGATGTGTATAAAGTTAAATAAATAAATATTTCAAGGGTATTCATATCAAACTCCTTTTCCTTTCATCACGAGGGTACAAGGGTACAACAACAAAACACAGAAAAGTAAAGAACAGCCTAAAAAGACTATCCGAAGACGATTTCGCTTTTTATGTTCGACCCAACGCCCGTAAAACTTTTGGAAGTACAGAACTTGGAAACTAATCTAAGTGCCAAGCTCGTACAACTTGGCAGACAAGTGCCGACGTGTTATTTTTTTTCCAGTTTTCAGCCTTCGGCGAGCAGCAGCCACCCAGTGATATGAACGTAACATGCACGAAGAAATTTGCACAGAGTAAATAAGATTTATTTACTCTGTGAAAATTTCTCTTATCTTTTATAAAAAAAGACATACTGGGGGTAGGTTGGTAGGTCTATCGCCGGAGACCATTTAGGTAGGTACTACCATAGCTTCTATTTCTACCGCCAATTAGTAATGTGCAAATATTACTGTGTTCCAGTTTGAAGAGAGCTGCAGCTAGTTAAAACGCAATGTGATGCAGTGTATGCCATTCTAACTAGCACCACATTGTTATGGGCGGGCGTATCACTTACCATTAGGTGCACATCTCACAAGTGTTGTCGTTTCGTTGAATAAAAAAAGTGTTTTTTTTTTAAATAATTGTTTTTGCTGTTATTTAGATATTTTTATTAATTATCAATTGTATATTTAATTTATATATTTTTATCCATTACAATACACCATAAGAATTTTTTTACCGCTGAGCATGCGCTGATGATGATGAATTGATACCGCAAAACATTGTTATCAAGTGAAGCACATATCAAATTGACATAGATTAAAATATAGGCGGTTTGTTGTTGGTAAGTGACTCAACAGAATATTCTTCCGGTTTAAAAGGCGCTCTGCTTCGACAATCACTGAAGTGTGTACAACAATTTATCTTTCAAAGCGACGAGCACAAAATGGTGCAGTATAGATGACCCTAACCAGCGCTATGTTATTATAAGAAAATATAACACTTACTTTCAGGTGAATGATCTGTTCGTCTCGCCGCTTCGACGAACGAAATAAAAGATGGTAAAAATCAGTTTAAGAGTTTTTGCAGACTCTGCGTTCGTACCGCTCTAAGCATTCTTCTATACCAAGACGGCGGAGGTTCAAGGTAAAGCCGAAATATTTTTCTCGCTTCCACCACCCCCACACCTTGGATGCTTCAATACCTATAAAGCAGGGAAAAAAGAAGTGTTTGATGACAAGTACAAAGTTCATGTCATTACATGTACTGTTATAAATAATATAGGGGTGTAAGAAGAGGTCCCGAACAACAACTCGCAGAACCCAAACCAACCTCACCTGCTCGTGGTGCAGCCTGCTAATTAATAAACGAGCCTCCAGCTCCCACCAAACCGGATTGGATCCAGCATGATGGGAAACGGCCTTATCCCCCATACCTACCTCTACAAACAATGGCACCGTAATGCCCGGCGGTACTGGAGGCCTATGCCCAGCAGTAGACGTCTATCGGTGTATGATGATGATCCTGAATTTACCGGTGGTCGGTCTCTGTTACTGGAGACCGTCTAGGTAGGTACCACCGCAGCGCCTTCTGCCACCAAACAGCTATATGCAAACGTTCTATGTTCCGGATTTAAAGGCGTTGTAGCTAGTGTAATTACTGAGATAACGACACTCAACATCTTGTCTCAGGCCACGAGCGCAATGTGTTGCAGTGTATATCATCCTGACTAACGCCACGTTGTTATGGGCAGGCGTATCACTTACCATCAGGTGAACGTTCCGCTTGTCTCGTCGCTTAATGGAATAAAAAAATAATCCATATTTAATTAATGCACCTACTATGAAGTAAAATACTTTTTGTTTCTTCTCTAACAGGAAAGTTATAATCCTAGGGTGTAACTGGTCAGCCGGCAGACGTCCACTGCTGGACATGGGCCTTCCCCAAAGATCTCCACATTGATGGGTTCTGCGCTGCGCAGCAACCAGCGGCTTCCCGCGACCTAACAGTCAGCATGCCGTCTGATACCGCCGGGCACTGGGAGCCGTCATTTGTAGAGATTCATATTTGGGATTTGAGCCATTTCCCATCACACTGCGAGTTGGTGGGAATCAGAACTTCCTTTGTTGAGTGGCATGATGCACCACGAGAAGACGAGATTGGCTTGGATCCCATGAGGTGTTGTGCGGGCCCCGTTACATCTCTAGTTTTCTTAATAAAGTATTGATCTGTTACATAGAAAAGAGTAGCATTTTATAAGATCCATTTAAACTTCCGTCTCCGTAAAACATTTAACAAAATTAAATTTTGTAGCTTTTAGTCGACATTATTTATTACTTTGACATTTCATCCCCTATATTTTAAGTCTAGATGCACGTTGGTAGTACCAAATCATTCATACTATAGATGGTTTTTAATATGAATAGACTTGCTGATCCTTGTTAGGAGTCAGTGGTCTTTTACTAGTATTTGTAACATATGAAATCATAAATAATATAATAATAATAATATAATAATTTTTTTTAACGTTTAGTAATAAATATTGATAGATTTTGTTAGTGGAAAGGTAAGGTATCTAAATAAATAAGTCACCATTACGTGAAGTGACCACTTTTGTATAATGCGACAAAATAATTCCATTCCACGTCCAATTACACCCCCGCGGTACCAAAGTTACAAAACTTCGGCCCAAATAAACATATACCGAGGAAAAATCGGGTTTCAAATGCGTTATTACTGGAAACTGGGTGGGAAACATGTTCGGGCTTTTATTAAGTGAGGTCAGGTTAGGGTGGCAATATTGTTTGCGGATAAATTTATCGCATGTTTATAACTATCCCATTGTCAATTTCATTTATAATTATTACTATTACCATTCTTTTTTTTCGACCAATCGACGAGACGAACGGGACTTATACCTGGTGGTGAGTGGTTCACATAATAAAGTGGCGTTAATACGTCACTATATAATGCTTGTCGCCTTGACATACAAGATGTTAAGTTTCGTCACTCCAGTAATTTTACTATATATAACGCCCTTCAAACCGAACACTTACATTTCCTACCTCCCAATCTATGGACCCTTTGTCCTTTCTAAATTATTTTTTTTAATGAAACTATTATCAAAAGGATCTTACTTGCTTTATACTTTTAGAATAAATTCTATATTATTCATCTGGACTTTATCACACATCATCATCATCAGCCGACGTTCACAGCTGGACATAGACCTCCTCAAAAAAAAAAATAGTAAAGATATAGCACTTACGCACACAGTTTTTTTGTTTTATAACATATTACTGTAAATGGCTGTAAGCTGTGTGGTAAGCGATATGGCTGTCCATAACAAAGAGTTGATAGTAACGACGTTCACACATCACTAATAAAAAGTGCTTATCATTTTGCCACAAGGTTTTTCGATATCATTATGACCAATTTTAGTAACAGTAGATGGTCACCCTAGACCAGATGTTATCGCACGTGGTCACATACTAATGGTAAACACGTAAAGGTAATTCCCTTTGATGTATGGAGCACGCGCCGAGGGGAGTTCCACCGTTTACCGTGATCGCGGTAAATTTTACTCGCTTGAACTTTCTTGTACATTTTTAAAACTTTACCCGTGTGGGATAGGGGTTAAATTTTCCCCGACACCACTCTACTATCGATGTGACGAGGAAAGAACGATCAAATCTAAGATCAGAGCTGAAGCTTTTCCTTTTATCTTAACGCCCAATTTAAAGAGCGTATTTTCATCTGTGGGCGCATCCATTGAACGAAATTGTTATGATTGTGTTCGCTTAGTTGCCTTTATTGGATAAAAAAAAATAGCGAAAGTATTGCACTGACACACAAATTATTTTTATTCAATTAAACGGCGAAATGAACGTTCACTTGATTGTAAGTGATACGCCTGCCCATAACGTGGCGCTAGTTAAGATGATATATACAGCACCACATTGCGCTCGTCTCCTGAGACATAAAATGTTGAATCTCTTTACCCTTTTAATTACAGTAGCTACGGCGCCCTTCAATCCGGACCACAGTAATGTTTGCACACAACTGCTTGGCGACACAAATAAGCGCCAGTGGTGGTGCTAGACGGTTTCTGGCAATAGAAACCTACCACCAGTACCACTAAATACACTTCACTAACTAACATAATGTTTAATATTACTTATTTACACAACAAAAGAATAATGTATGCAAGGAATACTCGTCAAATTTTTTTTTTAATTATTTTTCCAAAAATATCAACATACATGTTTATAATATTACACACCCTAAATTTTACATTTGATGGCGAGATAATAGGGTTAATAAGATATGATTTAAACGGCCCACTTTATTTTCCCCGGGAGCTGGACCCAGAACGCTTGCAGTGGACTGTCCCGAGCCGATAAGTAAATTTTACCAAATATTATTCGTACCCTTAGAGCCATACTCTTCCTCACCTTACACCGATAGATGTCCACAGCTCGTCATAGGCCTCCCCCAAAGATCTCCACATCGATAAACTCGATCGATGTAACTTCAAAAGAAATATTTTACTGGTGGTAGGTCTCTGTTGCCGGAGACAATCTAGGTAGTTACCACCGCAGCGCATATTGCAGCAGACAAACAATACTGTGTTCCGGTTTGATGGTTGCTGTACCTAGTGTAATTACTGAAGTAACGACACTCAACATTTTATAGTCTGAAATAGACAAGCACTGTGTGGTGCAGTGTATAACAACCTAACTAGCGCCACGTTGTAATCGGCAGGCGTATCACTTACCATCAAGTGAACGTTACGCTCGTCTCGTCGGCTAATTGAATAATGATAACTACAAAACTGTTACTTTATCAAATGTAAATAAAAAAATAATAATAATTTTCGTTGCAATAAACACGCGTGAAATAGATTGACAGATTTGTTTTTTTTTCATTTGTGTCGTTCGCGCCGTAACGTTTAAAATTGGAACACACAATAGCCAGCCTCTCCGGGCACACAAGTGGCGCGGCACGTGTAATGGCGGTTAGGTGGCGGCAGCGCACCGCCGGCTCCGCGGCACGGCCACGCGATCTGGCTATTAACCACATTAACTACACATGGATTTATTTCGATTTAATCACTCGAAACGCAGTGAGAAATGTAAATAAATTGCCGACATTATTCCACGTTCGGACTGCGTATATTAAGTTTTATTATCCGTACCGCCTTCTGTAATTAATTCTGTTAATTTATCTTTTTTAGGCGATCTTTCGTCCAAATTTTCACTTCATTAAAATGAGAATAGCAATTAATGTATCAAATATTTCTCATTTACTTAACAAACTCGCTCGGCTTAAAAAAATCCATGTAAGAACCGTTTACTATAGTTCAGTTAAAAAAAAGCTTAGTACGAAGGTATAATAACCAATAGTTTTAGAAGAGATCTATAGTTCTATTCGAAAACTCATCAAACTAATAACAATAATTTGACTATAAATATTCATAAGTAAGCAGTTCACAGTTCCTTAACAATTTCTCATCTTGGAAACCGCAAGAATATCTTATTAATTGAACATCCAATGTTACAGACTCAGGTTATTGCTATATAATATTATTAAGATGACGGCGTGATCCAAAGTGAATCGATTCTATATACTTGCTCCTTCTAGGTGTGACGAAGCATCTTCATAATATGTTATAAAAAAAATACTAGGTCAAGTTGCAGAACAGAAAATACAAATTTTAAGTTAATGAAAATTCAACACTAATGTAGAAATGAAGAGAAAAGGAAATAGAGGCGAGAGGAATGTAATGACTACATGATGCAACAACTTATTTACATTAAAGTCATATTGTCTTAATTACTTTCAATTTGTTCATACTAATTTGCTGTAAGTGTATATACATTAGCTACACTTTAATAACTATACAAATTAATTATAATATATAATCCCTCATAATCCTGTCAAGAATTTCATTTCGGACGACATTAGACACTGATATTTAAAAAATGAAATACTAGGAAATAGTGATTAAATGTTATTTTTGTCAAAACATCAAATTCACTACTGTGTAATAGAGACAGTGATGAAAAAAAAAACAATTTCATAATTTTTCTCTAAACTTCATTAATATTCTCCTGCTGGTTTTTGTTTTTGACGAGCATGTATGATAGACGCTCATGAAAGTGGAGGAAGCGAGAGAGGTGTCCCAAGATCATAGCAAGTGGAGAGAGGTGGTCTCTACCTACCCTACTGGGAACAAGGCGTGATATATATGTATGTATGCTTTTTGTTCACATTACATATAAAACATTTCAAAAATTGTTATTTGTAGGATATATTCATGAGGGTACAAAATAAAAAAAAAATAGTTATTTGGTTCTACTATTTATGTAATACGTGATAAGACACAGTCTGACACTAGTTTATCTCTATTACACTGATGACGATAATAATAAGCACATTCATTATTTTAATTATTAATGATTTACCTTTATATTAATTGTGAGATATATAATAATAAACTGTATAACATAATATATATTCTATCCAATGGTGCTGTAATTCATGCAATTTCCACATACTATGATTATTAATAAAGAGCCACGACCATTGAGGAACCTATGTAGATAGTTCATGGTGAAGAACTAACTCTCAGAAGCTTCTCCGTCCGCCACTGATATGTGTAATAGTCTTCAGGTGTAACGTGTGAGTAAAGCATTGTTTGTTCTGCTTTTCATAACTTCTCCGAAAAACCTTCAGAGTAAGGTTAGCCACTGATCTGTATTGGAGTATTTATACGGCCCTGCCAAAAAGCTATGAAGATGGAATTACATTAGTTCAAGTCCCATATAACATGGCTTTTACACACAAGAACAGGTATTCCGAAAACAGTTTTCTAAAGTAAACTAAAAAAAGGTACTAAATTATCTCAAAGTTTTTCTTTTTATTTAAACGTAAAGAAACTTTTCACTATAATATAGTAACAAATTTGAAATATAGTTTTGTATATAACAAACCATTACTATCATAACCTCGATTCGTTATTCTTTTACAGTTAACCAACTGCTGGTGGTAGGTCTTTGTTGCCAAACAGAAGCGTGCTATCATTACATTCTTCCGGTTTGAAAGGCTATAGCTAGTGAAATTGCTGGGGTAACGAGACCTAACATCTTGTCTCAAGGCGACGAGCGCAATGTGGTGCAGTGTTAAACATCCTAGCATGGGTGGCCGTCACTTGCCATTAGGTGAACTTCTCATTCATCTCGTCTTAAAAATATATATATATATAACTAAATTAATAATTATTTATAAATATACACAAACATATACCGTATAAAAAAATTTGATAATATAATGTCTCTAATTAAAACGTGAACTTAGAAATTCCGCGTGTTTCTAAGCACCTCGTAGTACTTTACACTTACCCTTGCCAGTGACTTAAAATTGTTATTGAGACACTTGTTGAAATCTACAGTTTAATTTTGTCACAATATTAAAAAAAAAAAATTAATTGTCTCCTTTCATGAAAGTATTAGAATAGAAATTAATTAATCAGTTGTGTATGTTAAAGTAATTGCTAAAATCGTTGTTTCCGGTCGGATAAACGAAACTTACTAGATTCTTTATTTGTAATGTTTTTTGTGAATATATTTCTGATGCAAGAACCTTTAATGAAAGATAAAATATATAAGTACACTATAAAAATGATAAGATGATCGGTAACCAAAGACAATTTAAAAGTAAATACAAGTAGTAAAATGACAAAGTAGAACCAAATCCGTTGACTTACTATATGCACTAATAATATTAAGTTTTCGTGTACGGGTTCCGCAAACCCTTTAATAAATTCTTCCCGGAATCTTTTATTACCGCGATCTCCTTTTGTTATTCAATGAAGTGGCGCGTTTTCCCGTTATTAAAGATTACCTGCCCCTAGGTGTATGCGTTAAGCTTCATTTGTGATTCATTCATGGTTTATATCTGTTTCAGTAGATATCAACTTCGCACTGCTATTTATATTTATTTAAGGTCGTATAGGAATAGATTCTTCAGTGAAATTAATTTTCTACTTGCGCTATTTGATTTTTTGGAGACTTGGATTATTTTTCAGTTTCCGTAAGATTCGTAGGTATGTAAAAATGTGTGTATTGAAGTAGGCGTCACATGTGAGTAGGTATCTCCGTGGTGCGCTGTGTGTGACACACGTGTGCCGCGGGGGTCGCAGCGCGTCGCGGCGTGTCGCGGCGTGCCGCGGCGCTGTGTGAGTGGGGGGGCGGTGCCGGGGGCGGGCCGCCACCGGTGCCGGCGGCCAGTGCCCGCCGAGAGACGAGCGCACGCACCGCCGACGCTCGGCATTCGCGCGACTCCGCCGTACCGCGCGCCCGTCTCATCGAGCTCACTCCGCGCTCGCGAGCCGCCCGCGACACACGTCCGCGACCGCCGCTCCACGCTCACCGCGCCCGGACCTAGTGCTGTGTAGTGCTCACGAAACTTTTCCGTGCGATGCCAACGCGCGCCTCCGGGACTGCGATCTAAACAAAAAGGGTTGAAGTGCACGGTGGTAAGCGGGCGGAGGGCGGCGCGAAGCCGCGCACGCGCTCGCCAGTGCGCCGCGCTCGTACACGAGTCGTCACCGGCTCGCGCGATGGACGACAAGCCGACTGCCACCGAGGAGCACTATAGCCTGCGCTGGAACAACCACCAGGCTCACCTCTTGCGCTCCTTTGAAGCGCTGCTGCACGCGGAGACCCTTGTCGATGTCACTTTAGTGTGCGCCGAGCGACGAGTTCGTGCTCACAAAGTTCTCCTGGGCGCCTGCAGCCCACTGTTTCGGCGGATCTTCAGCGAGAACCCGTGCAAGCACCCCGTGATTGTGCTAAAGGACTTTCAAGGATGGGAGGTGCAGGCCGTGGTGGACTTTATGTACCGAGGGGAGGTGTCCGTAGCCCAGGAGCAGCTGGGTACAGTGATAAGGGCGGGAGAGTCGTTACAAGTGCGCGGACTGGCCGATCAGGAGCGCGAGAGGACGCGCTCGCCACCGCCGAGCCCGCCGGCTAGGAGCCCGGCGCGGGCGACTCCGGCGCCGTCGCCACCAGTCAGCCCCGCGAGCCCGCAGCCACGCCGCAAGCAGGCCCGACCGCGACGACGTTCCGGAGAATCTGACACCCCGGAAAATCTGTCGATGCGGCGGTCTCCTAGCGGCCTGAAAGCAGTGCGATTAGCGAGGCCCCGATCCCCGTCGAGTCATAAACAGGAGCCTGAGGAGCCAGAGGCTGAGGTTCCACCGCCACCCCGGATGTTCCCGCCGCACCAGGACATGTTCCCGCCCGTGCCGCCGGCCGCAGTCTCCGCACTTTCTCTCACTCCACCCCACAGTAAGTATCATACCAAATAAATATTATATTTCATTAATTTTGTGAATAATACACTGAATCGGCGAGTTTCGCGCAGAATCGACTAGTTCCGTTCGATGTAACAGAAAATTATTGCAAATACTACCCGAAATAAATATATTTCTATATAGTCGAATTACCTACATTGTCATTGGCAAACTGTTACTGTGCACTGTTTATTTGCTGGCAGTGTGGTGCACGTACCGATTTAACATAAAAGAAGTTGGTAAACGACAGTAATATAGTCCATATTGTGACTGGGCATTATCGAGTGGATATCGTCTCCTCGATACACGCAGCCCACGTATAATTCACCCGCGAATAAAAAAGTAAGGTCGGCGGTAACAATGCCGTCTTGGATGGATAATTGCTTCGTAAATAAATAATTACAAGCAAAAACTGACCTCGTTCACTCATTGTCACTGCATGACCGATACAAAGCTATTTATATTCAATGCTATGGGTATTTGTGCGCATAATGCACTCGCAGCTCGCTGATAGACTTCATTCTAATTAATATCGCAGAAGGTTCGCAAATGCGAAAGGGAAAATATCAAGTTATCATTTCGTACAAATAAACTATTAAACTTCTCACAAAGAGAATCAATTAAGAATAAAGACAGTTTCCTAAAATTTTGCCGCTTCATATACGAGTATTTTAATAATAATTAGTAAAACCTTCATGTTTTTAATAGTTTGTATACTAATATTTTTTGCTATAATAAATACATTTACGACGTTTCCAACACTTCTCCAAGTTTCCGTTGATTTTAAATAATCCATTATACCAGATTGCTGTAAATCGGCGATAGATTTTTAACTACACCCCATTACCTTTTTAAGTGTGACATATTTAATCTGTCGCGAATTTAATAAACCCTCCGTATAGTAAACTACCGGTTAATGCATGTGATAACTGAAATCGCCTGTTAAATTTTAAACTCGTAGTGTTTTTAACTGCCCATGTAATATTTTCAAATGACAAATCGATCTTAAAACTAAACTATATATTTTATTCATAAATAAAACCTTTTTTTATTATTTATATATTTCAAGTTATACATATCAATACTGACCGGTCGGTAATAGGTAGATTACTACAACAGGAAATATCTTTAATAAATTGTAAATATTCAAAATATGGGTTATATTTCTAACTAAAATTAGATTAGATTGAGATTTATACAATATCTAATATTTCGTCTATGATACAAAATCGATTGAAATTATAGTTTATGGTAAGCAATTTGTTTTTTTTTTCTTTTCGCGAAGTCCGCTGCGGGAATTAATGTAGGAGTGGTTTCATACGTCAATTTTGTTTTATTGTTTCCACAGTTTTGCGTATGTGCCGAGTGGTTGATTGCGCTGTAATAGGCGTACATTGAACAGGGTTGCCAGTTCGATACGTGCATTTATAAGACCACTGTATAGGACTCTATTATTGCAAACTTATAATACACGTCTATTATTATTATCAGATTGAATTCAATTGTATTACAAAGTGCCCACAACAACCACTAAAGTAATAGTTAATATCAAACATCTGAAATACATTACCAACACATGTATTGGATATGTAATTACAATTTTGGGTTTATGGGATGGAAATCTGTAGAACTGTCATAATTGTGTCCTTTTATCAAATGTTTTGTTATTGTTTGTAATTTTTTTTTAAAACTAATCGTTAAGAGAAGGTAGGGGTATAATACACACGGATTAAGAAAAGCGCCGCCTAATGAAACGTTGTATTGTATTATTTGTGCTTGTTAGCACAAAACTGGCAGCCCTAATTGTAATGAAGGGTTGTACGCACTCACCTTACCCCGGCGACGTGCGTGGGGAAACTAAAACACCGGTTGGGGGAGTTTTTGAACGCTTCCGCACTTGTCAGTACGTTTCGAAATCCAAACCCTAAATTGCCTTAACTCTAAGCGCGTAACGTTTTTTCACTTTTTACGTTCCCGCTCGTTCATCAACTGATGTAATTAAAACTTCAATTACTTTAATACGATTTAAAACTACTTAAACCATCAAAACATGTAATCGTGCTACATTACATATACTATCTTCTTTATTTAACAACAATAACAGCAAAACACTTACGCGATGATGAGTAGACCCGTCTGTAACAAAGTGACGCTACTTAAGGTAATATATACAGCACTAGATTATGTTTGTTGCCTTGAAATATAAAATATTAAGTCTCATTGCTGCAGTAATTGCATTACTACTACTGCAACACCTCTCAAAGCAAAAAACAGTACAATTTGCAAACTACTATTTGGTGGCAGAAATAAGCTCTGTAATAGTAACTACCTGGAAAATCGTCGATAATAGATACCTATCTACCAAAAAAAAACATCAACTATCAGTATAAAATTACTTCCTAAAGTCTATCAGCCAAAGGTAAATGAAATGCCTACTGCACCAGGTGTACCCAACAGCACCCCAAAGCGCCTCTCGTCCTTCAACTATCACCCGATAGACGTCTTCTAGTGCACACAGATCTTCTTCAGTCGGACAGTCTTAAGCAAGTACTTATGAGAAATAAACTCGCAAAAAAAATATGTTGGAAGTTACATTCGCATATGTTCCAAATGTATACAAAGAACCCAAGAAAGATTCACTTGCTCCTCGACAAACAGACATACAAACAAAGATACACACACATTAAATATACCAACTTCCTCGCCCTCTAGTTGAAATGGCTAATAAAAAAACAACTTTCGCAACGGTTTAAAGGAAACAGTGATAGCTCAGTTCGTAAAAGCGGTGTTATACGGTTCAGAGGAGCGCGGGTTTGATCCCGCACTGTGTTGGTAGTGAAAACTTTTTTTTGTTCTACAAAACGACGAAACGAGCTAGACATTCATGTGATAATGATCCACTTGCTCATAACAATGTGGCCCTAATCATGATGATATACACTGCACTATATTACAAAACGAAGTCTCACTATCACATATTATATCACTTGCTACAACGAACTTCAAACCGGAACACAGTAATGTAGTGTAGACGGTGTCCGACAACAGTAACCTACCATCGGTAACTGAAACAACGTCGTTGAATATAGTTGAACGGCATTCCTCACAGCAGCCTCGGCATGGTGTCCAAACAGAGAAGGGGCTCTTCTTCTTGTGCTGGAATGCATCAGTATCAGATGTGGGAATGGGATTGCGCTATTTGTTAGCTATTGTAATTTAATAACACATTCTTCAAAAGAGAATCCTAGATATATAACACTTTAGATACTCTACTAGTATATCGCAACCTAACATTTGTATTTTAATGCAAATTTATACCATATTTATCATAATTATAATATACTGAAATCTTCACGTTATAAGTTTTTATTAAACCACAATTAAACTGTACATCCGCTAATAGATTAGTTTATGATCCGATACTGCTACGACCACGACTAAGTGGAACAGCCACTTACCTTTTACGTGTTATAATACACTCTTCATATCAAAAAAGGATAATTTAAATGCAAATAATGTTGATTGTCGTAAACTCAACCTCTCCACTGTTACAATAAATGTCTATTTTATTGTTTCCTTCATCTCCGTGTGTGCTGGTGACTTGATTACAGTTAATAATGGTGCGTAAATGTAATAAGGGGTTGGCGGTGGCCGCAATCTAGCCGGGGCCGCTTCCTGCGTGTGCCGCCATCGGACGTTTAAATAATACCAAATTCAATATAACCCGCTTTTATTATATTATTTAAAGCGCGCATTAGCTCCATTAGGTCGTAAATGTCTGTTACAATTGCTGTGAGCTAATAGTTTTTGTTTTAAAATAATTGCACTTCGTAAATCGGCGTAAAGCGGTAAGCTAAGGCGCAGAGTAGCTCATGTGAGACCTTCGTCGCCTTTATTGCAACTTAAAAAAAAAACGTTAAGATCGTTTCAAATAAAACCTTTTTGGTTAATTTTACGTGCATTTACTGCGTATAGGTACAATCGTTGTAATATTTCAAGTAATTATTAAACAAAGTTGAGCTACAAGTAAATCTTACGGCTTTAGAGCCTTTATTTATCTTAGCGAAAATAATCCTTTTTCAGTCGTAGACGAAATTTTTATGCGACCTACTAATATAAATTGAAAGGAGGAAAAGGTCTGAAAACCAAACTCTATTTTAAACTACGAAGCGACGAGACGAGCGAGACGTTCACTTTATGTTAAGTGATATGCCTGCCCATAACGCGGCGCTAGTAGGATATAAACAGCAACACATTGTGTTCGTCGCATTGAGACACTAGCTACACACAAACACAGTTATATTTTAACACTACTGCTTTTTTTTTATTCAATTAAGCGAAGAGACGAGCCGGACGTTCATCTGATGGTTGAAAAGTAGGAGCTGGGATAATTCCTACCTTGACGATCCTCGGAGATAGAGACCCATTTTTAGTAAGTCTATTTCCTTTGTCGTGAGATGTTGAAGAGTTTCTTCAAGATGGTATTGACGTCGTAATATTATCGGCTAGTATTCGATAGATTGGCGCTATTTATAAAGATTAAATTCTTATTCCTGTTTAACAAGAGAAAAATAATTACAGGATAATAGAATAAATAGAGTGATCAAGGGCGTGTCTGAATCTCCTTGTGAAATTTCCTCTTAAGACTGTTGTTCTTAACGGAAACAATTCGACTTATTTCATCTAAACAGTTATTGTCGTAAGGTATACTGTTTATGCTATTACTAGTTATTCCTCGTCCTCTTTGCTGGCCGTAATACCTCCGCAACTCCCATTGAGGAAGGAATTTTATAAAATCTATCCTTAGCTTACCTCTAAATGGCAGGTGCAATATGCCCACAAAATTTTGAGTGTTTACGTCAAATAATTTCAGAGATCTTGTGATGAGTCAATGAGTCTCTAGATATCTGTTACATATATATATATTAGATTGTTATCGGTGCCAAAAATAACCTTACCTCAAATTAAAACTTGTTAACAATTGACTAAACTCAGGCATAATTTCTTTAAGGTCATAGTTTTTAAATTTTTTATTTAAAAATATATATATATATATATAGATGTTTTTTATTAATAAAATTTATGTGTTATAATACTCTCTACGTTCATCTATTTACTAGTGAGTGTCTCAACAAAATTAATCCAGCTCTTTCAAAATAAACCAAAACAATTGGTTTTCTGATGGAAACATAATAATAATAATACAATACATACGAATGTAGCAAAAAAATAATAATACAGACATAATTTCACATTTTTAATTTTACATTTTTACCTGATTTTTATATACAGTACGTAAATTGTAAACATTAATTGCAAATTACGCTTTTTGGATATATCTGCAAGAGTCGACCTTAGCCGTTACTTCAGTAATTACGTAATGACTCTTACGTTGAAAAAAAAACACTTAAATTATCAATTACAAGCTGATTCAGGATGCCATTTAAATTTTATTACTTCACGTAATTAAAAACAAAGTTTTATACTTCAATTGCATACGTTTTTACGCGAGACGATGTCCAGTGTTCTAAATAATCGGAGTAGAGGACACCAGTTCAAACCACTTCACCAAAAAAAGATGTTCTATAAATTTAACGTATTTTTATATTCACAATTCCAAAATAGCTGAACTGATCACGATCTCGCTTGAGCTTCCGGTTAAGTAAAACTTTGTGAAGATATCGTGATGTACCAAGAACAACAGCTTTTGTAGACGTATAATATCCACTAAACCGATTTGGTCATGGTGACGTATAAATTACATTATCTCTTTCCTTGCGAGAGAAGACATCTTGTACAGATATAGGGAATAATAACAGGGTTGATTATATATAAGTATGTTTTTGATTTTACTATATATTTAATGCAGATATCGCCAAAGATAGGATATTAAGCTAAATAACCACCACTAATATCCCTATAACATAACTATGAGTATAATTGTAAAGTAAATGTTTTAACGTAATGAAGTTAATTTCCATTTTAGAGTTATTCCAACTATGTAAAATAATCATAATTTAAAACAATTGTTAGACTAAAAAATAAATTCAAGTCATAATTTTTTATTTATGCTCGAATGAATACCACCCCATCCCCACGGTATGATGCAGCCCCGTAAAATAAAAACATGAAATAATCCAGACTACGTACCGGTTAAATTTCACTAACCTTACAAATAACTGATCGATTTAACAACAATAGATATTACAAATTAGTTACTCGGAAATATTAAATCGAGTTATAGAACAAAGTTTGAAGATTTTATGACGTCAATAGTTCGGCACTCCTCGTGGCGGATGTTGATTTATAGATATATTTGTTGGAAACTTCGGAAAATTTCCCTTAACCCGTGAATTTTTCTTAATATAAGATTGATATGGACGATAGTATCATATATCGTGATATAACTCGTTTATAAATGGTTTACAAGTTTATTTCCATGAATAATATAAAATTAACTATTACTGTGACTAATAATATGAATGAAAATGTAAAACACTAAGTTATTCTTAGTAGAAAAGTATATTTATACATATGTATAAAAGTTATATATGGATAGTACTTTTACGTGTTACTAGTACGAGTTATATCGCGCTTCTTGTTAAATATCTTCTGTTTTACGAAGATGTTAAGCACTTGAAAGTCATATAGACTCGTACAGCTCATCTGACACTGGGCTCGTGGACCTGGACCTAGGGCCTATTTTGTTAGATATCTATATATATATATATGGATATCTAACAAGAAGCGTGATATAAATCGTTATGCATTACATGCTATACTATACAACTTAATATCGAATAATATTCTAGTAAAGTATAGTAAAATATGTACCAAAAAAGATACTTAAAAAAAAATTCTAACTTTATCATCAGCACATACAATATAGACGATGAAGTATAAGTTATATATGGACGAGATCCTATCCATTAAAAATTGTTCCCTCTTCTAACTAATCAATATTTTCATCTTGCCATCTATTTATAAATTAATACAAAATACAATATGGACCATTACAGTAAGTTATTAATCATTGGATTAAACGATAATCACGACACAGGAAGAACAATTTAAAGATACCCAATAAAATCTAGAAAGCTGGATGTATGTACCTCTTAAAATAATACGTTGAACTAAATAGTAGGTCTTAGATAACCTCCTCAAAAATAAGTATCAATGAGTTATAGTAAATGGTAAACAAATCAATTTATAGCAGGTAATGAAGGATCAAAATGTATTATGTCATAGTGTTTCACTGTTGTCTTGGTGACATGAATTCGTGATGGTACACGCGAGGCTGCGACCATCCGACGCCTAACCTTCAACGGTGATGGAAAAAACTTTAAACATCGACATTGGCAGCTACTGTGCGCACGCAAGGGTACACTAACTCTCAACTTATGCACCAACAAAACAAGTACAAAAAAAAATCATAAACGAATAATTAATTAATACTTTTTTTTTTATTTAACCAAGAGACCAGACGAGCGGAACGTTCACCTGATGTTGAAGTGATGCGCCTGCCCATAACAATGTGGTGATAGTTAAGATGGTATTCACAGCACCACATTGTGCTCGTAGACTTGACATATTAGATGTTAAGTTTTGTTACCCTACTAATTTCACTAGCTACGCGCCCTTTAAACCGGAACTTAGTAATATTTACACAGTACACTTCGGCGGCAGAAATAGGCCCTGCGTTTGTACCTACTTAGACAGTCTCTGATAACAGAGACCTACCACCAGTAAATATATAAATACTATTAATAATATTGTAATAGACCAAAATATTAGTAATTTTATAATACATCTCAGCTGAACGAAAATCTAGCTGTAAATATAAGAAAAAGATATAGTTTAGCATTGTAAAGGATTGTATATTACCCTGATGCTAGATTTCTAGACAGGTATCACTGCAATGCTAATTTCTGCCGCCAAACATTACTGTGTACCAGTTTAAAAAGCCACAGTATCTAATTAAATTACTAAGGTAACACGATACTTCATAACATGTCTTACAGACGTACAGCACAATGTGATGCAGTGTATATCATCCAAAATGCCCCGAGATTCCTATGGAATAGGCCGCCGAATCATTCATCAACAGATGAAAGTCTCCTTCATCTCATCGTTTCATGGATAAAAAAAATATAATATTTTTATAAATATATATTTTTTTCTAAATAGAATTTATACTTTTGTCTACTCTTAGGCTTACTGTTTCATTAAGATTAGCTGATAGAAAACTCATTGTGAGTTAAGCTCGCAAGTACTTTACCATTACAGAGTAATTATTGTTTGCTTTACTGGTATGTACAAAGTAGTAAAATAAAAATAAATAAACAAATAAGAGTATATTTAAAAGGAATCGAAAGTGCGAATTTAATCAGATTTACACTAAAATGTTATCTCATTAACACAAGGCGACGTCTTCGCGATGCGCTTGCGCATTTACATTGAATCGACTCCGCGGGCAGTACCAGTGACCTACTTGTACCTTGCAACTTTGTATAGAACTACCCTTTTTGCAATGGAATTTATGTAGAAAATATCATTATTTCAACAATCAATGCTATGCCAACTGATTTTTAATTTGCTTTGTGAACAATTCTAATGTATAACGTAGTTAATTAAACTTTTATCAGACATCTGTTCTGCTTAAAAGTATGATCACAATGCTGTCAAAGCATTATTTATATTATCTTAAAATTGCTATAAAAACTTCGTTTTTTACAACATAATTCAAAACAATTAGTTACTATAAAGGGTTACCATATCCGAAATGATTTTTCATATTTTATAAACAATAGTTTTATAGAAACAGTATGAATATAAAACATTTCTAATTGCATTTATTACACATCATAGTGTTAATAAAAAAATTAAAAGCAAAGTTCATACACTCTTTGAAAAATATTTGTGACATTGAGTACTGGTAGATACCACTTCAGCTCCTACTCCTGTCACCGAACGTTACTGTCTTCCAAGTTGTAAGGCGCTGTAGCTATTGAAATAACTAGGGTAACGAAACTTAATATATATGTCTCTAGGCGACAAGAATATGTGGTGCTATGTACACCATCTTAATTAGCGCCACGTAGCTATGGGCTGGTGTATCGCTTACCATCAGGTGACTCTCCCGCTCGTCTCATAGCTTCATTGAAAAAAAATATTCATACATTAATGTGAAATGTTCTTCGAAGCGTTCATTAGTTGGTTTTAGTTACTGCGAGTGCGTTAAAGAAGAAACATTAAATTCACTTATAATATGAGCAGGATGATTTTTTTATTAAAAAAAATTAACAACCCTGTTAATGGTCCTATAGCTTTCATTTGGGGCTTTGTCTTAAAAGGTAAGAGTCAAGGTCATTTATCCAATATAAGCGCAAATATGGATTGGAGATAATTTTATTTAGTTATATCGTTATTACAAATACATGTGCATGAATTAAAAATATTATAACAATATTAATCGTTTATCAATAAATCTTCACATATAACGTGTTAATTGACGTTATAAGTAACCATTGTATCATACTAACGTTTTTGCGGTGCCGCATTAGCACGTGGATTTTTTTTTAATCATACTTACTGATTTACGGTAAAGGTAACTTGCAACACGGATGTAAAAAAAACTTCATACCGGCATAAAATTGACTTAATATATGTATTTAATAATATTATGTTCTGTGACAATTATAACATATATAGTTAAGAAAGTTATTTGATAAAATATGTATGTAATGAAAAATGTAATTTATCATTTGACCAAGCGACAAAACGAGAGAATGATGGTAAGTGATACTCCTTCCCATTACAACGTGGAGCTAGTTAGGACGATATACACGGCACTATATTGTGCTCGACGCTTTCAGACGTCGCAATAATTTTTTTCACACCCTTTTTAAGAATAGAGAATAGAGCTTACAGAAGATACAAAAGAGAGTACGGAACAATTTCTATTTATATACAAAATTAGAGAGCTTCGTTCTATTGGTGAAACCCTTTCGTCTTTCACCTACACACTAACTTCATTTTTATGGGAATAATGAACATTAATAACTTTAACATATTAAAGTATATAAAACTCAAAAATAAAATTTTAAAAGGGTCCGGTTATAAATGACACCAGGCCACCACGTGTATGCGGTAACAAGTCATGTAATTACTTAATTAGTTACAAGTAATTGTTACCGTTCTTTTATAAGCGCCAAGGCATTGTTGTCATTGATTTGTTTTATATCGGACACTCACGTTATACAGAAATGACGTTGCATAAGTTATATTAGCTTTAGTTTAAACTAAACTTTCTCTTCTCGTGTCGTAAATCGCATATTATTGTTCTGTGTAATGGACTAATATTGCTACATACGATAAACTATGCTATTTGTTTTTATTTTATAACATATTGTATGTTGCAACATTCAGAAACTGTTTTATTGAAATCTATTCCAGTTATTTAACGTTAATAACACACTATGCTATTAGTAATGAGGTAATTATAATATGTGTGATGTAATATTGGATAAAACGATTTCTTTATAAGGAATGTCCAATTAATAGAGTCGATGGAGCAATGTAAGTTTTTAACGTATTGCAATAACGCGTTCAGATTAAACAATATTTTAAGTTTCATTAAAACTTCATTGATTTTTTTCTTTTCTATATTTTAAATTTGAAATTTTTTGTTTAGTGTAGGTAAAAGTTAAAAAATGTATAAATCGGTCGGCTCGTACAATGCGATGTAAGAATTTAATTTCATAAACAACATAAATACAAATACTCCAATATGTGAAATGCAGAAACCTACGCTAAATGGGAGACAGAAAATATATATGCTATAATGAAATTTCATATTTCTCTAACATCGAATATAGCGTATGCTTTACAAAATAAGATTTAAATAAACGTAAATAACTGGCAATTATTTGTAGTAAGTTCTACAAACACATACACGCGAGTGACCAACGACCGCATTGTGAGAGTGACCATAATTTTCCCTTCGAGCGGCTCGATTTGCGGCTTAAACGACTTGTTTAATCTCCATCACTGAAGGAATCCAGTGGGCGTTTCTTGTAATGATATGAACGCGTAGTGTAACAATAATTTATGTGAACATTTCTACCGGTCACAATTTATTTAGCAGGTGACTCGGTCGTGAAAGGTGAGAGCTGGACCGGGCCGGGCACATGCGCGCTACATTCATATGCTTAAACGCGGTATGCGACCACAAATGTTTGTTAATCGACTGCGTAATTGTTATTGTAGTCGTATTAGGTCCACTGATTTATTAAAAACTGGTAAAAGAGAAATTAAGGCATAGAAAAATGTGACATCTACCTACTAGTTATATTTGTCATGCATTTGTAATTCATATGTGAAAATAATGTAAGTAGAAGAGAAAAGTAACCCATACATTTCACTTTATAATTTATAATAAGCTGGCAAACAAAAACTACTAAAGCCTTCAAAAAAATAACATTTCTAGTCGACGTAGTATTTCATTTAATGTTTACCAATACGCATGTAAACTAATTAAAAGCTTTTTCAAAGACCTAAATATAAACTAAAGAGCTTTAAAAATATTCTACGACACATGGACACAATAACATTTTTTTTAAACTAAGGCAAAATTTGTAATTTTTTTTAATTTGTAAAAGTTTTTTAATTTAGAGAATGTATTATTGTAATAATCAATATTTCCTGTTTGTTATAATAACAAGTTAAAAAAATTGTCAAAAAAAAGTTAGACATTAGGCACTATGATGGCGTGACTTTTGCCATCCATTCAATAAAGGTGACAAAACTATTCATACGCCATTAAACGTCATTGAGCGTCGATACAAAGACGTAACGGCGTCATGACGTTTCGGTAATTGGCGCGAATATGAAAAACCGCAGTAGATTATAGCATATGAACGTATTACGTAAATAATGCCGACCATTGTCTAACGACATGCTACACGCCAACATATATTGACGCTAACATATGCGAATGTGTAATTCTTCCATTGACTAAACGCGTTTACTCACGGAACTATGAGTAATGGGAAAATAAGTACAGATAATATCATTATTCGCCTACGTACTTTCAGCTCCGGCACCTACATGTTGGTGCGGAACGCATTAAGCCTGATTTATAACAAGTGCATAACCGTAAAGGTGTGATGAAATAATATATATATATGTTATATGCGATATAGTTTATAACATTTGTGTCGTAGTTCTATCATGTACATCATCACATATAGATATTCAACGTTGGAGATGTGCCTCTTCCAGAAACGTCCACACTAAAAGGCCATCCCCTGTCATTCTTATCATTCTTATTAATTTTGAGCCCAAGAAAAAAACATGTGTTTATAAATAGGCGTTTTGAAATATTTTTAATAACTTCAAGAGGTGTTCATATCAGTGGTTGTTTTTACATATAATTTCCTGTATGTAACTAAAATAAAGAAAAAATATGAAAATAGTTATATTTAAAAATATCAATCAAAATATCACGACGAACTCCCTTTTTGAGTTTATAGCCAAAGTGACGATAATTATTGCTCGTTTACCTCAATCTCAATACAACATAATGTTAAACATTTCACGAAGCTCTGGTACTAAAAGACATTACTCTGTCCGAATTTGAATCTTTGGCTTCGGATTATCAAACAGTATCTTTACCATTATAATACAAGTGCTTCGAATATCTAAATCATCACAATATTTAAGTTACATCGCGAGGGTTTTGTCGGAACATAACATGAAGAACAGTTACTCACAATTCCCATCACACATCCGGAACAAGAATCACACATTAGATTTAATTTTATACGAATTTAATAACAAGAGTGATGCCCAGCCGACTATTGTACGGCAGCATGACCATGTGAAAAAGCTTTGCTCGATTTTTTTTTGTTCGCGATAAAGAGGTGCCGACACACAATTCGGAGCGAGATTGATGTGCATGCATGATCGTATCTACCCGCTGTGAGCGCCGACGTCAATAATTAATATTCCATAATCCATTCATCCTTAATACGGCCGCGGTACGTTCCCTTTCACTAAGTTATTACCAGCTTTTATTACCAGTAGCAGTATGTCGACGACACCGCTCAAAATTGACTCCGCGCGTTAAATACGAAATCTGAATGGGCGCTCCGTGAATGAGAACCAAATGGGATCGCGGGTGAGCAAAGCTCTCTCTCCGGCACAACGACCGCCTCATACACCCAGATCTCTCTACGCAGATAAAATACAAAAAAACGTTACGGAAAAAACTACATGTCATGCATGTACTTGCTGGTCGATTTCACAACGTCATGGGAATCGAGCGGCAAACTAACTTTGAGTAGCAATTACAATTTCTATCTGGTTTTGGAAATGACTATATATCTCTATATATACACGTTTCTTATACTCATCACTATATTTCTGGAACCATAAGGTCTACAGACTTAAAATTTGGTAGAGATATTCCTTTTAACGATTATAGATCAGCTAAGAACGGATTTTACAAAATTCCTCACCAGAGGGAGTTACAGGGGTGTTACAGCCAGCAAAACGGGCGGTGAACAGCTAGTCCAATAATATAACCAACCATAAAAAATAACTAATTTGTTTATTTCAATAATTTTCAATATCTTAAGACACGAATGTTAAGTGGAATGAAATATAATTATTGCATGTTATATAACGCTCCAGCCGAGAAATCAAAATAATCACATTCGCAATGACTATCACCGAAATAATTGTCAAACGAGTTGAGCATTGTAAGTGAATATTGCAATTATTAAATAGTTACATTCTAATCGATTTCACGAAGTCCCCCCAATGGGTACTCAGAGCTAGTTAAATGATTTTGATAAAAAGTCGAAAAGCATACCGTATTTATAAAAAGTAATATATGGCAACGTCCGATGAGAGCTGTGCGTCTGTCATCGGAGTAATTTTTATTTGAACACCCACTCATCAAATCCAACAAAGAAAGACGAGGAACAAATAATCCAATGCATAAAGAGCGTGTTTCTTTGTATTTTCAACGGAGTTAATTGTAATATTAAAATGTTTCAAAAAGCTGAACTCAAAATGTAATTTCCTCTCGCACAAAGAAGCCGCAAACAACTCAACTTACAGTCATAAATACAGATGTAAAAAGACACAAAGGGGGGAACTAGAGTCCGAAAGTGGACTTCACTTTTTATAGCCGCAAAAAGCTTGGTAAGAAATCGAAATCAGATTACGTGTCCTGCGATTATAAAGTTTTGGCGAGCGCAACAAACTGCGGGAAACCACAATTTTGTACCTAAAACGTACTTATAAACTTATTTCAACCAACCTCCCCGTGCGGTATAAACCACAGCACTTAAAGCACACAAACCAGAAAACACACACCTAACATACACTCGATTACATTGCTTTAATAAATCAAATTACACAATTGTGTAAGAGCAAAATTTTACGGAGAATTGTTATTGTCACTTGTTCCTGGTAATTTTAATAATATTCAGTGTAATGAGCAATTACTGTGAACATCGAGCAGCGCATGCGTGAATCACGGACACGTCATGACACAATAGCGCCGGTGAGTCGGGAGCAAATCACTTCTGTGGCCAACCACACACGTAAACAGCAATTTAGAATCAATCTAAACTTTTTATACCACTTGGTCTGTATCAATAGGCGCCCTGCCCGATACTCCGATATGAGATCAACTCCTATCCGGAAATAATTACGAACGCTCCATAACTATATTTTGTATTTTGCTCTTCTAAAAAAAATCTGTATATAATTGGAAAAGCTTAATACATTCCATTAACTACATTTCGTAACACTACACATTATAGTTTAAACACAATAGCTTTTTTTACATATACACAAGTAGAAAATTATATAAATAGTTTCAGTTAAATTTTATATAATATTTCAGTTTTAAATAGTAAACGTTTATTGCATGTTTGTATATAATAATGTACACATAACGTTTTAATTATGCCGTATGAAATAATTGTTAAATGGCCATTGTCGTAATATAACAAAGGCGGCGTAAGATAATTAATACGTAATTCCTCTCATTAGCATAACCTGTGTTAGCTTAATGACAAAAAGAAATTAAAATAGAGCATTAAAGCGGAAACTGAACTTTCTACGCGAAAGGCGAATGTTTCAATTCAATTACAGCTGCAACGTTTGGTAATGATCGAATTTATGATAATACAAAAATAAATCTAAGAACGAACAGTTTCGTTTTCTAATCACAAAGCCACCGGAATCCCTTTACGGTCAGAACAAACTAATTTCACACAATACATGGCGACCGTCGTCGAATGGAGAAAGTCGATATCTGAGAATAATAAGCGAATAGATTTTTATTTATTCCTATCGTAACATGTTTAAATCAATTCTCGCGAACAACCGCAGCAACCGTTTCGTATTTCTTATTTCACATAGGCAGATTACATACGTACCGGAAGCGGGCAATCGTCCGCCATGACCGCGTAATACATGCACACTGTGAGCGAATGTTTACTTACTCGATTAACTTTGAGATTCGTTAATACATTTGTTTTTTTTGTTTGCTTTCAGTTCAGAACTATTCAAATTTACAACACGAAATAAACGTAAAAGGCTGTAAGTTAACCATATATTTATTACTATTATATTATAGAAAAAAATTACAAGTGTCTCATTTTAGAAACTTTAATATATTGTTAATTATTAATATTATATAAATTGTGTAATGTTACCAGAATAATATATACAGTGTAATACATATAAATTAAAGTAACAAAAATGAACACTATGTAATTTTTATAAAATTTTGTCATTGTCATATATCTGTTAATCAATAAAAATTTGTTAATTTACTGGTAATTATAAAAACTAATCTCTATTAACAGATAGCTCATTTAATGTTTCCACAGCTGGGACTGTCTTCACAGGATACCTTCACTCATAAGCAGGAGTAAAAGACGTTAAATGTCGTTAATAAAGTTTGTTGACTATGCTGGCGTTCAAATTGGCGGATTTCGCATGTCCTTAATAGCTGTTAGTCTTGAAAACAAGGATTCATCAAGATATATGTTCAATAACCAAAAACTTAAGCATAGTCTAGATTAGAGAGGATTAGATTAGAGACTCATGCGGATTAAATATCCCCTACTACTACGGGAATTCCACAACATCTCGCCCCGGAGTCGTATCAGGTACCGCCGGGTAAAGAAACGAGCTGTTTATAACTGCGTCGCAGATGCAGTGAAAACTTCATTCATAGCCGATGTGTACCAATCTCTTAAGCCTATTTAATAGTAAATTGAATACTAATCCAACTAATTAGAACAACCGCAAAGGTTTCTAAAATAACAATGGCCAATTTCACGATCAAGTGTGAATGCCTCGTACTGAATAGGCGCGAGTGAATCGGACATCGGTAAAAAAATGGATGGCTCATATTAAAGCGCCATCACTAACGCTTTGTAGGACGAAGCAAGTGATGTGCTTTCATCGATATATATAATGTCCATAGATAATAGACTATAATCATTATAAAAGTAATTATTGTCTGCCGCCAGTAAATTACATAAACCCTTTCTTAACAATATTTAAAGTAAAATATCAATAACTATAGAAATATTACAATGTTTGTGATACAATAAATAAATTACAATTATATACTTTTAAATATAATTTAAAATACAACAATATCTTACTAATTAATTTTTTTTATTTTTTTAAATTGCCTGCGCAAAGCTTGAGATAGAATATTAAATGTTAATTACTATGACTAACAAATCATTATATAATTATATTTACTTTGTAAAAAAAAAACAATACAAAGTTACAATAGATTAAACAAAATTGTTGTTTTTTTTTTAAATCTCGATTGTAGCGCTTTGTCTATGACGCGATTTTCAAAGCCAGTTAAAAGGTGCATCACTAAACGCGCAAGTGAGCGCGCCTTTCGTTTTTGGTAGCTAGCGAAAGACAATAGAGATCCAGCCAGCTTCACACGAGATGTGGGTAATGTGGAAAGTAACGAAAACGCATTTCAATAGTTAAAATCCAAATTGGTTGTGAGCTTACTAAATTATCACGTTCGCGGACTGTAATTCATTTGTATGAATTCTCCCATGCACCGGACCGTGTGTGATCCCAGCTAATGTGCTCGCGTTGATTCGTAGGGATCTCCACTTTCATCCGAAACGGTGATACGATTTTTTTTTTAATTATATTAATTCGGTAATAAGCTATTCGTAAAACGATATATCGATTTGGAGAAACTTTTTAATGTGTTAATAAAATCACTCGGTAATAAATCAAGCCGAAAGTAATATTTGTGGCTGCAGTAAGGTTTTGTTTGTATCGGTTTATTTTTATTAAAGTTTTTTTCAGTTATGTAATAGCACACTTTCCCAAAACACCTTAACTTTCTATCTTTTTCTTATTATTTAATTATTTTAATACCCAGGGGTGTATTTGGGGTATAATCTTAGACAGTAGTTATTCATGATTCAAAGGACTATTTCATGTCATATGTTAATTCGGTACTATATTTTTTTGGCACGTCGTTGAACCCGGAAGCTTTTAATTAAATAATCATGAGTGCGTCATAATATTAAGAATCTTATTAAAAACTAGCCTGTTAATAGGTTTAATCGCAAAACCTAGTATATTCCTTGTATCGAAATAATTATAAAACTAATAAATATGAGTGTGGAGTACAGCCGTACTTAAAACATCGCAATAAGTGTTTAATGAGCTTGTTTTCAAATAACACATGTTTGTTTTCAAGTTTCATTAAAATTAAACAATAGTTATCATAATTGAAACTCTTTGTTTTTGTGTAGATTTTTTTAAAAGGGTTCACAAAAAAATTAAGAGTTTAGATGTTTCGCGTAAGATCACAATTAGGACGCAGTACACTAGAACGGCCTATGTCCAGCAGGTAGACGTCTGGCGGCTGTTGATGATGACGATGATGATGGTATACACACGTACAACAAAACTGAAAAAATATTTTCTTATTACATTTACACGTATACATAAGACTTATTATTATTTTTTTGTTTAAAAATAATGTGGTCGACCTTTCTACATTTTCAATTTACACTACAATGTCTGCATAAAATAATTGACGCCTACAATCATATCACGAACGATCGCGGTCGAGTTCAAAGCGAGGTGATTTTTCTACAACCGTTTCCAATGAAACGTCAAGGTGTTCAGCTCAGACAATAACTGACGGACGCTACCTCAGCGGCGCGCAGTATACACCCCTAATTACTTATGCAACGGGGACTCGTATTGGTCACGCGATCATCTCGAACAATGCAAGGATACCCGCTGCTCATCACCGCGGCCTAGACTTCTTTCCACTTTAATCATTCCCCACATCGATAAACGTGTATTTCTCTGAAAACAATAGATTAACCCAATTGCTTCACATTTATGATTGTTAAGGCGTGCGATATTATTACTTTCGCGTCCTTGCCGTGATCAGCTATCTATCATGTGATCTATTGTACACAGTCAACATCGTTCCTAAGATTAGAGCGATAATTAATGCTGATTCCATACGACCCAGTTACTGCGCCGCTCGATAAAGTTAATTTACAGTTATAGTTGTAAATCTAGTTGCAAAATAAATGGCGGGCACGCGCGCCGGCCTGACCATAGACAACACGCGGCGACTCCCACACGAGCTGAGCGCGGTGCGGTGCGGCACGGCACGGCACGTCACGGCGCTCTCCCGCCCGCGCCGTGTGTGCCCGCATCCGTGTCGCGGAGTGTGTTCATTCAAACACCGCAGACAGCCCCCACCCCGCGCCGCAACGTTTCAATGAACGATGAACGGGGTAAACTTTGACAAGTGTACACATGCCGCGAAAGGGTTGCGCTCCAAGTTGGCATGAGCTTTCGTTTTCAATACGCATATGGGGCGATGCCGATCGATAATAAACTCGGACGCGCAACTGTGCGCCGAAGTTTCGCTCCCGTGTTTAGTTTCAAATACTTTGCAGTTGGACTGTATTAGAAACCGTCCGAATGCGGCAATTGTTAAAACTTGTGAAATTCACGAAAAACTATCGTATCTAATGCGAACGTATTGCAACTACTGGACGGTGGATGTGTTTCGTAAATCATTGTTTATGGTCGGATAGTTCTGTGAAGGCGTCTGATAGTCTAGAATTAGAAAGCGTCAAGCCAGTCGTCGACGCCACGACTAATTGACCGCAAGATTTACTCTATTCTCCTAGAAATTGTTATTTTAGAATAAAATTTAACAGTAACAATAAATAAAAAATCTAGACCATTAAGTTATCCTAATTTCTAATATCTTAACAGTTAGAAATGCAAATTTCCGTCATATTTCTTTAAACCGAAACATATAATTTTTTCACTTTGAAACTTGCTTCCAAATAAAACAACAATATAGTTTAAGTTTGTCCAAAATGTGAAAACTACAGCGAACCAAACCATAAATAACTTAAAACTTTTTAAACTATCGGGCATAAATATGGTTATGGCGGTATCTCATGCGGCCTATAAAGCACATATTATTTTTGAGCAATTTTCATGCAATATGTATACGAACCTGGTGATTGGCGGTAATTATGCAAATAACGAGTACCGCGGACACTAACGAGTGCTTTAACGATTGACACGAATTATCCGTTCGCTTCATATCCGTCGGCGGCACTAAAACTCCGAAAAGCAGTGTTGCCACTTAAATATGTGTATGTACATTGGATTTGTATTTAAATAATAAGTAATGCTTATTATTTAAATGAAAATACATGGTACGCTTTTCTTAAAGAACATCCACCTATTCTAATTTTTTTATACGAAGGAAAATTTATTAATGATACCTCTTACCCTATAAACTATTTCGTGCTATTTTAACTCATCTACTAAAAAGAAATACCGAGCTGTCTCCTCCATTATATCATATTTTTGTAATTATCTATCGATGTACCAGGGTACGTCCTTAGAAAACTGCCTAAGTAATAATATGCAAACATATTCTGCTTTGAATGATGTTGTAGCTAGTACAATTACCGGCGCAACGAGACTTAGTTTCTTATGTCTTAAAGTATATCATTCCAAAGAACATCATTTTTAAGGGCAGGCATATATATCACGTATCATAATTAGATCGATCTCGTTCGTCTCGCATTCCTTTAACTAAATCATATTATTTGCAATTGCAAGAACGAAAGCACAACATGATTCATAACACAAGTACAGGGAATCTAACGGTCAAGGGTTACGCTGACGAAACTGCAAAGTTCAACTTTAACTATTGCACTTCCCATTTCTAGTACCAAAACAAGGGGCACCTTCGTATCTTGTTATATGTACTGTACGAATGATTTTATTTAAATAACAACACTAAAGAAGCTTAAATAACAATTGACATTACTATAAATGTATTTTTATTAGAATATTTTGTAATAAAAATTAGTGAAAAAATTGCAGCGCCATCTATGGATGGAAAGAAAACCAATCAACTTTTTGTATTAAAAATGGTTTCAATTCTTTGGAATACAAAATGATTATTAATTATTATTGATGTTATTTTAAATATGTACGTTTATTACATAAATTGTCTTAAGACTACCTTCTGTTTAAAGTTTATAGGAATATTAAATTTTACTTTTAAAGTCGCTAGTAGGCAACTTTAGGTACATTACAAATGCAATTCGCTGAAGGTTTCAAAAAAAATGTCATTATTTATTACGGTAATTACTTTAAATGCATGTAACTATTGCGAACTGCGACTTGTACGAGTACATTTAAATTTAATTCACTTAATTTTATTGGCCGATTAAATTTTATCATTGGTGTTGCATGGGAGTAAATGTCATTGGCTGCATTCTACTGCCCGGTGATTTAGAGCATTGGAACTGTTTCGGTTTCGGCATAAGTTGTTCTCTTGTAGTTTGAATGTTATGAATCTTATTTAATTTTTGCCATTTAATTTACATATTTACATAGTAACATTTGTCGAAATAAGAAAAATCCAGCAAGTTTCCGTACCGACGCTGCTGCTAAGCCGCAATACTGTCTAAAAATATACAAATAATGAGTAATTTTAACATTATACCAGTACATAGAAATTTAAAAGTTAATTAGTACTAGATATTAGTTCAAAGCGATTTAAACACAAACAACTATTCAATTATCATAAGACAGGCTACATTGAAATATCTTTTTGCTTTCTTTCTTAATAAAACCTTGATATAAAGGAAAAGTTGTTCCTGAATTTACTCGTTATTGTTCTACTTTACATATTAAGCAACATTTATTGTTAAAAGCATATGTTAATGCAAACTTTTTAAGGTGAATCGTCTTTCAGTGAAACACATTATATAAATTCGTGTTTTTAATAGAGTTTTGAAACTATTGAGATGTCGCAAATAGTCTTCTGTCTCATTCCTATCGGAAGAATGGAACACAATGAAATAGTAAATATAGAAAATCGATGGAGAAACATAACACGAACGTTATAAAATTTCCAGGATTCAACAGGACCTCTCAATTTGCCAGGAGGAGTTATTGATTTTGTCGCTTTTCGCTGTACGGAGGACACTCGCTGGCGAGCGCTTATTTACTTGCACAGATGTAGCTCATCGCCGCCCACTGCTCTCATTACCCGGGCATGTTTGAACATTAAAGCAATATAACTAATGCGTACTAAATAAAATACTTATTCCATTACGTCAATCATATCATCAACATAACCCTCGTGTATAAAGATATTGTTTTAACAAAACCCAAAACGCAATAATAAATGCAAAAACTTGACGATTCTTCTCTCTACACATATAATGTAATATACGAAATCTCTCGTTACATATCCTATAAGTGTTTGTCACACCAGTTTGTCTACTAGATTATAGAAAACTAATACAAACGTAGTAACCTAATATAAATTTATATTTTAAAAATTGATCCTCATATTATATACATAAAAGTGAATACAACATTGATACTGTGCCGCATTTTATTCACATTAGAAATTCTTAACTTAGTCACAATTCAATCATGTTATATCTATATTTGTTTGAAACCTAAACTAGTGTTTTTATTATGGTTGATCGAGTAAAAGTGAAATAGTAAATAAAGAACATCGTATTAAAGCCAGAAACAGATTATCGACTATAAGCTCTGCCACTGCAGTCTGCCGACGCTTTGAACATAAGGGAATTATTGCCTCTTAAGAATTTTTTGGTTTAGAAATATTGTCATATCGCACGGTGTGCTAAAAATTGTATAAAAATATAATAATTCAGTAATAGTGATAAAAGAATATTTAACACATTAGAACATTTCATTATAACTACTTAAAATCGTCAAACTAGAATCTGTAGTCATAAAGGAATATGTGTTTAAATTAAAAATTAACCGGAGTAAATTGTAATTGGTATAACATGTACCCTGCCCTGGAGGCCCCTGTTTCGTCTCCGGAGTCACATGTTCTGGAGTTTGGCTGGTTGTAAAGTTTTCCAGATCCGTCTGGGAAGATACCACCTTCGTATTGTAAATCTGCCGCCATGAACGCATCGCTGTACTACGGTGGTCAACATAAGAAAGTCCGAATATTCAGGACCAGCACACTTCCACGGCGCTATTGTCACTTAAGACCATGTGAAATTAATGTCAAGTTGTTGTAGACAAATACTATGTATACTTTGAAGTGATATAATTTCTTTAACAGACATTTTAGTTCCGATCTATCAGTCTTACAGATACTGATCGCGCCATCTAGCGACGAGTAGTAGAACTATATGCTGTAGCCAAGGTTCAGTGGTGCGGTTGCCGCTGCCTTTCACTATATGTACCTCAGTACCGTTATAACTCGTATCTAAATAATGTAGTATTAGAAGCGACGTGATCTATTGCATGTTATCATTTACTGCTTAGAATATAGGCTTTGTATATAAAATAGCTTTTAAACTTAATTGGCAACTTTTCATGTTGCCTATTACAGAAGTAGGCGAAATAATTATATATAAAAATTATAAACTTCTTACAATAATTTTCCCGTTTTCGTACACAAGTAATTATACATTAGTTTGATCAAAAACAATTTGAGGTATATAAATAAAAGTTACTTTATAAATTAAAACAAATATTTAGAAATTAATCAATACTTTATAAATTAAAAAAAATATATTTAAAAACTAGTCAATGTTGTTTATCGTAACTAGCGAGCTACCACCCTTATATTCTCAATGGTATAACAGCATTGTTATATCCTGGCTCTATGACACACGGGAAGCATAATATCGTGTTTGAGCACCATTGTCCTAGTCCTCATTGTCACTTAATATTATGTCATGTAAAGATCAAATATTAGTAGTTTGTAGAGAAAGAATTATTAAAAAAGGTATTATCATATATGTTCATCTGTTTATTGAAATATGTTTTGCTTGACAGTGTTCGGCATCGACTCTCCTCTGGGCCTGTTCCCGCCGGGTATGGAGCACAAGATGTATCCGCTGATGGACGTGGAGCACCGCGCGCCGCCGCTGGATGCTCAGCTCTTCACCAACGTCAAGAAGAAATGTAAGCATTAACCTTGTCCACGTTTTTCTTTTACTATAACGATATAAGCGTAACCTACATATTTGTAAAACTTCTGGAAGGCAACTGGGAAGGATGACAATGAGTGGCATTAGGAAGGTGCTAGTTAAGATTATTCTTGATCACATTGTTATTAATAGCCGAACTTAATTCACTACAGGGCTATTAAACTAGAATATAATAAATATACAATACCACTGCTTGAAAGCTTAAGCTATTTTTTGTACTTAGGGCAAATCATAAGTAAATAAAAATACGATAGAAGTATAATTTATTCGCATATGTTAGACTTCATTTACTTAATATTACTACTTTAAATTGTAGAATATATATTTTTAAGTAAATTAGCATACCTATACTTTGTTGTAAACAAAGCACTAGTTGAATGTTCGTATAAAACTTATACCCGCATTTTGCAGTACGGTTAACAATAGCAAATAGCGTGCTAAATAAGCCGAATAGCTCCGGGGCTGCAGCACGGTCGGTATAGCTGCAAATGCTAAACGCATTGTCTCCTACTGAATGTTTATTAAGACGATCTGATAGTGTATCTCATAGGGGAACAGGCGGCGAGTCCACCGTATGCTTTGAATGCCGGTAGCTTCGCGCAGGGTGTAGGGCTGTGTGCCTACTTGTCTTTATTATTATTGATAACTTACGATAAATAATGTTTAATTGATATTTTCTATAGTACATCCCAATATGTTCTTCTTAAAAACTCTCACTTCTAACGATTCTCTGTACACAGAATGGAATACAAGAAAATAATTTCGGTATTAAGTTCGCTACTTGTAACCTATGTTGTACCTAGAAAGTGAATACAATAAAGAACATCTGAATTGAATAACTAGTATAAAAATATGGTTACATCTGTATGGATATTTAAAGGAGAATACTCTTTGTACTTAATATTTGGGTAAATGAGATTCTATTCACGAGCTATTTGACATTGATTTTTGACTCTTTGCCTTGTACTGCCATATTATAGACTTCTTGGTCCCGTAAGGTTTATATTATACTTACTTCAAATAATTTATATAACGATGATGTTGTAGTATTGCATTGTTCGATATTCTGCAATTTTGAGTATGTACCCTATAAATAAAAGCTGCCATCGCCGAACTTCACACTGTTATTAAGTCTAATATACAATACTAACATGGCAGACATGAATGATTATAGGTTAGCACCGTTCCAGACGTCTTAACGATATTGAACAGCGCAGCCCTAAACTGCACACAATAGTCGCCGATCGATTAGCGACATCGCTCGAGACGGCGTCACCAGCTCCGACGCTCCACTATAAAACGCTAACGAGCCATCCATATAGGAAACGTCCTTCTAATTCCGATAGTCGCGTGATCCGTTACGGCTATTAAAAAAAAAAAGTGAATTACCATAATGAAACATCATTCCGGCAGCGAACTCGATAAACGATCGGTATCGAGTTAACGTGATCTTTCCGTATTGTGAAAGCGCAAAGTTTAAAGGCTACTTAGGCGTACTCAGTCGCAGTTAGTCGCGTGCCAGTCGCGAGTTAGCGGAGGATCCGTCGAGCCGGATTCCGTCGCCGTCGCAGCCGAGTTATGGCTCAGCCGAAACACGGTTATTAGATACCCGCATCGGGTAATGGCGGCCACACGGCACATGTCGTGCCTCCAGCCTGCACACCGCCGCTCGTAAATCACTAAACTCTACCCCCGTAATGTAATTAACGAACTAAACGTTTCGTAATGCATGCGAGAACTTTTCCGACATCTTTATCGGGCTTTAATTCAACAACCTCGCCGACCCAACGAATCTATAGAGGAATACGACGCAAACACGGAAGATATGGCTAGAATCCTCTATTACCAATTATTGTTCTCTATAATTATTAATATAAAATCGTGTTTTATGTGTTTCAATATTAAATTTGGATAACACTTATCACTTGATCGTAACTATCAGGTTGTAAAGAAATTTACTCCTATTTGCATTATACCGGAAACACAAGATAACAATCACAGAAAGGTTCATACCCTTGTCCTATATTGTTACAAAACAAATATTAACACTACTGTTTGTAAAAATATTTAATGATCATTATCATTTAATATTTCACTGTTACAGTTTTGACAAAGTGATGTTTGTTCGCAGGGCGACCGAAGGGACAGCATAGCGCCCCGCGCGGCGGCCCGCCCCGCTCCTGGACGAATGCAGAGCTGACGGAGGCGCTACAGCACGTCTGGAACAAGAAAATGACAACCAGCCAGGCGTCGAGGATTTTCGGCATACCGTACAATTCGCTGCTGATGTACGTGCGCGGCAAGTACGGCAAGAGTCTGAAACTCGAGCAGCTGCGGAAGGACTGCATCGGCGGCCCGCTGGATGTACTTAACCTCAACACCGGCAACAACAACAACAATCACCCCTCGAAACACCATGACAAAGACGACCACCAGAACACCAGCCAAAGACCGGCAAGCTCGGAACCCGACATCGCCTCCAACCCTATGTTCAATCCGTTCCAACAGGGCTTCTACCCGGAATTCCCGCCCGGGTTCCCGATGCCTCTTAACATGCTGCATCTCCTACCGCCCAACGACAAAGCACGCGATCTCTACCAGTCCATGCCGATGGCCCTGGACTCTTTGTCGGGCGCCACGAAGGAGGAGGACTGCAAAAGCGATAGATCGAAAGAGAATTCCGCGGACGAGGAGGGTGACTCCTACCGCGCACCAGCTCACCCCCCGCATCCGCCCGACAACCGCACGCTCTTACATCACAATGGTCAAGATTAAGACCTATAAACAAAACCAAGGAATCTTCTAGGTGTACACAGCCGCTAACATCGCGGCCCCTCTCTATTAATTAACCTCTAAGTTTAATGCTAATTCAAAGAACGTTTGCCGCGGCAGAGAAAGCGAGGCGGAGGACGGCGCAACTGAAATTAACTCAATGTATCGAGCCTCTCAAATTTCACACCACGAGCCTTTGAATGGTTATGTGCAATATTATCTCGAAGATGAAGTTCAAAGAACTCCGCCGCAATACACTGAAAGAGTTTCAGCTGCGCCCGGACCGGACCGTACCGGACCGGACCGGACCGGCGAACAATATATTAGAAAGTATGTCAATAGGCTCCGCGGCGGCGCCCGCGTCTAGCGCTAGTTAAATTTATATTATAAAAAGTGTTAATATTGTAAATGTATATTAAAGTTTCGTGAGTAAGTATTAGGTGATAATTTATTATTCCGAAGGAGTGCAATAAGTATGAAAGGTGTTGTGATTGTTGTGGTTAAGCGGCGGCGGCGGCGGCGGCGGCGGCGCTGTGGTCTCTCTCGTTGTTAACATTCCAAACAAACATTCCTTATGTTTTATTTAGACATTAGTTCGTAATCGTATGTAATGGCGACTGTCTTATACAATCTTGCCGATTATTAACGTATTGTAAAAGATCCCCATGTAGATATGTTATATGTGCGAGTTTACTTCTGAATTTCACCAAAGTTTGTAAAATATTTCGTATTAATAGATATTATTCGATGATAAACGATTTTTAAATGTATATAGTTATTGGTAATTAATTAAAGCAAATTATAACTGAATTAACCATTGATTAAGGAGACCTTCGGTGTCTAAATGGTAAATAGTAGTGTATTTGTAATTGTTGTAGTTTTAGCGAAGTGAATACAGTTGAAAAAAAATAAATGTTCGGCTATCGATGTATCGGTATACGGCACAGACAGGTAAGAGGAAAGTCCGCGACGCACTAGTCACACAGACACACATCCACAGATCTGTCATTAAATAATACACCGCTAAAACTGTCGTTTCAATTTTTTAAAAAATCATTAAACTTTTATCTTATAGCTGATTTGGTGAAATATATGGAAGCATTATTGGACTACCGTGTAAAAGCACCAACATTATGGAACCGAAAACGTATCACGGATCCTGAACAAGTGACCACGGAGTAGTTCGTGATTTCGTTCGGAATGGTACGCGGCCGGTCGGGTGGTCCCGTCGGCCAAGTGACGTAAGCAACTTTTCGATCAGAGGAAATGGATTGAGAAAAAAATGAGTACCGTATCGACGTCATCAAAACATAATAACATTACGATGACAGTGCGCGCCCGGTTTAGACAAATAAAGTATTCAGCACTCGATGTTCAAATAAAAAGGAGCTTTCAAAATTTTTAGTGAATAATACGAAGGTTTAGAATAAACGGTTTATTCTAACCTGCCTTTAGATAATTGTATACAATCAAATCATAATTAGTTGTACACACGACGTCTGTGTAACGTCACCGAGGGGTTTATTGTAAACGTGGTTTAGTTACTCATTTCATCTCGATCGTGTGTAGCTGTTACAAAAGTACTTAATATTTATCTTCCAAATCAAACTATAAACTTTCCCGATCATATCTAATTATTACAATTTCCAGTTATTGTGTTGTAGAGTACACGATGCGACGGAGTTCCATTTACATGACGACGTGATTTTCGCTGGGATTTATTTCCGCGAGTGACTCGCAAACAAATTAACCGTAATCGACGTTACATATTACAATAACCGCAAAAAAATCTTTAACAGAAGACTGAACACAATTTACGACTCTATTTTATAATAATTGTACAATACACATTATCACAGTAACTCCGAACAGCGAATGGCCGCGAGCGCAGTAGTTCACAGTTAGGGGCACGTCATTATGTAAAACAATATTATCATTACAGGGATTTTATATATTAAAGAATTGTATAATTGAATATGTACCTATAGTTTAACTGAATTTCAGCTTAATTTATTTTCATCTTATCACTTGTCCAGCAACCGGGTATTGACGATTTTAAATAAAAAAAAACTAATGTAATGTAACAAAATGGTCGTTTTCTTGGCGACGGTCACATCACGCAGACAATTGTTTGTAAAGTAATGTAAGTATTTTAATGGAATTAGCCGGTGTTTAATAATATTGATGTACATTAAATAGTCTAAACGACACGACAGTGTGAAATATTTGATGTGCCAAAATTTCATGGGGGCGTTAGTCTGCGGCAGCCTTATCACTGTTTTGTTGTTGTGTAACGGCTTTATGATTTTGGTAGTGTACCTCACTTGTGTTGTGACTCGTGATCGAAATATTGTGTTGTCGATTTGTAGATTTTACCTAATTCGTACAAATTCAGCAGTATTAGAGTGATTTTGTTAATGTTTTAATTGAAACCTTTTAATTAAGTTTTTTGTTATTTGTTAATAATATGGTACGATAATTGAAAATATGTAAGTACTTCTTATGATCATCGTTTCCGTGCAATGTACTTTTATCCATTAATTTTTAATCCTAAATGTCTTATAAATAACGTTTCTTGGCTTTGTCCTTGCTTTACATCTGCTTTGTTAACTGTTTTTTTAATTGAAAGTTCCTGTAAACTTTGCCCAATAGTGTAATAGACTTACTTAAATTTCTGTCTACACGACGTCATTATTAACTTGTGACACTTTTTCACTGCTAAATTTTTGCAATGGATTTTCATTGGGAGCCAAATGTATGTACGAAGAAAATAATAGGTACATAAATGTTAAAGTATCTAGTATTTTTAGTTGATAAAACTTGTGATTGAATTAATTTAGTAGATTCAAATATTTAGTTCCTTCATTTTTGTTACGAGTATTTATATATATTGTAATTGCAATGATTTAAGCTTTTAGACTAATTGTTCTCCGATAAAGAGTATAATTAATTATAAGTTGTGTAATTTAATTTGTTGTATTTCGCCTAATAAACAAATTAAATTAAATGATATCGTTACATTAGGATGTAAAAAAGATTATCTATTTGATCTTAAAATAATACGAAAAAAATATTTATGTTCTTAGTATCATTCTATCGTGTATTTGAATTGAAATGATGGAGCGATGTAGAAAAATTCGTTTACGGTCACTGAAGTAAAGTGTAAAGAATAAAAATATGAAATACCATTTTTGATGTTTCATTGTGTATTGCCAGCTTCCGTCAGACGAACATCCGTACATACTACTTTTTCATAGTTATTAAAATTATATAAAAATCTAAATATAGTTCGCAAAAAGGTAGCAATATAATTTTGATTTGTTAATTTATTAATCAAAATTATATAGTAATAACTAATTCAAAATCTACAGAGAAATAAATAAATCTTAAGACTATTATTTGTATAAAAAGTAAGAGATTTCATTTATTAAAAAAAAATCGATGAACGTTGTAATGAAACTTCGAAGGTATCAAATGTAATTAATTCTTAAGTTATGCAACCCAATGGCTTTCGCTGTTCATTCCTAAATTCTGAAGTTATGTATGGGGGAAGCCGTGCAAATCAGGGGAACGCCTACAAGTACTTTGTTGGAGTATCTCAATAATTAACAAAGATTTGTTTTTAACAGTTTACGAGAAAAAACCCATTTCATTAAAACTTTCTTCAATTCATTATTTCTCTTTACTAAACAAACGCGATAAGTTGACAAAGTAGCAATTTTTCTTTCATTTAAAAAAAGTATTAACATGCGCACATTCACTATTTGAATGGTCCTTTACGTATAACAACGTTAAGTTTTCTTCAATTATATTTTCACGTCTACTTCCACGGAAAGCGAGAAATAATCTCCATTTTCATGAACAGTGTTTCTTAAAAGCGTTTATAGAAACATAATTACCACCTAGAAATAAGGGCATAAAGAAATCTAATTAATATTTTGGGTTGGAATGCCTCGTTTAACTCTCAACCTATACATTTGTCCAGATATATCGCATCCTAAGACAGTGTGTAAATCTTTGAGAGCAGGCTTATGCCCAGCAATGAATGTCTATCGGCTCATGAGGATAATGTGATCCAATTGCTCCAAACAAGTACCTATCGCCACGCTTAATCTAATAAAGACTAATAAATAAATTATGAGCAAAATATCTAATATTCATAAAATAGGATAATCTATGACTAAGATTTATTTTTAACACAACAAATGAATATGTAGTATGCGGTTTACAATATGATGATGGCTGACTATTTTAACTCACCGGTCTGACAATGATTACACAGCATAACCCAAGGCTACTGTGGCGTTGGCGCCGTGCGTCCAGTTTTGACAAATTGGAATAACAGGCGTCATGGCGCACTGACGTTCTGACTGGTGCAGGTGCTAACGAGGCATGGATGTTTCGGAAAGTACCTGCACCGTATAAGAAGATAGCCATCGGCTATATGCCACCATTGTGGTAACAGTGAGGATTCAGCGCAGCATACCTTAGAGGTATGTCCGAGTTGGACAGGGCTCCGTCGAGAACTCGTCGCTAATGTTGGCAACGACCTTTCTCTTCCCGCTTTCGTGAAGGCAATAGTGGAAAGCGTTATAGAACGCCTGTGTTGCTTTTTCTGAAAAAGTTATGTCGTAGAAGGAGGCTGCGGAACGGGTGAGAGAAAAAGCCTCTAACCTCGCCATCCGTAGACAGAGACCCGGGCAACGGAGGAGAAGGGATCATGCCCTTCTCCAATCCCTCTAACGAAGACTTAAGTGGTGGATACGGGGAAATCCGCCACCCAATAATGTAAGCCTCAAGAGGACGCATGTAGTTTCCGCGTCTTAGGTTGTTGCAGCTATGTTATATTGGGGCCATGACTAGGCCGACGTTACCGGAGTTGCGTTAGTATACGAAAGCGTTCCCGCAGTCTCGGCCAAAGGCGCAGCGAGGAAACCATAGGGTTTTAGCCAGTAAGTCTAGCATAAATGTTTCGTTACACCCTCCCCCCCCCCACGAAAAAGTATCCATGCAGGATTTCCCTTCATGAAATAAATACTACGGATACAGTTGCAACAAAACGTAAAAAGTGCATTGGATATTGATAGCGTTGGCATACACAATGACGTGATAGTAAGCTACGTTGGAGACACATCACAATCCTCTTAAAGTTTATCAAATAGTATTTAATGTACTTGGACTTTTTTGTTTACATTTTTTAATACAACGTCTTTAAAGACGTTACTGGAGCTGAACCGACATCAGCGGTAAAAATGTTACAATTAAGACAAGCTTTATAACTGTAAACGTCAGCTCGGAGCTGTCGAAGGTGAAATAAAACAAAACACACGGAACGATATCACATAAACCCTTTTATTTATCAATTAAATATACAATTTTATAAATAAGTAATTATCGACTAAAGTAAACGGTGGACATTGATTGCTTACATATTCATCGAAATTGAGCAAATGCAAGCAGTTTTTATAAATATATCACAACGAGTAACACTTCAATTTAATGTTCATACAACACCCAATCTTGATATGTAAATAACTTCTTATACGCACCGCAGGACGTACATACAAAAACCTTCAAAAGCTATAGAAAATTAAAGAAAAATAGAACAAATGTCAAACAATAGCAACATATTTATACCAATTTAAGTGTTACTTGTTGCAAAATTTACTATAAAAGAAACATGTCAAACAATAGTAACATTATTATACCAATTCAAGTTTAGCTAGTTGCAAAATATACTATAAAAAATAAACGTTAAACAATAGTAACATTATTATTCCAATTCAAGTGTTACTAGTTGCAAAATTTTAATCTAAAAAAAATTCTTAAGCCCTGCGCTCCGATATTTAATTATCATAAATTAGAACGTTTTTTCGATATCGAACAAAATAATAAATTATCAATAATTAAAATATAAAATTCATTTGTCTCAGTATGTAATATGTTACGCAGTGACAACTATGGCAACACTAAATCCCTGATACTGTACAATTATACATTTGATTCCATCCCGGAATGAGGTAACTTTGAATACATTTGCTACAATGTGTTTATCCCTTTCATATCACACGGTTTTGTATTAATGTTTATTACTTAGTACTTACACAGGTACCTAGGCTAGACCTTATCAAATCTAACCTGATAAACAGTTATTTGTTATATAAACCCATACAACCTTAATAATTTCCGTTAGTCTGTGCCAACTGTATGAAAATAAATAACCTTAAGTACAGTGTTAAATTAATGAAGTGAATTATTATCCGATTGTATTTAATCTAAGGTCGTAGAAATTTTAGTTAGTTTCTTATTGTACAGTAACTTAGGTATCTAACAACTAGAATAATGGCGTCCGTATCGATCTATCAAAAATTTCTTTATTAATTATAGTCGTTACCTATACAGTTCCTCCGTTTTTAATTACTTCTGTGACGCAGTAAACTGCTTTGTATCCCGCAGGTCCCTGATTCGGTAACAGAACCACACGATGCAGAGTTTTATAAAAGCACAATAGCAGCATCGCCATATTAATGCTATCGACATATGAGACAATATGCTGGGCTAGGACGCTTCACCATCCAACTGCCTCGTTGTCACATAACACCATACGATATTAAAATCAAGCATTTAATCATTGTAGATTAACAATTAATGTTTACTAAAAATGGCCATTTACTTGGCGTCAATACAATGGCCATATCCTTCTTACATTTGGTTAACTTCACACCAATACACACCATTTGACTAACATATTTTTTTTTATTACTTTGGGCATACAAAAATTCCTACAAATAGAAATGAACTTAAAGTGTTAATTTTAGACCTACATTGAAACTAAAAATCAGATTGATTGAACAGTAACAAAAAAACTAAAAATTTCATTTAAACCATAATAATGTATAACGTTAATTATTCTTATATTTTTTCATATCCTTCAAAACACCAAAGCATTTTTAAGTTATGTATACAACGCACCAACATCAGTATTAAAGAAACGTAGTCCTATTTTAGATCGATATTTGATATAAAAAAAACTATCCTAGGATATCAAGCTCTGAATTCTTCTATACCATTAATAAGAACAAGCCGACGAGCACAAATTGATGCGGTGTACGTCATCCACAGTCACATTGTTTTGAGTGGTGATGTCACGCTTGTGTCTCGTCGCTTCTTCATATAGAGCCTAATATTACAAATTTCATATATTAATTAAATGAATAGATAATTACGTTCTTCGTTAATAAATTATTTAAATACATCAATAAATATTAGCGTTATTTATATCAATAATGCTAAGAGTTTTAATCTGTATTGGCTAAATGGCAGTGAGTTATTGGTCACTCATAAATAAAAAAACAAAAACCAACGAAAATAGAAAAAAATTAACAAAGTGAATGTTAGTATTTATAATTATTTTACTAAAGAATTATTTCTTTATTTATTTGATTTAATGCATCAAAGTTTTATATATCCCAAATTCTAGTCAAACTCATACAAGATATTAGCATACATGTTATGATAATAATATTTTCTTAACACAAGCGAGCGTGAAGCTGCCATGGATCAATTTTAATACAAATTGAATTGAACTGCAAATATAGATCAACGCTATATCAAAAGCTTTGGTAGAAATCAAATTGAAAAAATATTATACTTCTATAGTAGTCGTTATCCTGCCGTTACTATTATATCCTGTCGTTATTAAAAGCAATTATTGTGCGATTGTTGCTATTGCTACTCATAAGATACATCATGACCTTGACGAGACTTCGAAAATATAACCAATTACATTAACGGTTTTTGTTACTGTCTCGACAGCTCCTGACCACCTGCAGTAACAGACCTATCATCATAAGTGCGGTGAACAAATTGAAAATTCAAGTTTTTACAGTTCATGATAGGGCCACTTATGGGACTTAAGAAATTCGATGAGTTTCTTTATACTAAATACATATACTAGGATCGTGTCATATTTATTAATATGTAGAACATAATAACCTATTCATTTTAAACTACATTTTTTTGTAATTTAAATAAAAAAAAATACATTTTGCACCAGACGGACCTGTATATGTCTAGAATATAAAGAACTGGATAAATTAGGGAGCCTGGACTGAGAGTCGAAGTGGTCTCGTAACAGAGTGTTTTTGGTAAAAGGATCTTTTAACATAAACATATTGCTATTTACACCTTCACAGATAACTTGATTCATTATAACAAAATTTGGTTATAAATTTTGGTTAAATGGATTCAAGCAATTTGTGTATTTTTATTTAACTTTTCAATTCAGTATAAAATAAAGTCTGGTAACAAATCCCAAGATAATTATTTATTAACTCCATTCCTTTGCAATTTACATCCACCATCAATTATGGATGCAAGGAAACAGACATAACCCTGTGTTACTATATTTTTTTTTGCTTTGTGAAATGGAAGTATGATAGTAGTATTATATAATGAGAAATAATAAGTCAGGATTGGGTTAAGTTAGGAACTGGAATCGGCATTTTTTCTCATATAAAAAAAATATATATGTACAGAACAAAAACTTAGACACACCACTGTGAATATGATAACATTTTTAACATATTGGGGTGGTTATTGATCATACAATGGAACACAAAAGGACAGACAATGCCTTAGAATAACAATCATTAAACATTCCTATACAATTAATCACAAGGTGATAGTAAACTACCAACAAACTTACATAACATTAGGGCAGTGATCGATTGGAACATTAAGAATTTTCCTACATCATCATCATTTCAAATGTTTTCCTAAAAACATGGAATGTTGTATTCCAACACCGAATCAATATACTCACAACGACAGAGCTGTCTGCCAAAAACTTGCAGTCAAACAAGTGACAGGTAAGTTGTCAGTGACACTTTGGACGGCTTTGGAAAGTTCTCTCTCAACATCTAACTAGCCAACAAACACTGTACAGACAATAAATAGTTTTAACAAATAATGAATTTAATAATGAATCTATTGTCACAGTTTAGTTTCTTACATCTATGTAACATTAAGATGGGTGCATATGCTAATTTGAACTTTTGACAGACAGCTCGCAAGAGCCCTACTTGCATGCCCTTTGGTTTTTCTCATTTCCTAGCTAGTTGCAGGTACCTGGAGACGATCGCTTGCATTTCCAACGGTAGTTTCACCCGGTCGTATTTCGTGGAGTAGGCGTGGACCGTTTTGGTGAGCTGCGTGTGTAAATCGAGAAGCGCCTCCAAACCGATCCCCCGTAATGCCTTCGCGTTCTTATATAGAATGTTATCTAAGTCAGTCTTGTTTATCAGTACTTTGTCCGTGTCTGAAACCACAACAAAACGTTTTAAAACTAAATTTACTAATAAAAAAAACATTCATAAAAATAAACTAAAAATGAGACAATATAAAACGCTAATTAATATAATAAACGCTGCCACTCATTGTGCTTTGTCGCGTTGACAAATATTAGATTCTGCCGGCTCAAGAATCAAATAATTAATATTCGACATTCAAATGTAAATTATCGTAATCATGAATGACGTGTGAGCATTTTGCATATTACCTCCACTTGAAGCTTCATGCCCTGAGTTCCGTTTCTTTGGTGATGTTTTCGACGGTGTCTTTTCGCCTGTTCTCACTGGACTGTAAATATGATAAATATACATGAAATAACGTTATACAGAGCCGATTTACTCTGATATGAAGCACAGTAAACAAAAAATTACAAGTATCACAAAGCATATTTCTGGAGCAAAGTAAATATGGTATTTTCTGAAACTCCGTGTCGCAGAAGCACGGGTTCCATCTTCAGTCCCAGTAATGCGAACATTAAGTGGGCTTTCTATTACTTATTGTACACATCTCGTTGCCTTGTCTCTTAAATAGTATTCAGCGCGTGACGCACCTGTCCGACCGGTGCCTGTTGGTGGGCGCGGCGGCGAGCAAAGTGTCGTCCGGCGGGCGGCGCAGCGGCGCGTCGTCGTCAGAACCCGAGGAAGTCGCCGAACCGTTTGCCAGCGGCGTCGAAGTAATCGGCTTGTTCTCTTTGGACTCCTCGTCCGTTATGGCCAAACTCGTGTCTTTATAAGTCTGCGAAGTATTTCCTATCGATTACTTGAAGAAATTTGGGGAGGTATATTTCCAGCTGAAGACGTTTATAGGCTGATGATGATGTCAACTTAACATTTTAACTGTTGTGGTCTGTTGCCGCGGAGATAATATATATGTACCACCCCCGCGTCTTTTTCTAAGAACAATATGGTACTGTAGCGAATAAAATTACTAGATAATCGAAACTTGAAATCTCAGAACGGGCAATGTGGTGCAGCATAAATATCGTACCTTGCATCACATTTATAAAAATGTGCTTGTACTGATGTGAAGACTATACTGCTCTTTAAGATACTGGCAAAAACAATACGGGGAGGAGCAGCTCTCCGTATTGCCTTTGCTAACTTTAATCCGGGTTACCAAACCGGGATAGCATTTTCTATATTATTTTGGCAATGACGCATAGTGTTACCGAGCTACCTTAATAGGACGTAAGATCAAGACATACGACAATTATTATGTATTGTACGAAACCGTTTCCGTACCGCCGATTAAAAACACTAAATATGTGCTTTCTAACGATAACACGCGTTATTTATTTTTTAGTATGAAGGAAATTCACAGAAAGATTACCCACTCCATGTTCTGGCAGAAAAGGTTAGAATGACACGGCAGAACAAGTTACCTTCTGTGATGTTTTTTGTCGCTTTACAACCAGTCCTTTGGACCATGGGTTCATCCTCCTGCGCTTCCGCTTCGCCGATTGGGATTCGCTCTTCTCACCGTTTTGCGGCGTTCGCAGGTTTTTGCTATCATTCACCATTGAATCAAAACCTTCAGCTGCAAAGGAGTATAATCTTTTATTATTTTTCCGTTCCACTAAGCTTCAACTTTAAGTGATGGCTAAAACATTACGAGGAAACCAGTATGTAGCTGCTAGGCACGTGACCATATCTGTAAGGCGATGTATTTTCACAATACTCCTTTAACGTTTTGAGACAATGTCAAATTTATTGTTAAAAGCCTTGGAAACGGTTAGCCAGCAAAGAATGCACACACAATACCGCTTAAAGACTAAGGCAGCTACCGCATCCGACAACGAATGCGACCGTCTTCTGGTAAAAGAACTTTAAATGTAAATAATGACTAGAATTCCAATATTTGAAAAAGGAGTCCCTCTGACAGATTCAGTGACGTAAAAACTGGCTTAAAATTATAATAACTCACGTAAGTTGGAAGCAGTGTAAATGAAATCTGGTAGATCATTATCCTCCTGACTGCCTTCTTCACGTCGTTTCTTGGCAATATCCTGACACTCTAACTCGAAGTCACTGTCCATCTCGACGTCGATCAACGCATGTGCATGATCTCGCAACGAACATGCTTCGTGACGTATCTGCTTGTCTGACGATGTCCTGGCAGCGGTAAAGGGGTATTTTCTTAATTTTAAGATATCTTTCAAGAAGCTATGAAGAGCTTGTTTGTAAGGCGATCGTATACGTTGTACACCTCGGAGAGGTGCGGCGCGGGTTCAATCTCTACTGAGTTTGAGCTTGTACAAGAATTATTATTTTTAAACATATTGGTTTTTGTAGACAAGTGACATCCATCTTAACTCATTTCATGAGAGAAATCAACGCAATGTCAGAGATGAGGACATTTCAAGGCAGGATTTACAAATTAATGTCGATGAAACATGTTAAATAATATTTTTTGCAATATAACAAACCAGTAGATTCTACACTGTAACTTTTAGTAAAAGAAACCAAATAGGTTGTTAAAATAAAAATTATGGTTAAATAGAATAATATCTGTCTAAGAATCATAAAGCCAGAAAAAACCGAAGCGTATTAAGCAACTTAAACAATTAACAAAATAGACACATTCTTATTAATAAACTCACATCTAGTCTACCGTAAGTGCTAATGTAGAAAGCATTCTATGTTAATATTAGAAATAACATTATATACATCCAAATCATGCTATGTCCGAATAACAAACGAACAAAAGGTTAGAGGATGTAGATTAAGTACATACAATAATTACCGTACATATACAGTGTCATATATACATAAAAAAAAACTTTTATAAATACCATTACATAATACTGTGAACTTGTCATACCTATACATCCCTCTAGCCCTTTAAATGGCACCGGAATAATGTGGAGAGAAAACACAAACGTAAACAAAAGATTAGTACAAAATACAAGGAAGAAGTTTCATCGTGTGATGATTAATGAAATAATTACAATTAGTTAAAAGAAAATTAATTATTCAAGACTCAAATAGACCTCAGTAAGAATTTAATAAAGAAAATATTTATTCATTTTCAAACGAAGTGAAAATGTTATTACTAAAAAAATAACTAAACAATAAAAATATGATTGATTGAAAATCTTAAAATTTATATCTTTACGATATTTCCATTTGGAAAGTCATAGCAACACGGAATTCACATACTATTATTTTTTTCATTCGACAAAGTGATGGGAAGAATGAGACTTTCACCCGATGATAAGTGATACGAGACGGTAGTTAAGATGATATACAGGACTGTATTGCCCTCGTCATCTTGGAACATAAGATTTGAGTCTCGATATCCCAGCAATTTCGTGAGCTACAGCGTCTTTCGAACAGTAATAAGGTAATGTGTGCACAATACTGTTTAGTAGCAAAAATAGGTGCTGCATACGTTCTCCGGCAACAGAGACCTATCAATACAATTTTTTTTTTATAATTGTATGGTTTTGTCAAGTAGTCTGATCATCAAAATTCATAGTAACTTTCCAATTTATTAGGTCTAACTGAGTCTGAAGGTTTTTCACTAATAAAAAGCACGAAGTGAATGATTTAAGAAATAAATGGTACGTGCAAACATCGAGTATACGCCACGCCCAATGTGCGCGCGCAGCTATCGTGCATTTAAATGAATGGGTGTTTAATCTTACGATACAACCAAATAAAAGGATCTGAGAGAAAACTTAAGAAGGGCAACACCGATTTAAAGGCTAAAAAATAATCCTGAAAACACCAGTGGAAAATTCAAATCTAAATTTTTAAAGTCTATCATCACATTTCATGTCTCTATCAGCAATCTCGAGTTCATCATCATTATCTCAACTGATGATAATATAACATAAATATTAGGTCCTTACATATAAAATTAGCGTTTTGTCGTTCTGACCACTTTGATCTGATATATCTCCTCTTTGATTAGGAATTCCAAATTCAAATTTATAAATTTATTTAGCTGGTACATTTGAGTTTTGAAAACAATCATTCGTTTTTTCCTCATTGTTTTTTTCGTTGGCATCGCTTATTACCAGACAATGGAAAACATGAAATATCAGTATATTTACGAGTACGAGTTCTACTGTGCCACCAGTACCAGGGCTGGAGAAACAGCCCGAAGGATTAATGATGTGTACGGCGCTGGTGTCCCCAAAAGAAAGCACGGTGCGTTTTCGTTCTGGAAATTTCAACTTTCAGAACCAACACCATGGACAGCCGGAAACCAAAGTGGAAAATGAAGAATTAAAGGCTATTGTGGAAGTGGATCCATCACAAAGGACTTCAAAGATAGCTGCAGGCTTCGGAACAAGTGACAAAACTGTATTAATCAACTTGAAGCAACTCGGGAAAGTAAAAAAACGTGAACGGTGGATATCACATAAATTGGGTGAATCGAACTTGCAAACACGCGTCGACTGCTGTGTTACTTTGCTCAACCGATACAATAATGAAGGTATTTCAAATCGAACCATTACTTGTGATGAAAAGTGGATAATGAACGATAATCGGAAGCGCTCGTCGCAATGGCTGAACCGTGGAGACCCAGCCAAATCCTGCCCTAAATGAAAATTTACTCGGAAAAAGTTACTTGTGTTTGGTGGACGGACTAGCGCCGGTGTCGTTCACTACAGCTTTCTAAAATCTGGCCAAACGATTACGGCAGATATCTATTGTCAGCAACTGCAAATCATGAAGGAAAAACTAGCTGCTAAACAACCGAGATTGATCAATCGCTCTAGGCCACTGCTGCGTGACGACAACGCAACACCACACACTGCACTACAAAGATCCACTAAGTTATATGTGCTACAATTGGAATGTCTGCGACATCCACCATACTCCCCGGACTTTGCCCCAACAGATTACCATTATTTTCGGAATTTGGACAGTTTCTTACAAAGAAAAAGGTTCAACTGCGATGCGGCAATGGAAACCACCTTCAAGAGTTTGATTCTTGCTCTCCATGGTTTTTTTAGTAAAAGGTGCAATGAACTACCTATGAAATGGCAAAAGTGCATAAATAATAACGGTTCATACTCTTATTAATTAAACATATTTTACAAAAAAAGAATACTTTATATTCCTCCCGTACAAAACACCAATTGCATATGTAAGGACCTAATATTAACAACTGCTATGGGCGTCGTCCTGTTAATAATAATGTGATGTATTGTAATGTGGTTAAACTTTTGTATGTTATGTTTGTCATCCAAACAACATCCAAAACGTTTGTTTTGGATGTTTGTCCAGCAGTGGCCGTCTATACTCTGATGATTATGACGTATGAATGCTATATTATAAAACAATTTTTCGATTATATTTATATACATTAAAATGTGTAAGTGTATATACGTTCTCACCTATCAGGGTTGTACTCCAACGCATTCGCACATATGAGGTCAATATCGTCGAGGAACTCCTTCGCGCAGTTGTACTTGTGCATGTCAACCTTTGTCATCATTGTTTCAAGGTCCATAGGTTGCTTTATTATATCGAGATAGTCGGTTACCTAGATTAATTGTTAATTATATCTATGTTTAATAAAAAAAAACTTTATGTGAACATAATATTCTATGTAATTTTTTAAAGCAAAATAAGTATTGTCCATATAATAGTTATGCAGTTGAATATTTATCAATAATGTGAAATGAGTTTGATTTCATGATAAGTAAATATTTCCGTACCTCCTCCAGGTCGACTGGCTTTGTGAACTTATAGAAGCGCCGGTTGGAAGCGAGCTTACGGCAGATATCGCGCAAGAAGATCCGCAGCTCGCGCAGCTTGTAGTCCTCTTTGCGTTTGCGCCGCGCGACTTCCTCTGCGCTCTCCCGTGGCGGTGGCGGTGGTGGTGCTGCAAGGTTATACAATTTATTTAAACATTAACTAAAAGTTTTACTGGTATTAATTCTTTTGTCGAAAACCGTCTAGATAAATGTGGAAACATTGGTAATTGAAGGATGTTGTAGCTAGTGACATTACTGGCGTAACTATCTAGTTACATAGTAGTAGTTAGTAGTTAGTAATAGTAGTAGTACATATACAGTGACATTACTGGCGTAACCACTGACCTTGCTATGCTATCTAGCATAGTAAGGTCTGTGGTTTTATAACCGCAGAACTTTGATTTATCAAGAACATAGAAAACTTCCTTAATGCAGTTATTAACACAGCTTTTATTGATGCTGATATTGATTGAGCTTCATACGATGGGATCATCGTAGGGAGTCGAAGCTTTGACGCAAAAGCAAATTTTTTAAGAAAAAGAAATCAATCTTTTTCTTCTTAATGGATACTTAAATCCTGATACGGGAATAAAACAGTGATAAATCATGCATATATTGCTGTACCTCTTGGTAAAGGAGGGGGCGGGTCGTTATTCTCTATAGCAGGTGGGTCTAGTGGCAGTTCCGTAATAACTGGCTTCAGGAAGCTAATCACTTCGGATGCAGTCGGCTCTCTTACTCTGTATACACAGTCCTTATATGCAGGAAATAGATCTTGAACCTGCAATAAAATTGTGATATAATGCAAACACATGCAGTAATTTCAATAAGATTTACTGAATAAGTAAAATAAGAAAATATTTGAAGAAAATATTTGATATTTCTTGAATGTTTTTTATTGAACGAGATAATGAGACATTCAGTATATTCTCTTATACCTACCTACACAAAAGTAAGCGATACCAACAATACGGGATTAGTTAGAAAGTTATACAATGCACTTCATTCTCCTTGTCGCTTTACCGAAAAAAAAAATCTGCATCTTTGACTCTAAAAGTACACACGGTTGGAATAAAACAAAGCGCCACTGACCTCCGGCGGCAGGTCCGCGTGGGGTATTGCAGCGGTAGCCAGCAGCAACGTGTTGTCCCCCGCTGCACGCGTACGCCATAGTTGTAGAAGCAACGCAGTGCTGTTGGCAGCTTTGAGCGCCGACCAAACCGATGACACGTCACGTATAAACAGCACACACCCACGATCCGCACGCCGACATTCAGAGAATAACTGCAATTACGGTAACTTTTTAGTAAAAAAAAATAGTAATACAATTGTATGTTAAAATAATAATTTATCGTAATATATGAAACTTATACACGAAAGTAGCTCACTCGCTAATGGGTAGCTCGCTGGTCTAATTGTTAGAGCGTGTGGCTTACATTCTGAACGTCGAGTTCGAATCTCGGCATGTACCAATGATTTTAATATTTAAGTTATGTACATTTGTAAATTTTAGTAACAACAGCGAAATACAGACGGTGAAGGAAAACATCGTGGGAAAACGTGGACATGAATTAGAGTTTATTCTAAAGTGTGTGTGATGTCACCAATCCGCATTGGGCCCGCATAGTGACTATGGCCCCATGGCCCTCATATTGAGGGTAGGCCTGTCTCCCAACAGTGGGGACGTAAATTGGCTGTTATAGATACACGAAAGCGTTTTAATACACAAGAAAATAACAAATAGATACGCACAGATATTAGCGCTTGTTCCTGGGTAAAAGCGAGAGCCGAATGCAGTGTGGACATGCTGAGTTCCTTCACGGTATAGTGTTCCAATTGAGCGAGCAGAGCGGGTGCAATGTGCGTCTCCGCCAACTCACCGCTTATGAGTAACACGCTCGGCGACAACGCGACCTCTGATGTTTTTATGTCACTGGAATTAGATGCGTTACATTAATAAGCATTTTTTTACTAAACAATTTTGTTATCTACAATCGACTAACACTTAATCTCAATTTCACTTTGTAATAAGTGACAATGAGGCTACCTATGGGTAAGCACGCTCGTCGAAAATACTCCAACTTACATTTGTTAACAGCACAGCAATACCATTATAGCGACTGATTTTTAATATCAAGGTTGGCAGCTAGCCAAGCGAGTTCGAAAAAATTCTCCACAAGAACCACACCAGACAAACAAGCCACTCCAAAATAATCAAAAATGGGCGCTGGAATCAATATAGTCTCTGTCATGATACAAGAAAACCGCATAACCACTGCGCCACAGAAACAGTTTAAATGAGACAGAGGTGCAATAATCAATATTTATTAATATAACATTAGATTAACCTGGATGAATGCGGCGCGAGGTTGCGGAGCAGTGGTGCGGCGGCGCGCACTTGTGGCGCTAATAGCGCGTGCGCATGCGGAGGAAGGCGGCGCGCAGGAGCAGGCGCACTGCGAGCTCCTGCTGCCACCATTCCGGCCATTGCACGCTGCATGTCTTCTAACTGCACTTCTACCTACGATATACACACTACTGAAACTCCTTGATTTTTTTTATACGACAAAGCGACCAGCAAGATGCTTTCACCCTCCATGAATTTATGATGCATATTACGCGCTCCACCTTTTGAAACGTATAATATTGAATCCCTTCCCCAATCATTCAAATAGCAATGATGTCGTTCAGTAACATTTCCATAACATTGCTTGATGTTAGATAAGCGCTTCAGCCCTAACCCTCAAGATGGTCCCCGATATCAGAAACGTTCCACTAGTAAATATGTAGTAGCTAAGTAATTCTGCCTGACTACTTGTAACGTCAGACTGAGATCAGTTTGTAAAATCCAGGTGGAACACGACTACACAACCAAATTGCTATCCAACACAAGCAGAACATATATAGTATACCACATGCACTAGTATTCTCACATCCTGCCAATCTCGTAATCAATATAAAAAGTAATGATTTTCCTCCATTATGATCTTGTCAATGCTATACGAGCGTCTGTATATTACGACCACTTATGGCTCTGAATTGCGTGCAAGTGCTTTTTGTGTCCATAATTAATATTGTATGAGGATAGAAATGAAGATATCTACTTACATTTTTAGTATCAATAACAAGAGCATAATCACTGTCGTACACTTGTGGGTAGACCCTTCTTAACGCTCTCAATACAGCTTCGGAACATAACGCTTTCAAGTCGGATCCTAGGAATAAGAATGTTGATGTGAGCTCATTGTAATGTACTAACATACTACCTAGCGCTTCATTGTTATGGGTAATATTATCTTTTGGTGGTAAATTATATTCTTGCATATAATGTTATGTTATGTTAGTTTAAGAGCACCGTGAAAAAAAAATTGTACTAACTTATTTGCCTCCAGGGTCTAACTACTTGTCTAAAATGTTCCAGGTTTTTTTTTAATTAAGCGGCGAGACGAGCCGGACGTTCACATGATGGTGAGACATACCTACCCGTGAAATGAGCTACTTAGGATTACACTGCACCTCAATGTGCTCATCGCCTAAGATTTTAAATGTTGAATCTTGTTACCCCAATAATTACACTAGCTACAGTCCCTTTAAATCGGAACACAGTAATGATTGCACACTACTGTTTGCCGGCAGAAATAGCCGGTGGTGCCTACCTAAACGATCTTCGGCAACAGAAATTTACCATTTCGATACCGAGGCTACCTGTTGTGAAAGTTTGTGACAGGTCTGTTTCAATACCGCCTACCGAGCTATCATCTTCCTATTGTAAAATAAATTTGCGGCCATAACAGTATATTTCGGCTGTGTATATACATATATATATACACACACATATATATATATACACAGCCAAGCCAGCAAATCTAGCTCTTACATATATATGTATGAGAGCTAGATTATTCTGCGATTTTACAATCCGCAGCTTCATTTTAACTTACCATGTAATTAAACGTTAAAATATGCATTTACACTAATCAATCATTAACAACAATTATGATTTGTTTTATTTTAATGTATCGATAATCCATATTTACAGAAGCTGACAACGAGTTCGTAGTACTTCCAAAAATAAAGAAAAAAGTAATAAATTTGTATGCTCGTGAGTAAAATATTATGTTAATTAATCAGTAAAGAGTGAGAATTGAATCGAACCTCCATATCCATTGGTTATATCCGCTATGTGGTCCAGAGTATCGTCATTTGGCCGCGGCATCCAATCCCTTGTATATATGTCGAGTATATCTCGTCTACCAGCCGCGTGCGGTGTCGGAAAGTACAGCTCACGGTCGAATCGGCCGGCACGCCTCAACGCGGGGTCAACAGCGTCCAAACGGTTTGTTGCTCCTATTATTATCACCTCGCCTCTGCGAAAAGAAATAAATCGTAGGTTCATAGATATGAGTATCTTTCATGGACAAGAACACTTTATTTTCATCACCGGTTGTCTTGAGCGCCCTATTTGGCTCCATCATCTTATTATAAATAACCTTAGTTTATAAAAAAAACCGCATAAGCTACAAGAGAGAACAAGATAGAGAGAGTTTATTTCTTCGAGATCAATACAAACCTGTCACACAGACCGTCCATCTCCGCCAGCAAAGTGCCGACGACGCTAGTGTGCACTTGCTCCTGCCGTACACTACGCACTGGCGCCAACGCATCAATCTCATCGAAGAATATTATTGACGGCTTCATTTTGTTAGCCTTCGCAAAGAAAATTAAGATATAAAAAACACTATCCAAAAGTATCTTCACTACTCAATTATAAATATACGAAACATTAATATAAGACGTAACAACATTAACAATAAGGTCTAAAAGTATAGTAATGAACTACATCTGCGGCTCAGTAATTAACGACCTACCCAGTAACACAGATATCCCTGGCTCTAATTTGGAGCTACATGTCGAAGAGTTTAGTTAGTGATACCGAGTCTTACGGTCCACCGTCATAATGTTCCTGTATATAGCCAGGACACATCATCTTCAAGAAGAACTACTTTTTGTGAATATGTGATGTTCGCCTATCCGCACTTGACCAGTACAGGGTATAAAAGGCTTTGACCCTCTTTGTGAAAGAAGGCTTTGAGTGCCAGTAGTGAGCAGAAGACTATTGGGTTCATTGTTTTGATTAATTTGTTTAATGACATTTACCTGTTGAAATAATAACTTAAGGTGACGTTCACTCTCCCCAACCCACTTCTTTAAGCAATCCGCCCCCTTTCTCATGAAGAATGCGACTTTCCTGCCGCCAACCAAACTGCACTCATTCGCCAATGCTCTTGCCAATAAAGTCTTGCCGGTACCAGGTGGACCGTGGAACAGTACGCCCTTGGCGGGCCTCGTTTTGAACTTGTTGAACAGATCCGGATACATTAGTGGAAATAGTACCATCTCGCGTAAACATTTTATGTGCTCTTCTAGGCCACCCACCTACGTAAAAAAGTTTCATGTTACAATGTATATTTACTACATGCAGGTGATGCGACTATTCTGACTGTTGGCCTCTATTGCCGAAGACGAGACAACATCTTAGGTCTCAATGCGTCGAGCATAATGCGCTGCAGTACATATCATACTAACTAGTACCATGTTATTATGGGCAGGTGTATCACCATGGGTTAGTATTGTCGCTTCGCCAAATAAAAAAGATGAAAAATAAATAGTTTTTATGCTTTAAAAATTATTTAAAAAACTTTATAGTAAATATTCAAATTTAGTATTATTAAACACTTACAGAAGTAAACCTAACACTTCCGTCAACTTCGACCGGTTGGATATCTCTCAATGCTCTATCTGTCTTTTTATCATCCATAGATTTTGATTTTTGTCTGAAACAAATATGTAAAGAAATTTGAATAGGTTTAATAAAAAAAAAGAGTAGCTATTGCAAAATTAACACACCTGCCCTTAGTTTTGTTTTTCATAGAAACGTTTAAGTCCTCTTCTGTGTCCGAACTAGAGGTACTGCTGCTGCTACTTGTGGATGGTGATTGTGCTGAAAATCATATAAAATATTATATTATTGACTCCATAGCTACTTATTTAGGAAGTCATAACAAATATCCTCTGATCTGATAAGAGTTTAGGGTCAAAAACAGAGTGGAAGCCATTTATCGTATCGTAAGTACGGATGGATGGATGTGTATGAAAGCTCTTATTCTTAAAACATGTCAGTTTTCTAACAATGTTTTTCTTACCAGGAGGCTAAAAGTTTAGGGGTACGAGCCCGTGCCTATTCAAGACGTTCATCAACCACGAACATTCTTAAAACTAAAACAACACAGCTTCAAACTAAGATAAGAATTAAAATTTTACCTTCAATATTCGTCGATCACATAATAATATATCGATTATATTGTTAAAAAAATACAATCATTAAAATCAACGCAAAATTAATAACAAAAGTATTAAAAATTGTAATCATCTTACATCTAATTGTTTTCCTACGAAGAATTTTCGGTTTTCTCTCTCTTAAACTATATGGTTTTTTTCTTATTGTAAATGTTTTACCTGAAATCAAACATAAATAAACTGTTCATGTGAAGTATTCAAACGAAATATCATTAACGAAAATTCAATCATTATTTAGAGGCAAAATCAAGAATAGCACCAACATGGACCTTTTTTTTGAGATATACGAGGACATCCGTCTTTGGTTGAATATTTATCTTCATATGCGATGCTGTGCATATTGTAAATCTGCCGCCATCGGCAGACTTACAATATGAGATTAATAGTAGCAGCTGCCAGAAAAAACGTATCACCATACGAACCTGCTACAGATTCCTTAGTAATAAACAACAATACTCTTCGCCAAGACTCGTGGTGGCTCAATGGCTATGAACTCGGACATCGCAATCAGATGACAAGGGTTCTAATCCCGGCCAAGGCATACGCCTCTTGGGCAGTTTTTCAATGTCTAATATGCATATTGTTACAATTACCACGTACTTAACGGTGAAGGAAAACATCGTGAGGAAACCTGCACACTGAAATTATCTTTATGTGTGTGTGGTGGCCCAATAAAGTGGCAACAGGCTCGCCCCCTGTTACATAGGACCTAATCTGACCACATCTGGCGAAAAGTGGGTGTTCATTCGCCTCTGCCTATTCCTACTGGGAAAAAAGGCGTGATAGAATATAATAAAAAAACTCTTCGCCAACAACAACTTTGCACGATTTTAACAATTTTTGCTATGAAAATTAACTATCAGTAATTGTAACTCTTGCCTCTCTCTAAATTCTCATGATTAAAAGAAACTAAAATAATTAATATAAAGCTCTGTTTTCCACTACTGGGACACGGAGCCTTCTTTCACAAGGAAAAAGATAAGGTCAATTATCTCCCACGTTGACAAGTGCGTGTTGTTTAATCTAATTCTTTATACACACTCATAGCACATTGATGAGCATTACACAATGATAACAAAGTAAAAAAAAATCTAAGCGCTTATAATATATAAAGACTCATCTGTAATACAGTTATTTGAGGATTTCGTAAACTTTAGGTATGTGAAAGTCTGTAAAGACTTAGTGTTGCCATTTATGTAATAATTCATTAAAAAAAATTATCTTAATCAAAATAGACAAAAACAGGATAAGATTAAATTAAAATTGTTCAAAGTATGTTTGGTGGAGATCTTTGGAGGAATCACATCCAGAAAAAAAAAAGACATCAATCGGTTGACGATGCTTAATTGAAATTAAAAATCCAAGCAGTATGTATGTATGTAGGTAAATAAGTTTTTAAACTTATTTATCATTGAAAAACTTTGTATTTTAATATAATAATGATAAATGGGAATAATGAAGGTGTAACTCGCCTCGGCCGCGGGTCTCTCTGGGCGCGATTTGCACGAACGCCGGCTTGGGTTTGCGCGTGCGCTTGGAGCGTCGCGGCTGCCTGCCCAGCGCCAGCTCGCTGCACGACTCCGACGACGAACACTCTGAAGCTGCAACAAACGCCTTCCAATCTACTATCTATATTACATTCATCATCACTGCCATCTTCAAATTATTGTTGGGCATTAATTGGTGAATCTTTTGCGATAATGTGGCATCATTTTAAGTTTCGAGTAGTACACGGTGAACAGTTCTCTCTCATGCTATCGTACTACTACATATCATATCATGCAATCGTAAACAGAATTTCTTCTGCATACAATTATTGGTACCAATAATAACTAAAACCGACCGACACAAAACGGGCTATTTAGTTCAATAGTAGTGGTGGATTCGGAAGTATAGAAAAAAATATATTAAAAGTTAGGTGAAAAAAACAATTTATAGCCAAAGTTTAAAATACCTAATCGTGGAAAAAAAAATTAAAACAATAAAATTTTCACCGCTTTAGTGTTTCTCCACACCTCCCACTGCATGACAACAAATCCAAAAATTATTTATTGTATAAAAACATTAAATTTTGTTAAAATAAAAATACGTAAAAAATTCACTCAAAATAACCTCAAACAAAATAAAGTTAAAACATTTCGACATTGAAAATGTATCTGTCAAAAAATACAGACACAGAAACGAGGTTTTATCATTGAAGAACTTATTCAAATCCAAAATAAACAGCTTTAGTTGACATTAATATATAATTTCTTGCTACGCACTTATTGTGGGTAGTCGCAGATTACCCATAAAAATGTTCTAGAAAAAATATTTAAATCTACCATAAAAAATTTGTAACTATAAATTGCTTCAAATTGGTAGAATAAATACAATCTTAACGAAACTAATGTCTAATGAAACCAAACAACTACAAAACAGTCCTAACGCGTATTTGTGATTAAGTATTCATAAATTATATTTGTATCAACTATTAGGTCAACATCATCGCATCAGCGATTAAGCCCTGTCTAATAAAGAGAAAAAAAAACTACAAAAGCAAAATAGCGACAAAATGCAGCTCTTGTTCAAATTCTACATCATCAGACTATTAATGTGAAAACTGCTTAACATAGCCCGTCCATTACCAATTAATATACAATATATTATTAATTTTATATAATTAACACAAAACGCGTTAAATAAAATTTAGACATCACATAAACGAGATCGTATGTTCTCATCGGTCTCGAATTCGCTCGTAGGTTTTTTTAATGTGAGCAGTACTTTAACCTGATGGTTCACCCTTAATAATTTGTAGTAATTACCTGTATCTTGTTGACTGTCTTCTTTCTTTGGCCTTCTCCCTCTCCCTCTCGTGGATCTTGCAGGTCCTTGTTTACTGATGAAAAAGAGTAATAATGTAAAATGTTTCTCTACTTGTTATTTTTAAGAGCGGCGTTTTACTAGTAAAAGCCCGACAACCAACAGAATTGACTACTGTTCTAGTATTATTTATTATGGAAATAGAATTAAATAAGTGAATATATTGTTTATAATCTTATAATTATTACTAATTGTTGTGAAAATCAGTGAAAATATTTGTGTATATGAACAGCTGTTACACATTAAAATCTAATTATTGTCAATTTTAATTATCATGGAAATTGAATTTAACAATGATAATTGCATGCATGGTATGAGTGTATATGGATTAGTTGATTTCCGCGCCAACTTCACTCGAATTGCTGTCACTGTTACGCAAACTATCGACGACAAACTGAGACAAACTTAAGCTGCAGATGAATAAAAATTTTAGCATATTACCTGTTGATTTATTAAAGTTATAAAAAACTTGCCCTTTATTGATGTACTTTTAAGAACAATGGAAATAAATGGAGTAAACCCTTTTCACTCTATTAGGCCTAGGTTCTGAAATGGATGGACAATAGGCTGATATGATAATAAAGCCTTCTGTAACTGCAATCCAGCACGCCGCTTAGTGTCGCCATTGCATGGTGGACTGTATTTTCTTATTATAGTGTTACATATTTAGATATTTTGCTGATATTGTAAATAAAAATTAGAGCTAGGATTATTAAAAAGATGGTATTGTTTTGCCGCATTTACTCTCATAATGACTAAGTCAGGTCTAGTCAGGACTAGTAGGTCTGGTGATAGGTCTCTATCGTCAGAGATCGCCTATGTTCCTGGGCCTAGTTCGCCTAGGCACCACCGCTTCATGAATAGATTCCCGCCTTGTCATGGCGGTGGGGTTTAGTAGAGGCTCTTAGCTTCACCGTAGCTTGATCACTCAATGTGAAACTAAGAGGAACCTATCCGACAGGAAGCGAAGGGCCGACCCGAGATGGCCGCTCCAGGAGAGCTTTATGAGCTCACCTCAGATGTATGCCGATGGACTGCGGGAACAGCCTTGCTTTGCCTTTCGCAGTCTTGGTAGAGTCCCAAGGGAAGAAGTGTGTCGGTAGCATTTCGCCACTTTCTCTATCCGCCGCGGGCCTAAAACGGTTGACGGCGGAATCGAAGACCAGATCCGCTGCAAGGAGTGGGAAGAGTTTTCTCTCTTGGCTCCCATGGCGCCTGGGTGACAGTTTCGAGGGGATCCGTTGCTCAGATGACGATAAGCGATGTATACGCATATGTAATGTGACGATAATAGGCCGAGATGGAGGCGCGCTCTTACAGCGTATTATTGTATATTAAAGATCCTGCCAAAACATATGCCACTTCGTAAGAGATAGAACTGTATCCCCAAATAACACCAACAGCTATGGCTCTTTGTGGATGTCTCAAATAACGTATGGTCCAAATCACAAGACACCTACGCATTTAATTATTATTGTCTATTCATTCACACTCTTGTTTATTCTGTTTTAACAAAATCATATAAAAAGCTGATAATATAAAAACATAGAAACTACTACAATTTGTACTTGTAATATATTAATGTTACCTTCCACTATCATGGTCTTGATCAACTTGTTCAGGGTCACTCTTCATAGATTCCTTTTTCGTAGTTTCTTCTCCATTGCCCATTTCTTTGTTCCCCTCTTTATCTTGTGGCTGCTTCCTTTCTATCACCGTTTGGTTATTTTCATCTTCAGATTCCGTTTCAGATATATTCTATATTATGAAATTAACAATGAAGTCCATTAAAAATGTTCCTGATTTTAGTGCAAAATTATTTTACCAGCCTATGATTAAATTGTTATATTTAATATAATTTTAATATGCAGAATTTTTTGTTAAGTATATGATTAAATAAATATTTCTTGAAACGTTATGAACTTTACTGCATTTATTTCTTTTATTTTATTATATATCCTAATGTTTGCAGGTGCTTCGCAGCACCGATGGTCACGAGGGAATAGTCCTCCCGTGATATTAATAAAAACGATAAAATCCGTCACATTTTCATCATCATCAGCCTTCTGCCGACAGACATCCACTGCTGGACAAAGGCTTCCCCCAAAGATCAAGCTGCTTCCCGCAATCTTCACCAGATCGTCGGATCAACTAGTGGGGGGCCTGCTAACACTGTGTCTTCCGGTCTTGCCGCCATATTTAGTTTAATTAAATGTGTAAATATAAGAAATCATAATAAAAACCTTTTTGTTATTAAACCTGGCTGAAGTTCTCCTCTGTCGTGATAACTGTGTGTCTTCATCAGTATTCGCTGAATTTTGGTTTGGTGTCTGAAAATATGAAAACACATATAATAAATACATTAATAATAGTTTATTCAGTGAAAGTAGTTTTTTAGAATATCATCATCATCAGCCATTATCCACTCTTGGATATAAGCCTTCCCCAATGTCTTCCACCAAATGCGATCCTCCGCTTCTCGTATCTACCCACTTCCGACCGCCATAATGATATTTAGAATATATTTTGTATCTATAAATTTTATGTATGATATAACATTGGACTTCAATTTCACATGGCATTAATTGACAATGATGCTTTAGATTGTGAAACATGATCACACGAAACACTCTGAAACTCCCTGGACAGCCAGAATACAGCAATTATGTTACGGCGATTTACGCTTTACGATGTGGTATAGTGCAGTAGGATGTGGTAAACATGTGCTGGTAGGTTATATAGACACTTTGCCACTGGGCAACTTTAATAACAATTTATTGCATTTAAACAACCACACTATTTAAAATAAGCATCATCAGCCAATTGACATCCACTACTGGACTTAGGCCTCCCCTAAATGTACCCACATTGACTAGTCCTGCACTGCCCGCATCGCCAGGCCCTGGAGGCCATGGTTTGTAGGGATTCATATGAGGAGGATTTGAGCCGTTTCCCACCATGCTGACCTAATGCAGTTGGGTAGGAACTATATTAAAACGATAACAAAAATTTATACTACCAAATATTAGTACATACCATCTTCTTATTTGTCACTGCAGGGTCATCACCGGATGTGGACTCATCTGAAGAACTAGAACCTGGGAATCCGTAGAGATCTGGATAACCCTTGACCTTCAGCTCATTAGTGATCCAACTCTCATTGAATGTTTGGTGGAGAAGCTTGCGCTTCCGGCAGCTTCTTCTCACATCTGAGAAAGAACCTTTAAAGCTCATTTATTACACCTATAATAAATAGAAACCAACAAATTTTACTTAAAATATAGTGCACAATTTGAAAACAGTTTTTATATTATAAAGCTATTACATATATGCATTTAGATCCACCAACTAAAAGATGTTTAGCTAGATAATAAAATAGGTTTCAAAGCACCCCACAGTTTTTTCACACACTCATCTTCAGGAAAAGGTACCCAAACCATAAATGCAGAATGAAAATAGTGAATCTCCAAAAATATGGTGCTGGAGCAACAAGAACAACATAAAGTTTTAGGAGATAAAATCCAAAATAAACTGCTGTTCCTGCAATGGTAGGATATTTACAGTAACCTATGTCTAAGAAATAAAAAGCCATAGCATGAGTTGAGGTGTTTGTCTACAACACACTTTGAAATAAATTTAGTGAAAATAATATCTGTAAAACATAGTATAGATGTCAGACCATAAACCCTAATGAAAATACGTACTTACTTTGTTGTATTGGTTTGTCTTCACTGTCTTCCATATAATTTTTTCTTGGTCCACGATTGCGCTTTATTTTCATACTTCTATTAGTTGGTTCATTATCATCAGCAAAGAAAACACGCACTTGACGAGATCTATTAAAAAAGTTATATTAGCATAGCCAAAACATTTATTACAAAATATAATTAAATACTTTAAACATTGTCTTTAGCAAAATTAAAAAAATACCTTCTTGAGTACTTTTCAGGTTCAGTATCACTTTCTGGAAACACTATTTGAGGCATCCTTATTCTTCTTAGTCTACTTCTGCTATCTGTATTAACAGATAAAAAAAAAGTAATAAAAAGACAATGGTTCTAATTACTTAAGTTTTTCTACAAAGATTCTAAACATTAGACTATCACCAAAAAAACTAAACTAAATTCACAAAAATCTTTATTTTTTATTAGATTAGGAAGAACTACTATATTTACTGCTTTTATGACAGTCTAAACATTTTTTTTATTGATATGCAAAATCCAACCTAGTTATTACAGAAACAGTCATTATAAAAAAGTATTAAAATAGTATATTAAAAATATAATTATTATGCAACTTATTATAATAAAAACAACAAAATCAATCTAAAACATTATAATTATGGTTATCTGCATGTTGTATTAAGTAATAGTAATAGTATGTACATAGGTAAGAACAGACTAGTTTATTAAAAAAATTCACTAACTCTTACATTTTGTTGGCCAATGTTGTATTTTTCTTTTGACTTTATATTGACTACTTCTAAGCTCCCGTGGAGACCAATTGGACGCCTGAGGAAAAATAAGATCTTCAATCTTGATTATTACATCAAACATTAATAATAACTTTAGATATTTATTATTGACCTTCATGCATTACTAACAATCAATATAAATATGTAAAGACAAATAGAGATAATCACAGTTAAGTTATAAATAGATAAGTGTCTTTGATGACAATATTGTACATTATTAAATTTTTCCATATTTACATCAAAATAATTTTGAGCAAATGGTACTCTATACAAAAAGCATTCAAAGCTCATGCAATTTAAGTAAGAGCAACCACCTGCTATACCTACATTGAAAGGAAAATGGGAACAGGAAGTTGAATCACAAAGGGTCAACTTAACAAAGCAATCGTGCAAATTGATCAATGTCAATACAATATCATTCTAGTGTTCACCTTCTCATCAGTGACGCTGGCAACATCGTTTAATGTGTAATTCCCGTCATCAACTTCCCCATTCTCTCCATTACTGCGTCGGGTTTTCACCATTGCAGTGGTTTCTATATTTGTTGTTAAAATATGATCGGGCCCTTAATTAGCTTATGTAACACATAAAATTTTACGTAAAATTTTAAGCTACAGAAATCATCCATACACTGGTTATTGAAAGTTAACACGACAAAGAGCGAACATTATCATCCGCACATGTCGTTATGGAACGCCATGTTAATCGAAAACCTGTGTAGACCCTGCACTGACTATAATTTTGTAATGTTTGAAGTCAACCAAAACATCATTTTATGGTCGCTTACCTCGCTTTTTCTAAAACCTATGTTTAACACAAGTAAATATTCTTTTAACTTAATAATCGATGATGATTCAAAAATGAATTCACACTCACTGTTTTTATTGACAAGTGTCAAAAATTCCCGCAATTTTGACATTTTTACCTTTGTTCGGATATTCGAATCAATACCGAAACTTATTAAGACATAGTTTTCGATCATTATAAATATTAGATGGTAACTATATCTTTTAACCACCGTGACTAAATTTTTTCTTTATTCTAATAAAATATAATTAATATTTTATTTAAAAAATTACATAAACAGAAGCATTTTGTAGAAATAAAAACTAACTAGTATTTTTATTGAAAATGGAGAAATAGTGGTAGTTTATTGTTGGACTTGTCCAAGGAAGATTCAAAGACAACTAATTTATTATACAGAAATGTCTTCTGTGAACTTTCTTTTATGTCAAAACAATACACCTCGCAGTATTGACATTATACAAAAAATAATCTATTAATGTAATTTGTGGTGATATCAATAATAGATCATATAATAATACGTCTGTTTAAATATCTTTGTTATCTATTAGTAATTGAAAAGGTTCTCTATAACATGAATGTGACGTTTGTCAATTTTCTATTGTCGAAGTATTTTCGCCAAGAATTTAATTATTGTTTACATAAATGTCCACAATTTTTCACTTAAGTTTTCTATACAGATACTGATTCATCGTCATCATCATCAGCCGACAAATACTGATTAAATATATTAAATAAATAAATTATTATGTCTGAAAACACAGGCGACCCTTTTTCACCATCTCAAACAGAGAGAAATATTGCTGACGATCTATCACAAAAACAAGGGGAAGGCGATATAGATGAAGAGATTTCTGCACGAATGACAGCGTCGTACAGTGAGATATCATTTAATTCTGATCAGGGACAAGGAAGTCACGACCAAAAAGGAGCAGGACCATCAAGACCTTATGACTTACCCTGTGAAAATCGCCGCCAGGATAAACTCCCACTCGACATTGGTGGACATGTACGATATGAAGGTGATATGACCCACTATGTTGCTGATGATTTAGAGTTTAAAATAAAATTGTCGAGTCCAATTGCTAAACGAGGAGAAACTCCAGTATTTGGTAGCTCAAGTGTGTCCAGATCCAGTACACCCTCTGGTAAACTATATAGACAAATACTAGCACCCCAAATTGGACAAATTGATATAACAGTGCTAAATGATCTTGAATATGAAGCTCAAAAAATTGCTCAATCGGTTGATAACTTAATAGAAAATTTATCAAATATTTTACATGCCAATTCCTCCCTTACTGCTGAAAATATGGATGTTTATAAAGATGCTGTGGGTAAAACATGTGATGCTATGGACAATAACATAAAAAGTATGTATACTATTCTAGCTAAAGGTGAAGAGGTTTCTCAAGCAATGATCCCTGTTCAAGCACAAGCTGCAAGAATAGCTGAGATTAAAAGATTGTTGCAAATATTTGAAAACATGTTTTGAGCATGTCAAGGATTGTCCAGTTAGGAAATAAATAAAGGTCATTCACATAAACAATTATATGTTAAACAAGCATCTGAAAACTGGGCATGGAGTAATTCTTGTTGATAATGCTACAACTTAAGCAGTATCCATAGTAATTATAAATATTTATAAAAGTAAAACAGTAACTACTTATTGTCAGGTGAATAGTGCCCAATTGACTAAGACAAAGTATAGCAGTAATAGTTCCATCATTAATTGTGTGATGGTGAAATATTTATTGTTAATGAAATTAAATACAATTCAATAAGTTAAAAATAAATATAAATATATTTGTTTTAATATTATTGCATTATATGATATAAATGAGAAAATTTTTTATTCTAAATTTCGTTAAAAATATTCTTAATAAAATATGTATACATCATAAAATTTATTTAGCACGATAAAGTATTATAGAAATCACTAATTAACAACATTTCATCATATGATAACGTCTTGTGATATAGATTTGTGTACCCCTTTCCTAATTCCATCTGTAATGAAACTGTAAATGGTTAGTGTTACCTGATATCGCTATATTTTCGTAAGAATTACCATTACGAAATGTATAAAAGTTATTATTTCTCTTAGTTAATATTTTATATTATATGAATAAAAATAAATAATGAACGTTTCTAATTGTTAACAAATTAATTTTCAAATTAGTTCCATTTTTTTTTCACTTGCTGTAAAAATATTATAATAATTTGCTTATTGGTTTGTAATACATTTTTTTTATAATAATTACAGTTATTAATTTAACTAATGCATTAATTTATAATTTAAATCAGTCTTAATGAATCTGTGTCCTAATAATTCCATTTACTAGTTCAGACAGCATCATAGAGAAAAAAAGTAATATGTATTCTGGGAGCTTGTGACACTCGATTTAGTTTGACAGTTCGCCTTTGCCTTTTGCTATGCGAGGTGGGAAATCGTATGGGGTGGTAAAAAAATAAATTTTATTAAAATGTGTTAAAGAAAATTTAAATTGACTTACTACGATGATTGATAACATCATTATAATATTAAGCGTAATGTTAATGGTCTCATGACCATTTAACTTTTATCTCCTAAACCTGAAATACGTACGGCAAATGGGTGACGTTGTAAGCTTATTCTCTGTGATAATAATGAAATTTAAATCTAAGTTCAACCAGAGCAAAATTTACTTCCATTATGATATACCATGGCAAAAGCTAAAATCTGTTAAATGGATGAATGAGAGAGCGTCAGCTAACAAAGCTTATGTACCAACCACAGTAAGTTATATTTTGATCTATTTTGTACCGTTGAACTTTATTTACAAATATTGAATTGAAGGTCGATATCGTTGCAATTTTTTGGCATTCCACTGTAATTCATGTGTTATATATCACTCTACATAAACATCAATGTGTATTAATATTCTTCTTATATTTGTCTTTTTTAAGTAGTCTTTAATATTTTAGTCTTTGTGTTTTTACTTAAATAATTTTATGACTTAATTATGATTTTATATAAACAATAAATTATCATCATATTCGGTATTTATGTTCAAGATATAAGCTCACTTAAAACTATTATATGAAAATAAATTATGTTGTCATTATATTAACGATTAAATGCTTTCATTTATTATTAATAAAATCGACCGAAAATTTTACGTAAAACATATATAGAAAAATTGTTGTTGGCTTTCCTTTCGAATAATTTTGAATTTATTCGCAAGTTTTTATATATATGTGTATAATAAATTATAAAACGAAAATCCTTGAAAATGTTTCAACAGAAATTAATTAATGCCAAATAGATTATTACATGTTTTCCCGCCCATACGTTTGATCTTTTTTCTAATTATTATTGGTGCAACTATGAAATATTATGATTATATAGCTGATGGGTAATCGAATGGCGTACACTGACTTTAAAACCTGTTCGATAGAGGAATGTAATTATTATAAAAAATCTATATCCATATGTTTTGCCTATGAAGAGAGTTTTACGGAAAGTTAAAACTTGAATTCAAGATTGAATCAATCGATCGTATTAATGGCAGCAACGTTTTACGAATGTTTGGGTATTAAGTAAACGAAGTAATTCTACACTGCTTCGCATTCACGTCAATGTCAGCAACACTAACACCAAACGCGCCCCGTAATTGCCTTGCATAAAACACAAAACAATTAGTTTCACACTGTCATTACTTAGTATATAAATTGTGTTTACTTAAACATTAAACAGATTAATTAAAAAAGTGCTTTACTTTTTTTTGTGAAGTAATTATGAGTGGCAAATTATATCAAAGAATTCACAAATACATATACTCGATGTATTCGTACTGAGCTTGTATCGAATACGAAACACCGCGGACTTAATCACTTAAATTTATTAAATTGGGAATTGAAGTTTGTAGCTAAATTTGTCACACTAAAAACTTTTTTATAATTAACGCTCACTCTAGAACCTCACTATAATAATAGTTTAGTCAAACAATAACATTTTTATATTGATAAAATACTGTTGAAATAAAATTTGATCTCTAAGAATATAGATAGGCTCGATGGGATAAGAAAATGAAAATTACAGAGCAGGACTGTAAATATCTGCTCATTCTTTCTTTTAATTGATGAGTAAATGAGACTAACAGCTAATTTGTTTAGCTGTTAGCATCATTGTTTTAGAGAAATTGGTTATATTGAAATTGGGAAGTAGTTATCTTAAAAAAATAATAGTAAAGGAAATGAAAAATGAATACATAACGGCTCCGATGTTACAGGCGCCTATGAGATACGTTAACTGTTTACTGTCGGTTTGGCCGTATGCTTGTTTGCTACCTCAATGTTATGTAAAGTTATTAAAGTAGGTGATCGTTGGTATCTATAGGCTTATGAAAATGTTGGTGTCACAGGTGGAGAATGTAGCCAACGTTTGCACTCATGCACTATGCGTAGCGCCCGCCTTATTCGGGGCCCGCGAGCTTCTCACGCGCTCCGTCAACGCACCGCAAGCGATCGCTGCTGTGGTGTACGGGCTAGCGCTGTGCCTGCTATTTGCCGTCTCTACCACGTTCCACTCAGTTTGTTGCTGCCGATCCGACACGTAAGTAAAGCTGCCACAATACTTTCATAATTTTTTTTATACGGATTATTCATGCATTACATTAGATCATTATTTCAGGTGCCGTTGCTTTAGACTGTGTAGGTAGTAATCACTGCAACTCCTATTTCTGTCGTGAAACAATACTGTGCAAACATTACTGTTGTTCCGGTATGATGGGATTTTATATTTAGTGAAATTACTGGAGGTAAAGAGACCTAAAAAGTCATGTCTCAAAGCAACGAGCACAATGGGGTGCAATTTATATCATACTAACCAACGCTATTATGGGTAAGCGGACCACTTACCATCAGGTGAACGCTTAGCTCATCTCGTCGCTTCATCTCATAAAAATATGAATCGGTTTATTATGTTTACTATAAAACAGAATAATCACCTTCAGTAATAAAACAATAGATTTACATCCAATGGGTCCAATGTTATATGCTTTATTAGCTCACTATGTCAAAGCGATGAGCCTAATGTTGTGGTACACATATATCTAGATCTGGTTGTCCCGATTGTTGTAATGATAAATGTTTTGCTACTCTAATAAACTAAAAACACTGAAGCATTTTGATAAGAGACCGCTTCGGAATATATCATTTTAATACCTTTGCATTGGACATTATTCTGGGTCCTACCCGAAGGCAATTTAACGTTTTCCGAGCTGGATCTAACCCTGACAGTGATCCCTCTTAAAAGGGTTTATTTCTGTTTTAAATAGTTGATCTGTTACAGACCAGATTTTAAGAATTTCATATATGTGGACATTTCCTTTAATTGTTTGATCTTATATAATTTTCGATGTGTAGTGATATCTATTACTGTCTTCTCGATTAGCCTTATAACGAATGAAATTATTTGGGTAAGGAAACTTGACATAAAATCTCATCGACGAGCAGAACATACTGGTGTGTATCACCCTCGCTCATCTCACTTATATATAGGGGGACATATCATTAATCACCACGTGAACTTTCCGCACCTTCGTCTTCATCGAATAAAAAAAATGTTTTAAAACTGTTGGATTTTAAAGCGTAAATAAGAAAAAAAAATATTTCAGGTACCTATCTCTTAAGAGATCTTTATATAGCAGTGTTAGAACTAGTATCAACTATACAATATTACTTTGAAGCTGATTATTATTAAATATTAATTCTGTTTGTAATTCATTAATGAATTAAATTTAATGTAACTTGATAAATATTTAACATGTGTATAAATATATTTCTGTAATGGTATTAGAATTTTGATGGGTGGTAGAAAGATTTACCTACGGCAGTGACATCTTGAACTACTTAAATTGGCACTGTGGTCTTTACCTAATTTGTTACGTTATGTGCGTCTGCGTAACAGCAATATGGACCTAAGTATGTTTAAAATAAATTTATGTTTTAAATAAATATATATATATTAAATTAATAAACAGTCCTCGTCAATGTTCCCACAAAGGTTTAGAACCACTTAGCCACCACGCCGGCCAAGTTTGGATAGATAGATGAATTTGTATATATTGTCGGTCCCCCTTGTAGGAGGCCTTCCGAAACGAAGTCTACCGACGTTAATTTATTAATTTGTTTATTTTGGTTTCGTATGGTTTAAAAAGCAATAGTTATAAATATTGAGCATATGGCTTTTACGTTGTACTTTATAGAAGGTATACACAGCGATCCTTTCTAAACGATGCTAATTGAATAATAGTAGATGTTTGCCCTCGCGTGATGCGGCCACTTCCTCGCGTATTCCATTGAGACGTGGCGAGTTACACTTTGCAAGCGATGCTTTTGAAATAAATATCCTTCTTTCTATCCTTTACCTATATCTGAAAATAATATTCCTGCTATAAATATATTTCTTTATTAATAGGACGAATTTCTGTATGTTTGTACCACGCATACAAGATATGATTTACAACTCTATATTTTTTATTAATATTTAAAGTCGATATCAATTTCCTTAAATATAAGAACATTTTAAATAACAAAGGATTGAAATAATCTGACAATGACGGTAAAATAAAACATCTTGATCCTGATGATTTGAACATAGATAGATTTTCTCCATTTATGGAACTTGGTGAAACATGTCGCCTTGTACGTCTATTCCTAATGGTATTGAATAAAGGCTTGGTACTTACTTGGTGCTAATCCGTTTAATGGACGATTTTAATATTTGTCAAATAGTATAGCTAATTCAATTATATCGTGCTAACTCTTTACGCGATAACTTGATATCCCTTCATCGACTACATTGTTGTATGTTAATTGTATAACACATGTTACGACCCGTGCATTTGTAACTTACGTATATATAAATCATGTATAACGTGATTTATTGTTAAAAATGTATGGAAATATGTAACTCAGAATGTAAGAGATTTTAGAATTAAAAAAAGTATATATATAACTCGCCGAGTCTTTTGCTATTATTCTTCCATGGTCCGAAGTATTTCTTTCGGGAAATACTGGTACATTTTGACCTTCAATAAGTGAATAAACGTGGAGTAAAAGATATTTACCTTGAAAAAAACAGTTTTTCGAAGACTTTTTTTTTAATTGTGTAGACTTGATTACGATCCCACCTGATGGTAAACGGTAATGTAATCTTTGCATTTCATAAGGCTTTTTGTTTTTTTATTTAGATTTTTAGAGACTAAGACAACTTTCACAGAATAAGTGAAACGTCTATCCTTTATAAAATAGGGCTAGTTAGAAATTTACAAAATGTACCACATTGTGCACATCGCCTTGAAACTTGGCAAGTATAATAAAGTTCTAATTCTTCATTAAAACAAGATATAAATAGAAAGTAATCAATTTAAATTATTTCATTCACAAAAAACATATTTATTACATTTTTCAAGTCGAGAGGCCCAACATTTTTAAAAATATTGCAATCGGAGTATTATCAAGTATCAATTTATATAATTAGCTAACTTGAGCTTGTGGTAATATTTTAAAAGTCCCCTTCTATACAGCAGCACCATATTGAATCCCTATTCACCTAAGTAATGACATTGGAGACCTTTCCAGTGGGAAGCAATTAAACTTCAATCTTCTAAGTGCTGCTCGACAACGTAATTGGCTCAGTGCGAATCGAACTCTTTCAACCAGTTCAGAGTTTTAATTTTCTAGCAAAAACATAGTTAAAAAGAAAACTACTATAGAGTTTGAAAAAAGCATTATACATTTTTTAGTTATTTAACTTCACCCAGAACAATGAGGCATTAATTTTTACAACAACACCAACATATCGCGGGGACTTGTAGGTAGAGGTAACCATACTCGAAATCTCTGTGCTTATATTGTATCACTATCCCGATTAATTTACTAGTTACGACGCCCTTCAAACCGAAACATATTAATGTTTGCACACTATTGTTTTCCGGCAGATGTAGAAGCTGCAATGGTACTTGCCTTTTTTTATCGCGGAGGAAATCTTTAAAGATATCCTGCTTCTGGCGGGCAAGACAATGTTATGTGGAGCTTCTACCTACGTAAAACCCCTTCGGTGGTCTCTCTCAGTGCATCAGGATAGGCTCCGGGACTTCCTTTGAAACGCACCGGTACCCCCCTGCACTGTGGCTAAAATATCCCACGGATGGGCAAGGCTCTTCTTAGCACCCACGCTTTGCTACGGCAAATACAAGACCACCATGCATTTGCCATTCTAACGCTCCCTTATTGCGCTCTGAGGGCCTCTACCCACAAGGCTCATGAACCCGAGTACTCTTTTAGTCGCCTTTTACAACAGGCTGGGAATACCGTAGTCCTGTTCTTAATAGCCCGAGACAACAGGGCTGAGCGGTGGTACCTACCTTGTATATATTTATCATATTCATACATAATAATGTATGAATTTGATAAATAGCTACAGAACTATTTAAACTTTTATCTTCATTCCTTCTTCTTCCATGTGTTTTTTTTTTCTTTCATTTCTGCGGTCAAACCAACAATAAATTTTGCGATTCTATATTGATACATGTTATTAAAAATATACAATTGTAATGATTCCCACGATAGATTCTCTGGTATACAGTGAAGGCCATTTATCTTATTTTATATATGTTTTAACTGAGCTGCTATTAAATATTTATTAGATGAATGTTTAGTGTATAGTATAATATGGTTATTAAAATTAGTCCAACGGTATTGAGTTTATATACGCAGCAGTTCCTATCATCTTATAATAAAAATGATAGCAGGGATACATTCTGTCACCAAAATACGGATTCCAATTTTGATGACGAATGGTTTATTTCGTTATTAATTTGATAGTGAATTGTATGTATTATGTTATTAAAAAACCCATGAAGAAATACCATGACTTCGGATATTAACTTATAAACAAAACCTTTTCCTCTCTTCGTTTACTGCTGAGCTTAGGCCTCTCCCAGAGATCTCCATATCGATGGGTCCTGTGCTGCCTGCATCGCCGGTCACTAGGCACCGGCGTTTGTAGGGTTCGTATAGGGGGAATTTGAGCCATTTCTCACCACGATGGCCCGATACGGGTTGGTAGTATCCAGAGCCTCGTCTATTGATTAGCAGTGTGCACCACGAGCAGATGAGGTTGGCTTGGGTCCCGTGAGTTGTTGTACCGAGTGTTGCCGCTCCTATAAACATATACATATATTTATAAGTAAGAGAGATTTCCATTATTTTGTTATTTGTGCTACATTTGTATTACTAATAATTATGTTCTGTTAACGTTAAAAAGAGTAAATAGATTTGTAGCAGAATTACAAAAGCTTAAATCCAAAAATAAACATAATCGTCGTAGAAGGTGATTTAAGGCTTCGCTCTGGCATTATCGTGTTAAGCTTTCTAACAAGGTTACCAATGCTTACTGCGTAACTCTTATATATATATTTATATATAAATAAACACTAATAAACATGTAGTACAATTTTTTTTTATTTTACATTAATGCATGCTATGAACAATGGACATATTATGCGAAGGGATGAATGTCATATAACAAGAAGAATGTTAGATATGAATGTGGAGGGATATGTGGGTCGAGGTAGACCTAAGAAAAGATGGATGGATTGCGTGAAGGATGACATGAGTAAGAAAGGGGTAACCGATGAGATGACGGCTGATGGGCGAGACTGGAAGAGAAGAACATGTTGTGCCGACCCTACATAAAGTGGGACCAGGGCAGGAGAAAGAAGCATGCTGTGAACAACTCTGACTCGTTATAGGTCTCCGTTGACCGTGTAGGTAGGTACAACCGCAGCTCCTATTTCTGCCGCCAAACAGTACAGTGCAAATATTACTATGTTTCAATTTGAAAGCCACTGTAGCTAGTGTAATTACCGAGGTCACAAGACTTCTTGTGTCACTTACCATTAATTGAGCGTCTGACTCTTCTCCTCGCCTCGCCGAATAAAAAAAAACATCTTGATAAAAATTTTAAGACAAATTTGAATTTGTTATAGGGGGGTATAACGGATATATGGTTCCCTATACATTCTACAGGATAGTTAAAGGACGAAAAACCAGTACTAAAATATGCTCTTTCTAAATAACAATAAAGTTCTAAAAAAATATTTTCTCTTTCGTAAGGTTCACTTTCCTTACTTAATACTTTTTTTATTTAAAAGAAACACAAACTGAAACAAAGATTTTTCTTTTTAAAAGAATTCTACTGGTGGTAGGTCTCTGTTGCCATAGACCGTCTAGACCGGTACCATAGCAGCGCCTATTTCTGCAGCCAAACAGTAGTGTGCAAACATTACTGTTTGAAGGGCGCTGTAGCTATTGTAATTACTGGGGTAACGAGACTCAATAGCTTATGTCTCGAGCAGCGAGCGCAACGTGGCGTAGTGTATACCAACTAAACTAACGCTACGTTGTTTTGGGCGGGTGTATCACTTACCATCAGGTGAACGTGCTGGTCGTCTCTTCGATTCATTACATTAAAAAAAGAAGGAACCGATCAGAGTAATAAAATTTAGTAATAATGTTCAATAGATAAATTTAACAAAAAAAAAACATTTATTGCTAGATAATAAAGATATAAATAATTTATTCCACGATTTACGCTTCGACGTGTAAATATGTAAAAATAAAGTTTAAAGAAGACAAAAGTACAAATTAACTGAGAAGAAAAGCCATTTGTTGCCAGTTAACAAATGTATACTATAATTTATTCCACGTTTCTTACACTTTACTTACACTTTGAATTAAATTAAAATGTTGCCAGCGTATAAAAAAAATATATTTCATTGTTTTATATTAACTTAAATTGTACTTTTGTAACTAGTTTTTTCTGATGGTAGGTTTCTGTTGCCGGAGACCGTCTACATAGCCACCAAACAGTACTGTGCAAACATTATTGTGTTCTCGTTTGAAGGGCGCTGTAGTTAGTGTAATTACTGAGGTAACGAAGCATTATCTTATGTCTCAAGGCGACGAGCACAACGTGATTCAGTGTAAAACATCTTAAGTTATTACGGACAGGTATATCACTTAACATTCGGTGAACGTCCCGCTCCTCTCGTTGCTTCGTTGAATAGAAAACTAGAATGTTACATTCAAAATGGAGTAAATAATATATCATCCACTTTATTTGACTTTCGATTATTGATAAGTATAAATACGTCAATCATCATATCTCTGTCCTATTCCCACTTTACGTGTAGTAAGCATTATAAAATAATTATAATTTTTATATATACGAGTATTTATCTCAAATCCTTAAGATACTCCAGAGATAAATACATTTGGATTACTTACTGTACACAACCAATATATTTAGATTGTATTGTACATATCTGTCTGTATAACCATCATCTGAGAACTCAAAGGGTATGATGATGAAGTGTCTCGCCCTAGTTAAATACTGTAGAATCTGGACGACTATTGTAAGCTAAGACATTTGAGTTCTTTTGTTCTTGTGTATGTGTTTATTCATTTAATCGTTTTGTTTTTATATTTAATTGGGTAATATTATAAACAAAGGTATAAATGGTGAGATTTAATGCCTCTAATAGGTATCATCCTAACCTAATCTGTGATTAGACAAGTTGTCGAGTTAAAGAATACTTCCACAATATATGAAATGTTTTATATGATTGATATATTAAAATAATAAAAAATATAGCGTTTTTGGTCTTGGACCGAGTTAATAATCTACAACTCCTGCACCAGAGGGTGCAAGGGGTCCCGCACAACTCACAGGACCCAAGCCAACTTCACCTGTTCGTGGTGTAACCTGCTAATTAACAAACAAGGCTCTGGCCCTGGTTCCCACCAACCGGCATTGGGCCAGCGTGACTATATGTGGAGATCTTTAGGAGAAGCTTATGTCTAGCAGCGGACGTCGATCGGCTGATGATCATAAACCCCTGCAGCTGTGTATCTTTTTTCTACATTCAGAAACGTATATTCGTATACTCGTAAGTCAATTTCGTCACAAGTGTATTTTGATAATGCTATACTAATAAATTACGATCATTATTTATTTCCCAAGGACAATTTCGTAATAAGTAAGAGAATTTTTAACAACGAATGTATTATTGTAAATCGCTTGTATAATGTTAACATTGAATAGCTTTCCTGTTTCGTTAAAAGAAGTACCATTACTAGAATGTTCGTTGAACGATTCATGTATTAATAATGTACTATTGGTACATGTACGTTAAATCGACATCATACTTCATCCATCACCTAATTTTACGCTGCACAATCGCATACCTAAAAGCGTACTAATTTTGCAGTAAAATGAAACACTTCCTGCACCGGTGCGACCGCGCAATGATATATATATTCATCGCGAGCTCCTACTTCCCGTGGCTGACGGTGGGTACGCTCTCTTGCTGGATGCTGCGGGAGCTACGCTGGGCGATCTGGCTCCTCGCGGTCCTCGGGATCACCTACCAGCAGATATTCCACGAGCGGTACAAGATGCTGGAGCTGCTGCTCTACTTGGTCATGGGCTTGGGGCCGGCTGCCATCATTGTCACGTCAAATGTATGTCTGTGTTCGTTGCACGCTTGCTTTCTTTGTCTTTGCTCGTTATGCTGTGCGTTTCTCCCTTCTTTCAATCAAACCCGTATCAATAAATTACTAAAGATGACAATTATCAATATATGTATTTTCCGTTTTATCTAATCTTGAAAATAGTGGTATTTTTTTTTACAAAAATTGCCCTTTTTTTTGCAATGGGATAACACTTGTCCTCAATTTCACACGCTGTTGAGTCTCAATGAGGTGGTGGATGGAGAGGCATGCTCGACTAGAATACTCCGAATCGCAAATGTTGACAGCTAGAACACAGCAATGCTGTTATGGAGGCAAAATTTGAAGTACACAACACGTGTCCCTGCAAACGAGCCTGGGACGGAAGCAAATGGTTAACCAGTGCGTCATGGAGATAGAAAATTATTAATGTGTCCAAAAGAAATTTTTTCATACAGACTTCTGTCTTTGTTATTCGATTATGTTTATTACGTCTCTATATTTCATTTACAATGGAAATCATGAACAAAAAAATTCACATTAATGTTTGAATTATATGCAAATTGCCTTTAAACCGAATCATTTCAATATAATGGTATTTTGTTTGTCTTGACTTCCTTTTTCAATATACATTTTAATATAAATGTTTAGAAAAATTTAATACTAAACCGTCAAATGCATAAATATTCCTTTGTTATAAAATAGATACACATTACGTAATAATACGGTATCCACTCGGTTTACGACTACTTGTCAACGCGAATCATCTTTCACGCAATAACACGTGTAACGCAATGCTTTGTTTGTCTGTGTGCCTCAGTGTTGTGATCCTATTTCTCCGGAGTTTTGTGTTTTCTCGTATCAGGCAATTTAAAGCTTTAGTGCTTTGCGATATCTTTAATTTGATTTATTTAAAAAATTATAGTCACTTAAATTTAATAAGAGTAATCACCACTATTCGTTATCATAAGAGACTTTCACCCGTGTAGAAACTCATCACCATGTCTCTAGAACCATAAGGTCTAAACTTGAAATTTGGTAGGAATCAGCTATAAAAGCTTTACAACGGATTTTATAAAGTTGCTTCCCCAAAGAGGGTTGCGATCGGAAGATCCCCCATAAGGTGGATCAACGATCTGGTGAATGTCGCGGTAAACCGCTGGATATGAGCAGCACTGGACCGACCGGTATGGAGATATTTGGAGGAGGCCTAGGTCCAGCTGTGGACATCTATCGGCTGATGATGATGATGAAAGGCAGTCGCGGGATTGTTACGGCCACCAAAGACGGCGAGGAACAGCTAGTTGTAAATATATTTTAGTAACAAGACGTTTGAAGTCGTTGAAGATTTCCTATTTCTTTTTTTCGGGAAATATTGATGAAAATAATTTTATTAATGAAAGTATTACAATTTTTTTTTACGTTTACAACAGTATTCATGTTATAAATTTGCCAAACGCCGAGGGGTACATATTTCGTTCCACGTTCACACAAGTCGAACTGATATTTATTAGACATGTCAGCGGTGATAGAAAATACGTTCATAAAAAAAACACAGAAATAATATATTGTCCAGTTCCTAACCACTACCATTGATATACACAGTAATAAATAATAATATCCTGACATCGAAATACAAAAGTTACATAATTATTTTTTTTTATACGACGAAGCGATACCTGATGATAACTGATACGGTTGCCGATAACGTGGCGCTAGTTGGGATAATATCTTCTTAATGTGCCTCTCCGGCTAGCGAAGGTCGGCCAGTTCACCATATTTCGCCCAGTCTTGCGTGGCAGAACAGTTGGACGGCACTCGCGACCCCGGTTCACTCCCTGATGTTACGCATCCACGATTTCCTCCGACCACCAACACTCCTTTTACCGTCCACCTTGCCCGTCAATATACACTTCGCCAAATAACGCTCGTTGCTTTGAGACTTAAGTTATCTGTGGGTATTGACCACTGTAAATGAACTCTCCTACAAAGCATCCCCGTTGACAATGTCTCATACTCTCGTAGTATCTTAAATGGAAAAGACTACTTTTATTTATTTGAATACACAATGAATAATGAAACGGGCTCAAGGGTCCATAAATAAACAAGCGAAGCGGAGCCGCCTACCTTTCGACCTTACCCCCGAGATTGCGCGTCCGTTTCAGATAAAAACTTTATATTTTTAGTTTCATGAAAACATAAATATTTTACATTTATTAAATATTTTTTAAAACGTGAAATATGTTCAAATGTAAACATTATTTTACCTTAATAGGTAATAGGTGTTAATACACTAAATCTCTAAGTCATATGTCTAGACAGGGTATCACCACCTTCTCCAGGGTCGGCAACGCACCTGTGATGCTTCTAGTATTACAGACGTCGTCCATTGGCTACGGTAACTGATTACCATCAAGCAGACCGTATGCTTGTTTGCCACCTTGATGGTATAAAAACAACTACCGCAGCTCGTATTTCTGCCGCTAAACAGTAGTGTGAAAACTTTACTGTGTTCCAGTTTGAAGCGCGCTGTAGCTAGTTAAATTACTGGGGTATTTAGACTGGTTAAACGTATCATTTACCATCAGGTGAACATATCGCGCGTCTCGTCGCTTCGTCGAATAAAAAAATATCATCATATGGTTAAAGTTATCAAATATGCTACCTACTGTATCAACACGACTCACACATGAAGCAGTACTCAAAAATAAACTTAAATGTTAAAAGTAATAAGATCTACAATCCTTCACCACAATAATATAAACGAAATCGTGTTGAAATCCATACACTTGGCAATAAGTGATTCGTGATTCAATGAGTTTCTACACCAACGAAATATAATTGTTTTTTAAGGGTATAATCATAAATAAAATTATCACTGTTTACTTTTACGTTTAATTCTACTTCTCAATCAAATCTACCTTCCCGATTGGAGGTATTGTATTAATCTTGTGTAAATACTCCAAGAATCCACCGGGGGTGGGTTGAGTTCATAATTTCCTTAAAACAGAATAGGCTCTTATAGCATCCGGTGTATATACCTTAGTCTCGGAAGTTGTGATCCCTTCCTTCTATAGCCGCTCGTCGAGAGACCTTAATTTTATATGACAAATGGGACAGGGTGTTTATCCTAGTCTGGACTTCTCTTTATTTTTTTTTCTTGTTTGTAAAGTTAAATCTGAACTGTTAAACTAGTATGAAATAAGTACTAGTAAATACTTGAAGGAATTACTATTACTACTTTCAACTGATGTTTTATTTTTATTGAAATAATTAATCTTATAACTTAATCTTTCTCAAATACTTATCTTTTATCGAAGATATAAAATCTTGTTCTGGTAATAACTTTTGTCCTTGTAATAAATGTTTTGATGAGAAAATATAGTTCACGCGTTCGTGGATTTTATATCTCATATATAGACAAAGTTTCGAGGTCATTTTTTGTCGTTCGTACAATATAATTATGTCTATAAGTTTTTAATAATAATAGAATAATGATAAGGTATTACCTTCATATTATAATTTTCATATACATAAATTTGCTAAAATCATTTAAACACAACCGTTGTTTTAATATTATAAAATTAAGTTATTCATCAAAAGCATATAAAGAAGCAGACAGAGAATCTATATATATATAAACACCGGATAGTCCTTATTTCTTGTATTCAATAAAGCGAGCGACGAGACGTAAGATATTCATCTGATGGTAAGCAATACGCAATTAAGATGATATACACTGCACCGCATAGTGGTCGTCGCCTTGAGATATAAGGTATACAGTCTCGTTACCCCAAGGATTTCACTAGCTACAACGTCTTTTAAACCGGAACATGGTAATTTTTGCACACTACTATCTTGCGGCAGTAGTAGAAGTTGCCTACCTATCTAGACAGTTTCCGGCAATTCTTTTTTTTGTTTCGAGGGGTAATCTTCGAAAGATACTCTGCTTGTGGGGAGAAGTCAGTTATGTGAGATTCTTATTCGATAGTCTACAACAGTGCCTTCGGAGAGGTCCCGGGATTTCTCATAGAACGCACCGGAACCACTCTACACTTTGTATTAGCACGTCTCAAAGGAAGGGCCAAACCCTCCTAAGGAAGGCACTAGCACTCATCAACTGTAATATGCAAAATGCTGTGTCATACGAGATCGCTTGTTGACCTATAAGGGCCCACACCCTACACGGCCCCACGAAGTACTGCAGACTCTTTGTCGCCTTCTACGAAAGGCAGAACTTACCTTAGTCCTGTTCTTATCATCCCAACACTACGGGGCTGGACCTGCCATCAGTACACATACAATAACATAAGCTACAATAACATACATATGTTTTAAATCTTTTACGTCTTTCTAATAGTTATCGTGAGACATTACGTAGAATAGTATAAATTTTTTTATTGATTTTTACACACATATCTCCATATCTATTTAGCCTTTAAGGTGTTACAAGATTCAGGAGTATTATTATTATATTATTATAATTGATATATTGATATTTGTTACATTAAATAGAGAACAAAGATACTATTTAGAACTGACTATTTTAAACTCGTATCGCTTATATTTGAAATGGTCCAGATCTTACCATGTCATAAACCCATTGCTTATACTGTCATCTTAAAGAATAATGATTCGTCTTCTTATTATACTGGTTCCCGAAATACACGAAATATTCTTAGTTCGGAGAATCACGGATCATGACAACTCTGTACATGGCTGTAACTTTTAAAAAAAAGATTATATACTAATAAATTTTTACTAGTGTAACGATACTTTACATCGTGTCTCAAGGCGACAAGCGCAATATGGATCTGTGTATATTCATCCTAATTGCTCCGCGTTGTTATAGCCAAGCGTATCACTTACCATCAGGAGAACATCTAGATAGACTCGTCGCTTCGAAGAATAAAAAAAAATATTTTTCGTATTATTCGACTGACATTTATACAGAATTTTGTTGTTACATTATTTCTAAAATACTGTAAAAAATTATATAACAACTATCTTAGGTAACGGTATACCGTTATATAAATAAGTTTACTAAATTTTCTATTTTAACTGTCTGCATTTTTATGCTTTGTATACATTAACTTATTTTTATGTTCAAAAACATAACGTTTATATATCCGCATGTATTTGTATGAAAAAAACAATAATAATTTGTTTATAATTACCGCGTTGCCTATTTCATACACAAAGGATAAGTTGAATATTGTATTACAAATTGCACGAGTCCATGACCTGAACAATGAGATTAACGATCTCGGGCATATGTTCAGACAGGCCATTACTGTGACCTGTGACCTACCTGTTCGAACATGTCACAGGTTACTTGGTTATTTGAAAAATACTATTCACTATATGAACTGTAACAACCCTGAGACAGTTTAATACAATTTGCATACACTACTTTGCGCAACCTGTTTTCATTTTAACTTGTTAACTTTAATTTCTGTACGATGCAGTTCCTTTTTAGATTTATGAAAATAAAAAGTTGAACTGAATTCATTTCATAAGTATCATCATCAGTCGATAGACGTCCACTGCTGGACATAGGCCTCGTTCATTGATTAGCAGGATGCACCATGGGCTCGTGAAGTTAGCTTGATTCCCATGAGTTTTTGTGCGGAATCCCTTACACCGCTTTCTTAAGTATAATAAGAACCAATGCCCTACATATAATAACATAGCTTTATATCTTAAAAGTTTAACATTTATGAAGCAAGTAGAATAACTTATAGAGTAAATTATTGTATTTCGACCATGAAATTAAAGCGGTCATTTAGATTTTTTTTTGATCAAGATAAATATAATGATGATAACTTCCTTTCTCGGTTTATTTAATGTGAATCGAGTTGTTAGTAATGAAAATCTACTGATGGGTAGGTCTTTTTTGCCGGAGACCGTATAAGTAGGTACTGACGCAGCTTGTGTTTCTGCCGCCAAACATAGTGTGCAGACATTACTGTGTTTCGGTGTAAAGGACGCTGTAGCTGCTGTAATTACTGGAGTAACGAGACTCAAAATCTTACGTCCCAGGCGACGAGCGCGATGTGGTGCAGTATATATCATCCTAATCAGCGCCACGTTGCTATGGGCGGACGTCCGACTAATCTCGTCTCTTAGTTGAATAAAAAAAATAAATAAATCAATCGTATTTTATGTGCCATTTATTAAAAAATTGCATTCGTTTATTTATATAAAAATGTTTGTCTGCAAGTTGTTATCGGACGTATTATATCTGTCTTGTTCTTTAGCTGCTATAATCTTGTAGATTGTGAGGTCAAGTCTAATGTTTCTGTAAACTAGCAGAGTACGCTGTTGCATAAGCTTTATTAATACACACAAACACACACGACTGTCCCACGTTTGCGCGAGGATTAATATATTCCACTATCGCATAAACTTGGATATGTTTCCAACAAAATTATAATAGCCAAATAACAAATACACTTTGGATTTTATTACCATTTATTCGACTTTCTCTGACTTTCTATTAAATAACTATAGATGGTTTAAGGCGATCGTAAGTTTTAATGTCCAGTGTGTTTTAACCTCTCATAAAAACTCTAATTTTCACATGGTGTTAAGTGACAATGAGGCTGAAGGAAATAACGACTATTCAGAATTCTATGGCTCTCATATGACCATACGTCATCAGGCGATAGACGTCCACTTCTGGACACAGGCCATACATATAGTCTCATACGTCGATAGAGATAATACAACACTGGAAAGATTATAATGTAACGTCATCCTCACTCGTACCTTGATTAATTCATCACTCAGTTTTTACACTAACAGTTTCTTAAACACTTTAAATTTTAACAGCATTGGAACCTTTACCTTTAAACCTTCGAATAACCTGTTCGCGCTGGGATGCATATATTTCGTAATTGAATTTACGAACAAGTTAATGTCCTCAATCGTCCTTGTCCCAGTTTTCAAAATAAACGCACTTATACAACAATACAAATTAAACTAAATTGAAGGGTATGTTTGTTCAACAGACAAATTTTTTACACTTATATTAATAAATCGTTTTTCTCAGACTTTTCATGTTCTCCTTGGAAAAACCCGATTTTTGACGAGACTTACTGGCACTTAGTTATGAAGCACCGTACAATTGTTATAGTAATATATAAACTTGTATATAGTTAAACCAATTTCTGTTACGGTAATTAATGGCAACATCTGTTTACAGTTACGCACAGATAAAATATATATACAATTGCAAGGTATAAACCTATTTACTATATAAAATTTTCATTATTTGAACATTGTTCTGATAAATGATAATTTTTTTCTAGTTGATATCAAAATTCAGATGAACCAAAGAAGAGTTTCAAGCTTTGACTAAAGTGTTATTCTTTCTTGATATTATTTAAATGTAACAAAATTTTATATAATTTTAATGCTTTTTTTTTATTATTTCAGCACCAGTTTCCTGCAATGCACGACCTGAAAATCGGCGGGATGCTGTATTTGGCCGGTGTATTCTTTTTCAAGTCCGACGGACGCATACCTTTCGCGCATGCAATATGGCACGTGTTCGTAGCCCTCGCGGCCTCGGTTCACTACCTAGCTATACTCCGACATCTCTTCCCCGAACTAAAATCTCAATAAAGACTGCTCTCTCTCTCTCCCTCCCCCCATTGAACTATTCGAACCCGATTTACAGAGCTCTCTTAGGCTATTTTTGTAACACGACTGCGAGGCCGCCTTTATTACGTTTGACAGCTGCGAAATGTCAGGTGTCAATTTAACTAAGCAGAAAATGGCGTACTTCCGGCGACGACGCCGTTAGTGAAACAAAACTTCTTGACATTTAAAATTAATGTACTAATATCCAATTCCATTTCATAAATTTAAGTATTTTTTAGACATCGTACTACTTATATCTCGCGTTCCAGTATTTCGACGTCTCTTTTCCGGTTGTAGGTTTTTAATTTAGGTTGTCTGGACCGCAGGGTTTGTAGCATTTTGAAATTATAAATCTATCTAGACGCATCATTAAGGTCCATGCGACGTTGTTGAAACTGGTACGCGTAAAAAAGTATGCCTTATTGTTTATTAGTTAGTAAGAACTTATTCTGCCATTTTTTTTTTATTTTTAATGCGTATAAAACATTGAAGAAAAAATTCTCACGCAACTTATGTTTCCATGACTCATGCATGTCTAATAGGTCAGGCCTTCCGCGGGCTTCGACCTTTACCTTTGCTAATGCGTCAGTTTATCTAGACATACGATCTAGACTTTATTTTTGTTTTAGTATATATTAAATGAACCCAATTATTTTATTTTTATGATTTATTTCTTTATTAATTACGTCAATGTACATATTCATCTTTATGTACTCGTGAGTTCTACAACTTTCCCAGTAATTTTATTAATACGAAATACGCTCTCATGTCCAATGGTCGGTAATAATATTTTTGTGTTATTGATTATTTTAAACAATCATAATTAATTAACAATGTTTCCATTTTAAGTTGGAAGACCTTGTTTTAACAACGCGACGTGGACCGTCTTCGGCCAAATAGACTAAAATGATTAAAAACGTATGTATATTTTGTAATATATTGTTGAATCTTATTGTACTATTGTTGTAGCATTCGTAGTATTTCAAAATCTCGAGACCAATCCTTTTTAGATGGTTTAAAGCGTATTGGAGTTTTTTAGAGACATTTATATATCTATACTTATACGAATCCCTTTTTTCAATGAGATCTTTTATACATCTCGTATGTGAATTTTCCTTAGATTAGTTGATTGTATGTACTTTATAAAAGAGTAGTTGCGCAGAGCACCACTGAAAATTTAGTGTAAATATTTTAATACTCCCCATTGTCGTACTCTTCTTGTGTGGACCCTGTCAGATATATTTATTCCATTAAAGATAAACTTTTGCTCAATCATAACTAAATTTCGTGTTATTAAATAGAAAAATGTGTAATACTTATAATACCTCCTTCATATCATAAATTTAATATGTAATTTGAAGCGGTCGGTCTTTCTAATTATAATTCATCATCATCATGAGGTACCTTCTTCAACG